>CM034152.1:360022251-361222251 GCA_019776745.2 Taxus chinensis | reverse complement strand
CTCTTTTCACAAGTAGTAGATAGTAAGTAATAGCCTAAGTTTTATAGCCAAATAATAGTGAGTAAGTCATGTATAAATATGATTCCATTGTTTTAATTTATCGTTAATAACCAAAAATGTTGACCCAAAGTGATAAGAAATGTTTTAGAAAAGATAACAAGTAACGTGGCATTTCAAATTTGAGAAAAGGAGGGAAAAGGACAGAAGTGCCCAAAGGGGATGGTAGTTCTTGGGTGCTCCTGTCCCTAATGCACGGTACTATCCAGGATTCTTAGAGGATATAATAGAAAATATAGATTTTGGTCGCATGTTGTTTAATTTCCAAAATTAAAGTAGGCATTCGAGAAAATAAAATGGTAAGAGTATCAAAAGGATAAAGCAATGTCAAATCAAAACAATTGTTAATGTCTACTTTTTTTACTTAGGAATCATGCATATAATAACATACTTAGAGGCGTGATGTAAGTAGTAGGTCCATGATTTCATGTTTATAACAAGATTGCTTTATGATGTAGTGATTTCCTTGGTGATTGGTGCTTTTGTAGTTATTTTTAGTGAATTTACATTTTTAGATATTTTGATTTAGTTGGTGGCCATTATGTCTTTTTTAATAGTTTTACACTAACTTGTAGTTATTATTTTGGATTTGAGAAAAGGACTTAGTGTTAGGTGTGATTATTGTAATTGTAGGTACATCTAGGAGTTTTATAGACCTACAAGATGTGGTCTATAGTATTAAGGTATACATTAGACTTTACAGACTATGAGTGGGGGTTTTGGAGGCAGTGGGATTACTATAATAATTTAGTATGTATGTCCACTATTTTAGAAGATAGGGAACATTTTTAAGGCCCTAGTGAAGTGTTGGTAATCTTAGACCATCACATTTCATCTCCCAATATGGGAGATAGTAGTTATACTTGAGAATACGTACTTGATTCTTATATTAATGATTATTGGGGATCATGTATATTGGGATGGCTAAGACTACTCCAAACCACTAATCAGAGCCATATGCATATATGATATGAATCCATCTATGTTATTATTGTATTTGGTTGAGTTCCTATGTGGGGACATTATAAATGACCTACCCTTAGTTTTAATGGGACTTGTCAGTGGAAAATTACTTCTTGATAAGTTTGGGTGATATTTTTCTATTGGTTATGTATATATGATCACCGATATGATAGATGATTACAAAAACATAATAGAGATATACATATACTAGGTAACCTATACACAGGTCTACACTTGGTGACATACAAACATGGGTGAAACATTGGACATGGCATTATCCTTTAGAACTAGGTGTGGTAAATATATCCATTGGAAGACCCATTGGGAGACGCCAAGCATTATATGATTGTGATTTGAGGGTGTTTGGATGGGTCATGATTTATAAAGCACAAAAGAGATACATAAGAGACCTATATTTCTATAGGATGTAACTTTTTTATGTATTTATAGATGAAATCACATGGATTCCTTACATTATCATGCAATATTGGGATGATTTATATGAGCAACTAGAATATGAATGCACATAGTGCTACCTATTCATGAGATGTGAGTATAGCATGGAGAGATATAGACTAGAATAGGTACTTAAGTAGTTTGGGTACACACAAAGGGTTCTTTTGACACATCATTTGTTATCTACAATCACTTGTGATATTATATTTTTGGCTAGCCATTAATAAAGTTACAACGACATCAAATTTGGACATAGTGGCTATGGTGATATGGGACAGGTGTAGGGCCATGGTAGACACAAGAGTAAAAAATGGATATGATATATTTTGGCACACTTTTAAACCTATCAAACTTTTCATAGCTACACAGAGGTAGTTGAACTTGATGGAGGCCACCGAGTAAGATAGATAGTGTATGTACCTCATGATACAACATAGAGTTTGAAAAACACTCTTAATAGATAGGAAGTATGTAGGAGTGGATGGTGTGGGCTCATCAGGTACTGTAGGGTTAGATTGAAGGGATGGGGAACATGGATCTACTCCTAAGAAAGTAGATGTGGGAGGAATCATAGATCATACCACACAAAAATATGGAGAAAGTTCATTTGTATAACCCTAGTAATGGGTTTTAGATGTTAGAAATATAGAGATTCAAGAACGAAAGACTGAGATTTATAGGTTGACCACCATATATGAAACCCACCAAGATAT
This sequence comes from Taxus chinensis, assembly GCA_019776745.2. Lineage (NCBI taxonomy): Eukaryota > Viridiplantae > Streptophyta > Pinopsida > Cupressales > Taxaceae > Taxus > Taxus chinensis. The sequence goes on along the minus strand of CM034152.1, from coordinate 361,220,062 downwards.
TATAGCTTCACATAATACATAGATAGCCTAATTGACTATCAAGGTGTAACGTCTCACAAAAAATCTTGTCGCATGTACTACATATTGAGATACATCCCAAACAAAAGAATATAGGCTAAGAGGGGAGCAAGATATAGATCACAAGTTAGTAGAACCAATGGGACATACATATATCAAGGTTTATTTATAAATAGTTACCTAAGAGGAAAAATATTATAAGTGTTTATATGAGCAATCCACGTCAAAATAACAATGAAAGTCATCCTATATAGCATAAGAAATAATATCAACAATACCATCATATTCAACATGAGTTATAATCCCAACAATGACATATACCTTAGGGAGATCAAGAGAAACATTTGGTACCCCCTCTATGATGGGTCCACCACCATCCAAATATCTTCAATGAGGTCCCTAAGGAGGGCCTCCACTAGGAGGTGCACAAGGTGGCATGTCCCTATCCTAGGGTTATGGAGAGAGATAACTTAACTTATGTTACATGTGTTACTGCCTAACACCCCCTATTTTCAAAATGGTTTCCTTTTTTAAATGGGGACCCTTTTTATTTAAAATAGATGCTAATACTTAGGTACTTAACATTTATCTTTAAAAATGTCCCTTATTTTCCTAAGTCCTTACTTTAGTACCAACTTTTAAGTTGCTTAGTACTCACATTAATTATACTAAGTCTTTATACTTAGGATTGATTTAGTACTCACACTTCAAAAAAATTGAATTCACACTTCATAATTGCAATATCTCACACTTACTAATCTTCTAATATTTTCACTCGCACTTCAAATTTTTCTTACACTTGGAAATTATGCATTATTTGCACATTGGAAAACTTTAATTGCTCACATTTGTTAAATTTCTCAAACTTTGGAGATTGTTTATTATCTGCACTTGATATTTATTTGATGTTCGCATTTTTTTTAACTCACATTTCCCAAAATTATAAGCTCACACTTCAAAATTGTGAGGATTTTTCAAGAGTTTCACTAACATTAAGTTTGAATTTTCCTTTCAATTGACATATTAAATATTCACACTTCAATAATGTGAGAATTAAAAATTCACACCTCACAAATTCTAATATTTAAATCTCACAATTTGCATATACAAGAAAGGAAAAATTCAAAGACACTTTAGCATCCAAAGAATAGTGATTCAATCATAGTATTACATGTGGACCATTGTGTCGAATATTGATGTAGGATCATCATCACAAGACAACAATAAATGTAAATATTCATCCCAACATGGTCATGGAATTCAATTTAAACATGTCAAATGGTTTTGAGGTCATAATAATGGTTTTTGTTGGGATTTCAAAGTTCAAATTTATGTTTCCCTCCTTTTTAGAAATTCAAATTGTAAAGCATGAAAAGAAAACCCTATGAGTTTTAAAGATTATAAATGATCAAAAGTGTGTCTATGCATGGGGAAGGAATCTAGTCTTATGTTAATAGCTCTTAGAAGGTGTAAGAGTCTTTGGAATGTTTAAAATCATGTAGATGCCTTATAATATGTGAATGGGCAAGAAAAAGTGTCAATAGAAGCCAAGAAGTAGTTAGGTTTCAAGGGAGAAGTTGTCAAAAAGGAAAAGAGGATTTGAATTGTGGATGAGGAGAGAGAGGGTAGAGGAAAAGAATGGAGAAGTAGGAAAAGTTGTGGAGGCCTCTGGTTTTGTAAGAGAAAAAAGAACATTATATGTTAATAAAGATGGGAAATTTTGAATGTAAAAGCTATGGAACTAATTAGAAAATCATTGAGTTTTAGTTATTAATATTTTCTTTGAAGAGTTATAACTTGTATTTAGTGTTTTCACTATAGATATTCTGCGTGTTTGGTTCATAGAAGTAAGCAAGAAAGATAGTGCTTTGTTTTGACATAACTGTTAAGTTCAGGACTGTGTGAATGTGACTTGTAAGATATTTGTCAATTACCAAATTGTGATCTTTTTTATAGATATTAAATCATAATAATAACAATGAAGAATATTGATGGATGTGATCCTTTAGATGTCGAGGATTGAATCCCTAGATTGAATGCACAAAGACCTTAAAACTGAGACAAAGTTGGTGATGAGTGAAAGAATGTTAGTTACCTTACAAATTATGAATGATTTTGGGTAATGCAACCTGGAGTATGTACAGACATATTTAAGAACGTTTCAAGTATAATTAAAAAAAATCAAACATTGTATTGTTTTTTAGATTCTAGGGGATATGAATGAGATCAAACAAGCAAGAAACTCAGCCTTCACGGACCTATGATGATTTGATCTAACCTATTCTTAAAGGATATTTGACAAATACAATCCTATTCATAGCTCTAGAATGTGATAATACCTCATACATACCCATAGAACCAATCTCAAGCTTTGGAAGTAAAGAGAAATGTCTTTTCAAAATAATTTACTCTTCTTGGGTTATCCACAGTGCCTCAACTAGGGTTTTAAATTTGATGCCCTTGCACTTGGATTTTGGACTTGATATTTGGTAGGAAGAACTTTAGAAGTGTGTGTTCAAGGATTTTTAAATAAAATTAGGAAAAATAGGGTTAAATTTTTACATTTTAGTGACAGTTTCATGAAAGGGTAGTTGTGCACAGTCTTAAGTCGAATGGGTAAATACATTTACAACGGAATTTGTAGTTGCACTATGAGTCTGAACTTGAAACTTTATACATATTGATAGGCCCTTAAAGGGTACCCAAAAACCTATTTCATATGCCTTGAAACATTACAAAATTGAAGGTAATCCTGACAGTTATTTGAGATAGACCTAATGAAGGTGCTAAGAGAAAAATTGTAATAATGAAGGACAAGGATTTGTACAAAATTTTGAGCGTTGATATTTTCCAAGAATGTTAAGGGTATGGAAACACAAATTTTTGAATTAATAGTACTTTATGGGTAGAGCTAGAACCCTATAGACACTAGTGGAGCAACAAATTTGGTCTTAAGAAACCTATAGGGCAGTTCAAGAGAAAGTAAGGGAAAAGATGGTCTAATGATCTTTGAAATTGATTTGACAGTTTTTTAACACTTGTTGGAAGTGTGTAACAGGGAGGAGTAGTTAGAAGACTTGGTGAACACTTAAAGGAGAAAAAGTGCATGCTTAAGTTAAGAAGCTAGAGAAGAGTGAAGAAGGCATATTTGATTGCATGAGTAAGGATGATATTTTCTTGACAAGGATTCATTGTGATGATGATTTTGACATGGGATGAGGAACATGTAAATAGGGGAAAGTGAATATATAAACTATTTGTGTTTAATGTCTCAATTATAGCAAGAATTGAGCCATTTTGGGCTTGGAATGATCCTCCTTTTGTAGAGTTTTGAATAATTTGTTAATTGAATTCTCTTCATTGAATGAATTCATGAAAAATGGATACCCTAACTACATCATTTTTGGTATCAGAGCTTGGGCTCTTATTAAAGTTGCATTGAAAATTGAAATTTGATTGTTTTGTGGCTAATAAGTGGAATTTTGAGTGTGTGAATGAAGTGACAAGTTAAGAGAATAAGAAGAAGTGAAAAGAGACTGAGAAGAGAGTAATCAGACACCAAAAAACCAGGTGTCAATCCTAGGTGAGGTGTAGAGAGAGAAGAAAGAAAAGAGCTTGCTTGAGAAGAGATAGAAAGTGAGTGAGAAGAAGAAGAAAAGAGAAGATATGGATAGAGAGTAGTTGATGATAGAGTTGATCAAGATGATTATCCATAGGAAAATAGAACAAGAAGAAAGAGAGAGGAAAAGATGAAAATGAGAGAGTTGTGGTTTCAGTAGGAGGTCACAAAGTTAAAGCAGGATATAGAGCAGCTAGTGGTACTCTTGAAGGAAAGAGAGAAAAGTCAAGGGATAGAATTTGTGATGAGAAAAAAAGAAAAATGGCAAATTAGAGAGCTTGTAAAGAAGAGGAAAAGAATTTAACTGAGGAAGATGATCAATCAAGAGGAAAGATGATAAAATCAAATGTAAAGGAGGATGAAAAGGCAACAATAAAGAGAGGTAGTCAAGGAATTGGTGTTGTTAAAGGATAAGAATGATAATGAAGAGATTATAGAAGAATTTTTGGCTTCTCTTAGCAGAGATAAACATGCTAATGATATATTTCATGCAGTGGAAGAATGAGAAGAGCTCAAAGAGAACCCAGAAGAAGTGATGACAGTCAAAGAAGAACTTATAGGGCCAACAAAGCCTCAAAAATTTGATTCTAACATTATATGCAAGTGTGTGTTTGTAGGTGTGGAAAATGAACTTGAGGTGAATGATGATGGAAGAAAGAGAATAATGGATCAAGAACACTAAGAGACAAATGAAGAAGATGTGATACAAGAACATGAGTTTTTTTATGAAAGCCTTGAACAACTAGAGATGGAAGTAACAACCTTGGAGCATGATATCTATGGAGGAAAATCATGTGAAAAGAAGATAGAAATAAGTCCAAGAAGAGAAGAAGATCAGCATCATGAGATGGTTAGTGAGTGTAAGTATACAAAGGTTCAATAAAATGAAGAAAAATACATAGCAAGGGATGGATACATGCTAAAAATTAACTACACAAGGATGAAGACTATTACAGAATAAGAATAAAAATGTATATTTGTTATTATTATGTTTTTTTGTGTAGATGTCGAAAATGGAAGCATGAGAATGATGAAAATGAAAATGGAATGCAATAAGAAAATAATAAATTTCAAGGTGAATGGAAGGATAAAAACCACTATATGGGACCCAAGAGGTCTTAAGGCAAGAAACAATAGTGTAAGTGAAGTAGGAGCAAGAGCAAATCAAGTAGATAAAGAACTCAGCGAACGCAAAGCTATGCAACTCAAATACAAGGATTTTTTTCTCCACCTTAGGAGTATGATGCAATAACATCATGACAAGGAAACAATAAATGAAAATATTCATCCTAACATGGTCATGGAATTCAATTTAAACATGTAAGATGGTTTTGAGGTCATAAGAAGGGTTTTTGTTGGGATTTCAAAGTTCAAAAGTTCAAATTTATGTTTTCCTTCTTTTTAGTAATTCAAATTGGAAAGCTTATAAAAGAGACCCTATGAGGGTTTAAAGATTACAAATGATCCAAATTGTGTCTAGGCATGGGGAAGGAGTCTAGTCTTATGTCAATAGCTCTTAGAAGGTGTAAGAGTCTTTGGAATGTTCAAAATCGTGTAGATGTCTTATAGTATGTGAATGGGCATGAAAAAATTTCACTAAAAGTCAAGAAGTAGTTATGTTTTAAGGGAGAAGTTATCAAAAAGGAAAAGACGATTCAAATTTAGGAAGAGAGAGAGGGAAAATTAAAAGCATGGAGAAGGAAGCAAAGTTGTGGAGGCCTCTAGTTTTGTAAGAGAAAAAAGAACATTGTATGTTAATAAAGATGGGAAATTTTGAATGTAAAACCTATGGTTAGTTGGAAAAGCATTGAGTTTCAGTTCTTGAGAGTTTCTTTGAAGATTTATAACTTGTATTTAGTGTTTTCACTATGGATATTCTTTGTGTTTGGTTCATAGAAGCAAGTAAGAAAGATAGTGCTCTGTTTTCACATAACTGGTAAGTTCAAGACTTTGTGATTGTGACTTGTAAGAGATTTTGTCAATTACCAAGTTGTGATATTATTGATAGGTATTAACTCATAAGAATAATAATGAATAAGATTGATGGATGTGATACTTTATATGTCAAGGATTGAATCCATGGATTGCATGCACAAAGACTTTAAAACTAAGAGAAAGTATGTGATAAGTGACAGATTGTTAATTACCTTGCAAAGTATGAATAATTTTGGGTAATGCAACCTGGAGTATGTGAAGACATTATTAAGAACTTTTCAAGTATAATTAAAGGAAATCAAAGGTTGTATTTTGTTTTATCTTCTATGGGATATCATTGAGATCAAAAAAGCAAGAAACTCAACCTTCACAGACATGTGATGATTTGATCTAACCTAGTCTTAAAGGATATTTGAAAAATGTAATCCTATTAATAACTCAGGAATGTGATAAGACCTAAGACAGAACCATAGAACCAATATCAAGCTTTTAAAGCAAAGAAAAATTCCTTTTCTAAAGAATTTATTCTTCTCGGGTTAGCCACGGTGCCTCAACTAGGGTTTTAAATTTAATGCCCTTGAACTTGGATTTTAGACTTGATATTTGGTAGGAAACATTGTATAAGTGTGTGTTCAAGTATTTTGAAATAAAATTAGGAAAACAAGTGTTAAAATTTGACATTTTAGTGACAGTCTCATGAAAGGGCAGTTGTGCATAGTCTTAGCCTAATGAGTAAATGCATTTACAAAGGAAGTTGTACTTGCACTATGATTCTGAACTTGAAAATTTATACACATTTATAGGCCCTTAAAGGTTACCCAAAAACCTATTTCTTATGCCTTGACACATTACAAAATTGAAGGTAATCCTGACAGTTGAGTGAGATAGACCTAATGAAAGTGTTAAGAGCAAAATTACAATAATGAAGGACAAGGAGTTATACAAATAGTTGAGCCTTGATATTTTCCAAGCATGTTAAGAGTATGGAAACACAACTTTTGGAAGTGATATTACTTTATGGGTAGAGCTAGAACCTTATGGAAACTAGTGGAAAAACAAATTTGGTCTTAAGAGACCTATAGGGCAATCTGAGAGCAAGTAAGGGAAAAGATGGTGTAATGATTTTTAAAATTAATTTGACGATTGTTTAACACTTTTTGGAAGTGTGTAACAAGAATGAGTATTTAGAAGACTTGGTGAAGGCTTAAAGAAGAAATAGTGCATGCTTGAGTAAGAAGCCAAAGAAGAATGAAGAAGGCAGATTTGAGTGCATGAGTAAGTATGATATTTTCTTGACAAGGATTCATTGTGATGATGATTTTCACTTGGGATGAGGAATATTTAAATAGGGGATAGTTAATAGATAAACTATTTTTGTTGAATGTGTCAGCTATAGAAAGAATTGAGCCATTTTGGGCTTAGAATGATCCTCCTTTTGTAGAGTTTTGAATAATTTTTTGATTGAATTATCTTCATTGAATGAATGCATGAGAAATGGATAGCCTGACTATATCAAATATACAAGGCATCCAAAAAATAAGTGGCTAATTAATTTTGATGTCTATGATTTAATTTATACATGTACATTTGTAGGGATCAAATTCAAAACGCTAAACATTTCAAAAATCAATGTTCCCTAGATGGAAAAAAATAAATTCATGCACTATGCACGATTAATGCAGAGCATTCCCATTCGAGTGAAATTATTTCTCAATCTAAAACTGATAAATTAATTGATGCCATTCACCAATTCCCTATTTCCAGGAGTCATTTGCAAAATCCAATTTCCATTTTTTTTTTGCAGAGAGTAGAATTTTCTAACAATTTGTAGCAATTATAAAAGTTAATCCCTCCACCAATGGTGGGTGAATCACTTAAAACATGAATGATTTCCTCTACACATATATGTACCATAGAATAATAAGAGATACAATTTTCAACTCTACTACGTTGGATCATTAATTCCCATAATATTTAATTGTCTTTTCAATAATCGCGAGGGAGATAAACTCAGTTGATGTCATTGACGAAGTCAGGATGTCATTCAATCAAGCTCATAGAGATGCTGATATTTAGGGCATTAAAAAGGACCAGACTACACCAAATTATAACCAGACTATAGGTATTTCCATGCCCATAACTATGCTCTCCAATTTGTATTTATACTAAAGCTAAGGATTGGAAATTACGCTCCCAAGAGGAAGAGAATAAAATATATTTTATTGTTGGTTAATAAGTTTCATCATGCTGAAACTGCCTACAATTCCACCACAATTCATTCATGGATGACCACACACTAAATAATAACTATTTTACAAAATTGGGATATGGACCTAATTGACAATATGTATGATGAAGGTCTAAACAACATTCTCGTCTAAAGATTTAGACCTGGGGTAAGAATTGGCATGACCTTGATGAACCATTTGTATGGAAACCCCTCTATTTATAAACTAGATGATTCTTGGAGACCTTTCCTTTTCATGATCATAGATGAAGTAAAAATACCTACCTTAGGGCATGTAGTCTCAACCAATTGGATTTCGCAGAGGGATTCCTATGTTAGTAACAAGAAATTATTTCTTATGGAATCTTATTTTCTAGATGCATTTTATGGAATCTTAGTGTACCCTAAGTTTTTTCTCCTTAGGAACTTAATTTCACTTGAGAGGTGAATGAATAATACTCATAATTATATTCTCACTAATTTAGGGCTCATATTGAAGACATATGCACCTCTTTTTACCCTAAAGTGTATAGGTTGTTCATAAAGACACCAATGTCAATTATTTTTGCATGTGTGTTAACATCTATCTGAGAAGTCATCATGATTGAAGGATTGTTGACTCCATCATTACAACTACCTTACTTGTACCAAATAAATTAGCCGAGTAAGATATTAAATTTTATATTAGCAATGGTATTGTCAATAGATGTAAGTAAAATAAACTCACGCCCCATCCTTCATTGCCTTTCATAATTGGGTGGAGAAAATTTAAAAGATGGGTAGATCTTAAGGCTACTTAACAAAGCATCCTTCGAGGAAATATGACCCAAGGAAGATAGTGACTAAGAATTTAGATTCATTGAAAGGGTAAATTAATTTTATGTATTCCCATGAAGCATATGTAAATGAATGGGTGCGGGTCACCCAAGAGGATGGCAATATCATCCAATAGAATATGAATACCACAATTATAGCTCCCCCTCCAAGAGGAATAATTAGAATGGAATTCAAAAGGAGAGGGGAACTTGCATGCATGGAGCAACCAAGACAACCTAGAAATTATAGTTATCCCACTCCTTTCCCAAGACTAACAGAACCAAAAGTTTTTGCAGAGGTTTAAGAGATAAATCTAAGCCGGCTTCAAGTCCTTCAAGAGTTGTTTGACGAACAAACCAACGATACTATAATGGAAAAAATTATATTGGAAGATGTTAAAGAGGTAGAATAAGTTTAGGAAGGACAATAACGAGAAACTTATGCTATTAAATCCCATCCGGATTAAATGCATGGACGGTTTGGAGGTTTTGATGCATTTTCAAAATTCAAATCCTGTCCATGGGTGGGAATAACCAAATCTGCCCTCGAGCCAAGAGGAATCTTTGCAACTGGGCAAGAACATCAACAGAACCACGTGGAAATAATCCACTTTTGGGAGGGGCCACAAGCATCCGACTGGTGGGAACCCATAAGACTGACATTCCTTTACATCTGGATGAAAACAGAGAGAGCTTCAATTTACAATCCCTGAAGGATCATTCGCATGCTCTGATTGGTAACATTGACACCATTAGATGATGGGATCATATGAAATGGGGTCCATTTGGATTTTTATATGATGTCGAAAGGCTTTTTTTGGTTAGATTTTCTTTGTAATAAAAGACTAGACAAAGGCCATGGTTCCTTGGGAACATGGGTCTCTATTTTAAAAAATGGGCACCCGGTTTCAATCCTGACAATGAAAACATGACATATCTTCCAGACTGGGCGTGAATTCCTGCGTTCCCATTGGAATTTTGAGATGAAACCATTATGAAAAGAGTGGCCAAGTCCTTAGGAATGCTCATTAGATTTTATAATGCTACCAAAACGGGTTCAAGACTTGTTGCAGCACGCTTCTACATCAGTGTGAAAAAGGATCAAATATCCAAGACAACATTATTCCTCATTCCCCTCTTGACACGTGGAAACAAGTTATGTAATATGAAGATTTCATAATGAGATGCAAAAATTGCTCCAAGTTGGGACACAAAAGTTGCTCGGTGGGAATGAATAAAGGTAACAAGATGAGTATATTCAAATCCATCAATCCAAAGATATAGAGATAGAACACAATTCCATAAGTAATGAAGAAGATGATTTGGAAACCTAAAAATTTTGTTAAATAAGGAAATGAGCCTTCGGGCTCACCTAAGATGGTCGTAAACCATCCTAATAAGGAGTCTTATATAATTGAGGATCAATTGGATTCAAATATAAGAAGATTGATGGAGGAATCTAAGAAAGAATCATCTGTGAATGAGATATCGGTCCCTGTAACTCATGAGTAAAAAATGATATTAAAATCACTAAATAACATCAAGATTCTAATTTTTCTCGTGAACACTCAAAAGAAGGAGAAACCCTGCTGGAAGAACCTAGTAAAGTATTTCCAAAATAACTAAATGCATAAGCTCTCCATAAATGGGAGGAATGCAAATATGCTTGAAGTCTTAAAGAATAATCTATTGGAAGAAGGATATCTTTTGGAGACATTGGACATGTCGGATATGATCGCAAATATAAAACAATAAAATTTGGCTCCTCTAGAAGATGAAGAGACTATAGCCTTTTCCACGCCACAAAAAAATGGAAAGGAAAAAGTGTGGGTGATCATGGGGCTTCAAGTTATAGACCCCCTACCAGATCTAGAAACACAACAGATGTGGGGGGGAACAAGAAGTTTGTAAGACAAATGTTTGGTGATAAGAGGAGAAAAAACATTGAAAAGGAAATCATTGATGGAACCCAACTTACACTAGACTCAAAAGGCCCCAAAAATCCCTTTTCTAATTCTTTCATATGAAGATCATGTCTTAGAATATTAGAGTCCTGAATAGTAGCAACAAACAAAGAATTTTGAAGGATCTTAGAACCTGCAACATGCTTCAAATTTTGGCGATCCAAGATACAAAGATGCAAGGATTCACAGTTAGTAAGCTTAAGAACTACTTGTGGAAAAATGTAGAGGCTAGTTGCATTGATTCTATAGGATCTTCTAAAGGTATTACTACATTTTGGGATAATATCTCGGTGAAAGGATTGGTGATCCTCAATTCTACTAATCATTTAGCCATCCTCTTCACCTTGGTCTAAAATGGAAATGATTCTCATATTCTTTCCAATATTTATGCTCATAATAACCTTATGGTAAGGAAAAGGATTTGGTCGAACCTTGCTGATTTCAAAAAAAAAAATTGTAGGAACTACAAATGGTTAATCATAGGGGACTTCAATACTCCTTTGAATCCTAGTGAAAAAAAGGGGGAAATAGGAATTTACTTTAAGTATGATAACCTTTCTAATATGATCGTGGATAATAATCTCATCGACATCGAGCTTGGAGGCCTTAAATACACTTGAAGCGACATAATAATGGGTATTGATTTGATTCAATTACATCTTGACAAGGTTATTGTCTTGGCTGATTAAACCCTCTCACAGGAGTTCAAGCTTTCTTCTCTTCCCAAAGTTGGGTCTAACCATAATCCAATTGTGCTCAACTTCCTTGAAAAAGAGGTAAAAAACCATACCCATTTTAAATTTGAAAAAATGTGGATGTCACTTCTTGATCTCTATGATAGGATAAAATAATTGTGGAGTATAAATATAAGAGGATCTACAAAGTTCATTGTTGTTCATAATCTGAAAAATGTCAAAAGAAATGTCAAAAAATGGAATAAGGAGGTCTTTGGGAACATTTTTGAAAAAAAAAGATAAAAGAGGATCTTGAATCTCTTCAAAAAATAATTGTGGATAAAGCCATGGATGTGGAAGATTATTACCCTGAAAAAGACCTCTCAGATCTCCACATGATAAACACTAGATAGGAATCTTACTGGAGACAAAAATATCGAGCTATTTGGATAAAAGAAGGTGATAATAACACCAATTTTTTTCACATCACATCCCTCCTCCATAGAAGCAGTAATAGAATTTCAAAAATCGCTATAAAGAATGGAAAAGAAAGAAAGGACATAAATATAATCATGAAGGAATTTGTCTCGTTTTACAAGGACATGTTGAATGGTGACTCCACTAAAGATGAGGAAATTGTTGAAAGTTTTATCTATGACATTCCTTCTAACTTGTTCCATAGTAGTAATTTTAAGAAGCTAGCGGATAAATCCACTATGGAAGAACTTCAAAGAACAGTCTTTTTAATGGAAGGAGACAAATCACTGAACTTGGATGGATTCCTTGCCTGTTTTTTCAAAGATATTATAAAATATGGAAGGATGGCCTTCTTTATGCTATCAATGAACTCTCACGAACTGGTAATCTTCTCAAGGATATCAACAACATATTTATTGTGTTTATCCCTAAAAATAAAGTAGCCAAGGATTTCAAGGATTTTAGACCCATCAGTTTCTCGAGTGTGCTTTACAAAAGATTCACTAAAACTATTGCCTCTAGAATTCAGCCTCTCCTTCTTCATCTCGTCTCTTACCAACAGGGGGTATATTTGAAAGGAAGAATTATTTAGGACCGCATTATTTTTTTGCATGAGGCAATTCAATCTATGGATAAAAGCAAGAAGGAAGGCATAATCATTAAACTAGACATGAACAAAGCCTTCGATTGAGTCTCATGGGGATTCTTAGTTAAAGTTCTCACGAAGTTTGGATTTGATGATCACTTCAAGAAAAATTTGAGAACTTGTATATCTTCTCCTATGTTTTCCATTATAATAAATGGGACAACTACTATTTTTTTAGTAGTAGCATAGCATCCAATTAGGGAGACCCCTCTCCCTCTCTTGTTTATTCTTGTGGTGAAAGCCTCAATAGAAAGGATTGTTTTCATTGTCAAATCATAGTTACTTTAAAGGCTTCAATCCATCCTTGGATGATCTCAAAGTCTGCAATCAGTACTTTTTTATGACACAATTTACATCATGATGGATTCATTTATTGAAGCAAGGAGACTCAAATCCCTGTTAATAGACTATGAAGACGTATCGGCCTAGCTTATTAATTTTGAAAAAATCTTGGTTATCTTCCTTAACACTCTTGGATATAGACAAATCAAGATTTCTAAAATTCTTGGATGCAGCACCAAGAAGCTCCCTTTATCTTATCTTGGTATTCCCCTCTTCACCGGTAAGGTTCCCATGGATTTTTGGAACTCACTAATTGAACTATTTTAGAGGAATCTTGTTGGTTGTAAAGGATTTGTTCTTTCTCAAGATGTGAAGTGTTTACTCATTAAGAGCACCCTCAAAACCCTTACCATCCACCTTATTTATCTTTTCAAAATTCCTAGTATGATTATTGAAAAAACATAAAGGATTCAAAAGATATTTCTATGGTAAGGAGTAGAGGAAAACAATATAATTCCTCTAGTTTCATGGGAAAAGATGTGTCTCCTAGAAAAATGTGGGGAATTGGTATCAAAAACATCAGATGGATGAAAAAATCCATGAACAAAAAAATGGGATGGAGAATGATCAAATAGGACCTCTCTTGGACCTCTATTATCAAAAATAAATATCTTGGATTGACTAAAGATCTTGAATGGCTCTCTAAGGATGACATTTGTTTGGGCTCTGATTTTTGGAATGCTATTTTAAATTGTAGGAACCTTCTTCTTAAATGCAGTAGGTGGAATCTAGGAAATGGGAAATACATTCAGTTCTGAAAAGATAAATGGATTACTCACCTTCCTCTTTGCGAAAAATGATGATGGATCTCAGCTTTATGAGCACTTTAAATTCTAGATTAGAGAAAATGTTAGCATGTGTATCAGCAACAATTCTTGGGTTCAGCTTCAGGATTATGGTATCTCTTCGTTTAACCCTCATTATATAAGGGAGATCTAAGATATTGCTAAGATAATCAACATCTCTCTCAGATGGAGGATCGGGATTAGAACTTATTTAGGGGGAAACCTTTGATGGATCTTATCCGGTAAGGTTTGGTTACTTGATTATTTCTAAGTCACAACCTTCCCAATTTGATTGGAATAAAATTTGGATAAAGGAACTTATTCCCAAGATCAACCTTTTCTTCTGGGTTGTGATTCATAATAGAGCTCTAACTATAGATAATTGGGTAAAGAGGGGCCATTATTTTCCCAATAGATGCATTATTTGCAAAAAAATTGAAGAGACAACTAATCATCTCTTCTTGCATTACTCTTTCTCCACTTCAGTTTGGAATTTTTTCATTAACTTCATGGGTATCAAGTGGGTCCTCTCGGATTTTATTGTGTATGCTTGTGAACAATGGAACTTCCCTACTAAAAACTCAATGGTTAAGAAGTTGTTGAGCATTTATTTTCCTAATATTATTTGAAGCATCTAGAAAACCCGCAATACTTCTATATTTAAAGATAAGAAGCCTTTAATTCTGATAATTACTAATGGGATTGTGTATGAAATAAGACACAATGTTTCTTGCTTCAGACCTCCTAAAAATACTCAACAGTGTAGAAAGGACAACAGAATACTTGAAAAATGGAATCTAAATATGTTCTCAATCAATATTTATCAAGAAAATATTGTCATTAGGAAGAATATCAAAAGGCACCCTTCCCGCTCAGGTTGGCTAACAATCAATTATGATGAAGCCTCTAAGAGAAACCTAGGAAAGTTAGGTGGTGGGGATGTATTAGAAATTAAAAATGAAAAGTTATTAAAATGTATGTTGGCCCCATGGGTATAAATTCGAACCATTATGTTGAAGCACTTACCACTCTGTGGTGGCTTAGGCTCGCTAGCAAGATCAATTCTAGAAATCTAATTGTGAAGGGTGACTCATTAAACATTGACTAACTTCCTAAAAGTTATCAACCATATAATTTGGTCTATCAAAAATATTATGGACAAATCTACCCATATCCTTAGCACCTTCCATAATCATATGGTGCAGCATACTTATCGGGAGGGGAATAAACTCATTAACATTATGGAAAATATTGGGGTCAGTATCAATAATTTACAAATATGGAGTGTGGATGAGACCCTTCCAACAATCTAAAAAAGTATCATCAATAATGAAAAGGCAGGAATAAACATTTGAATTGGATTTGGCATCGTGTGGAAGATAAAGGTTTTTTCTATAAAATAACTTTCATTTTTCAGTTGCAATCACAAAAGGGGATTTTAATTTTGTGCAATATTCTTGGAATTTATTACCTCTACATTGTTAAACCTTTATTTTACCAATCAATACTTGTTTTACCAGCCTTTTATCAAAGTAAGAAATTTTTTCCCCTATTATCGCTGACCCCCGATCACCGTCAATGGGTGTTCATAACTTTCTTTCTTTCTCATTACCCTATACACAAATCTAAATTCCGGTTTCTTGAGAATCATAAGCTTCTAGACTCGTCATAGTTTGTCTTAGCATCATCACTCTCTTCCTGGAATTCATTATTATCTATTTTATAAATTACTTTATCAAAACAGACATTTTGTCTCTAATCGTCGTTGATCTTTGATCGTCATCGATCCCCATGTTTTCTAATCATTTTTCGCATAATCATACTTACAACTATTTGATTATGATCTAACAAGTTATTTGCAGGATGGATCTTCTGTAGATGATTGTTCTATGTTTTTCACACCTAATTACCAACATATACGATCTTCCAATCATTGAGCAGTCATTCGTGTGGGAACAATTTGGCATTGTCCATGAACTCAACTTGTGTGCCATCACACTTTCTCCCACCATCGAGGACATCGAGAATCATATCAAAATCATTCAAGCAGAGTGAGAAGTCACTGAAGAATTTTGGTAGAACTAATTCAAGGACTTCGAGCTTGTTACTTCCCTATCTTGGGCCACTTACAAAGATAAAAAAGGTCTCACTATCCCTCACGAGTTTTAAATCATTGTTATTATTTTATCTTATGATTATCAAAACAATTTAATTGTATCAAACTAGTTATCACCCTTGATGGAAGTCCTCTTGGATTCCCGAGATCATAATTTTTTGAGGAATTCGTTATCATCTTTATCTAATATCTCTTTATTTAGTTGTCTTTGCATATAGGCCTTCTCACTCAGAAAAATAATGAGCCTCCTATGTTGTCTGCATTTAATCATCTTGACATTGCGACTTTTGGCACAAGTATCGATAAACCCTGCTTATTTGAGTTTTTGGTATTTTCAACATCTATAGCACCTAACCAAAAAACACCTTAAACATCCTAGCATGCCTGGTAGGACCCTTAGCCCCTTTTTCATTTATATTTTCTTTTTAGCTTTCACTTATTTTTTTGTCTATTTCATCTAACCTTTCAGCTTGGGGCACCTTGATGTTTTTTTCACGTAAAACTTAAAAACAAAAAATTAAAAAGAAAAAATTGATTACATGTACTCTCTTCTCTTTCATCATTTTCTTTCAGCATCACATTTTGCATATTTTTTCTCATTAAATTCAAACACTTCCTTTGGATCTTAAAACGAACACTCATACTTGCTTTATCACATAGCTTAACTAGGAATTCAAAGAATTGCATTTACAAAACTCCCTTCACACACAACCAAACCACATCAGACATAACTCGCATCTAAACACTCCTTATCAAGTGGACATACTTGGATTTCATCACCAAGAGGATAAGTCGACTCAATGTTCTGGCCAAGTATAAAAAATATGGTGGGCGGTATATTGGCTAAGCACCTGACACCCTTATTGAAGTGGGACTGTGAAGTGAAGGGGTAGGCCCCAATATCATGCCTCGTATTGACACCATTGTAGATCTGGGCCTCACATACCTTTAAGTATATCGAGAAATTTATCCTTTAACTTACCTAAAACCAACCTCAGATTTCCCTCTCCTTTTACCTTGTTTATCTATTTTTCACATTTCACACTTTTTCTAATTTAATCAAGATAATAAAAACATCTTTTGTGTGGCTTGTTTTTTGTTTGTTGTAATCAATCATATAGATTTTTATTTTTATTTACTAATTGATTTTTTAATCCATGGTTATAACTAGACAACAGTGTCACCTTCAAAACTATGACAATATGACCGACCATCTCCAACAATCCCTAGATAATATCCAGTCTCACCTTCATGATATTCTAGGCATAATAGACCAACTTCAATCACCTTCCACGACCAATCAAGAGCCCCCACATTCTCCGAGTAGTCATTTAGCCATGTCATAAATCCCAGATCCATCCAGACCTCACTTTTTCAATAGTGGTGATCCAGTTTTTATAGAGATACTGGATTCAAACCTCGTGGCTCCTAACCCCAATCTTGCTTCTCGAGTTTTTTCCTCTATCAACCCACACCTTAACAACAACCTCCTATCACTACTATCAACTTCGAAACTTCCCAGATTATTGACCATAATCATGAGCCAATCAACCAATAGCTTCATCCATAGTCCATGGTTAGTGGGTCAGAAACATTAGTTCTCGTTTCTTCCATCCCCATTATCAGTTTTGATATTAATGTTGTCTCATCACAAGACACAACCAATCAACAGTAATCCTCCTCATCAAATCCTTCATTAGGATCATCATCTTAAAAAAACAACACTAACATGTCCCTTTTCATATCTAGTAATGTAGCTTCAAGTGTCCTTAATATGCCTCCTATGAGCTCAAAATCCATCCCACTTAGTGTGTGTCAACCCATCTCTTCACAATAACCCACGTCCTTTATTCAGAATGTGGTCATGTCCATCCTAACATCAATACCCCTTATCAATACAAGTTCTATCACTAACACTCACCCTTCTTCACCACAGGCATAAACTTCCTTGTCTCACAAGTCCATTATCCTTATATACCGCAAACATCCCAACCATTTATCAAAACTTATGATCCATCTAAAAATGTACCACAACCATCTCAACCTCTCATCCACACCTCTATCCCATCCCAGTATTGTTATCCCGTAAAATTGGCAAGGGAAATTTTACAGATAACCATACCGAAATTTTGTTCCGATCCCTTGTTAGGGACCCCTTGTGTTTGAAACGTTGCAAAATCCCTTTCCGGGAAATCTAGTTTTCCGAACTTAGTCGTTTTTGGTCTTTTGGCCGAGCGCATGGAATGACTATGTAACATCAACTTTTGATGCCCCCCCTTTAAAGCCTTTGGCGCATGTCTTCTTGTGTCAACAGGCGTTCTGGTGTGCCTCTCTATGTTGAGGCTTCCCTGCGTGCGCCAAGGCGCATGTGCCTTCCTGTCGACATATCTTTTGTTGCGCCACTTTTTGGTGCGCCAATGGTGCACATATTCCTCTATCGACACCACTTCCGGTGTGCCATGGCGCACATATCTTCGTGTTGACAAGCGTTTTGGTGTACCAAAGGGCGCATGTTTTCTCATGTCGACAGCTCTTTTGGTACGCCATTTGTAAAGGTTGGTGGCACATTTATTGCTACCTCGCTTATATATAGGTGCGTCTGCGCTGTCATTGTCACTGATGCAAAACACGTGATTTTTCTCTGAGCTTGTCAGCGCACCAGTCCCGTCACTTTCGAATTGCTTTGCAGACCCCTTTCGTGTATTTCTTCGTTATAAAAGCCGGGTAAGAGGTCCTCTTTCCTTTCTGCTTCGTGTTTGTGGTTTTTGGTTGTTTGTGGGTGATTTGGATTGAAAAGAATAAAATCATGTGTTTCCCCCCCTTGCTGTCTTTTCCATATTTTCTTCCCCCTCTTTCCAGATCTGCTGGTAGAGGAAGCTCTGTCCCAAAAAAGTGATGGTCTGAAACCTCTTTGTTTAAACCTTTTCATCACCTCAATGAGCCTTGCAGAAGGAACTAAGCCATATGCGGAAACCCTCTGAAGAATTAAAGCCTTGAAAAGGAACCCACATTTTCTTTTCTCTTTGGCGCATTGCCACACCATGCATTATCAAAAACAGTCGCGCCCTTGGCACACCTGTTGCCCCCGTTACATCATGAAAAGCTGCGCCAATGGCGCACTTCTCTCGCTTGCTGCAAATGCTTTTCATGCACCCTATTAGCGCATCAAACTTGGATGCAACATTGCTTATTCCTGTGCCCTTTGGCGCACCCAGCATCTGTGCAACAGTTGTTTCCCATGCGCCAAGTGCAAAGCTATACAAGGCATAGGCGCGTTCCTCATCGCAGTAACATCATGTTGTGCAAACCCTCCATGCACCGCACCAATTTCCCTTAAAGCACGCTAAAAGCACACGTTACACAAACTTTATATGCGCCCTTTGGCACACTGATGTTCCATGCAACATGAAAGATCCATGCGCCACGGGTGCATCCTGTTCCCATGTAACATAAAGATTTCATGCGCCCTTTACAAAATGCATCCACATGGCGCAAGCGCACTTGTCCTTGCAGCAACACAGAATGTACCCTGCAGTGTTTATGCGCCATGTGCCCTTTGGCGCTGATTTATCTCCTGCAACACCCTTTTCCTGTGTGCCTTGCCTATTTAGCTCTGCAATCTGTAATATTCATGCGCCATGTGCCCTGAAGCCTCAAAATTGCTAACTCTTTCTTCTGTCAGCATTTTAATGGAAAATCAAGCAGCTGACACGGCTTTCTTCGATTGGGTTTCACATCTTATTCTTGCAGATCAGCAATTAAACTCAGAAGAACATATGTCAACATCAAGCAAGAGGCCTACCAAATCCAAAGGCAAGGCCAAGCTCACAGAGGAAGAAATGAAGTATAAATATCAAAGGGTCAGAATGCCCGACTCCCAGGCCGAGTGTGACCTGGACATCAGAGACTCAGAGTTGGGTCATATTGATTTGGAGGAATTCTGGGTCAGGACTTAGAAGGTCACAAGAAGTCTGTGGATGGACAAGCTAATAGGCAGTGCCCTGCACTTTGCTAGGGGAATCCCAGTCAGCACCGTTAATAATGAATTCATGATGGTGGTTGCCCGGTGCTATAATAAAGACACAAGGTGTGTCGTAAATGAGAAGGGTGAGGTCGTAATCAACCTCACTGCCTGCCACTTTGAGATAATACTCGGCATTCCTCATCACCGGCACTTTTTGGCCATCAGCCAAGGAGATTGCATCAAGGCATGGGATGACAATGAAGATCAGTGCATGCAGCTGATGAACAAAGTCTATCTGAAGAATAAAAGGTAGTGACCCGTTGGCCACAAATCATTCACCGCAGTGATCTTTCATAGGAGCTCAGTGACACCATCACGTTCCTGAGCAGGGTGTTTGGGCTTCCTGACGCCCACTTTTTCCACAAATGGATGCTGCGGTATTTAGAAACCATGAACAAAAATGTGCTTGATCAACGCTTCGAATGGGCAAAAATTATAAGCAGCACAATATCAGAACAGCTGCAACAATTCCCCACAACGGGAAGATTCTACATGAATTCCTATGTTGTTTATGCTGTAACTTTTAAAAGGGACTATCCAGCTCTGATGCGGAGTGGGGTTTGGCTCCAAGTCAAAAT
Organism: Taxus chinensis; assembly: GCA_019776745.2. Lineage (NCBI taxonomy): Eukaryota > Viridiplantae > Streptophyta > Pinopsida > Cupressales > Taxaceae > Taxus > Taxus chinensis. The sequence goes on along the minus strand of CM034152.1, from coordinate 361,199,842 downwards.
ATATGAATACTATCCAGAATTGAGGCTGGAAAATAGCATCCCTCAATTTCCAAAGATCAACGATGCATTTTTCTACTTCATCATCTACCTATTGAGGCCAAATATGACTTACGGTCGCACGACCAAGAGCATCATGACAGCCACTGAGAAATGGGGGGCCCTGTTCACCCAATTCCCCACATTCACCTATCTGATGGCAGATAACTTCTTGGGAGAGCCATCTAGACTGCCAAGGTATGCTGGACCAAAGTTGATTCTGCTGGAGCTGTCAAGACAGCTGGTCACTTATCATGAAAAGTGCTTAAAAAGAAAGAAGGGTGGAACTCCTTTCCCCCTCACAGTGGGTAGATATACATGTCTGACTCACCACAAGGCACAAGACATGTTTGCAGAGCTGGAGCTGCTCAATTTGAAACATGACTTCCTAGCCAGGCCTACCTTCGACCCAACAAATTGTCTTCCTAGGGCAAAGCTCGATCCAATCCACATCCCTCAGATTGAGGATATTTACATTGACCTATATCATGAGGTGGAGCTTAGGAGGAAGGACCTGTTATCAAAATTTCACCCCCCCTGGGTAAATTTCGATAACATGCATCAGATTCCCAGGTCCCAGGAAAATTGATTGATTCGGGGCCAAAATTCAGGCTTACAGGGTCCCTTCAGGTAATTTTCTAACTCCCCTGGCCGAAAAAAAAAAAAGGAACAAGCTCTGAGAAAGTGCGGAGAAGGTTGCAGAAAGCAAGTAGTTCGGGCCAGGAAAATTTGTGAAAATCGGCTAAGTCCCAATCCAGCATAAGTTGGGACAAATGGGACAAAAGGGCGCGAACCGCCCGAACCACCCGAAATGAGCACAAAGGGCCCAAAATCAAATGGGACATCTGGGACAAATGGACGCGAAATGCCCGAACCGGCTGGTTCGCGCGAAATCAGCACAAGGAGCCCAAAAGCAATTGGGACGCGCGGGACAAAAGGGTGCGAACCGGCCGAACCGGCCGAAAAGGGTCAAGTCAGTCCGAAGCAAAGTGGGACAAGCGGGCCAAAAATGCCCGAACTGCCCGAACCGGCCGAAATGAGCACAAAGGGCCCAAAATCAAATGGGACATCTGGGACAAAAGGGCGCGAACCGCCCGAACCGGCCGAAATGAGCACAAAGGGCCCAAAATCAAATGGGACATCTGGGACAAATGGACGCGAAATGCCCGAACCGGCCGGTTCGCGTGAAATCAGCACAAGGAGCCCAAAAGCAATTGGGACGCGCGGGACAAAAGGGCGCGAACCGGCCGAACCGGCCGAAAAGGGTCAAGTCAGTCCGAAGCAAAGTGGGACAAGCGGGCCAAAAATGCCCGAACTGCCCGAACCGGCCGAAATGAGCACAAAGGGCCCAAAATCAAATGGGACATCCGGGACAAATGGAAGCGAAGTACGCGAAGGAGCCGAAGACCAATCAGAAACTGCCACGTGTCCTCACAGGAGAAAAAGTCAAAAGGTCAAAGGGGCGAGTTATCGAGCGCTGAACCAAACCAATGAAATGGCGCCACGTGTCCAAGTTTAAGGGGCCCACAAGAAATTTCAAAAGGAAAGCCCGCGAAAGACGGAGGAGAGAGAATTGCTCGTCCAATCAGCACGTGCCACGTGTCGTCCAGATGGCGAAGAGCGGGAAAACATTTTAAAATTCGTTTTGATCTGTTCCGTGCCCTAAATCTTCAGATCGCCATATCTTTTGATCCAGAGCTCGGATTTCCACGTTCTTTATATCAACGGAAAGCTGTTGAGATGCTCTACATGATTTTGGGATCAATCTTGAGTTTTGGTGTAGTATAAAGAGAGAAAATCGAGAAACGGCTCTGACGCGTGGTAATGACAGAAGTGACATTTCAGCGACCAGTTTTAATGCAGCAGACAGCCCGCCGTTTTGCCAGGATCCGTGGCTTCTACCATGATGAAATGATTTAAAATACGACCTGGAGGTGGTTGGAGGAGATCTGACTTTCCTCTTTCTTCCTTCTCTCATTCTTCCTATATATTGTAAGGAGTGGCAAAATATAAAAAAAAGAGTTGTTCATTCTTTCTGCTCGGCCCTCCCTTCTTTTCTTCTCTAGGGTTGAAAATGGAGTTCGAACCTCCTCCCTTTCTCTGTAATGGCGTTCCTGCCTTTTACCATTAATGGAATGATGTTCTGTGCAAACCTCTGGAGCAACAAAACGTGTTCTGTGATGCATCTTTCCATCCTCTCTCGTTTTTGCTTGTCTTCTTCTTGCCTCTCTTCATTGCAGGTGTCTGTGCATGTTTGAATGTTCATTGCAGGTCTGGAGCTGTGTTAATGGAGTTTTGGGACATTTTCTGTGTGAAATCTATCCTTGGGGTTGTGATGCTTCTGTCCATCCTTCCCAATGGCTCACCTCTCTTTGTCCCATGGCAGTTTTGATAGATGTTCAACATTCTCCTTCTCTGGTGTATCACCGTTTTAGTGTAGGCTTTTGCTGTTCTTCCCCTCTCTCTCTCTCTCTCTGTCTCCTTGGCATGGTTAGATTAGGATTAGATTAGCTTGCCTGCACTGGAATAGCTTGTGGCAGGTAGTTTAGGAGCAGGAACCAGCCTTCTCTGGAGATTCCTCTCTCAGTTTTACAAGTCCCACGCTTGGAGAGAGGTTTCCATGTTGTGCAATCACACTGGATGCCTGAACATCAACCTAGAAGCCTGATGTGCGTCCAGGGGTGCTGTGATTTTGCATCAACAGTTTTGGCACGCCCGGTGGGACCTTAGAGGTCTTTCACTTCATCTTTTGCAGGTTGGTGTGTTCCTGTGAAGATTTCAGCCTTTGGAGGCACTTGTAAACACATCTGGCGACTCCATCTGATCAGCAACCCATTTCTCTGAGCTTGCAGGCCCGTTTCCATACATTTTCATCCATCTTTCTTTCCATCCCTTTCATTCTTTTCCATTCCATGAAGTCATGCAATCATGACTTCATTTCCATCATGGATTTCATATCAAGAACAGCAGTATATTCCACCTCCAACACGTTTTACAAATCCTCCAGATCAGCATGCATATTCATATGAACAGCAGTGCCAAAGTCAGTTTGGCTATGGAGCTTTCCAAGAGCAAGAGTATGCATACAATGAAGACAATCAGATCCAAGATGCTGGTCTGTTGGAGAAAATCCAAAAGATGGAGGTGGGGATGGTGCAGTCCAGGGCTCAGGCACAGATGAGAGCATTTGGAATCGGTTGTGGAGCACCCTGTCCATGGGTGGGACCTTTTCCAAGGCATTACAGCCCTCAGGAGAAACTTGACTTCATGATTGCAACGCTGCCTTTGCTTGCAAAGTGGATTGAAGAAATAGAAGTGTATGAGAGAAGTATTCAGCAACCTTGTCAACGGGTAAGCACATCATCTCATACCTTTTCTTTTCCTCTTTCCCAATCTGTATCATTTCAGCAGTTTCAAGTTTCAAAACCTCCATCTGCTATCCCAAATGTTGAATCCATGTCTCCACCTCTCAGTCTTCCATCTCATCTGGATTCTTCTTTCCTTTTCCCTTCCAAACAGTCATTCCCTCCACAAGAGCCAACAGAAACACCCCCTCCTCCAAAGAAACAAGAGGTTTCACCGCCTCCACCACCACACAAAATTGTCAAATCAGTTGAGTTTCAACCTATCCCTCCTCTTGCATCCCCAATTCCATGTGGGAAAGAAGAAATTGAAAAAATCAGTCATCAAGGACAACAAGAGGAAGAGCCAAAAAGAAAAGAAATGACAGACAGCTTGAAGGTTTGGGCTGCCAAATTTGGGATAACAAAGATTCCCTTGATGGTTAATCCTACAGAAGAGGCCAAGGTTGAACAAATGGTGGTTAGGACTGATTTTGTTGAAGAAGAAGATCTTGCAGCCCCAACTTGCCCTCTAGAGCAGCAGATTGAAGAGTTTGACTTGACAAACTTCATGCTGAAGGAAGAGTTCAACCAAGAGCAAGATTGCCTTCAAACATTGGAGGAAGGAGAAGCTGCTCCAAATCCAAAAGAAGAGGAGCACATTCCAGCTGTGGGGGAGAAAAGTGCAGATCCAAGGGCTTTGAGCACAAAGCAGGCTACAGGAGAACCTTCAGTTCTTCTTTCCACTTCATCTCTCTTAAGTTCTAGTACTGAAAAGGAGTTTGATCTCTCAAACCCAATATTGGAGAGTGAAGGAAACCATGGTGGTCAAGTTGCAGATCAAGAGGACACCATGGAGGAAGTTGAAAAAGAACAGCGGGACAACAATGAGGCAGTTTACCTGTCAGTTTTGGAGGACTATTTTGATGAAGAAGAGCCAGTTGAGTTTTCACCATTCTCTCTTTCATCATCCACATTCCAAACACTAGAGTCTGCTGTCATGAAGGAGAGCATTCATTTGCAGCAACCTGCATCTTATAGCAGCCCTTTGGAACCAAAATTGGAAGATTCTAAATCTTCCCTGTTCTTCATTGGAGGAAGAGAAAGGACAGAAGGATTCCTACCATTTCTTCCACGTCATCCATTCAAGTGGGTCTACAAGAAGACTCCATTCTTGGAGTTGAAAATCAGAGCTATGGGCATATCAAACGGATCAGACCTTGCCCAATCAGGTATTTGGCTTCATTGGAGCCAAAGGAGAAGCCACAACCAGTCATGCTCGCTTCTGAGCATGAGGACGAGATACAAAGTACCAAGGATCAGCTGCCATACCTCTTCAATTCAAATGCAGAGCAACTAAAAGAGGTATTGGATTTGCCTTCAGCTGATACCTTGATGATTTGGGTAGAAGACCAGCTTCTTGTTGATTTTCCATCCATCCAAACAGCCATGATCAGTGCCAAATCAGTTGCATGGCTGCCAATTTTGAAGAAAGGGAGCTATTTTGCACAACCAGTTGCAGGGTTTGTTTAGCTTGCCTTTGCTTCCAGTTAAAGTAGAGTAGTTAGGTTTGCTTTCAGCAGAAGAAGTGCTTGTGCACACTCTGCATGTTCCATTTGGGGCATGTATGATTTTCAGTTTTGTACATAGTTTTGGTGTTGCTGGTTCTGCTCTTGCACAGTTCATTTCAGTGGCATCTTGGTGAAGACACTCCAGGTTCAATGGGTTTCCAAGTGGCTCAGAGGGAGGTTTTCAAAGTTCAGATCAGTTGCAGGTTGCAACTCATGACTCCATGCCCAATGGATGCTTCAGGCTACTGATCATTCATCTAGCAGGCAGATGCCCCCACTGAGTCGCCAAACTGTTATCAAAATTTCACCCCCCCTGGGTAAATTTCGATAACATGCATCAGATTCTCAGGTCCCAGGAAAATTGATTGATTCGGGGCCAAAATTCAGGCTTGCAGGGTCCCTTCAGGTAATTTTCTAACTCCCCTGGCCGAGAAAAAAAAAAAAAGGAACAAGCTCTGAGAAAGTGCGGAGAAGGTTGCAGAAAGCAAGTAGTTCGGGCCAGGAAAATTTGTGAAAATCGGCTAAGTCCCAGTCCAGCACAAGTTGGGACAAATGGGACAAAAGTACGCGAACCGGCCCGAACAAATGGCCGAAATGAGTCCAGGCGGCCCACTAACAAGCAAAAGCAATTGGGACGCGCGGGACAAAAGTACGGCGGCGGGTGCGAAATGCCGGTTTGACCGAGAGAGAAAATCGACTAACTGCTGAGAGGGGCAGTTCACAAAGGGACGAATGGGACAAATGGACATGAAATGCCCGAACCGGCCGGTTCGCGTGAAATCAGCACAAGGAGCCCAAAAGCAATTGGGACGCGCGGGACAAAAGGGCGCGAACCGGCCGAACCGGCCGAAAAGGGTCAAGTCAGTCCGAAGCAAAGTGGGACAAGCGGGCCAAAAATGCCCGAACTGCCCGAACCGGCCGAAATGAGCACAAAGGGCCCAAAATCAAATGGGACATCCGGGACAAATGGAAGCGAAGTACGCGAAGGAGCCGAAGACCAATCAGAAACTGCCACGTGTCCTCACAGGAGAAAAAGTCAAAAGGTCAAAGGGGCGAGTTATCGAGCGCTGAACCAAACCAATGAAATGGCGCCACGTGTCCAAGTTTAAGGGGCCCACAAGCAATTTCAAAAGGAAAGCCCGCGAAAGACGGAGGAGAGAGAATTGCTCGTCCAATCAGCACGTGCCACGTGTCGTCCAGATGGCGAAGAGCGGGAAAACATTTTAAAATTCGTTTTGATCTGTTCCGTGCCCTAAATCTTCAGATCGCCATATCTTTTGATCCAGAGCTCGGATTTCCACGTTCTTTATATCAACGGAAAGCTGTTGAGATGCTCTACATGATTCTGGGATCAATCTCGAGTTTTGGTGTAGTCTCAAGAGAGAAAATCGAGAAACGGCTCTGACGCGTGGTAATGACAGAAGTGACATTTCAGCGACCAGTTTTAATGCAGCAGACAGCCCACCGTTTTGCCAGGATCCGTGGCTTCTACCATGATGAAATGATTTAAAATACGACCTAGAGGTGGTTGGAGGAGATCTGACTTTCCTCTTTCTTCCTTCTCTCATTCTTCCTATATATTGTAAGGAGTGGCAAAATATAAAAAAAAGGAGTTGTTCATTCTTTCTGCTCGGCCCTCCCTTCTTTTCTTCTCTAGGGTTGAAAATGGAGTTCGAACCTCCTCCCTTTCTCTGTAATGGCGTTCCTGCCTTTTACCATTAATGGAATGATGTTCTGTGCAAACCTCTGGAGCAACAAAACGTGTTCTGTGATGCATCTGTCCATCCTCTCTCGTTTTTTTAGTGTAGCTTGTCTTCTTCTTGCCTCTCTTCATTGCAGGTGTCTGTGCATGTTTGAATGTTCATTGCAGGTCTGGAGCTGTGTTAATGGAGTTTTGGGACATTTTCTGTGTGAAATCTATCCTTGGGGTTGTGATGCTTCTGTCCATCCTTCCCAATGGCTCACCTCTCTTTGTCCCATGGCAGTTTTGATAGATGTTCAACATTCTCCTTCTCTGGTGTATCACCGTTTTAGTGTAGGCTTTTGCTGTTCTTCCCCTCTCTCTCTCTCTCTCTCTGTCTCCTTGGCATGGTTAGATTAGGATTAGATTAGCTTGCCTGCACTGGAATAGCTTGTGGCAGGTAGTTTAGGAGCAGGAACCAGCCTTCTCTGGAGATTCCTCTCTCAGTTTTACAAGTCCCACGCTTGGAGAGAGGTTTCCATGTTGTGCAATCACACTGGATGCCTGAACATCAACCTAGAAGCCTGATGTGCGTCGATGCACCAAATGGAACAAATCGTTCTCAACATGTCTCCAAGGCTGCTTACTCCTTCCTTCGCCTTAAGAAAAGTCGATGAAACCATCTAGATCTTTAAAGAGATCGTTTCATGAGGGCTGGGGCCAGAGTTCTCTTTTGACGCAGAGTCCATCAATAACCTGCTGGCCTGTCAGGACTTCATCGGGTTCCTCATAGAAGCAGAGAAAGAGTATTCCAAACTCCCAGAGAAGCTCATAGACGAGTGGGAGACTTGCGAGGTGATCAATGAGTGACACAAGGATCCTTCCTAGGATCAACTAGGGCCCATGATCAGCAAGTTCATGGAATACCGCGCTCAATTCCACATCTCGTCACCTGAGCAACAAAAGCAAGCTACTCCCTTTCGGCCGCATGATGATGATGATGAATAGTGGCTTCTTCTTTTTCTCTCTCTTCTTCGAATTTCTTTTTGTAAATATCTAAAGTATGTTGGCACAAATGATGACATCATCCATGTTGCACCATGAGATGATGTCATCCATCAAGTTGTCAAAAGTCAACATGACTTTAAGATATTTTGTATCTCCTTGTAGATATTTTGTAAATATCTTTGTAAATAGGTGGTTGGCTCCTTTTTTTCCTTCTTTTCTCTCCTTCTTCTATAAATACCCCAATACTTGTTGTGGTGTGCATGAGTGGATATCTCTGATGAAAAATAGAAGTGAGGAGAAAAGACTTTAAGCTTTGTGTAACAGAAAGAATTATTAATACAATATTTAGACTTTGTGCTGAATACGTGTGTTATTTACATTGGATCTCTCTTACGTTAGATCTGTCTACCTGTTCTGTTGGATCCACTTTTGTTTTATTTTCATTTATTCATCAGTATTGCTTTGCTCGTTTATGCAAGTAGGTTTGGCTCTGTTTACTACCAATCCCAAAACATAAACCCTCCGACCTTTCTACTTTGGAATTCTTTTCTTTTCTTTCTTTGGATCTGATATTTCTCCATCCTCTCTTTCATTCCTTTCTTTTTGCAGTCGGAAACATCCTACTAGGATGAGATCCCAAACCCCCAAAGGTAGAATATTGTGAGACTTGCACATATTCCTGCTGGTAGAATAGCAATAAACCAGTTTCACTTTGCTGACTCAAAGAGGGCCTATGCCCTGCACACTATTGGCTCGTCTATCCATAGATCTGCCCAAGCGACAGATTTTCGGACCAACATTTTTTGGCGACTCTACTGGGGAATGAACAAATCTATCAGATCTATGATAGTGGTAGGATAGAAAATCAAGAAAAATCAGAAAAATCACTATCTATTTGCAAACTTTAACTTTTTTGTCAAAAATCCAAAATTTTGCAAAGGTGACCCGAATTGAAAATTTTCTTCTGAGATCCATAGATCAAGCCTAGTTGGAGATCTTTAGTTCACTGAGTTCTTACAAAAATTTGTGTTTTTCCGTAGATCTGAGTTTTTGACAGTTTACCAAAATTTTCAAACTCTTTGAAAAAGTCAAATTTAGATCCGAAAATCAGCTTGCTAATCTTCACTGTCAATTTATCCTCACTATTATTTGTCATTAACCGCAATCGGTTTTTAGAAGAGGATAGTTTTTAAATATTTAAAAAAGTACATGCTGCTGGTTTTTGTCAGAAAAGCCAGAAAATCAGCAAGTACAACCAAAAATAAATTTTAAATCTGCACCACAGCGTTCCAGATCTAGAAGGTACGCTGGCAGGTGAGCCATTTACGCGTGGTAGGCGAGCTCGTGGAGAAGTCGATCCTACTTTCGATCGGCTTCAAAGGCACAATTTCAGTGTAGCACCGGCGCGCTTTTCATCACTAAGTTCAGCTGATCGGTCAACCAAAAGCGCCTCACCCCCACGGAAGATCCGGTTTTCACAAGGAGCCTCTACATCCCTTTGCAGTGCTTTATTGCTCAGTGGAACCGCACTCCCATCCCGCGTTCTTTTTCCAGCTGTCCAGATGGCGGTGCCATGGGGAAATGCTATGGGTCCTCTCGCATTACCACATCCTGTTCATGCGCTCCCTCACGGAAACCGAAAGAATTTTCCCAAATTCGACGGGAGCAGAAACCAAAGCATGGATTCACACATATCTGCATTCATCATGTCGTGCAGTATCTTGGATGTAACTCACAAAGATGTGTCGGTTCACCTTTTTCTAGAAACTCTACAAGGACCTGCAGCTGAATGGTTTCAGCATTTGCCGGCCGGATCTATTACCAGTTGGGCCACCTTGCGGGATGCTTTTGAAGACAGGTACAAGCCTTCAGAAGATGCATTTGCATTATTATCACAGATCACTCACCTGAAGAAGGAGGCCAATGAGACCATGCGTGATTTTATTGCCAGGTTCAATGCATTAATCAACCGTGTCCCTGTTGCCATGCTTCCAACACCGGAAAATCAGAAGTGTTTCTTCGTGAACGCTATGAGCTCGAAAGTTAGTTTCTTGCTCCTTCAAAGCGAGTGGCTACCTTGATTCTCTCCCAGGCCACTGCCATTCGAAAAGAAGATAATTTGATAATATCTGGCGAATTGAAAAAGGAATCATCCAAGCCTAAATCTTCGGACCCTTCTCCCACTACTTCGTCTGATCCGGTATTTCAAAAGATGGCGAACGACTTACTTGCATTAAAGAAGCAGTTGGCCCAAGCTTCTCCTAGTTCCTCATACCAGGATATTCCACGGAGGAACTTCATTTCCAACAATGTTCCTCAAAGGCCGCGCTTACCTGCAACTGCTCCGCGGTTGGCGCTTGAGGCTCCTCCGGTCAACGCTCTAGCCGAAATCGAAGAAGAGGAACAAGATTATGAAGAACCTTCGTCTCAGGGTGAAGATGATCAAGACGTCGGTGAGCCGACTGGCGACTCTACTATCAGGTATATGGAATTTGATGAGGAAGAATCTGATGAAGAAGAGGGTACCCAGGGCTATGCAAGCGGACAATCATATGTTGTTTTTACCCGCTCGCAAGGAAAAGAAGCAGAGGTCACTGCCCATGTGCAGAAGGAGAAGGCCGTGTCAAACGCGCCTCCAACCATTGCTAAAAGAGGTAATCCTCTTCCTACTCAACTCCCTGTTAAGTCTTTTACAAGGAAATCTTTTCCCCCCATCTCTCCTCCAAATCAGCCCTCTCATATTCCTATCAAGACCAGTAATCCTACTCCACCATCACGAAGTGAGGGACTCATTCCTTCACCAGCGCAACCCTTGGCCGCATTTGATATCATAGATCATGCTAAAAAAACCAAGATCCAAATGTCTGAAGCCGAGTAACTTCAGTCAAATCCCGAACAGCTTATAAGATTGACTAAGTATATCCAAAGTCAAGCTGTTATATCTAATCAGGTTTCCCCAAAAGGAATCCTTTCCACTCCTCTTGAATCCCGCATAAATGTTGCTTCAACATCTGCATCAGGCAAGATAGAACCTTTCTATCTCTCCCTCCTAATCAATGGTCACAAGTTGAGTAACTGCATAATTGATTCAGGAGCTTCTGATAACGTCATGCCGGCAAAAGTCACCCATGCTTTGGGCCTCACCCTTACCAAGCCTTTTGGCAGATGTTATTCCTTGGAAACCAAGCAGGTTCCGTTGATTGGTCAAATCAAAGACGCACAATTCGCATTTGCGGCATTCCCAGAGAAGAGAGTAAAGATGACCATCCTCGTTGCCGACATTCCAGTCGCTTACGGAATTTTGCTAGGAAGGAGTTTTTGCAGCAAAGTTGGTGGAGAAATTCATATGGACTGGTCTAAGGCTAGAATCCCCGTCAAAGGTGTAATGCAGACCTTGGAGCCAGAATCACAAAAGAAATACTTGGTTACTAGCTCTAAAGACCCCAAAGCTCAAATTCTTTTTGAATCATCAGGAATGGGGAACTATTTCTTGTCTACCGAGTCTGACAAAATGGTCGTCCTCGTTCAAGAAGAAGATCTTAATAAGATCTGGACTCTGCAGTTTGATGACAGCTGTGCAACCAGTGGATGTGGCGCTGGAGCCGTGCTAATATCTCCCGAAGGGGAGATTGTTCCTCTCTCTTTCAAGTTACAGTTTTTCAACACGAATAACACTGCTGAGTATGAATCTTTGTTACTCGGCATGCAGGCAGCAAGAGAGAGAGGGATCAAAAATCTGAGAGTACAAGGTGATGCAGAGCTAGTCGTGAATCAAGTTAGGAGGATATATCAAGTGAAGAATGAGAGGCTCAGGCACTACCGTAATGCAGTATGGGACAGCATTGAAGAGTTTGATGCTTTTTCAATTGAATCCATTCCAAGAGCTCAAAATGACATGGCCGATTCATTGGCTGTTTCAGCATCCCTCATGCTCCCTCACCCAGGTTTGAAAACAAACAAATACACCATTGAGGTGGTTTTCCACCCGAGCGTGCCAGACAATTCTCAGCATTGGCAAGTGTTCAACGATGATAATCAACTCATTGCCTTTCTAGAGAAGGCGGAAAATTTTAAAGAATTGCACTTTGAAGGATCTACTTCCACTTGTCGTGAATCAGTCACCAATCAAGACAATGAATCTGAAGGGAACGACGGCATATGTCAGCTCAAAGGAAATAAAATTCCAAAGGGCCTGGTTTCTCTGGAGCGGCTGTTCGACAGGCATGATCGTTTTGTGAAAAAGAAGAGGCGAGATGATCCTGACTCATCCCCAGAAACTGAACCGGTCAATTTAGGTTCGGTAGAACACCCGCAGTTTGTGAACATTGGAAAATGTTGCACGCCAGAAGAGAAGCGGAAGTTTGTCAAACTGCTGAAGAAATACATGGATGTATTGGCATGGTCCTACGCCGATCTAAAGTCTTTTAAGCCAAAGGACGTCCAGCATGACATCCCATTGAAAGAAGACGTTAAAGCCTTTCGCCAGAAGCAGAGGCATTATAATCCTAAGATCTCAGGTACTATCCAGGCTGAAATTCAGAAAATGTTGGATGCGAGAATCATTTTTCCTATCCATCACAGTACTTGGGTAGCAAATATTGTGCCAGTGCGCAAGAAGAACGGTGAAATACGCATATGCGTAGATTTTCGAAACCTGAATCAGGCTTCCTTGAAAGACAACTACCCCCTTCCTATAATGGATCAAGTTCTACAAGCAGTCACTGGATCAGGAAATGCTGTCCATGCTTGATGGTTTTTCAGGCTACAATCAGATTGAAGTTTCACCTGAAGATCAATTTAAAACAGCATTCACTACTCCCTGGGGTACATTTGCCTATAGCAGGATGCCTTTTGGCCTAACCAATGCTGGCGCCACTTTTCAGCGGGCCATGGACCTGGCATTCAAAGGTATGATGGGGAAAGTCATTGTCGTTTATCTGGATGACTTGAACTGTGTTCTCTAAACGATGAAGTGATCATTGTGATCACCTAGAGCAAGTATTGGCCAGATGCCGAGAACATGGGATTTCCCTGAACCCAAAGAAGTCTGTTTTTGGAGTCACGGAAGGAAAGTTGCTAGGGCACGTTGTTAGCAAAGAAGGAACGAAGATAGATCCTGAAAGAGTCAAGGCTATTCAGAGCCTTACTCTGCCTAAAAGTAAGACTGGCGTTCATTCTTTCTTCGGAAAGGTGAACTTTCTCAGGCGTTTTGTTCCCGACTTTGCTGAGAAGACTCGTCATATATTGGACATGATGAAGGGGTCACCAACTTTCCGGTGGAGCGAGGAAGGAAAAAGGTCGTTTGAAGAAATAAAAGCTTCCGTTGCTCACGCACCAGTCCTGGTATGTCCCGATTTCTCCAAGGACTTTATCATGTATAGTTATGCATCTGAGCATACTGTGTCTGCCATCTTGATGCAAAAGAATTCGGAGAATGTTGAATCTCCGATTGCGTTCATGAGCTCTCCCCTCAAGCCTCACGAACTAAAAATGTCTCAATTGGAAAAGCATGCCTTCGCCGTTGTCAAAGCAGTAAAAAATTTCAGGTATTACATTTTAAACTCTCATACGGTGGTGCTGGTCCCTGACACGGCAGTCAAATCAATTCTAACTCAACAGGAGTTAGGAAGCTTGCGAGGAAATTGGATTGCTAAGGTCCAGGAGTACGACCTGGATATAAAACCAACCAAGCTGGTAAGAGGCAAGGGCCTATGTCAGCTTATGGCTGAAAACAAAGATTCAGAAAGTCCTGAGGAAAAGGATGATTGTACCAATGAAGCACAAAGCCAGCTGGAGAAAGCCCATTCTCTGCCTCTGGTCCTATTTGTTGCAACCAGTGATGAGTGGTATTCCGATATTGCTTTCTTCCTCACCTACGGCGAATGTCCAGCTCACCTAACTGCAAAGGAGAAGTGCACTATAAAGCTCAGAGCAGCCAAATATGTCATCTGGGATGATGGTTTATACAAACGCGGGATAGATGGTGTCTTCTTGCGATGTGTCGACAAGCCACAGCAGGTGAAGTTACTTGAAAGTTTTCATAATTCATCCTGTGGAGGCCATTTCTCCTCCTCCGTGATGGCACACAAGATCATCCGAGCCAGGTACTATTGGCCGACGCTTTTCCAAGATACAGCCACCTGGGTAGCAAAATGTGAACCTTGCCAGCAGTTCGTCGGCAAGCCCAAGATGGCTGCTTTTCCCCTCAGGCCGGTTGTTGTCAACGAACCATTCAGGCAGTGGGGAATTGATTTTATTGGTGCACTCAATCCCCAATCGAGTGCCGGACATAGTTATGTCCTGACAGCAACAGATTACTTCACCAAATGGGTGGAGGCCATACCTGTTAAGAATGCCACTTCTGAGGTTGTTTGCAGTTTCATCAAAGAAAACATCATTGTCAGGTTTGGCGTCCCAAACAAAATTGTTGCTGATAATGCTTCTAACTTCTCCTCACGAGAAATTATTAGTTTTTGCTATGAATATGGGATAACTTTGGCTCACGCCTCGGATTATTACCCTCAGGGTAATGGTCAGGCGGAATCCAGTAACAAGAACTTGGTGACCATCATACGAAAACTAGTGGATGAGAATCAACGAATGTGGCACAAGTCCTTATACGACGCTTTGTGGGCAGATCGCATTACTCCCAAGAGGTCTCTCGGTATGTCACCTTTTCAAGTGTTATATGGCACTGATGCCGAGCTTCCCATTTCTGCTGAAATCCCTGCTCTGCGCTTGGCACGAGCTATTGAAGATGAAACTTTCCAAAATTCTCTTGAGAAGAGGATCATGTATCTGACAGAGCTCGAAGAAAAGAGAGTAAGAGTGGTCGACAAGATCACCGAGCATCAGAATCAAGTCAAGAGACTGTTCGATAAAAAAGCTAAGCAAAGAAATTTCCAGGTGGGAGACCTCGTCCTTCTATGGGACAAGCGAAGAGAGCCAAAAGGCATGCACGGAAAGTTTGATTCCCTATGGAGAGGACCTTTCAAGATCAAGCAGCTCAATGGAGAGAATAGTTTCTATCTCTCATATCTGGATGGAACCGAACTCCCGCTTCCCTACAGCGGGCAGCATCTGAAAATCTTCAGGAAGTAGAGCTTGCTCTCTTCTTTGTACAGTTTGCTTTAGTTGTGTGTTTGTTTTTGTCGTGTGTTTGCTTTCTGTTTGTTGTGTGTTTCCCTTGTTCTCCCTCCGGTCGCCCTTGTTTTTGACTCTCCAGCCCAATGGATAGGCACATGAGATCTGGGATTCTCTACCCCCGAGTTTGCTCAGGGATAGTCCCCAGAAAGAGCCAGCTGTTATCCCGTAAAATTGGCAAGGGAAATTTTACAGATAACCATACCGAAATTTTGTTCTGATCCCTCGTTAGGGACCCCTTGCGTTCGGAACGTTGCAAAATCCCTTTCCGGGAAATCTGGTTTTCCGAACTTAGTCATTTTTGGTCTTTTTGGCCGGGCGCATAGAATGACTATGCAACATCAACTTTTGATGCGCCCCCTTTAAAGCCTTTGGCGCATGTCTTCTTGTGTCAACAGGCATTCTGGTGTGCCTCTCTATGTTGAGGCTTCCCTGCGTGCGCCAAGGCGCATGCGCCTTCCTGTCGACATATCTTTTGTTGCACCACTTTTTGGTGCGCCAAAGGCGCACATATTCCTCTGTCAACACCACTTCCGGTGCGCCATAGGCACACATATCTTCATGTTGGCAAGTCTTTTGGTGCGCCAAAGGGCGCATGTTTTATCATGTCGACAGCTCATTTGGTGCGCCCCTTTAAAGGTTGGTGGCACATTTATTTCTACCTCGCCTATACATAGGCACGTCTGCGCTGTCATTGTCACCAATGCAAAACATGTGATTTTTCTCTGAGCTTGTCAGCACACCAGCCCCGTCGCTTTCAAATTGCTTTGTGGACCCGTTCTCATGCATTTTCATCATTTATATCCGGGTAAGTGGCCTTCTTTCCTTTCTGCTTTTGTTTTTGTGGTTTTTGGCTGCTAGGTGTGGTTGAGTTGGATTGAAAAGAATAAATTATGAGTTTTTTCCCCCCCCTTGCTGTCTTTCCACATTTTCCCCCCTCTTTCCAGATCTGCTGGTAGAGGAAGCTCTGTCCTAAAAAAGTGATAGCTTGGAAACCTTTTGTTTAAACCTCTTCATCACCTACAATGAACCTTGCAGAAAAGAACTAAGCCATATGTGGAAACCCTCTGAAGAATCAAAGCCTAAAAAGGAAAACTTTCTTTTCTCTTTGGCGCATTGGCACACCATGCAACATCAAAAACAGTCACCCTCGCCCTTGGCAACACCTGGCCCCCGCCTGTTACATCATGAAAAGATGCCCCCATGGCGCACTTCTCTCGCATTGCTGCAAATGCTTCCCATGCGCCCCTTGGCGCATCAAACTTGTATGCAACATAAAGAATTCCTGCGCCCTTTGGCGCACCCTGCGCATCCATGTAACAGCTCTTTCATATGCGCCAAGTGTTAAGCTATAAAGGCGCAGGCGCGTTCCTCATCGCAGCAACATCATGTTGTGCAGACCCTCCATGCGCCGCACCAAGTTCCCTTAAGCGCACCAAAAGCACATGTTACACAAACTCTATATGCGCCTTTGGCGCACCAACATGAAAGATTCCATATCCTGTTCCCAAACATAAAATTTCATGTGCCCTTTACAAAATGCATCCACATGGCGCAGGCACACTTGTCCTTGCAGCAACACAAAATGTACCCTGCAGTGTCTATGCGCCATGCGCCCTTTGGCCTGGTTTATCTCCTGCAACACCCTTTTCCTGTGCGCCTTACCTATTTAGCTCTGCAATCTGCAATATCTGTGCGCCATGCGCCCTGAGGCCTCAAAATTGCTAACTCTTTCTTCTGTCAGCATTTCAATGGAAAATCAAGCAGCTGACACGGCTTTCTTCGATTGGGTTTCACGTCTTATTCTTGCAGATCAGCAATTAAACTCAGAAGAACATATGTCAACATCAAGCAAGAGGCCTACCAAATCCAAAGGCAAGGCCAAGCTCACAGAGGAAGAAATGAAGTATAAATATCAGAGGGTCAGAATGCCCGACTCCCAGGCCGAGTGTGACCTGGACATCAGAGACTCAGAGTTGGGTCATATTGATTTGGAGGAATTCTGGGTCAGGACTCAGAAGGTCACAAGAAGTCCGTGGATGGACAAGCTAATAGGCAGTGCCCTGCACTTTGCTGGGGGAATCCCAGTCAGCGCCGTTAACAATGAATTCATGATGGTGGTTGCCCGGTGCTATAATAAAGACACAAGGTGTGTCGTAAATGAGAAGGGCGAGGTCGTAATCAACCTCACTGCCCACCACTTTGAGATAATACTCGGCATTCCTCATCACCGGCACTTTGTGGCCGTCAGCCAAGGAGATTGCATCAAGGCATGGGACGACCATGAAGATCAGTGCATGCAGCTGATGAACGAAGTCTATCTGAAGAATAAAAAGGTAGTGACCCGTTGGCCACAAATCATTCACCGCAGCGATTTTTCGAAGGAGCTCAGTGACACCATTACGTTCCTGAGCAGGGTGTTTGGGCTTCCTGACGCCCACTTTTTCCACAAATGGATGCTGCGGTATTTAGAAACCATGAACAAAAATGTGCCTGATCAACGCTTCGAATGGGCAGAAATTATAAGCAGCACGATATCAGAACAGCTGCAACAATTCCCCACAACGGGAAGATTCTACATGAATTCCTATGTTGTTTATGCTGCAGCTTCTGAAAGGGACTATCCAGCTCTGATGCGGAGTGGGGTTTGGCCCCAGGTCAAAATATATGAATACTATCCAGAATTGAGGCTGGAAAATAGCATCCCTCAATTTACAAAGATCAACGATGCATTTTTCTACTTCATCATCTGCCTATTGAGGCCAAATATGACTTACGGTCGCACGACCAAGAGCATAGTGACAGCCACTGAGAAATGGGGGGCCCTGTTCACCCAATTCCCCACATTCACCTATCTGAGGGCAGCTAACTTCTTGGGAGAGCCAACTAGACTGCCAAGGTATGCTGGACCAAAGTTGATTCTGCTAGAGCTGTCAAGACAGCTAATCACCTACCATGAGAAGTGCCTCAAAAGAAAGAAGGGTGGAACTCCTTTCCCCCTCACAGTGGGTAGATATACATGTCTTTCTCATCACAAGGCAAAAGACATGTTTGCAGAGCTGGAGCTGCTCAATTTGAAACATGACTTCCCAGCTAGACCCACCTTCGACCCGAGGAATTGTCTTCCGAGGGCTAAGCTCGATCCAATCCACATCCCTCAGATCGAGGATATCTACATCGACCTATATCATGAGGTGGAACTCAGGAGGAAGGACCATTCTCATTTGGCATTGGCAGAAATCATCCAATACGGGGTAGCCATCGTCCCCAAAGGCTACCAAACTACTGAGGAGGAAGTGGATCAAGTATATCTTGATACAGGTGGGGACGATTGGCCTTTTGCGGCGATTGATAGAAACAAAGCACCTCAGACAATTGAGGAAAGGGTCAAGGAAACTCTGCGCAGAACAGAGCATTGGTGCCGAATGAACGGACTCATCTACCTCGGGGTCGATTTCACAACCTCTCCATTGGGTAACGCACCTCCTAGATCAAAACAGCAGCCTAAAGGCAAAGGAAAAGGCAAAGAGGGTGAATCCAGCACCACTCAAGAGGAAGCTCCTGAAAGTTCTCCTTCCGCTGCACCAGAACAAGTTGTAACTCTGGCTCCTCCAGAGAAAGAAGCAGAAGAAGATGTTCCAATAGGCCCATCCACTCACGATGTCGGCACTGCTACAACTACCGAGGTCCCTTCTGTCCCTTCTTCTTCTCCTCCTTCCCCTCCTCGAGTGACTCAAGCGACCATTCCTTTGGTCGTGTCCTCTCCCCCTTTTTCTACTGTTCCTCCCGCTTCTTCGTCCATCTTCTCTTCTCTCGCGGATCTGTCCCCCTCCATTTCTTCCCTCATCTCTGAGCTCCCTTCCCTTCCTATGTCTTCCTCTCCTGCAGTATCTCTTCCTCCCGTGAGCACTTCTTCGGCCTCCCTCTCGATGCCGCCTCCAAGTGTCTCCACTTTTTTCCCTTCTACTACTGCAGCTGTCCCCTTCTCTATTTTCTGGCCCTTCTCCCATAAGTCCAGCCTGGATCTCCCAGCACTTAAGTCAGCAGAAAAGGAAAGTTCCCATCGCTCCGATGGACTTTTCCGTAATCCCGTCCAAAGGGGCAAAGAAACAGAAGCCTGTCACACGCTTCTCTCAGAGTGCTTCGGGAGAGAGGGTAATGGAGATCGCATACCCCAATCCCCTCAAGGATAAAAAGGATCTGTCTCCTACAGATTACACAGTGACTCAGGTCACAATGGGTACGTCTTCTGAAAGCCTTCAGGGAGAGGCCCTATCTGCAGTCGACGCCCTCTGCAAGAAGCTTCAAGAAACAAAAGAAGAGAAAAGGCTATTGAAAGAGCAAAACAAACATCTGCTCCAAGCCTTACAGAAGATGGGCAGTGCACCTCCCACAACTGCCGCCGAGACTCCTGAGCCTCTGAGCCAGGATAAAATTAATGAATATGCAAAGATCGGCGAGCAGGGTATGGCAGTTTCCGCTTGGAGGAGCCAGATCCTCAAAGACAGTGAAAGAGTGATCGCCAAGTTCTCTGATTTATATCTAAACATCAAAAAGGTGAATAAAGAGCTCCAAGCGTTAGCAGGACCCATATCAGAAGAGCTGGACCATGCTAGGCTGCAGCATGAGACCTTTCAACAAATGTTCGACTGTTCAGTCGAAGATCTGGTCAAGTTCGGCGTCTTCGGCCATCCCAGGGCCCTCAATAAAGTCATTTCCACTCTGGACTACCGGATGGATCAACTGGAGTTTGTCCTTGAAAAAATCGATAAGGTAAAGGAAGAAGCCCTGGACACGATGCACCAAATGGAACAAATCGTTCTCAACATGTCTCCAGGGTTGCTTACTCCTTCCTTCACCTTAAGAAAAGTCGATGAAACCATCCAGATCTTCAAGGAGATCGTTTCACGAGGGCTGGGGCCAGAGGTCTCTTTTGACGCAGAGTCCATCAATAACCTGCTGGCCTGTCGGGACTTCATCGGGTTCCTCATAGAAGCAGAGAAAGAGTATTCCAAACTCCCAGAGAAGCTCATAGACGAGCGGGAGACTTGCGAGGTGATCAGTGAGCGACACAAGGATCCTTCCCAGGATCAACTAGGGCCCATGATCAGCAAGTTCATGGAATACCGCGCTCAATTCCACATCTCGTCACCTGAGCAGCAAAAGCAGGCTACTCCCTTTCGGCCGCAGGATGACGATGATGAATAGTGGCTTCTTCTTCTTCTCTCTCTTCTTCGACTTTCTTTTTGTAAATATCTGAAGTATGTTGGCACAAATGATGACATCATCCATGTTGCACCATGAGATGATGTCATCCATCAAGTTGTCAAAAGTCAACATGACTTTAAGATATTTTGTATCTCCTTGTAGATATTTTGTAAATATCTTTGTAAATAGGTGGTTGGCTCCTTTTTGCCTTCTTTTCTCTCCTTCTTCTATAAATACCCCAATACTTGTTGTGGTGTGCATGAGTGGATATCTTTCAGATGAAAAATAGAAGTGAGGAGAAAAGACTTTGAGCTTTTTGTAACAGAAAGAATTATTAATACAATATTTAGACTTTGTGCTGAATACGTGTGTTATTTGCATTGGATCTCTCTTACGTTAGATCTGTCTGCTTGTTCTGTTGGATCTACTTCTGTTTTATTGTCATTTATTCATCAGTATTGCTTTGCTCGTTTATGCAAGTAGGTTTGGCTCTGTTTACTACCAATCCCAAAACATAAACCCTCTGACCTTTCTGCTTTGGAATTCATTTCTTTTCTCCCTTCGGACCTGATCTTTCTTCATCCTCTCTTTCATTCCTTTCTTTTCGCAGTCAGAAACACCCTACTGGGATGAGATCCCAAACCCCCGAAGGCAGAATATTGTGAGACTTGCACAGATTCCTGCTGGTAGAATAGCAATAAACCAGTTTCACTTTGCTGACTCAAAGAGGGGCTATGCCCTGCACACTGTTGGCTCGTCTATCCATAGATCTACCCAAGCGACAGATTTATACTTCAGTAAGGAGGACCCTTAATAGCACATCTGAGCTTTTCTTCACATATGTTACCTTATCACACATGATCAAGACCTCATGTTGAGGATGTTTCCCATGTCCTTAGTGAGGTCCACATTGGATTGGTATAAGAGTATCCCATAGTACTCACTTTTCTCCTTTACACAACTCATACAACTATTCTTAGAACACTTTTCTATCAATAACACCTGTAAAATCTCCATTATAGACCTTTACGCTATCAAACAGTTTGAAGATGAATTTGTTGCAGACTTTATCACCCGTTGGCACGGGATCATCAATCAATTATCCTTCTCACTCCACAAACCAAACTAATCAAATTTTTTACTCAATCGTGTGCTAAACACATATCATCAATGCTTCAAATTCAATCTTTCCACACATTTGACGAAATATTTACCATGGCCTGTAAATTAGAACTTATGCCCTCGAGGATGGTAAAGTCAAACTCTGATCAAAGAAACCAAATCCTGAATCCTTATTCAAACCTTCTTCCAATAGTGAAAAATCTAAAGGCTCAACAAATGCGGTCGTCGTAAAATCCGCATCGAAAAAATTTTTGGCTTCTGAACACACCCACCCTCAACAAAACTATAAAAATCGATTAGGGAATCCTATAGCACGGAATTTGAAAAGCTCCTGGATGTGTGTATGATCATGCTCCCTACTATTCACCCCATTGACACATCTGTTTCAAAACCTTCTTGGTATCGAGAAATTATTATTGTAAATACCATCGGGTTTGAGGACACGATATAGAAAGGTTTTGTTCATTTAGAAATGTCCTCCAATATCTTATTGACAAAGGTGACTTAAAACTCGATAATCTGAATGTACCTCTAAATCAGAATTTAGACGTATTTAAACAACCCTTTACTAATCACACCACATCTACTAATCAACCTCAATCCAATGTCATCAACTCTCATCACATTATCAACACTATCAAATATTTCCCACCTATACCTTCAACACTTAGTGTTTCTATCATGAAAGCACCAACTAAACCATCTACCCCCTCTAGTATTGTCACCAATGAGACCACACACCCTTCTACATATATCACACCTACCTTAAAACCATCTGTGACCTCTTCAAAATTTTATAACAGAAACTTATCATATAAATCACTAAGAGATCTTTCGATGACTACGTCACCCAACATCACTTGCAAAATCTCCACAAATCTACTATGTAACTCACAAATCACCCATCTATAAAAACAAAAATAATTTCACAAAGTACTCAAAACACCTCATCACAACATACAAATTCATTTCCTTCCATCCTAGGGCCTCACCCTTTATCTAATTTACAATCACTATCACAAAATATAAGGTCGTCCCTCGATTAGCACCTAAACGTATCACACCAAAAGTGACTTCATCTACCCCAATGTCCAACCCATCAAATGAAACACAAGCCCCATCAACATCGGCTTCAACAAGGTATTATGCAAGAACCCTTGAAAAGATAATCCAAATATCCATCATAGCATTACCTGCACTCAAATCATCTATCCCTTGAGCATAGAAACCCTTTTGGTACAGCTTTGAGTCATTTTATAAGTATCATCGTGCTACAAGAAACTCTACCAAGGATTGTAAATCCCTTCACGTTGTTATTCGGAGTCTCACTAGTAAATGGATTTCGCCTTCAGATCTATAATATACAAATCAACAAAAATAAGCTCATTTGACCCCTAAACATGTACTCTCTAAACCACCATCCAACATCACACTCACATCCAACAAAAGTGAGGCCTCTTCTAGTAATAACTCACTTCATCATATCAACGTCATCCATATAAATACAAAATCCTACGCACAAGACCCCAAGGCTTTAGATCAAAATAGGACCAAGGTTCTATGCATCTTACACCTGAATCACCTAATCCTCCACCCTCTTAAAATTCAAAGGTATCCATCCTTTTCACTTTTCACACCCAATTTTCCTTTTTATACAAAATACCATCATCAAGTAACTTCATCAAGCTCCCATGAAAATGTCATTTTATGAACTCATCCAAACCTCATCATAACATTGACAAGCAATGATTGAGTACCTTCAATCTATATCAGTATCATCTGACGATTCCTAGCCATTTGTAAACCTGGTCAGCACCCTCAAAATGTCCACTGCAATCACTTTTTATGATTCTGAGATCCCATCTTTACAACTTGTTGGCGAGAAAATTTGTCGGAGGAAAAACTTGTGTATTTTTTTTCAACACTCTAGGAATATAAGTCCCTCTACTTAATCGGTGTAGCTGTCGTATATGCATGCGTGAGAAAATGTGGATTTTTGTGATGGCCTTTAGACCAAGGATCCAACAAGGGGCACTCCACTAACCCTATGGTAAAGCTAGCAATCTCTTGTTAGGAAAGAATTTGTCTGAAGAGTAGGAAAGGGGAGCGAGAAAAGATGTAGGAGAACTAATGTTATAGGTAGAAAATTAGATTCCTGCACACACTAGTTAGAAGTTTCATCACATGCACTAAAATTAAGAGGAAACAAATCTGTAAGTAGCAATAAGACCAAATAGAATTCGTGATCACCAAGTATCAAGAAATCCCTTAGTCAAAGAAAGCTAGAAAATCCTTCTTCTGTATTAATTGCTCAAATAAAAGTTGTACATAGTGGAGAAATGGAGGAATTGAGAATGGGGGAATGGAAGAATTTGGCTATCTCCTTTGTTCTCTCAATGCACTCTTGAGTATACAAAATCAATCACCAACCCTTTGAAATGGGAATGGCTTTACAATTTATAGGAAGAGAAAAGACTTTTCAAATAACCCCCAATGACGCTTCATATGCCTTGAAACTTTTCACATTCCTAGGAAAACATTAAGTCCCCTTTTATAACTAAAGGGTGACTTATTACATTAGAAAACATTAAGGTATGTGAAAAAGTGCAACCCTAACGCAAGATTAGAATATTGTGGAAAGAGAGAAGTTAGAATATTGAGGAGAGAGAGAGGGGGGAGAGAGAGTGAGAGAGAGAGAGTAGAGCAGAGAAGAAGAAGGAAGAATGATGTCGATGATGACAGATTCCACCTCTGATAAATCCCACTGATCCTTTCTAGATGACTTGATGAAACGCTCCAATGTGATGAACTCTGAATCTCTAAAATCTTGCGCACATTGAGAAACTTCCTTTGGATGACATGTGAACACCGTGAACTAAGTGTTTAAAAACACTATCGAATGACTCATTCGGTGGCCGTGAGTATCACTCATGAAGATCCTCCTCTGAAGGGACTGGAGCCTTGGAATGAATCTTTCCTTGACTCCCTACAACATTGCTACACTACTCGGTTGATTTGGACATGATCCTGATGAAGCATCTTATGAATGGTCTGATGGTGTCGACTATGAATTCCACCTCCTGTATACCAATTGAAGCATGAAATGAGTGTTGAAAGACACTGTTGACATCCTCATTGTCACCTGCTTTACATAGTATGATGACAGAGACTGCATTGTTTTCTATCTCTTAGGTGGAAGTCAAATGTTGAGCTAGCTTCTGCCCTGTACATTTATGCTTCATGGTTTCTTCAGAAAAAGTAACTTACTATTTTTAGTAAATATGAAAAATCAATTGCCTCAAACCTCAACTAGATGTTGCAACTCAGATTTCCCTTTCTCCTTGTGTTCCTCTCACCTTCTGGATCAATTTTCTATTTTTGGAAGGTGCTTGTGAGACCACTTACTATTTTTATTAAGTGTCAAATTTGGACCGAGGTGAACATTTCGATGGTTTCTCCCTGCAATACAACTCTGGTGCTCACTACCTCCTTCACAGCTGCTTTAGTTGGTGACTTTCCTGAAATAACAGTCCTCTATGTAGAAGAACTACTATTTTTATAAAGTGAACCTCTAGTGATCAGGTCACTGTGGAATGAAATTTTCCGACATGCATTTTTTCCGAATATCACCGCTCTGAAATCTTGGACCTACCTAATCAGCGGTTTGGGAGATTTTAAAGTTTTAAAATTTTGACCTGGCAGTTCTTCTAAATGCGGCAGCCATTAATGGGCCATGAAAATTGCAGGTCTAGTTTTCTCCTCCGTTCACAATGAAAATAACATTTTTTATATGGTTTGTTTATTCTTACTCCTTCGGTGAAATTTCTCTTTGATTCAACTGTTGGTTAGACGGGAAATCAAGCTTTTTTCTTTGTTCGGCCGGAAAGAAAAATCCTTCGCTATGAGTGTTATGTGTTGTGGAAGGAGGATTTGAATGTGATTTTTTTATGGTTTTTTGAGAGGAACGAACTTAGAAAAATATGGTTTGTTGTTTCATGCACTGGTTTGCAATATTTCTTTGAATCTTTGTTTCATGATAATGGAGATTTTCATTGTTTCTTCTCTTCATTATTCACTTTTTCTTCCTCATTTGATCAAACATTACTCTAAGACATGTATTCTATCATGGAGTGGAGGATAATGTTGCAATGGTGGAGATGGTTTGAGTTTCAGAAATGGTGGAGTGGTGGTGAGAAGCTACAGAACAAGTTACAGAGTGAAGTTCTGCATAGGAGAGTAAGAAGTTAGAAGTTAGAAGCAGGAAACAAGAATAAATTTCAAAAATTAAAAATAAAGCACAAAAGAGATGAGGCATATTTTCCTCTCCCTAGTGTCCCTTAAGCATTAAGGGATGATAGTGACATCAATTTGCATGTGGTGCATGGTTACGACAAGTGGCGGAGATCTAACAGCTGGGAATTTGAGCAAAAAAATAGCTTTAAAGCACTGAGGGGCTGGAAAGCTAGTCATATGAGGAACCTTGAGGATTCCTAGGGGATGGGAATACTTTTTTGTCCCTAATGTCCCTCAACACAAAGGGACATGAGAGACATCAAATTTCACACATTGCACCTGGCTGATGACATGTGGCACTTGATCTGACGGTTGAGGATAGAAGGCTCCACTAGTTCTTAGGGGCTGGAAAACTACTCTTCAAGGGGTCACATGGGTGACCGGGAGTCTCCTTGGGGGATGGGTGAATTTTCTTGTCCATGATGTCCCCCAATCCAAAGGGACATGAGGGACATCAAATTTCACAGTGCGCCAAAAGCCACCACTTGTCACGATCTAAGCGAGTGGGGGAGTGAGCCCGGTAAGAACCTGGGAGCTGAATTTACGGTCCAAGAGGTCACATGAGGATCCAGAGGGCTTTTAGGGGCTGGGAAAAGTTTTATGTCACTCATGTTCTCTTTCTTGAGGGACTGTAAGGAACATGAAATTGTGCCACGGTCCTAGAGCTGACATGTGTCCTGTTCAAAATTTGGCTAACTCCTGAACTCGCTCTTAGAGGGAAACTTGAAACGGTGATAACTTGAGCTCCTAATGGCCCTTTTTGATGAAATTTTATATGATATTGACTGAAAATGGAATTTTGAATCCAATGGTGGATGTTATTAAGTATTTATTCCTCCATTTGATCCATAAAAAAGTAGAATTTTTATTTGGTCCTCCACTTGTGCATGAGAAAAAATACTTACAGACCTATTGTGCCAAAGTGTTGTGAAAAAAATAATTTCACCATATTGTAGGTATTGGAATTCCCTTTTTGAATATGTCTTTTTTTTCTCCTAACTCCATCCAGAGCTCCTGGAATCACCTTCCAAAGTTCAGCAACTCTTTTGACCTTGTGCACTGCCTAGGCCAATGAACCCTAATTTTGGTGAAACTGCCCCAACTTCTCTAAATCCTTCATGAATCTTCCTAAATCACTTCCATGATGTTATAAGGCCTTTAATTCACTTCCATGTCTAGTTTGGCTTCTCTTTTTTGCTCCATGGGGTTGCTCCTGTCCTAGGAAGGCTAGTGATAGCCCTTCCCACAACTGCGCAAAGTTTGCATTTTTCAATGAACTCCTAAAATCACCTAGGGGTTTTGAATTGACTTTCCTAAATCACCTAGGGGACTGAGTTAACATCAATTGGGAGGTCACTGGACTGACTGGGTAGACCTGAGGTGTCTTGGAAGGGTAAAACTTGTAATTTTTGACACAGGGGTATAGTTGTCATGCTTGGAAATTGTCAATTTCCCTATTGAACATTTCTATGAAAACACAACCTGAAGATCATGATCTCCCACTATTTTTCATGGACAAAATCAATGATACTCTCGTTAAGAGGGTTATGATAGAAAACAAAACCAACATCAATATCATATCATCACATGCTTTTAATTAGCTTCAACCACCTAATACTATCATCGCTCAATCACTCGTAGTACTACAAACCTTTAAGAACATTATTGCCCCTACACTAAGCATGGTTATACTAGCTATTAGATTAGGTGTTAGGTGTCTTCACGAACTCTTATATATTTTAGAAGGAGAGTTTCAATATAATATGTTGTTGGGAATACCTTGGATATGTGTTATGTGTTGTATCCCATCCACCTTACATCATTGTTTGAAATACAAACATGAACGTAAGACCTTCAATATTCTAGCCGATCCAAATCCTTTCTAAGCATTGCACATGACTTACTATCCAAACGACGTGCTCACACTAAAAACAAACTCGAGCTCCTCTGATCAAACTTCTACCATGTCCTTCGTCTTTGCATCCAAATTACCAGATGACACCTCTTTTGAGGATGATATGTAACAAATTTCACTAGGAGACTATCACCTCCTATCCTTTAACTCATTTCGTACAACAAACATTTATGGAAGTCCTAATAAACAACCAATGTACAAACCCAACATTGGATATATCATCTCCTTAGGCCCTCCTCATCTTGTTGGTTGAATATTTTTTTAGATGTAAATTATGAGGTTTAACCACAGTATGTGGGACAAAGTCCCTCCCCAAATATAGGGGAGGCACCCTGTTTATTACTAGTCTAACTACACCAAATAATGTTTGCAATATTCACACTACTCTAACCATTTGTGATTGGGATATCATCCCAAAATATTTATTCTTTATAAAGAAGAATATAGATAAGAATAGAAGAAGAAATGTAATAGTAGGAAGTTAGAAATAGGAACATGTTTTCTCTTAGGAAAACGTATATCAAAAGATAATAACATGAGATTAAATAGAAATAAATTGTTGAAGATACAATTAAATAGATTTTGGAATTAAAGAACCATGTAATGCATTAAACATAAGAATAATATCTTAAATGAATATGATATAACCACATCACAAAGTTTGTAACAAATATCTCTTATATTCTTCAATATAAAAATAGAAAACACAGCTTTTCTGTCTTTCTAACTCCATGATCTATATTATGTTGCGAAAATATCCAACCCTTCACAATGTTTCAGCTCCTTGTACATTTATACAAAATGGTAGAAGAGAAAAGGGGAAACAGTTTGGATTGCATGATTAAAATAGAAAATACACATTAAGAATTTATTTGACTGGTTCTCACAAAATGACCAAGTCAACTTTGCAAATACAAAAGATGTTTCAACATTATAAGAAAAGACATGTTCGATGCAAAAATAAAATGACAAGATCAAACTGTTAATCAGATTTTTCTTTTTCTTCTTCAGGTGTAGCTTGTTTCTGACAAAATTCATGGAACTTCTGGATCATCTCTTTCTTTTTTTTCTCGTACGATCCACATGAGTATCGGTTCATCACATCACAAGTTTCAAATATATTTTCCATTTTTCCTTGAATCTTCTAATATTTCTTGATAAATTTGGACAAAATTCTAAGGAGATTTTCACATAAATTTAACTTGTCAATGGCCCCCAAACTGAAATATTCCCCTGTTGAGGACTCTTTTTCAACCAAGTCCTTGAATATTTAAACAAATCATCTACTTGAAAATATTAAAACCATCATCTAAAAAATTTTAAAGGAGCTTCGCTAATTCCTCATCAATTTCATAGTGGCATCAACTGCCTCCTCCCTTAATTGTTGAAGCTTATCATAGGCTTCCTAAATAATCCTGACTTAGAATTCAATATCCTTGTAGAATTCAAAATGTTTATCCCTTTCATCCATGATTCCCTCTTCAAGTAAGATCTCAAAACTAACCTTTTTAAGCTTGTTAATATATTCTAATGTCAACTCCCAATTGCCACTTTTTTCCAAGTCTTCACTTTTCAATTTATCAATGTCTAGTCTAGCCTTCTCTATGTCGTTGTAGGTGACTAGCACATCCTTCATTATTTTCCTTGGGTAAGGAGAAGTTGAATCCAAACGTCCATTTCTCTACCTTTTTGGCCAATGTTCTTCATCTTGGGAAAGGAGGAGAAGTCAAAACTGAGTGGATTAAGAAATGGGACCGGATTTCCATGAGCTTCTTGAAAAGATTGTCTATAGCAACTTCTGCATCCTGCTGAGTGCCTTTGGTGGTAACCTTCTCAAATGGAACCTTTATAATATAATAATCTAAAGTTGTAATTTCCTCCTTGGTTTTTTCAAAAATAGGTACAGTGATATCTACAAACCTTTGACCCGATGCATCTACAATGATATGGTAAATGGTCTTCAGTTCCTTGGATGAGCATGAAGGTGTATGTTTCATAGAACTGAATTCAAAAGACTTAGGAGGAACAACTTTCTTCCTTTTCCTAAGAGTTTGGCTAGCCAAACAAGAGGGGAATGAGGAAGAGGGTGCCTTTGGGGAGGAGCAATAATCATCAGAGTGGAAATTGGCAAAGTGAGAAAGTAGTCACTAAATATGGGGGAGTATAAAGAATAGTTCTGACCATGGTAGAGGAAGTGGGAGGTGGAGAAGGCATGGAAAGTGGAACAGTGGTAGGATATGGAAGATGGGTTATAGGGGCAGACCCTAAATTCATACCCATTCCACCTAAAAGGGGATAGAAGGATGAGTAGACATTGGCCATGAGGGACACGAGTGGAGATGAAGGAGATGGAGGTGAAACGGGAGTGGAAAGGATTTCTTGAGGATGAATTGTAATAATAGGAAATGCGTGAGTGATGAGGGGAGAAGAGGAAATAGGTTGGGTAACCATGATGATCATTGGTATTTCCTACATATGTTGAGGAGAAGGAGAGTCAATCATAACAATAGAAGAATTGGGGACAGAAGATGAAGGAGGAGGATGCTTCGTTCCATTGCTATAAGACTTGAACTTTAACTTCTTGGTAGAGTCTTCACTTTTATCTTTTTTCCTCATGAGAGGGGCCCACTTCTGACGTGGAAGTGACTAACAACTTTTATAATTGGGGATCTCTAGGCTAAATGTTCCATGAATAAAACCATGTGTTGGTCCAAAGGAGGATTTTAGTATTCCTATCCTTAACGTATGTAGATTCTTTACTAGACCAATCGAATGGAGGAAATTCAAAGTTTTCTCCATCCATTTCTTCGTAAATAGGGTCTAAGATATTTCCATCATCAACTGACCTTTGAGGAATATCAGTGAGATTGAGAGTTACTATCTCATATAAGGTTAACACGGTGTTATCCTTTCTTCGAATTTCTAATCCATCTCTACAATCAGCCCATATGTCTTAAAGGTCTTGAATGTGAAGTAACAATTTTCCATGAGCCTTTAGATCACTTTGATAATCAAAACATAGCCTTGGTGGCATATTCTTCTTAATCTCATTTTGTATTTCACTGATGATGTTCTTAGCTTTAATAACAGAGGTGTAAGTGTATCTTCCAATGGAGATAGGGAAATGAAATCCTTCCTTATGCTTACCCTACTAGAACTTGTGAAAGTCCAAAAGTTTCCTAACCAACTCCATGAGGATCCATTTATCACTCAGAAACCTAGGACGATGAACTAGAGATCCCAAGAATGGTGTAACCTGTAGATAGGTGAATTTTTGAAATTTCAAAAAGATGCAACCCCATTTTTTCATTGTGTTCCATGCGACATCAAAAACCCTTTGCTTGACGAGATTGGGTTGCATCTATAAATGACATTTGAGAAGAAAGCTTCATTAACCCTCTAGAAATATGCCTCACTTCCTTTAAGAGATAACTAAGGATAATACTTATAAACATGGTCTGAGGGCCTAGAACCCTCGGTCTTCAATACAAGATAAAATCTAATCCTTTCTATAACATAGGTGACATATGACATCATGTGTGATTTTTTTGTAATCAAAACCTCTTTCATCTGGTTGTCAATAGTGTTACTGATGAATGCACCCCAGAAAAAGAATTTCTCATTTTTTCATAGGATGGTGAGAAATTTGTAAATCCATCCTTGGAACTCTCTAGCCCCAAGGAGTTTCAACACGCTACGAAGAAGTGTGATAATATCGTTGATTTCCAAAATGAATTCACTTTTGGGTACGGCCTTTGGAAATTTGAACAAAGAAGGCTTGGATTTCAACAAATAATTTTTGTTAACATGTTTGACACAATCATCCAAACTCTCATCCCAAGCTTGTTGAGTCATTTTAGGATCTTTCTTGACATATGTAGTGTAATTAGGGAGCTTGAGAAATTCATTAAAATAGTCAGTGTCCAACCTGACTACTACCTCACCTACTTGATTCCAAACAGACCTTGTGTTTGATTCGTAATGATTGGCACACTCAAGAATGAATTATGGGCATTGGGAAGAAATTGCAAAGGTAGAGACGAGAGGTAAGCCGCTGTTGTAAATACATTACATCCATATAGTCTGAGAGGAACTCTACACTCTATTCCAAAATTATTCCATATCAATATGTCCCAACTCCATGTCCCTAATATCAACATTAGAATTTATATTCAAGAGAGGCAATGACTCCTTAATATTTATATCTTCATTTCTTTAGATGAGTCTTTGTTATTCTTTCCTTTACCTGAATAAGACATGAGAGGACTGAAGAAATAAAGAGTTTACAAACCTTCCAAAAATCTCCTAGGAAAAATTTCAAGATTTAATCCCTACAAAAGATACTTTGACAGTTTGATAAATTGATTAGGGAAGATTGGCCTTAATGATTAACCTCGAGAAACCCGACAAATGGGTCAAAGATTTGATCACATACTCGACAACTTCCAGATACCTTACACACTATCATGTATTTCGATCCTTGTTCGACAACCTCTGATTTTCCTGATAGAATATCAAGAAAATTCATCCATGTTCGACACCCTCTGAAAATCCTGATACACATTCAGCAAAAGTGACTTCGGTCTCAGCACTTCAGGAACTCTAACAAACTTGAAACATTAGTGGAGATTTGCCCTTGCTTGGATACTTGAAATATTTCTAAAACACTTGTCGGGGTTTTGGCTTGCTTTGACATAGGAAGAATTTGGAAATGTATTTTTAGGTTATAAATCACCAAGTGACTTTATTCCATCATATTTTCTTTCAGAAGTTTTTCACCTTGAAGAGTCAATTTTGAAACCTAAAGATTTTCACACTTACTAAGGTAATACAAAAAATCAAAACCACTAAAAAATACGAGTGAGGAGTAAAAAGACTTTTGATAAATTTTAAAATGAATTCCTCAATCTGAATAAAAATCAAGATAAAACCCCCAAAAATACAAAATGGTGATTAAATCAGGAAGGAGAATTACTTACCCAAAGATGAACCAGAACTTCAAGCCCAAGAAAAATTAATTGAAAATGCGAAGAAAATGCTAATCATGGCTTTTGAAATGTAAAATCAAGGAGGGAAATATGAATGGACAGACAGGAAGTACAATGGTACAAATGACATAGAAATCTTGTGCCTATTTATAAATAAACTTTCATTAATTACATGTATGCCATGACATGTGTGGGCCACCAACTCCACCCTTGCATTTATTACATTGACTTGGGGGAAGAAGTTTGACTGCATGAGAAAACTTGTGAAATCATGTAATTAGGTCCCAAAAACCTGACACAAAGGATCCTAAAAGGGAGTCAAGACTTGGGTTCGCAAAACATAGGCTACACATGACATGTATTCCACTTTACCATGTTCTAATGTAAGAAAACCCAAAAGTCTGATATGAAATAGTGTTTGACATGTTTTGGGTTCAAAAAACACATGACACATTACATGTGTTTTTAGGGTAAGATGTTCCAGATGCACTCGAAACCTGAAACCCGAAAGGTCTGTAGTGTGTTAGGTTTTCAGGGGACAGAAAGCATATAACACTTAACATGTCAAATACTAAGAAAACATCTGAAATCTAACACAAATGGACAAGGAAGGCATTTTTTGAAATAATTCTTGACTGGAAGATTAATCTTAATGGGTTCATTAACATGAAAATTTTGATTGGTTATCTCTACTTTATTGATAAACTCAAAAATGGGATAACATGTTGGCTTCTACATAGGGACTTTCTTTGGTAACTCAAAGGATAGAGGAAACTACCAAATTTCAACATATGTCAATCCATTGAGTCCAAGGATTTCAAAGGAGCATGAAGAGGAGACAACAAACAAAACAAATCACACCAAAACCAAAGGATAAGAAAGCGAAAATAAAACACACCAGCAAAAAGGGAAACGCGCAGTCAACTGAAAGGAAAAGTATGATACAGAGAAAGAATAAATTTACTCTATTGCCGGAAATAATTTTAAATACTATGCAACTGTGGGGAAATAGGAAATGAGTCCCATCCAGATATGATAAGTTTAAGTTGTTCTCTCCATAAGGAAGATGAATCTTGAAGGGTCCTCTTCATAGGGGAATAAAATTTGTTATGCATTCCTTTTGGTTCCCTTTTTTTGTCCTATAATAAGATGAGGTCTCCAAATTGGAAATATCATTGTTAATTATATTTCTTTTCAAACAATATTTTGACCCTTTCCTTGATGTTTCATGATCTTGTAAACTACTTTCAACCTATTTTCCTCCAACTCTGTCAAGTACATGATTCTTTTTTCCAAATAAGTCCTGGAAGGTATCATCTTTAATCATCTTGGACTTACTTCAAGGATCTGATAATTCTAAATATATAGGAATTTCAGCACCAACTCCATACAAAACTTGAAAAGGTGACATCCTAATAGCTTGCTTTGGAGTGATACGATCATCCTAGAGCGTATCGTATGATTATTTATGCCACATCCACTAATTTTCATCAATTAAATTTCTAATTATGGACACCAATGTTTTTATTACTTGATCCCATGCCTGACCATTTCCTTGCGGATAATAATTATATGAGTGAGCCAAAATAAGACCATAGCCATAGACATAATTCATTGAGTTCATTAGATGTGAAATTAGAAGCCTTATCAACCATTATTTTATGAGGAATTCTAAATCTGACGATTCAGATTCTCCTTCATGAAGTTACAAACAACTTCAGAGGTAGCGTGTTTTACCGGGATGGCTTCCACCCACTTTTTGAAATAATTAGTTGTTGTCAAGACAATAATTATTTCCAACACTAGATATAGGATTCAATGTCTCTAATAAAATTAATTCCCCGCTGCTGAAATGGATCATCAATTACCACTGGCCTTAGGAGTAAGTGTTGTACAAATTTAGGATGACCAACAAATTGTTAACAGGCCTCACACTTTTCCACCCACTATGGATACGCCTTGAAAAAGGGTGGGCCAATAATACCTTTCTTGTAGGATATTTTGAGCGGTGACAAATGTTGATAAGTGTCCTTTGCATAGGCCAAGTTATGATATGCCTCTAAAAAAGTCTTACCCTTTTGAATTTTATCTACATGTAGCAAAGGAAAACTCCATACAATTTCCTCTCTTGTATAGGATCATTTATCCCAGAGACACACATTTATCTGACCTCAAATTGATTATTTCATTTCTCTTTAGGACTTCATATTTTTAGGACACTCCCCAAAAGTTAGAAATAATGCAATGTTATAGTGGCACTCATCTGTTGTGCTAACGAAATAGGACCATGGGTATTTCTTCATTACTTTCCTTTATTGTCATGGATCTTCCCCTTCAGGGTTGTTTTCATAAATTAGTTGACATAAACCTATTCCACACACAAGCCTTGGTATGTTTTATCTCCAAATCATATTCTTGCACCTTGGCAATCCAATTTCCTCACTGAACTACCTAACTCTTGCTGAGTTAGGATGGATTTTACCGTCGTGTCAAGAAACGAGGACCAACATATGAGAATTTAGGATATAATACCTAAAACATCTTTACCAGCTCAAACCACTACATAAGCATGCTTTATCAATTTGAGACATCTTCATCTCAATGGTATTTCAGAAGGGCGACTCATAAATGTGCAAGAGGAGATTCAAATCCCTCATTGGAATTATTTTCCATCAATATAGCAGAAATTCTATGAGCTCGAGGCATATCTATACATGGTAAAATCATTTTGAAAATCTAGGAATACTAAGATGGGGGCATGCGTTATGGCTTATTTTATTTTGTCAAAGGAAAATTTTCCACCAGCATTCCATCGAAATGGAACTTTACCTTCCATAATCTCAATGATGTGTCAAGTTCCTGATCTGTGAAAGTATGGAACAAAACGTCTCAAGAAATTAACCTTCCCAAAGAATGAGTGTACATGCTTTTTTTACTTGTAGGAAGGGTGATACTCTTGTATATCCTTGACCCATTTAGGATCAATCTTAGTTCCCTATTTCATGTCACAATATGGTCCCATCAGTTTCCCCTCTATGACTCCAAACATAGACTTCTTGGGATTATAAAGTAAATATCGTGATGTCAACACCTTATCAAAAATTATCTCTAGATGATTACAATGGTCATGTCCTATTCTTGGAGAAAACCGTAAGAACATCTAAGTATACCACAATGGTTTTTCCCATTAGATCTCTGAAATATAAGTCCATTACCATTTGGAAAGTAGCTCTGGTATTGATCAATCCAAATGGAATTCTCCTATATACAAACGTGCCCCATGGAGTAGGGAATGTCGTCTTATGTTGATCTTCAGCATCGACATCAACCTAATTGTATCCCGAGAATCCATCCATCATAGAAAGAATCTTCTGACCTCAGTTACTATTTGCAACATTTGATTCATGATAGGTAAGGGATAATTATCCTTGAACGAAGATTGGTTGAGGTTACAAAAATCAACGCATAGATGCAAATTTATCCTATTCTTATTGTGTACATACTGGAACTGATGTTGGATCACCCACAGTGAAGTGATGAATTATAAGAATAATACTTGCATATAACATCTTATGAATTTCTAGCAAGAATGGTACCAAAAATATTTGGGTTGTAATGACATTTTTTTATCATGTATGGATGAGTGATCCGTCTTGAGAAAAATATTGTGT
Source organism: Taxus chinensis (assembly GCA_019776745.2). Lineage (NCBI taxonomy): Eukaryota > Viridiplantae > Streptophyta > Pinopsida > Cupressales > Taxaceae > Taxus > Taxus chinensis. The sequence continues at coordinate 361,163,865 of CM034152.1, read as the reverse complement.
TGATTATATTTTGGTTTAAAAGATTTTAAATCCGTACGTAAGACCATGCTAAAACATCCATGTATTTCTTCAAAAGTGCCAAAAAACTTTATCTTATTTCCTCGGGGGAGAAACATTTTTCTGATGTTCAAAATTTGCGGTTGTCTACAGCATAGCCAAGATTAACCTGCTCAACCTCGGTGGAAAAGTGAGTTATCTTTATATTCTTTCTTCTTTTGGATGAAGTGGTCATGTTTTTCAAACACTCCTTCAAGAGACACAAATCCTTTGCGAATCGTGTTCCCTTTGAGTTAGAGGACTTCCACATTGATTTTTTTGATGTAAATCAATAGTAGACTCATGGAAAGCTAACTCAGAACCTTCAAAATAAATTTCACTTAAGTTATCCATATTTTTGGAGGAAAGTAAACATCTTTTGATCATCATTAAATACTTGTCCAATGAGAGGAGTTATCAGGAACACTTGGCCGAGTAGACTATCTCAATGGTGTATAATTATCTTATTTAAATTCAAGATGAGAAAGAAGCAATAAATCTGACACTCGCAAGAGACTCTGCCTTGTCAATGTGATCCCTGGATATTTCTTTGATGGAAAAAGCATTGAAGTCTTCAATGCATAGTCACATACCATTATTCCTATAATATCCCAAATGATCATTCTTTACCTAATAAACGTTCCTTGACCTGATTTATAATAAGCTTGACATGTCACCTTGGGCTTTGAGAATATTAACCCCCTTTTCTTTTTCCATCCTTAGTCCCTAATAACAATGCATCATATTTAGTTATGTTATTAGTATTAACAAACTGTAATTTGAATGAAAAATGGAAAGATTTCAAACTCAGGAGATATCCAATACTATACTAGCACCATATTTGGAAGTCAAGATAACTACCATCTAATTACAGAGTCCATATTGCATTAGAGTCCATGCCTTTGTGACTGAAATTGAAGTGAATCTTTGATATTAAGGTCATGAAATAGGTTCCCTAAACTAGCATCTTTGAAAACTAATATGTACCTTCAGATCATCATATTTTATGACCAAATATTTTTCTTGACACTTCAAGTTTAAGAATATGCATGGTTCCATTGACTGGTTTTTTTTTATTTGTCAAATCCATATGAATTTCTCAACATAAATATCTAAAAAAACCTCTTCCAAGAAATAATTCCATAAGTAGTTTGGAATATCCACAACCAGAATAGTCATCTTGATTCTCTTCTCAGGGAACGTATATAAATGCAAACTATGCATCCTTGATTTGACCCATCAATAGAACTTGTATCTAGTTTCCATTGAGTACTAGCATCTGAATGGTTTCATAAGATTGAGTCCTAGTAGAATGATCCACCTTTTCAGGCATGACATTATCTGAGGCTCCTATAATCAATAATACAATTGTTGAGTTTAAAACCATTAATAAGCAGAGATACAAGGGTAAAATAGTTTGATCTTTCTAGAGGGGGAAGTTGAAGCCATATTATTTTGAGATGAAGTGACGTGCAATATTGGGAAGGAATCCCTCATGGATGCATCATTAGGAGGCATGGTGGATTTACTTATTAATGAAATTGGTGATCCTTTCAAACTGTACTCCAAATTGGACTGAAGGTACTCCACCTTAGACATCTCAAATTTGGTTCTTTTGACATGATCGATGATATCAAAAAAGCAGTGTAGGAGGGAAAAATTGAAGGTGTATATCCTTCACTATTCTCTTATTTATTAGAGGGACTATTCTTGGGAACAACATAATAGGGATTATTAAAAGCAGTAGTTAGATCCTTTTTGACAGTAAGTCTCTCTTTTGGTTGAATAGGAAAAGGAGTCCCTCTTTTGGAAATAATTATCGAGTCTTCCTTTTCCTTGGCCTTTTATCCATGCTTTTCTACTTATTTCCTTTGATTCTGAGATCAATTGAAAACCACAAAAGATTGACCACTGACATCACAATCATCTTTCTCATATTCCAGGTACCCAATGTTAGAGTCGCCAGCTGATTCATCATATGACTCATCAATGTAACCAAAATCTTCAAAGGAGTCATTAGCTTCATCTCTTACCTCTTCTTCTTCTTAAACTACCTCCACAATAGCATTAACAGGAGGAGCTTCAATGGCTCACCTGGGTTATGTAGCTAGTAAACATTTTTTATCTCTAGCATGAGCACCATTATTATTGTTAAATTTCCTTCTAGGGATATCCTTATAAGGGTCGTTTGGTGCATGTTAAGACATCTGCTTCTTTAGGTTCAACAAGTCATTAGCCATTCTTTGGATCAAAGGATCAATGGTACTTTGAGAGGTACTTTGATTCTTATCTTTGGAAGAGTCTCTTCTAATCCTTCCAGCCATAATTATATCACCTGCAATATTTGTTGTCATTGACTATATAGTGGCCAAGCTAGGAATATTTGACCTTCTTAGTAAGAAACTTACTTCAGGAAGTTGGGAGTTGACAAAGAAGCACTTTTTATTTTTAAGAGTGGGAACTACATGTTTTGGGATCTTATGAATAAACTTTTTAAACTTGGCCACGAAATCACACATAGGCTCAAGTGATTATTTCTTCATCTGCATGTTCTGAGCTAACAATGCATGTGCATCTTATGTGGGATTGAATATGGCCTCAAACCTTGTTCTCATAGTGGCCCAATTTTTTATAGATGCGGGATGAAGGTGGTAAAATCACTCTGTGGCAACACCTTGGAGTGTCTTGTGTTAGGAATTAATAGTGTTCACATTATTAATATGTGTATAATCAATGTGGTTGTAATAACAACTCGTATTATGAGTTGTTTAGTATATTATTATTTGTTTGAGTTTTGGTTGTTAAACCAAACTCATGTAAATAGGTTGTAGAGTATTTTACGAGTGAATTTGGCTAGGTTTGACTCCGCCTTAATAGGAACTCTCATAGTCTATAACTTTGTATATTACGTATTGAATAATATATAGATTATTGTGTGTAAATTGCTTATACCTATCATTTGGTATCAGAGAAAATGTTATTTTTGAAATTAGAAGATATGTTTTAAATTACAGAAGGGAAATTCATTAGCTTGGTTTACCATGGATGCTAATCTATAGCTGGAAGAATAAAAGTTTGTTTTTATAGATTAGTTGTGTGGAAAAACTTTGTGGATTCATTCCTATGATTATTCATGTGCTTATCTCACCCAGTTATCACATGCATCTGCTATTTGCATAAGCTGTGAAGATCTCTTAAGAGGGAAATGCATTGAATATGTGTGCTTCTTTACTATTACCAAGATTTGGAAGTACTTTGATCTAGCCAAGTTCTATTCACATAGAATTTTGTTCCTTCCCTCGGAGTTTAGTTGTCCAATTCTACCAATTATGTATTGCTCCATTAAGAGTTACGCTAGGGATTCCAGGGACTTCTTAACCATGTAAGGCGTTCTCTACTAATAGAAGATTGTAATTACATTTTTTTCCTTTCCCCTTTACCATCTACAATTTTCTTGTAAATTAATCACGGTGACTAGTTGGACCAAGGAAATTCAAATTAGCATTCTGATGAGCTGAGAGCTATGCTTAAGGGTGTGAACATACTACTTTTAAAATGGTTGTTATATTTTGATGGTTGCATGTGTTTATCATTATTGACTATGTTTTGAGTGAGTTTAGAATCATTAAAATCAAATCAAATCTCTGCCACATACACGTCCCTGCCATATTTGTCTAAATGATATATCCATAGATTCTTTTCCGTTTATAACTCAGATCTGTTTCTGCTACTATCCGATTGTGCGTTTTCTTCTTCAACGAATGTAAATTATACTCCATTCTATACCATTTGCCAAAGGAAACTGAGACATGTCATATGACCCTATATCATGCTTTGAAGACTCCTATCTTTGATTTCATATGACTACAGTTGCCTTTATGACTATCAAGACACTCCTTAGAAGATAAGTTTGTTGTGTTTTATTATTCATGGTAATTGTTGAGTCATCGGTCTCCTAATATGTTTAGGAATAGAGTCTATGTTTTTGTTGTTTATTATTTTCTTGTCTCATATGTTAAGTATTATTAGGAGTGTCAAGTCAAAATTAATTTGTTAAATGTTGACATCAAAAAAGTGTTGTCAAATAGTACATGTCGTTATAGGTTCATCAGTATATTTTGTGTCGTATTTTCATCATATATGTCACTCATTTTCATTGTGTCATCAAAATGTGTTTAGGTGAATAATAGGTCGTTGATGTCAAAGTCAAAAAAGGGTCAATATAAAAATTGTAAAAAATAAAATAAAATAAAAATTATTTCTTACGGACGCATTATCGTTGGAACGTGACGTCCGATATCTAAACTTGAGCTTCATGTTCACATTCCCCTGAGCTAGCAGCATCACACTGGAGGACGGAGGAATCGAAGGTTAGAGGTCAATCAACAACCTCTCGTCAGTTGCCAACGAAGCGGCTACAGAGATGATTTGGTGGCAATTTTTCCAATTGTGTGGGGTGTGATTTAGTTTTAGTATTCCTTTTTCAGTGTTCTTATTGTGTTGTGTGTTGAATAAACCCCTTTCTAGAATTTGGGGGAAGATTCATGTTTTCAGAAGACTCGCTTTTGGGGAGCAGGAGAATTTTTTGAGGTGGACGTAAGGGATGGTTATCTAGCTATTGTGAAGCTTTTGGATCTTGGAGATTCAAAATTCAGGTGCCCAGGGAGGAAGGGAAAATGCCACAGGAACCCAAAGAGGAAGGGAGCATTCCTGCATAATTCAGCTCAACACTATGCCTTTACGAGGGTAAAGAGATAATCTATAGAGTTTGTACCTGGTCTAAGTAATGCTTTCAGGAGGTGGTTCAGCTTCTTTGAAATATGGTTTTTCTCCATGTTCACATTAATGGGGTGAATATTAGCTATTAATAATGTTCATACTAAGGGGGTGAATGTTAGGAATTAATATTGTTCACATTATTAATATGTGTATAATCAATGTGGTTGTAACAACAACTCGTATTATGAGTTGTTTAGTATATTATTGTGTGTGAGTTTTTGTTGTTAAACCAAACTCACATAAATAGGTTGCAGAGTATTTTACAGGTGAATTTGGTTAGGCTTGACTCCACCTTAATAGGAGCTCTCATAGTCTATAAATGTGTATATTGTGTATTGAATAATATACATATTATTGTGTGTAAATTACTTGTACCTGTCATCTTGATGAACAGTTGAACAGATACATCTTTGTGAGCTACTCCCATAACTCCATAGGTTACAAAAAATGTGGCTATGTTTTCTTTTGGATGTTTCTTTCCATCACCATTGAACTTCAGGAAGTTCTTGCGTCAGTAATGTGGAAAATCATGTAGCGGTTCAACCAATGCAAGAGGACTGATAGTTGGGCCCCAAAGGACCAAAGCTTGTTGGGCATCCATTCTTTAGAAATATGTATGTGTTTGGATCTAAGTGTCACTTAAGAATAGTGCTTTGCACGTAGCATATGTGATTTTCTCTTGTGTGACACGATTCCTACGCATGGGTGATGAACTACTTACACACCCAGAGGAATGTCGTTCAAGTGCAAGATTAAAAAATTTCTATTGCTACAAGTTAAAGATAGGATCCACTTCTCCTCTGGCTTGACTGGTGCAAGCAAACACCCTTCTTACTAGCTTGAACCTGGGAAGAAATTAATGGAAAATAGTAAATACAAAGTTGCCAATAATATAACAAACTTAGTCTTACTTTTCTGTATTCCCTAGTGGAGTCGCCAAAAACTATAGATTGGATATTTTTTCAAAGGAAAAATATGAGGTTCAACTACAGTATGTGGGGCAAAGTCCCTCCTCAAATATAGGGGAGGTGCCTTGTTTATTACTACTCTAACTACACCAAAGAATATTTACAATATTCACACTACTCTAACCATTTATGGTTGGGATCTCATCCCAATAGATTTATTCTTTATAAAGAATAATGTAGATAAGAATAGAATAAATGTGACAGTATGAAGCTAGAAGTGTGAGAATTGAATAAGTGGTAACGTGCTTTCTCTTAGGCAAATTCAAATCGAAAGATAATAACATGAGATTAAATAGTAATAACTTGATGAAGATATAATTAACTAGATATTGGAATTAAAGAACCATGTAATGCATTAAACATAGGAACAATACCTTAAATTAAGAAGATATAACCATAACACAAAGTTTGAAGCAAATATCCCTTATATTATTCAATATCAAAATAGAAAATACAAAGTTTTTTTGTCTTTCTAACTCCAAGATCTATATTATGTTGCAAAAATCTCCAAACCTTTACAATGTTTCACCTCCTTACATTTATAGAGAAGGGGAGGAGATAAAAGGAGAAACAATTATGATTGCATGCTAAAAATAGTAAATACACATTAATAGTTCATTTGACTAGTTCTCACAAAATGACCCAGTCAACTTTGCAAATCCAAAATATGTTTCAACATTACAGAAAAAGACATGTCCGATGCAAAAAATAAAATTATGCAATTAACTATTAATAGGATTTGTCTTTTTATTCTTCGGGCTTAGCTTGTTTCTAACAAAATTCATGGAAATTTTGGATCATCTCTTGCATTTCTTTCTTGTTCGGTCAACAGGAGTATCGGTTGAACACATCACAAGTTTCAAACATATTTCCCATCTTTCCTGGAAGCTTTTGATATTTCTTGATAAATTTGGAAAAATTATTTAGGACATTTTCACATTAAATTAACTTGTCAATGGCCCCCAAACTGAAATCTTCCCCTGCTGAGGACTCTTTTTCAACCAATTCCTTGAATCTTTGAATAGATCATTTGTAGGAAAAATATTCAAACCATCATCTAAAAAAATTTAAAGAGCTTGGCCAGTTCCTCATCAATGTCATCAATGGCGTCAACTACCTCCTCCCTATATTGTTGAAGTTTATCACAAGCTTCCTAAATAATCTTGATTCAGAATTCAATAGCATTGCAGAATTCAAAATATTTATCCTTGTCATCCACGATTTCCTCTCCCAGTAAGATATCGAAACTAACCTTTTTAAGCTCACTACTAGATTCTAATTTCAACTTCCAATTGTCACTTTCTTCCAAGAGTTCACTTTTCAATTTTTCAACGTCTCATCAATCCTTCTCTATGTTGTTGTAGGTATCTATAGTTTCCTTGATTATCCTTTTTCCTTGAGTAAGGAAAAATTGAATCTAGGATTCCTCTACTCTACCTTTCCGGTCAGTTTTCTCCATCTTGGGCACGAAGGAGAAGTCAAAACTAAGTGGATTAGGAGATGGGGATGGGAGATCTTGAGTAGAATAGTTGTCAATTTTTCAACCTTTTCCTTATGTTCTTCCTTTGAAGATTTTTTTTCCTTGAGCTTCTTAAAAATATTGTCCATGGCAACCTGTGCATCCTGTTGAGCACCTTCAGTGGTAACTTTCCTAAGTGATACCTTCATAATATAATGACCTAATGTTGTAATGTCCTCCTTTGTTTTGTAAGCAGTAGGTATAATGATCTCTGCAAACCTTTGCCTGGATGCATCTACAGTGATATGGGAATTTTGTTTCTTGGATGAGCGTGAAGGTTCAGGTTTTAGAGAACTTAAGTCAAAAGCCTCGGGAGGAATAACCATTTTCCTTTTTGTGGTAGTTTAGCTAGATAACCAAGAGGGGACTGAGGAAGAGGGTATCTCTAGGAGAGGAGTAGTAATCATCAAACTTGAACTTGGAAGAGATAGAAATTTGTCACCAAATATAAGGGAGTTAAACGAATAATTCTGACCATGGTAGAGGAAATGGGAGGTTAAGAAGGCATGGAAAGTGGGACATCGGTAGGATATGGAAGATGGGTTATGGGGGAGACCCCAAAGTCATACCCATTCCACCTGAAAGGGGAAACAAGGATGAGTAGATGTTGGCCATGAGGGACACAAGTGGAGATGAAGGCGGTGGAGGTGAAGCAGGAGCGGAAAGGATTTCCTAAGGATGAATAGTAACAATAAGAAATGCGTGAGTAATGAGGGGAGAAGAGGAAATAGGATGGGTAACCACGATGCTCACTGGCATTTCCTGTGTATGTTAAGGAGAATGAGAGTCAATCACAATAATAGAAGAAGTGGGGAGAGCAGATAAAGGAGGAGGACGCTTGGTTCCACTACTATAAAACTTGAACTTTAACTTCTTGGTAGAGTCCTATTGGTCCGAAAATCTTTCGGTTGGAAAAATCTATGGACAGACGAGCCAACAGTGTGTAGGGCATAGCCCCTCTTTGAGTCAGCAAAGTGAAACTGGTTTATTGCTATTCTACCAACAGGAATCTGTGTAAGTCTCACAATATTCTACCTTCGGGGGTTGGGATCTCATCCTGGTAGAGGTACTTCCAACTGTAAGAAGAAAGTTGAAGAAGCGAGGCGGGGAGATAGGAAAGATCTGAAGGGAGAAAAGAAATGGATTCCAAAGTAGAAAGGTCGGAGGGTCTATGTTTTGGGCTGGTAGTAAACCGAGCCGAACTTACTCACATAGATGAACAAAGCAATACTGATGAATAAATGACAATAAAGCAGAAGTAGATTCAATAGAACAAACATACAGATCTAACATAAGAAAGCTCTTATGTATAACACAGGTATTCAGCACAAAGTCTAAATTTTGTATTAATATTTCCTTCTGTTACAAAAAGCTCAAAGTCTTTTCTTCTTACTTCTATTTTTCATCTGAAAAGTATCCACCCCGAATACAACAAGTATTCAAGTATTTATAGAAGAAGAGAAGGAAAGAAGGCAAAAGCAAACCAACCACCTAATTACAAAGTATCTACAAAATATCTAAAAGTCAACTGTTGACTTTTGGCAACTTGGTGGATGACAACATCCCATGGTGCAACATGGATGATGTCATCATTTGTGCCAACATACTCTTAGATATTTACAAAAATAAGATCGAGAGGAAGGAGACTATTCTTCATCGTCGCGTAGATGAAAGGGGGTATCCTGCTTCTGCTGCTGCTCAAGAGAGGTGATGTGGAACTGAGCCTGATATTCCATGAACTTACTAATCATGGGCTGAAGTTGATCCTGGGAAGGATCCTTGTGGCGATCACTGATAGCTTCGCAAGTTTCCCGCTCCTCTGTGAGCTTTTCAGGGAGCTTGGAATAGTCATTTCCTGCCTCTATCAGGTACCCTATGAAGTCACGAAAGGCCAGAAGGTTGTTGATAGATTTGGTGTCAAAGGTGACTTCTGGCCCCAGCCCCTGCAAGACGATCTCCTTGAAGATTCGAATAGGTTCGTCTACCTTCCTCAAGGTGAAAGAAGGAGTGAGCAAGCCTGGGGACATTCTCAGGACGATCTATTCCATTTGATGCATCGCATCCAGGGCTTCCTCCTTGACTCTATCTATTTTTTCCAGGACAAACTCCAACTGATCGACCCGGTAGTCTAGATAAGAAAGGATTTTGTTGAGGGCTCTGGGGTGATTGAAGACGCCGAACTTGACCAGATCTTCGACTGAACAATCGAGCATTTTTTGGAAGGTCTCATGTTTCATCTTAGCATGGTCTAGCTATTCGGAGATAGGTCCTGCAATTGCCTAGAGCTCTTTGTTCACCCGACTGATGTTCTGATACAATGCGGTGAACTTGACGATTACTCCCTCACTTTCCTTGAGGATTTGGTCTCTCCAGGTGGATACTGCCATACCCTGCTCGCCAATTTTGGCGTATTCATTTATCTTATCCTAGCTCAGGGGCTCAGGAGTTTCGGCGGCAGTTGTAGGAGGTTCACTACCCATTTTCTGCAAGGCACGGAGAAGATGTTTATTTTTATCCTTTAATAGCCTCTTTTCTTCCTTTACTTCCTGGAGCTTCTTGCAAAGGGCATCGACTGTAGATAGGGCCTCCCCTTGTAGACTTTCAGAAGATGTTCCCATTGTGAATTGGGTCACTATATAATCTGTCAGAGACAGATCCTTTTTACCCTTTGACGAATCGGGATATGCAATCTCCATTACCCTCTCCCTTGATGCACTCTGAGAGAAGTGGGTTATGGGATTTTGCTTCTTATCCCCTTTTGATTGAATGACGGAGAAGTTCATCGGTGTAATAGGGACTTTCCTCTTTTGTTGGCTCAGATGCTGAGAGATCCAAGCTGGACTTATGGGAGTAGGACCAAAAGTGGAAGAGGGGGTAGCTGTAGTGGATGAGGGGAAATGGGTAGAGACACTTGGTGGCGGCATCGAGAGGGAGGCCGAGAAAGTGCACATGGGAGGAAGGGACACTGCAAGGGAAGAAGATGTGGGAAAGGAAGCAAGCTGAGAGATGAGAGAAGAAATGGTTGGGGACAGCTCCACGAGAGAAGAGAAGATGGACGACGAGGAAGGGGGAACAGTAGAAGATGGGGGAGAGGACACGACCAAAGGAATGGTCGCTTAGGTCATGCGAGGAGGAGAAGGAGAAGAGGGAGAAGGGATAGAAGGGATCTCAGCAGTTGTAGCAGTGGTGACACCCTGAGTGGATGTACCCGTCGAAACACCTTCCGCCGCTTCTTTCTCTAGGGAAACCAGAGTTACAATTTGTTCTTATGCAGTGGAAGGAGGAATTTCAGGAGCTCCTTCTTGAGAAGTGCTTGATTCACCTTCTTTATCCTTTCCTTTGACCTTAGGCAGATGCTTTGGCCTAACTAGTGCATTGCCCAATGGTGACATAGTGAAATCTACCCCGAGGTAGATGAGGCCATTCATCCTGCACCAGTGTTCTATCCGCCACAAAGTCTCTTTGACCCTTTCTTCAATGGTCTGGGGTGCTTTTGTTCTACTGATTGTAGCAAATGGCCAGTTGTCCCCATCTGTATCCAAATATACCTGATCAACTTCTTGATCAGCTATTTGATAGCCTCTTGGGACGATGGCCACGCCATACTGAATAATCTCTGCCAGGGCCAGGTAGGAATGGTCCTTTCTTCTGAGCTCGACCTCATGATACAGGTCGATATAAATGTCCTCGATCTACGAAATGTGGATTGGATCGAGTTTTTCCCTGGGAAGGAAATTCCTTGGGTCAAAGGTGGGCCTAGCTGGGAAGTTGTGCTTTAAATTTAGCAGTTCTAGCTCTGCAAACATCTCCCAGGCTTTTTGGTGGGAAAGACAAATGTACCTACCCACTGTAAGGGTGAAAGGAATTCCACCCTTCTTTCTCTTCAAACACTTTTCATGGTAGGTTACGAGTTGTCTGGATAGCTCCAATAGGATCAGCTTGGGGCTGGCGTATCTCGGTAATTTGGTGGGCTCCCCTAGGAAGTTAGCTACCTTGAGAAAGGTGAAGGTGGGAAACTGTGTAAACAAGGCCCCCCACTTTTTTGTTGTTGCGAAAATGCTTTTGGTCATTCAACCGTGAGTCATGTTGGGACTTAAAAGGCAGATGATGCCATAAAAGAAAGCATCGTTAATTTTAGTGAACTGCTGGATGTTGTTTTCCATTTTCAGCTCTAGGTAGTACTCATATATTCTCACCTGGGGCCAAACCCTGCATCGGTTCAGTGCCGGATAATCCCTTTCCAAGACTGCAGCGTAAACTACGTAGGAGTTCATGTAGAACCTCCCCGTTGTGGTGAGTTGTTGGAGCTACTCGGATATGGTGTTGTTTATTATCTCCACCCACTCAAAGCATTAATCAAGTACGTTCTTGTTCATGGTCTCTAGGTACCTGAGCATCCACTTATGAAAGTAATGGGTGTCAGAAAGCCCAAATACTCTACTCAGGAATGTGATGGTATCACTTAGTTCCTTGGAAAAGTCACTACGGTGAATAACCTGTGGCCATCTGGTTACCACCTTCTTGTTCTTTAAATACACTTCATTCATCAGCTGCATGCACTGGTCTTCATTATCCTCCCATGCCTTAATGCATTCTTCTTAGCTCACGGCCACTAAATGCCGGTGGTGAGGGATGCCAAGCATGATTTCGAAGTGTCGGGCGGTAAGGTTAATCACGACTTCGCCCTTCTCATTTTGGACACACCTCATGTCTTTGTTGTAGCAGTGGGCCACTACCATCATGAATTCATTGTTCACCGCACTGATGGGGATCCCCTGAGCAAAATGCAGGCCGCTACCTACTAGTTTGTCCATCCAAGGACTCCCTGTGACCCTCCTGGTCCTGGCCCAGAAATCTTCCATGTCAATGTGACCGAGCTCTGAGTCTCTTATATCCAAGTCACATTCTGCCTGAGACTTGGGCATTCTAACCCTTTGGTACTTGAACTTCATCTCTTCCTCTGTAAGCTTGGATTTACCCTTTGATTTGGTCGGCCTCTTGCTTGATGTAGACATATGTGGATTTGAGTTCAGTTGTTGATCTACAAGAAGAAGAAGAGAAGCCCAACGCCAAAGAGCTATAGTAGCTGTTAGATTTTCCATTAGAGTATTACAAAATGAGGAGTTAACAATTTAAAAGCCTCAAGGCATAGGGCGCATGAACATTGTAGGCTGCAGGGTTAATAGTATGGTGCACAGAAGAAGGGTGTTACAAGGAACAAATTAGTGCCAAAGGGCGCAGGGCGCAAGGATACTGCAAATGACAATTTTGTTGTTGTAAGCAGAAGTGCGCCTGCGCCATTCATGTATGTTTTATACTGGGCGCAGATAATTGTCATGTTGCACGGGGATAGGATGTGCCAATGGCGCATATACTTTTCATGTTACATGGAACTTTAGTGTGCTGAAGGGCACGAGGTTGATGTGTGTAACATAGGCTTTATGTGCGCAAAAGGGGAACTTGGCACGGCACAGGGAAGGTTTGCATGACATTGTGTTGATGTAAGAGGGGATGTGCCTGCGCCATTCATATGTGTTTTACTTGGTTTTCACAAGGCACGGGGATTAAGCATGTTGCACTCAAGTTCGGTGCACCATTGGCGTGACTTTTCTTCCTGTTGCAAGGTTGGCGATTGCGCTAAAGGGTAAAAACATAGTTTTGGAAACGTTTTTTAAAGTTTTCTATCTCTGATAGATTTGTGATCTTTTAAGCTTCTTTTGAGTGTTTTTAGATGGTGAAGGGGCACAGCAAAGAGATCCAAGTGATTTTGAGGCAGAGCCATCCTTACCAGCAGATCTGGAAAGAGGAGGAAGAGCTTGGGAGGGAAAAACAATAGGAGGGGTTTATGGGTTTCTCATATCCATTCATCCTCCTACAATCAACCAACAGAAAAAACCTAAAACACGAGAGTAACGAGGACCACTTACCCGGAATATATAGAATGTGAGAGACAAAGCGGGGTCCACGAATGTGACACGAGGACGACAGGCGTGCTAACAGGCGCAGAGGAATAAAATAATCACATGTTTTCAGTTGTGAAAGTGACAGGGCGGGTGCAATAAATGTGCCAACCACCTTTTTTAGAGGTGCACCAAAATGCGTGTCGACATGAAAAATGGTGTGCCCTTTGTCGCACCAAAACGCGTGTCAGCATGAAAATACTTGCACCCCTGGCACAAGTTTAAGACGATCACCACTTCATTCCTTGCACCCTTTGGCTCACCAAAACACGGCGCAACAAATTATGTGTTAACATGAAGGCGCATGTGCCTTGGCGCACGCAAGAATGGTGCATCACAGGAAGGTGCACCAAAACATGTGTCGACACTCTAAAGGGTGCGCCAAAGGAAATTAAGGGGGTGCATGTTTACTCTATGTAACACAGATAAAAGGTGCGCCCAGCCAAAAGGGAACAAAAATGGCTAAGTTCGGAGAACTAGATTTCCCGAAAAGGGATTTTGTAACATTCCGAACGCAGAGGGGTCCCTAAAAGGGGACCAGGACAAAATTTGGTATGGTTACCTATAAATTTTCCCTCATCAATTTTACAGGATAACAAGTCCTCACTTGTATATTTTTCCTCATGAAAGGGGCATGCCTCTGATGCGGAAGTGACTGGCAGCTTTGGGAATTGGGGATCTCTAGGTTGAATGTTCTATTAATATAACCATGTTCTGGTCCGAAGGAGAATTTGAGCAGTCTTATCCTTAATGGATGTAGATTCCTTAACATACCAATCGAATGGAGGAAATCCCAAGTTTTGTCCATCCATTTGTTCATACATTGGGTCCAAAATATTTCCATCATCAACTGACCCTTAAGAATATCACCGAGATTGAGAGTTACTATCTCGTATAAGGTTAACCTATTTTTATCCTTCCTTTAAATCACTACTTCATCTCTGCAATCATCCCATATGTCTTTAAGATCTGGAACTTGAAGTTGCATTGTTCCATGAGCCTTTAAAACTCTTCAATACTAAAAACATGGCCTCGGTGACATATTCTTCTTAATCTCATTTTGCATTTCACTGATGAAATTCTTGGCTTTAATAAAAGAGTTGAAAATGTATCTTCTAATGGAGATAGGGAAATGAACCCGTTCCTTATGCTTACCCGACTAGAATTTGTAAAATTCCAAAATCTACCTAGCCAATTCCATGAGGATCCATTTATCACTCAGAAACCTAGGAAGACAAACTGGAGATCCCAAGAATGTTGCAACCCGTAGATACGTGAATTTTTGAAATTGTAAAAAGATGCAACCCCATTTTGTCACTACATTCCATGAGGCATCACAAACTCTTTTCTTAGAGAGGCTGGGTTCCAATATATAAATGATGTTGCAGAAGAAAACATCATTAACCCTCTAGAAATTTACCTCACTTCCTTTGAGAGATAACTAAGAATAATACTTATAAATATGGTCTGAGGGCCTAGAACCCTCGGTCTTTAACCTAGGATAAAATTACATCCTTGTTGTGGCATCGCTATCATATGACATCATGTAGAATTTTCTCGTAATCAAAACCTCTTTATTCTGGTTCTCAATAGTGTTACTGATGAGTGCACCTCAGTCAAAGAATTGTGCATTTTTTTCGTATGATGGTGAGGAATTGGTACATCCATCCTTGGAACTCTCTAGCCTTGAGGAGTCTAAACACTCTATTGAGAAGTGTGATAATATCATTGATTTCAAAAATGAAGTCACTTTTGGGTATGGTCTTTGGAAATCTTAAAAGAGAAGGTTTGGGTTTCAACAAGTGATTTTATTTAACATGCTTAACACAATCATCCAGACTCTCATCCCAAGTTTGTTGAGAAATTTTAGGATCTGTCTTAACATATGTAGTGAAATTAGGTAGCTTGATAAGATCATTAAAATAGTTTTTGTCTAACCTAACTACTACCTCACCTATTTGATTCTAGGAAGACCTTGTGTCTGAGTCGTAATTATTGACACACTCAAGAACAAATTCTAGGCATTGGGAAGAGATTTGAAAGGTAGTGGTGAGAGGTAAGCCATTGGTGTAAATACATTGCATCCATGTAGTTTAAGAGGAACTCTACACTCTATTCCAAGATTCTTCCATATTACTATGTCCCAAATTTGTGTCCCTAATATAAACATTTGAGTCAATATTAGAGGGAGGTACGAACCCCTAATAATTATACTTAATTTATTTAGATGATTCCTTTTTCCCATTGCCTTTACCTAAATAAGATATGATGGATTGAAGAAAAAGATCTGCAAACCCCCTAAAATATCCAAGGAGAAGTTCGGGTTTTAACCCCTACAATACATACTACACAGTCTGACAAACTGGTCAAGAAAGAGGACTTGTTGTGTAACTTGAAAAACCTGATACACTATCAAAGTTTGATCCTTCCTCAACAACCTGAGATACTCGACAGACTATCAGGTTATTGATCCTGCTCAATAACCTTTGAAACATGGTACATTGTTGGAAAAAGTAACTTGTTTGTCACTATGAAAATCCTGACACACTAACGGAGAGTTGGTCTTGCTTGACAATAATGAAAACTTGAAACACTAGTGCAGATCCAGAATTTTTGGAAATGAATTATTTCTCACACACTTTTTGGGAAAGTAACCTGCTTCAGTATAAAAAAAAATTGAAATGTAATTTTGGGTAAAAAATCATTACGTGACCTTTTCCAGCTTGTTCCTTCAGAAACCCTTACCAAAAATAAGCAAGTTAAAAACCTAAAGAGGTTCACACTTCCTAAGATAATACAAAAAATAACAACCACTAAAAAAGAAAAGTGAGGAGTAATAGACTTTTGGAAAATTGAAAACAATTCCTTAATCTAGTGAAAATCAAGATAAAACCCCCAAAATGCAAAATGTAATTAAATCATAAGGAGAATTACTCACCAAAACAAGAAATAAAACTTACAAATCCAGCGAAAATTTCAAAAAAACACCAATCAGTCTTTTGGGGTGCAAAAGTAGGAGGGAAATTTGAATTACAAACAGAGGACAAAGTAAAAATGGCATGGAAATCCAGCCTATTTATAAATTAACTTGCATTAATTACACGTAAGTCAACACGTGTGCGCCACCATCTCCACCCTGGAATTTATTGCGTTGACTCGAGGGTGAATATTTGACTACATGATACACCTCATGAAAGTGTGTAATCGGACCTAAAAACCCGACACAAAGGATCCTAGAAGGAAGTCAGGATTCGAGTACGAATAACAAACAACATATATGACATGTAACCCATTTTCCATGTTCTAATGTCCAAAAACCCAAAAAATATGACACGCTATAGTGTGTCAGGTTTCGGGTTTGGAAAACATGTGACACGTTCCATGTGTTTCCAAGGTAAGATGTTTTGATTCACTCATAACCCAAAACCCAAAAGGTCATAGTGTGTCGGGTTTTTTAGGGTGTAAAGCACATAACACTTAACATGTAAAATGCTAAGTAAACCCTAAAATCCAACACAAAGGGAAAAATAGGCATTTTCAAAATAATTCTTGAATGGAATATGGATTTTAATAGGTTCATCAACATGAAAATTCTATTGGTTATCTCCATTTTATCGATAAACTCAAAAATGGGATGACACGTCTTAAAACTAATCTTGTCTATGGAAGGATCAATTATCCTTCCCCATATCATGATAATCAACACCATGTTAAACTATTTATATCCAACTTTTCATTCTTATGCAACCAGTCCTTCACACATATGTATCTCCATCATTATGCCTAGAAAGGTTTCATCTTAGGACATTATGAATAAGGAATACATGACTTGGTATTTGATCAATTCCCATAAACCTCATGAGAAGTATGGACTAAGTTTCGACAAACCTTCTTCAGAATACCTCCACAATCACTGCATTTGGACCCATAATGGATTCACAGTCGCCCTCTTCATCTTCACCCAGACCACTCTATCATGGGATGGATGATGTCATTTCCATCCCATCAAACATTTTTTACTCAATATGATTACCTTAGGACTTCTCACTTATCAGTCTAATGATGGCATTAAGACCATTCCCCTAGTATTACCAAAAATTGTAGATGAAGACTCCCCTACCATACATATTCTTCAATGTCATGATAATGAATCCATCATATCATATATGGGGAGTAAAGGATCATTACCTTCAAAATAATCTACCACCAGACATATCTACACTTTTTAATGAATCCATTATCAATGTCAACATAGGGACTTCACAAGACCCTCACATAGTTAAAGTTGGTCAATCCTTAGATTTAGAAGAATTAAAGGACTTTATCAATTTCCTTTCAAAACACAGTCAGGCCTTCATGGTCATATAGTGACATGTCAGGTATTGACCCTAATATTTTCATTCATAACATCGTCACAGTTCCCTAACGCTAAACCAGTTAAACAGAAACTATGTAGGATGCACCCTCATGTATCCCTCCTCATCAAAGAAGAATTACAGTGTTTTATTTTTTATAACGTCATATTACCCATTTACTATCCACATTGGGTGTCTAATATCATACCCATAACCAAATCCTCTGGAAAATTATGCATCTGCACAAACTTTTGAGATAGAAATATCACCTATCCTCAAGACAACGTCCCACTCCCTAACATCGATAAGCTTGTTGATCTTACCATCGGCTAGGAAATGTTATCTCTTGTGGATGGCTTCTCTGGATACAATCAAATCCTTATCATGAACTATGACCAACATAAAACATCCTTCATTACTCCTTGGGGAACTTTTTCTATTGTGCCATGCCCTTGAGACTTAAAAGTACAATGTCCACCTATCAATGCGCCATGACATACATAATCATGACCTTATTCATTCAAAACTACTTTGTAAGACTACATTGATGAACTCTTAAGAAAATATAAACAACGCAGAATGATCATCTCACCATGTCCATGACATCATATTTTATCTTCTTATCAAATACTAATTCCTCACCTTAACCATGAATAAGTGTGTATTCAATGTTCTCATAGAATATACTCCTGGGGTTCATTGTTTCTATCAAGGGTAATCGAAGTGGAACCTACCAAAATTAAAGCTATCATCGAAATTCCTCCTTCTTAAAACCTCAAACAACTTCATAGTCTACAAGGGTATACTCCAATCAATTCTGTTATTTCATCTCTCATCTTTCAAGTCATTTGTCAACCTTTCCACCATCTCCTTCTAAAAGGATTTCCATTTCAAATGGGATCAAAACTGTCAAAATGCCTTTGAAGACCTCAAAATATATCTTCTATCACCACCTATGCTCACACCTCCACGTGAGGGGGAGACATTTTATCATATACATATCTACTTACTGACCATGCCATAGGTGTTATGATAACTCATTGAGATGAGCATGGTTGAGAACATGGTTGTCTACTACATAATCCTCACACTTTGTAACTATGAAATCCATTACACCAAAGCAGAAAATTCATTTGTGTTATGACTTCATAACTTTTAAACTTCCAAAATTCGTCACTATCTTCTAAATCATAAAACTTACAATTGTCACTAGTTTCAATTCTCTATCAAAGAAATGCACTTCAAACCATACCATAGTGAACGTATCACTTGGATGGCTCATGCTCATGATTGAATTTGATATTCATGTCACAAAAATCTATTAAGGGGAAAGCCATCGCCGATCAACTCATAGAAACTCCCCTTATTAATAATCAACTACCTCATGAAAATTTTTCTGATGAATCCATCAACACCATTGATCAAGATTATACTCCTATCAAAATGACATTTTTATTTGATGGATCAAAGTATTAGTAAGGGGGAGGTGCTAGTATTATTATCATTACCTTCCCTGGGGTGACTCCTATCCCTTTATCCTTCAAGTTAAAATTCAAATGCACCAATAACATGGTTGAATATGAAGCTCTTATCATGGGTCTCCAAACAACTGTCATGTTTGGTGTTCAAATTCTGGACATCTATGGAGACTCTCAACTCGTCATCAACCAAATCAAAGGAATTTATCAATGCAAGAATGAAACTTTACAAAAATATAAAAACATTGTTGAATTCCTCTTAGAATATTTTGATCAATACACCATCCAAAAAATTCCATGATCTTCCAATAAGTTTGTAGACACCATGGATTCTCTAGCATCACTTCATTCCATTATCAACTAACGATTCCAAATTGTTCATTGTTATGCATAGAATTGATCAACCATTTCACACCAACGAACTCCCCTCTATTAAACTTATTGAATACAATCAAACAGATTTGGTAAACTTAAATCTATGAATATCTCTCTCAATCAAAAATACCATCAGACCTATCTAAAAATTTTAAACAATATTTTCTTCAACTCGCTACCTGATACGTCATCATAGGTAGTGTTCTCTACAAATGTGGGTTTGATGGCTTCTTACTATGATGCCTTAAATCCCATGAGTTTACCAAAAGCTATCCAAGAAGTCCATGATGAAATATGTGGTGTACACTTCATTTAGAATGGCTATAGCCAAACACGTCCTATAGGATGGGATATTACTATCATGCCCTTAACCAAGATTATTGGTGTATATGTTAAGAAGTGAGTTAAATGTCAGCAACATTCCAACCTCACTCATAGTCCTAAGTAAGGACCTCCAACCTTCTCAGAGAGCTATAAAATTTCTCACAATGGGTACTTAAACCTTATTAGCTTCAGCAAACATCGTTCATCAAAACGAACATCACTTATATCATCATTACTACTAAATATTTCACTAAATGGGTGGAGGTTATTCCCCTAGTATCTACTAAAGCAAATAAAAATCATTGATTTCATTTATCGACACATCATATGTCACTTTCGGCATCCTTCACAAGCTCATCACAGATAATGGAAAATCTTATCACAGATGATGGAAATGAAGAAATTATGTGACACTTTCAACATAAATCTAATATTTTCTTCACCCTACTATCTACAAGAAAATAGACAAGTAGAAGCTTCTCAACAAACATTCTCAACAAAATCCTCATGAGAACCATTGATCGAGCATGTAGGAATTGCCATCTAAAAATCTCATGTTGCTAAATATTGGCTTATAGAACTAGAATCCATGTACTCATACAGGTGTTATACCCTTCTCTTTATTCTATGTCTCTAAGGTGGTATTACCCCTTGAATTTCAAAGCTTGTCTCTTCATGTATCCCTCACAGATTTTATCTCTGATGACTATTATCATCAAGAATACCTACCACAACTTGAATTGTTAGATGAGCATCACCTAACATCCTTCGAACATCATCATTTATATCAAAATTACATCAAATGAGGATATAAAAATCATGTAAAAGAACATGACTTTAATGTTGGTGATCTTTTCCTCAAAGAGAATCAAAATGTCATTACCTTGGAAAGGAGTAAACATGTATAATTTTGCCCCTAACTGGATCAGTCCATATGTCATCACTCACAAGTATGGGTCGAGATTCTATAGTTTAACTTCCCTCGATCGTAAACCTGAAAAGGAACCTTTGAATGTCTTGCACTTGTGTCCTTTCTATTGTTAACATATCTACTGTCATGACAATAGTCATGTCAAAGATCGTAGTCCACCACTAGTCTATCATTCACTATCATAATGATTTGAAAGCATGTGGTCCACCGTCAATATCCTATAAATCATGACCTTAAAGATGAACACCACGGATCTTTTCATCGCATATTTCCCATTGAAAAGTTCCTCCTCAACAAGAACCCCACAACCATTACTCTCATCTTTCCCTTGTCTAGCATCCAAAAACATGTTATGGGGTATACATGTGTAGTTGGTAAACATGTCTTTTCCCTCCTCAAAATGGTATACTAGGCCTACCCTCAGTGTAAAAAATAAAAAAACCAAGAATATATATGGATGCATATTATCAAATATATAGACTATTCCCTCATATGACAGTTTAATTAATCATATTATCAAATATAGGCTAATCCCTTAAAGGGAAGTTGTCAATCAAAATATAGATTGATTCCACAAAGCATGGATATAAAAAATCAAGAATAAAAAATTATAGACCGCTCCCTCGAAGGATGGCTACCCATAAAATTATAAAAAGGTTTCCCGCATTGATTAGCCTTCAAAATTCCAAAAACAAAAGCATCCTAGGAAAGCTACCTGCATCGATCAAATTTCCCACCATAAGAAAACTTACCGCATTGATCATTTTGCATAATAAGAATCTAGTTGGAGCATAATCCTATAAACCATAAAAAGGATAACCTACTTCCCCCGTACAAACTACACGTGCTAAACCCTCCCATATTGAAGGAAGGTATACAAACGTGTTTCCATCTATATCTAAGATCCAACATGCGAGTAATTATTGTTAGTCATATGTTAACATTTTTACAATGCCTCAAGTGCATTGTCATGTATATTTAAAATTCCATCGCATTATATATATACCAAATCCATTCTAAAAGCAAACAATTCACATTTTATTCTTAACCGTGATTGAAGTACATTTATGTGTGTGTGTATCAAAATCACTATATTTAAAGTCACACCATAGCCACATCAAAATCAACATATCATATCAAATATCTTATTTAAACATCTACACATCTAACATCATATCAAACGCATATAATAAACTAATTCAATAACTAAAACATAACATCAAAATAACTCATATACAACATCAACATCAAAATAAATCAATAACACATGAAACTAAAACATAATCATCGTCATCATACATACATATATATTTATATATATATATATATATATATATATATATATATATATATATATATATATATATATATATATATATAGATATCATCAAATGGCTATAAAAAATTCCTTCAAAAGGATCATATAAAAAATAATCTATAATTGGGTCATATACAAAACCCACATACTGTGGTTAAATTAAAATTTGACACCCGTTTGCCACCCTATCCTCCTGCAGCTCTGTCATCGAGCCCCGGATCTCTCCGTTGGTGAGTGACACTCTTAGTGCTCATTGATGTATCATGTTGATCTAATCTACTCTAGCTCGCTCTGTGCTCTGCATAACACCAACTAGGCGCTCTATCGCCAAGTTCTAATAATACCTCATCTCCTCTCCTAGTGCTTTATACTGCTCAATGGTCACAAAATAAGGAGGCCTCATATACCCTCTTTTTAATGGAATTGCACCAAAAAACACCACTTCCTACTATACATTGTGTCACACACTTTATTCCACACTAATAGTTTCCTTTGAAGCCATACCCACCTCTCCATTCTTCTCCTGCAACACCTCCTACCACCGGCGATATCTATCTCACTGCTACAAATATGTTTCACGCTCTAGGTGTACCTGCTCTATCTCTTATCGCAGCATGTCATATTCCTACCAAGAAGTGTCATGCTTGACCACTAGCCTATCCCTCTCCACATGAAAAGTATCATAAGGTGACTGAATTCTAGCTAGATTGTCTCCCTAATCACCCGTATCCTCGTCTTTATTCCTTTTTTGCCTCCCTAACCTATCTCCATGAACGGCCCACTAATGGGTCCACCATGCATTAAACTCATGTACTACCCCAACATCATCTACATCAATAGCCTTTGGCTCTCCTTCCTCCTCACCAAGACCTGCCTCATCTACTACTAGTGTGGGTAAGTATCTCTATGAATCATCATGTCGATATACTATCAACTCACCAGGAATCTGTTGCGGAAATAAAAAAATGTCATTACACTCAAAGAAATTGAACTACCTCTATCATCTCTACTCTCCTCCCCCACACCCACCATACCTGCCTTAGTCCATCCAACTCTGTATCCATCCCTGGACATGCAGGGTATCTCACATAAAGTCTCCATACTACATCATCTACTGATAGACTTCGTAGTCGATCGACATAATAGGTTTGGTCTCTCTCAACCCCATCATCTCTCATCCAAACAAAACACCATCTCATGAATCAAACTACATACTCCATAGGCTCACTTAACCTCCATAGTAGCCCTAGTGGTTTCACAATGACTATATGCTCATAGGTCCAACAATGCAACATAAACCCCGCATCCAATCCAAATCTCCTCCCTGTAACAAACATCCATAACTCATGATAAACATGAGCTAATAATACACAACCCCATACATACATATTCTAATGCTTCTTGATCTCTATAATGACACCCTGTTGTCACCCTCAAATTTCCCTCCATTTTCAAGTCTAAAAATGTTAAATTTTGAGTTAGTGCCTTTGAAGTATGTTGCAAAGAGGTATTATGAAATTTGGTACTTACTAGGAGATTTTGGACTTTTAAAAACTTATCCATCAGATGGGAAATCTCTCCCCCTTTCCAGAAAGGTCAAGAACTCCCCTTAACTCCTTGTATTTTGAAAGTTATGGCTCGACGGACCTATGTGGTTAAATTTTCCCTTTGGCGGGTTGGTGGACCTACGGAGTTATTTGTGTTTTTTGTGCTTTTCACCAAAAGGGATAAGTTGGCCAAAATGACCCACGGGCCCATGTGGAGAAATGAAGAGATAAGTTCTGCGTGCCATCAGTTTCTAACACGTGTCCTCTGGGTTACGGGCTGGCGGAAGCAATATTGTTTTCGCACTTTTTCCAAAAGGAGTTAAAAGTTTAAGTTTTACCACCCTCCCTTGGGGCCCACATCTAAGCAAAAGCAGACCCGAGGAGTAAATTAAGTTTTTGTGCCAAAATGATTAAAATGTCACAAATTGAGCCCTGTCCCTGTAGCCCATTAGATCCCGACACATGTCTTGGTCAAAGCGGAAGGACGGACCCACAGGGAAATTTGAGATTTTGCACTTTTTTCCCAAAAGGCTCAAAATGGTTGTTTTGGACCACTTTTTCTCGTCCAATCGGATAGCGCCATGTGTCCAGCCTTTGGTGGAGCTGTGGAGAAAATTGAGAAATCGCACCTTTTCTCCCAAATGTTGGGAAACGTATTTTTTCCCCTGGCTCATCGTTCCTCAGATTTTGACACATGTAGGGTCCCGATTTCGAGGTAAAAGAGAGGGAAAATGACTTATTTACATCTGCATCTGATTTTTCATTGCCATTTTTGGCCCGAGCTCTGTAATGGATGAATGTGCATCATTTTTTTTACTTCCTTCTTTGCTCATGGTCGTTTTTTGTGCAAATGCAGTTTGGGCATGCTTTGGAACAAGATCAACAATTTTCACAGGGATATGATGGATTTTCGAGGAGGCAGATTTTTTCGTGTTCTTGCAGGAAAAAAAGGAGAAATGTGCCAACTAGGCACTTGAATGTTTTGGAGGCAGTTACAAAGATATCATGATGAGGAAAAATGGATAAGGAAACCGCCATTCATCTCTACCCAAAAGAAATCACGTTTGAAATAATGATTTTCCTCTTTTTAGGGCATCTGCATTTTCCATGAATGCATTCTTGTTTCATGTCTCTTTCCAAACGAATCTCCAACAAACTTGATCCCATTGGGATATTCTTTCCTTGGAGGAAAAGCAAAGATGAAATCGGTTTGTTATAAAAGCATGCTTTTCCATTGTACACGGGTCCTTGGCATTTTTGAGAAGATTGTAAGAAACTAAAATTGCTCAATACATAAGTGTTTTTCTTATTTTTCCTATGCTATTCTCTTTCTTTTCTAGTTCTTAATTAGTGGATTTTTCACCTCTACATGAAAAGAAACTTTGTGCTCTTCTGTATAGGATCTCTGGAACTTTGTGTCTGAAGATTGATACGTATTGTGAAGGTGAATGATCTCATTCTGCTTTTTTCTATTTCAATACAAGTAAGGTTATACTCTGAAATCTATATATCCAGAAAGTATTGTTGTTATTCCCTCCCCCCTTTCCATCTTCTCTATCCTTTTGAGCCCTTTGTATTGATGAAATTTTGGTATGAAATCTCTTAAAGTATCAGGATCCACATGATGAAAGTTGTGTATATGTATATAAGTTTTTATTGCTTTCAATAAGGGAACCTCTCCCATTAAAGAGGAGGGACTTGTTGTCCCCTCACTGTGGTTTCACCCAAGTGCAAATCTGAAACCCAACACACCCATAATTGTCCAAGGAAATCTGCCACCCCCTGAGTCTAGCAGCGCATAACATGATATAGGCAACATAACTATGGACATCAGGCAATTACCCAACACATATGCATCATAATAAGTCTTAATGTGAAAACCCTCGGATGTATATTCAATGTATGGGGCATCATCACCATATAGCTGCCTCATAGTATCAAGACGGGCCTCTCAGGTGATCGGTACCACTTGCTCACCCTGGATCAATAATCTCAAGATCATGTACACATCTTCCATGGTGATCTTCATCTCACCATTACAGAACCATAATATCTTTGTACTTAGATCCCATATATCAATCAAATCTATCACCAACCCTGCATCCTGAGGAATCCACTGGTAGTGGCAGAATCATCCTAATCCAATGGTCATCAAATGGGCCCACTCTACATCAGTGACATTGGCCCGGATCCTCTCCAACATCTCTGGCACTCTGTCTAAGAGATAGATAGTGTCCCTCACCTGCAAAACACACAACATAAAGTACATCAATTAGTAACTTTGCCAAAAAAACACTCCAATCATCATTGATCACTAATCAGCGATGATTGTATCAACACAATCAACAACAGTCCACCCAATCATCGTCAATTAGGTGCTCCCACCCCCAAATTCGAAAAATCAAAACAACAAAATATAAATTTAAGCTCGCTCTCCTGGTCCTCTACCTCTTCCAATCACTAACACTTGCCTCCATTTCTCAAAAACACTAGAAAACCACAACTCATAGCTCTCAAATCACACTCAGAAAGTTTGCTAATGAGCTATTTACATAGCCTATCAGGTTTATATATTTACCTTTTTTATAAATTTTGTCAACCCCTTTCCAAACGTCAGTGATCCATAATCACCACCGATTTTCCCATTTTTACACAAACTTATCAATTTTGGTCACCTATACCTTTCCAATCAGATCACGACTTTATCAAAATATTCATGCATTTTATTTGATGTTTGGAACCTTGTTGAAAACTCTATTTTTTTGACCATATATAAAGTTTGCACACCCTGCGGATGTTTCCTTTGACCCTTTGGTCCCATAGGCTTGACACAATCCCACAAGAGTAATCCCATTAGATCCTCTCCATGTAGAAGTCTTCTCGCAACACACATCTATAGGTGGTTTATGTTATATGTTCCCTACCAAGTGTTTCCAATAATACTACTAACAAAATCCGCTAGTATGGCCATTTAAGAATACAATCAAAATCCTGGAGCATCTTACAAAAAACCCATCCAAACAATAAACCCTCTTTAATCCAATGACCACCATAATCACTCATTGACTTGGGGTAATAATATAAAAATATCATTATCATAGAACTGGGGCATCCTTGTGCTAGTTTTTGTCTCGCATCCTATGCCTACACATAGCTCAACAAAAATGAGAAAATGTAGACACCGCTTCTCCCCCCTAGGTGACCCGATAAACATTAATAACATTAATCCTAATTATCATTATTATCACTATCCTAAGTACACTTAAAAATTACCGATGTAAATCGAAATCACCCACATAAATCCTATTTACCCTTCCCTAACCATCCAAAACCAACCTAACCTATTTACCCTACCCACCCTAACCCCCTAACCTCTTACTACCCAAATCCCTAACCTCTTAGCCATCTACCCAATGACCTAACATCTCAGATGGAAAGTGGTTTCAACCATTTTCCATCTTTTCCCTTATTGGTTTGTAACCTCTTGGAACAAATCGATGGTGATCTACAATTGCTAGAAATTGTTGCATATGTCATCAATCCTATTTAGCCAACCTCTATCTCCCTTGCCCAGCTAGTTAGAATTCAAGTTTGAGGATGAAATTTTACACCTATGAAAAAATCAAGATGCTTAGAATAATCAACACACTATTTTCAATCCTTCAGGAGTCTCATTAAATCATTTCACAACCTCTTTTGGATCATTGTCACCCTCAGGCTATCCATCAAGATTAGTACATTCTATTTTTCATTTTTCCAACTAATTTTACGTTATGATCCTCATGTGCGGATTTCACTAATGCCTCAAGGTTTTGGTGTAATGGTTCGTTACGTTTGGTATTAGAGTAACCACCTAGGTTTGAGTCCCGACACGGGTAGCTACGTCGGTATTGCAGTGTTCACCCAGGGCTCGTATAGGGCAGGGTGTGGTCCTACTATACGGGCACATATCTAGCCCGGGGTCTAGGCTACAGAAGCGTGGTGGGATGTTATGATCCTCATGTGTGGATTTCACTAATGCCTCGAGGTTTTGGTGTAATGGTTCGTTACATTTTACATATGTTATAGTTTACATTTTTGGGTCTACTTCATTCTGTATCCCTTTTTAAGTTACACCCCTCATTTCCATTATTTAGACCAACTTTTGGAATACTTTGCTATATCCACAAAGATTGTCGTCGATCGGTCCTTTGACTTCCTTTCCCTTATTTACCCTTATAAACATTTCAAGATCTATGTTTTCAAATTTTTACAGATTCCTAGACTTTTTCTAGTTCACTTTTGCACTGTAAAAGCCCTTATGTTATTGGTCAATACCTATTTTACCAACCTTTTATCAAAGTTAGTAATTTTATCCCCAATCATCATTGACTCCCTATTGTCGTCGATCAGTATCCACAGTCTCTCCTTTATCATTATCCTATAAACACATCTAAGCTTCTATTTTTCCGGGTCTCATAAGTTTCTAGACTCCTCGTAGTCTGTTCTAGCATCATTAATTTCATTATGGCATACATTATTTTCTATTTTTTAAATTACTTTTTTAAAATATACATTTTGTATCTGATCACCATTGATCTTCGATTGTCATCGATCCCTGTATTTTCTTATCATTTTTGGCATTATCATATTTACATCAATCTTATTTTGGTCTAATAAGTTATTTATAAGATGGATCTTCTATAGATGATTATTACAGGTTGGTTTCATCTTATTACCAGTATATACAATCTTCTAATCATCCAATAAGAGTTTGTGTGGGAAAAATTCTATATTGTCCAAGAACTCATCTTGTGTGCCATCAAAATTTCTCCCACCATTGAGGATGTTGAGAATCAATCAAGAAGAGAGAAAATCCATTGAATAATTCTGGTATGACAACTTCAAGGATTTCGAGCTTGACACTTCCCTAGCAAGGGCCACTTACAAATCCGAGCAAGGTCTCACTATCCCTCTCAATTTTTAAAAATCATTATTATGTCATTATGTATCTTATCAATATAAAAAAAACTAAATTTTATCAAACGAGTTGACACCCTTCAAGGAATTCCCCTTGGATTCCTGGGATCAACATTTACTGAGAAACTTGTTATCATCTTTATCTAATATCTCTTTTTAGTTGTCTTTGCATATAGGCCTTCTCACTTGGTGAAAGAAGGAGCTTATTTTTTTGTCAGCATCCGATCATCTCGACATTGTGATTGTCAGCATAGGTATCGGTAAACCCTTCTTATTTTAGTTTTTGGTATTTTTTGCATCTATAGAACCTAACTGAAAAACACCTTAAACAATAGATGTTGTAATTGGAATCAACTTATTGAAATACCTATTAAGAGGTTGTTTGTGGACAAAACGTATAATTAATTTTAGCTATCAAAATTATGTTTCTATAAGGTGTTGGTTTTAGGAGCAAAGTGAAACTTGGAGTTTTCCTTATAACTTAAATTAAGCCTTATTATGTAATTAAAGATAAAAATGAATTGTTCCATGTGAGAACATGCATTCAAAAAAAAATGAATTCTTATTTGGAAAATGAATCTTATGTGACTCGTGTAAATTTTAAAATGAATATAACCAATTATTAAGATATGGAATTCAATTATAATAAAGAATGAAAACAAATGAAGTGTACTTCTTGTAATACAAACCGTAAATGAAATGAAGTATATGTAATGTTTAAGAAGAATAATATATACCTTTATGTGTTAAATTATCTTCAAATCTATAAGGTTGAACAAAGGAATTAAATTGTAATAAATATGTAAACCATGAAAATGATGTGCATTGTGGAACATGCTATCTCTAAGTTCTTGTTTGTGGTTAGGTCATTGTATTGTGTTCATTCATTTGAGAAAGTGTGGCATTGGTGTGCATATTTTTTTATCATGTTGTATGTATTTTCATCATGTTGGGGTGAGATTGTATCATTTTTATGAGAGGAATAAGGTGTTGTTAGTGACGGGAGGAATAAGGAGTATTGTGTGTTTTGATTTGGAGGAACCAAAGGAATTCATGGCTAGTGTTAGTGGAGGAATAAGAGCATGTCATAATGGAGGGATAAGGGGCCTATCAAAGTTAATGTGATGTGTTTCATCTTGTAGGAACCAAATTCTATCCATGATTTCTTAGTAGAGTGACAATGGGTAGTTGCAATCATGATCTCTCCCTCATCACAAGCCTTGTAAATAGGCTTGGTAGTGTGATTCGTCTTTATTTGAGGTGCCAATCACTTTCTCATCATATTGTATGTGTGGGTCCATGGTTATGTAAGCATTTCATGTGATGTTGAGCTATTCTAAGTGATCCCAATTGGTGTAGTAAAACAAGAAAAGAAAGAAAAAATATACTGCTTTATTTTGGCTTGTGTTTTGGTCCTACATGTGTGTGTATTGTAGCTTTCTATAGATGTACTAAGAGAAGGATATGAAATGCTAAAAATGTTAATAGATGCATTATTGTTCCGAGATTGACCTAGAATATGTTGGTCAGATTTAAAGTGATCAAGTTGGGGGTCGTTATATACTTTAAGATGTTCATTAGATTTATGAATTACATCATATTGACCATGTTATTGGGCTTTATCACATGCCTTGATAATTTCATCTAACCTCTCCTGAATAATGGCTTCATGATCGAAGATATTTCCAAGGAGGAAGGTGTAGGAATGGATTGAAGGGCATGACAATTTTCATAAGAATGACCCCATTAACATGCAATCAAAAAAAATTATTTCATCATGTCATTAAGGAATAGGTCTAAAAGGGTCTATAACCATGGTAAATGGTTGGGTTATACATATTCTCAACTCCTCTTTAAACATAGGTTGGTGATAGTCATTATAGGAGGAAGGATGGGAGTGAGATTTTCCTTATGTCTTAGGAGTAAAATGATTAATGTTATGGATAGTCCTATTATAATAGTTAACTTACGGAAGAGTATTAGTGACTTTGTCATTAGTGGCAATCTTGTTTCTAGGACATATGAGAACATGTATGTTCTTTGGTTGTTAATTGAGAGAAGAATTTTGGAATTCCTTCATGAGATAATCTTGGTGTTTTTACTTGATTGCTTCTTCTACTGTAGTAGGATAATAGGATCTCACATTATATCAAATTCGAGCCTCAAAAGCTCTATGTTATAGTTGGAATATACTTTCATTAGGTATGTTATTCTTAACCTTAGTGGATAGGATTTTCCATCACTTGATGAAATCTTGTACATGTTCATTTTCATTTTGTTTACAATTGATGAAGGCATTAACATGTTTTTCATGGAGATTGTGGTATTGGAATTCATTAACTAAGGTGGCCACTAAGATTTTAAGTTCAACAATATATTTTTTTAGAAGAGTATGATATCAATCCAAAGCATATTCCATAATTGTTTTGGCTAAGAGCTTTGTGTTTGCATAATAATTGAATCTAACCCAATCCTTGTAAAGGTTACCAAAGGATTTTATATGAAGGTTAGGATCAATAGAGCCATCATAAGAAATGGAAGGTGTAATCCATCTGAGGTCCATAGAAGTGATGTATGGAGGGAGATGTTATTACAAATGGCTTTAAGGACCTTGTTATGAATGGCAGGTCGGGAAATGGGTGCCCACTGGCCTTCGTTAGTCATGTCCCATGAATTTTTTTTTGGTCAACTAGTTAGTTAAGCTAAGTTGTTTTTAATTTTTAAGAATTGATTGTTTTTGTAGTTTTGTTTTTGAAGTGGTAAATGAGTTGAATAACGAGTTAAGTAAGATCATTATTTAAAGGAGCAGTAATTTTTTTATTAGTGTTATTATTTTTTCCACTTATAGGAGGCTCGGTATGGTTAACATCTGAGTCTAATTTGGTAAAAAGTTAATCTTCAATACACTTGTATAGCATAGCAGGTTAATGTCCTATAAACTTAAAGGAATTGATGAAGCAACTTATGGATGGCAGGGGGATGATAAAAATCAAGAATATCTTCATGTTCTCATTAGTCTTCTAAGTCAAATACATGATTATGAATGTTAGATATGGTGTGCATAATATGAGTTGTTTGATTTGTTTTCTTATTGTTCGTAACTCTCAAGAAAAAATAGTCATCGCAATGAATAACTACCTTAGGAAAAGCATTAGTTTCAATGTTATTGTCAACATACAAATATTGCTAGGAGGATGAGTCACTGGAACCACCAAAAAAATATTCCATTTTTGAATTGTTCTAAGGCAAGAGTGACTGGAAAAGAGGTTATAAGAGGATATTTTTGATGAGATCAGTCATGTAAAATGATATACACACATGACGATGGAATTAGGATATGAATTTGGAAAAACAATTCTATCAAGTAGAAGGGATCAGTTGTGGAAAAGATACATAAGGGTTGATCGCATTAGGGAAAAGGATTAATGTGCAGGCATGATCGGTCATGTATAAAAACATTACACAGTGGTTGATCATGTATGGAAAGTAAAAAAAATTATAAGGTAGAACAAATTTGACATAATACAAGGTATAGTAAGTTTCATGTTAAGTTCAATAGAATTTATGACAATCTAATATGGATCCCCATTAGTGTTATCAAATGTAGGCTTGTACACAAGATCTAGATGTTAAAGGTGCTCAAGGAATGCAAGTATTGTAATTCTAGAAAATAGTATCCCTAACCATAATATAATTATAAGTTTCCAAGGCGTATGCCTAAGATAAATAGATGTAATCCTACTAGGATTCAAATTAAGAGTAGATCAAGAGATGCATAAAGCCAAGGGGCATAACATAATAAGACAAAGTAATAAATCAAAGCAAACATACATTTACCCTAATCTACAACAATGAAATATCAACCATCCACACAACAATATACAATAAGTAAAGGAAAAATAATGATTAAACATACTTACTTATAGTGTAACCATTTATGAATGATCCTCCTCAAAGACAAAAAATAATGTGAGAGAATAGCTATGGGTGGAGAAGGGAAAATCTCAAGAATAATAAATCTAGTCCTAGCTCGCTATAATGACCCGCAAAAGGGAAAAGCTCTAAAACCTCAATTCTAATAGCTAGGTGTGAAATTATGCACAAGTGTGAGTAATATTGAAGGATTTTTAATTATGAATGAGTGATGATAAAATTACAAGAGTGTTCAAGAATATATATATATGATGTGATTATCAATGGGTGATTTTATCAGCCTTGGGGGAATCCTAAGGTCAAAAGGTAGAAAATAATCGTAAGTGGAAGCCAAAGAATACATGAAGGTAGTAAAAAAGGTCAAAGATGACTTAAAGTAGTGATAAAAGCATAAATTAAAGTAGACAAGTGGATATAATGAGTCAAGTGGACATAATGGGTAAAATATGTGAATAACAGAGGGAATAAAGCTAGGATAATGTAGCTATGTTATAACAATGACATCTTTAGAATGTTTTGGTCTATCCCACATGACCAAGTTTAATCACATCCCAATCGTATCAGGCACCTTGAGGTACCCGCTCCTGCAAAAAATGCATCAACCCCTGCATAAGAGAAAAGGTTAGAAAGTGTCAAAAATGAGGTGTATACACAATCAACTATCATAACTACAAGGGAGTTGTCATTGTCATCAAGTTAGAAATTAATGGTATATTCCATCACCATGGAGATTACATCTTGGAAATGATAGGGGGGCCTAGGGAGTTTGGATATTTTATTGGTGATAGATTCAATAGAGGAAATAAAATCATTAAAGCGAGGAGGTTTTTTGGTAAAGTTACCAAGTTTAAAATGTTGGTGAGGTAATTATTCCTCTTGTGCATGGAGTAATTTGAGGATAATCTCATCATTATAAAATGTAGGTTAAGGGCCATTATATTCAACATTGATTTCAAGATCCACATTCCTTTTACCTTTACATTTATGTTCAAATCAAATTTTCCTAACATCTATAACACGAGTATCAAGATTCATTCTTGTTGGCTCAGATGGTGTTCAACCACAACATGCGGGACAAAGTCCCTTCTCAATAAGGGGAGGCACCCTGTTTATTGCTAATCTAAATACAAAGGAAGAATATTCACAATATATAGACTAATCTAATCTTGGGGGTGGGATCTCATCCCGGTAGACTTCATTTTGTGCTTGGAAAGGAATTTGAAGATAGAGGGAGTTTTTAGAGATTGTTAGAGTGACAATAACGAAGAGAGAGATAGAACAAAGACTTGTGCTTTCGAATGGCAAAAACAAATCCTAATTTACCGACACAAGTGAAGTAGAATAACAATAAACCAGACTAATGCTAAGTAACAAGAATCTTGAATTAAAAGGAATTATAATGCATTGAACATAAGAACAACAACACAATATTAAGACTAATTTCAACACAAAGTTTGAAAGTTTAGTTCTCTTTATTCCCTTTTTTGTAAGAAAAATAAAATATAAAGTTTCTTTTGTTTCTCACAAAAAATCCACAGAAAATACTTTTTACTCCAAAGATGTAAAAAGTCCTTGCTTACATTCGCCAAAAGTCTCTCTCCAAAAAATTCTTGCTTTGAGCATTCTTACATTTATATACAAGAGGGTGAGAGAGAAAATAGGGACAGTTACACCCCTTGACCAATTCCAGTACTATAAATAGTAAGTAATAAATTTACTTAATTAAATCCCATTGACTAGTTCTTGTGCAAAATGACCAAGTCAATTTACATGTTGATTTGAGGGATGCAAAAGCATCTTGAAAAATTACATGTCCAAGACAACTATGAAAATACACAAAAGTATCAACTTTTTTTCTCATCAAATTTTTCTTTTTCTGCTCCTTAATTAGGTGAGACGTCAATGACCTCGACACTTTTCCTTTTTCGATATTCATGGTA
This sequence comes from Taxus chinensis, assembly GCA_019776745.2. Taxonomy (NCBI): domain Eukaryota; kingdom Viridiplantae; phylum Streptophyta; class Pinopsida; order Cupressales; family Taxaceae; genus Taxus; species Taxus chinensis. The sequence goes on along the minus strand of CM034152.1, from coordinate 361,129,443 downwards.
TTTTTGTATCATCTCTTGAACTGTTCTTTCTTATCGGACCGCATGAATATTGATTGAGAACATCACATGTATTAGCCACATTGATCAATCTTCCCAGAAGCCTTTGAACCTTTCTGAAAACCTTCGCTCAAATTATCCAAAATCATTTTGGTACAAAACCAGTTTATCAATTAATTGTAAATCGAAGATTTTCTCAAGATCTTGAATCACCTTCACCCAAGCTTTTAAACTCAATGAACATGGTGTCAGCTAGTACTACATTCAGGACATCATGAAATTGGCAAAGCAACTTGGCTATTTCATCACCAATTTCAAAGATGGCGTTGATCCCTTCTCTTCTTGTCTCTTATAAATTCTCATTTTCTTCATTCAAAATCCTAACACGGAACTCAATAACCTCATAGAATTCGTAGTGTGCACCCCTCTCTTTAGTCACTTTCTCTTTAAATAGGGTATCAACATCTACCTTCTTTAGCTTGCTCGGGGCCTCCAGAATGAGTTCCTAATTTTTGCATTCTTCTTCAAATTCATTTATTCATTCTCCTGACTGTTAACTTCTCAGTTTCGATGTCATTCATGGACCTTGACATGGCATCTTCTATCAATTTTTGTCCATCTCTGAGAAGTCTCTCGATCTAGTCATTCACAACCCTTCCTTTTTTCCCTATCTTCTGAACTACCGTGATGGATGATGCATCAAAACTTGTTGCAAGAGTGGTAGTTTGGGTAGGCAGAGTGATTTTGTATAACTAAGTTTGTCAACTGATCTACTTTCTCCTTCAATCATTTTTGTGACCTTGGAATTTTTGAGCTTTTCCAAATAGATTATCTAGGGCCACTTGCAAATCTTGTTGAACTCCTTTTGTAGTGGCTTTCCCTAGAGATAACTTTTGTCATCTGATAATCAACAACAGTTATATCCTCCTTCTTATTTGCAGTTGGCTAATAAGAATCTTTCTCAATTGATCAATGGTGATGTGAGAAAGCATCTTGGTTTTCTTCCCTTGTGGGAAGGAGTTACATCTAACATGCTGAAGTCAAATGCTTATGGGAGCACTACTTTCTTCCTCTTCTTTGGATGGCTTATTAGCCAAGATGGAATAGAAGAGGGAACCAACTGTTGCTATGAATGAGGGTGAGGACGTGTCCATAGAAGTTGCACCAAGAGAAGAAGTGAATGCGAAAAAAGAGAGAGGGGTTGAAATGGCCATGGGAAAGGTGGAGGAGGAAACAACGAGGAAATGGGAGGAAGAAAAACTCAAAACAAGGGATGATGGAGAAAGAGGACTCTTTTGGGGAGAACCCATGAAAAATATTGATCCCAGCCTCTAGGTGAAAGTGGTGGGAGAGATGAGAAAACCCGAGCCGAAAGGTTTGGAGGAAATGAGAATGGCATTTGTGGGGAGTGGGGATGCGGAAACAACAGTAGGTGTCACCAACAACGTAGTTGGATAAGATGAATGAGGAGGAGAGTAAACATGAGGAGCTAGGGTGAAGAGAGGGACGACATGCATGATTACAAGGGAAGAGATGGATGTGGGTTTCATGACCAAAGTGTTGGTCGGCATTCCTTGACCTGATGGAGGTGAGGGGGAATCTGCATTTGCCATTGTTGTTGGAGTAGAATATGTAGAATACTTTTCCCCTTTTCTAACAAATTTGAACTTTATTGGCTTCATAGGGGCCTTTCTTTTATGCTTAGGATCTTTGGAGGTGCCAACCCCTACTGAAGTTGTCACATCTTGGTTGACTTGATGGCCTATTGTCCACTTGTTTGGGTTGGATTCCCAAGGACATGAGCCAATGATTGATTTGATTCAGAATAGTGGCGACACATTCTTTGATAGAAGTGTATTTTTGGATTAACTAGTTAATTGAAGGATATCATAGGGTTAAAACCTTCAATTCGATCGTATATAGGATCCAATACCTCTCCATCATCATATGTGCCCTTTGGAATGTCAACAATCTAGTACCTCTCAACCTCCTCAAGATTCAATCTAAATTAATATTTCTTTCTTACAACAACTTCATCCATGTAGTTGATCCAAATATCTTCTAACTTGATTACATGTAAATGCAAGGTTCCAAGACACTTCAATACCCTTTGTAATCAAATCTTAGCCTTCGGTGAAAAGATTTCAGTATCATCCTTTGTTTTTCTTCTATGACATTCTTAGTTTTGAGGGTTAATGAACATGAGTAATGACCAATGGAAATAGGGAAATGAAATCTTGCCTTGTATTTACCCTGTTAGAAATCATGTAGGTCCATAAGCTACCTTACCAATTCCATGAGAATCCATTTGTCACTGGGGTACCTAGGAAGTAAGTATGGTGATCCCTAAAATCCTCCTACCCAAATATAAGTGAACGTTAGAAACTAGAAGAAGATACATCCCCATTATGAGACAATGTTCCATGCCATATCAATGCATCTACATTTGATTAGCTCTTTTTCGAATCTACATATGATGTTTTAGAAAAAAAGGTCATTTACCCTTCGAAAATGCTTATGACTTTCTTTTAAATTCAATTGAGGATAGAAATAAATACCTTAGTTGAATTTATTGATCCCTTTGTTATCAATATATGGTATATTCTCATTCCAACTACAGCATAGAATAGGAAAGATGTCATATATAATCTTCTCTTCGTGTGTGCTTCCTTGAGTTGCGTATGCAAGGAGTAACTAATTTGTTCCCCCTATATGATATGTTGTTGGTTCTTCCTTATGATATAGATGAACTATTACATCTATTCTTGAAAATCCTTGGCTATGGGAAGACCTAAAACTCTATTTACAAAGGTAACAATCTCATTGACTTCTAGAATTAATTCATTCTGTGGAAAATTCTTAGGAAACCGGTTGATTGAGGGCTTTGGATTTTTTAGATAAGTGTTATTTAAGTTCTTAGTGTAAGTTGAAGATTTTTCACTCCAGACATGTTGAGATTATTCTTTGTTTTTGTCAACATACTCGTTGAGGTTAGGGATCTTTAGTAACTCCTCAAAATAATCATCATTTGGTATGATCACAACTTCCCCATCTTAGTTCTTTATTGTCCTAATGTCACCACCATAATGACTTCTAGCTATGAGCACAAACTCTAGACATTTTTCTGAGGGTGGGAAAGTTGTTGCAAGTGTCAATCCACTATTGTAGATGGCCGGAATCCAAGGTGATTTAGATGGACTATTCACTCTACTCCAAAAATCAACAAGGTCAATATGTCCTAATTCAATGTCTCTTATTTGATCTATGTTAGAATCAATGTTGGAAGGTGGAAGTGCCCCTTGGTTTGTATATTTCATGTATTTATCATTTCCTTTAGATGATTCCAACATTGTTGTAATAAAAAGCTTTGAAATTTTTCCAACAAACTCTCCTTAGAGCTTCTGAAACCAATCAGAAATTTCCACCTACTCAACAGCCCCAAAACCCTGAAAACCTCGTGGGTAGGTTTTCTTCTTTGTTCAACACTTTAAAATTATCGTCACACACTTATCAGAGTTTCACACTTTTTGACACCCTTAAAAACCTGATACACTTATTAGGAAATGAGACTTTTTTATCACCTCCACCTGACTTGAAATATTTTAGAGTTTTCTCAAATCTCGAAAAATAGCAAGTGGGGTTTAGGACATGTTTGACACCTCAAAAATCTTGAAATACTTTTCAATTTTTCACACATGTTTTACAACTTAGAATTAAAAAAACACTAAGGTGGGGTGTTTACCTTGACAAACAAGTTAAAAATCCTGACATGGACTTTGTCAGGGTTTTTAACTTGTTTGTCAAGTTAAAAAATCATGACTAATGTTCAACTTAGATTTTTAGTTAAACCCATTTCTCCCCATGAAAAATCACAAGAAAAACACTAATAACCCTTAGAGACAAAAGACAAACTTGGTGGAGGGAGGAAAACAAGGGTTTGCAAAAGCTACAAAAAATAGCCAAAAACAAGTATGAAATTTCCTCAAATTTTAGAAAAAAACTTATGAAAGTGTAGAACTCACAAATTTGACAAATGGGCATGAAGGTTTTGTTTGAAATGATGTCTATAAATCGATAAAATCTTTAATCAGGGTTTGGAAGGTTGTAAGCAAGTCGCAATAAAATTTTTGAATAGTACAAGTTGAAAGTGATGTGGAAAACCATGATTTTATAATAAGAATGACATTAATTAGACATCAACAACACGTGTGGGGTATCAAATCTAGTTGGCATTAATTGCGTTAACCTGAGGATGGAGGTTTGACAACATGAGACATGGCTTGATTTTGTGCAAGTGAACCCTGAAAACCTAACACACTAAGGACCCTTCATATTTTGGGGTTTTGGGTTTAAACGACACAAAAAAAAAGGGTGTCGAGATATTCTGATGTCTCGAACCCCCAATATCCTAATACACTAGTGTGTCAAGGTTCAGGGTTAAGGGTGTATCATACACTTAACATGTCAAATTAATAACATACCCTAATATCCTGAAATCCTAAAATACCAACAAATGTTAGTGTATTTAGGTTCATGGTTCAAGGAACTCATTACATTTTACATTTCTTCATGCTTAAAAATCCCAAAAGCCTGAAAAACAAAGGAAATTCACAATTTGTATGAAACTCTAGATTTTTTAGGAAAACGACTAACTCCAAAAACTTCCAAAGAAAAAAATTTCGCAGGTTACTCCAAAATGATCATGAAACCCAATTTTAGGATAAAATTAATAGCCCTAATTCTAATGTAACTATAGGTTTCCAAGGCCTTTCCTAAGATAAAGAGAGGTATCCTACTTGGATTTAGTTTAAGAGTAGATCAAGAGGTGGATAAAGTCAAGGGGCATAACATATTAAGAAAAAATAGTATATCAAAGCAAACATATATCTACCCTAATCTATATCAGTGAAGGACCAACCATCCACACAACAGAAAATAAGAAACAAAAGTAAAAATAAGGATTATAAATACTTACCTAAAATGTGGTTGTTGATGGACGATCCTCCCCACATACAACATACACGAGAAATAATATTTATGGGTGGAGAAAAGGAAAGCTCAAGAAGAATACCTATAGTCTTAGCTCATTGTGGTGACCCGAATGTAAAAGTGCAAGCTCTGAAACCTTGATTCTAACAACTAGGTGTGAAAATATGTGCAAATGTCTAATGTGTGAGTAAGTGCAATGTTTTGGAATGATGAATGAGTGATGAGAAGATGAAAAAAGAGTGGGGTATTTATACCCGATGTGGTCCCATGGGCAATGGTGTCAACCATAGTAAAAACTAAACCATGACACCATCGCTCATGGGAAACGACTTAGTATTTGGGGGAGACCTAAAAACAAAAGGTGTAAAAAAATGAGTTAGACGTTAAGGAATAAATGAATACATTGAAAAAGGTCCATGATGACCGAAATCATTTTCATAAATGTAAACAAGTAACATACTTTAGCAAGTAAACACAATGGGTACAAAACATGAACAAAAAAGGGAGATGAAGTGACAAGAAAATAACTGTGGTCTATCCCATGTGACTAAATTTGATCATACCCCGATCCTGGCAGACCTCTTGAGGAACTTGCTTAGGGGGAAAATGCATTAGTAACCCCTAAACTAGAGAAAATGTTAACAAGTGTAAAAAATGAGGTGTATACATACACCCCAACATAAGATCAATGTGTGTCATAATAGTGAAACACAATATGATCTTTGGAAAAATAGTGATGCAATGTCTGAAATATAAAAAAACTAGTAAAGTGTTATAAATTAATAAAGAACTTCACCAAATGAAATATACCTACCTCATACTTACTTGTTGGTTAGGGAAAATTTTAGTGGAAATTTTTCATTAATTCATGAGTATTCAAGTTTCTAAAATTTCCATTTGATGATTTTTCAGACTATTACACAACATCGGCTCACCTAAATTATTGGGATTCAAATTACATTTCTAGGTAATCTTGCATACAATTTTAAATAAATTTCATACTTATGAATGTATATCGCCACTGCCTCAAAACTCAAACTGGGAACATTTGTTAATATATATACTATAAGACTTTGAACCGAAGGGTAGATCTTGTAGAATCATAATTCTTCCCCCAACCAAAAATACAACCGCCATACTACAAAATCCATTTGTTCATTTTCATAACACTCATACATCTACATATCAATAGTCTATATACATATATGTCATGGTTTGTTTTGAATTAGATGTTTCTTATATAGTCATCTAACTACACAATAGTCAGCCACCTAAAACTTCTTATCCTGTAATTGTCTGATTGCATAAATCTTTATCATCTACAAATTTGTAACCTTTTGCAACCAACGACAGGTTTTCGACAACCTTTCATGGGAATTCTATTGATGTTGGATGAAATCTAATTCAATGGCTTCTTATGATGATGGTAAGGGGAAGGCCAATCATAAAAAAATTACCCTATTATATTATTTTAGCAAGCCACAAAAAAGGCCCACACAACTGGCATCTAGACACCAAATATAGGTATTATATGATTAACTGTATCTTTTTATTTATTTTTCACTTTATTATTAAGGTATAACAATACCAAACCCATTTTTCATGTAAAACCCACTAATAATGATATTCCACGTGAAATAATTAATCACAATAACATGGCAATGCATCAAAATATTATTGATGTTGGCATGCCTCCATTAGAGGACAATCCTTATTATTTGCCTTCACTAGACGACAATCATAATTATGAGATGCAACTAGCATAAGACATTTCTACTTCTCATCAAACACCAACTTCAATTAGAAATTCTACTCACAATTTCATGTCAAAAAATAGGAGATTAGAGGACATCCCTAATGTTGAGGTTCAACTAACATAAGATATTTATACTCATCAAACACCAACTTTAGTTGAAAATGCCACTCAAAAATATGTGCAAATGAAGAGAAGTAGAAGGAAAATTAGAAGGCCTTTTAAGTTTGAGTGGACAACTAAATATTCATTCATTGAACTAACAAAACAAAAAATGGTAATTATACTCAAAAAGAATGTAGATGTGCAATATGTAGTTGGAAACATGGAAAGGACCGTAAAATACAACTAAAGTTGGACCCAATTAAGAAATATTGTGGCAAAATGTATGTGTCAATTAAGCAAAAATATGGATTAAAAGGATGATGAGTCCTTAAATTGACCCATTAAATCATCAAATAATAATACTTTTACTCTAAAAACATTAATCAATGCATTGGATGGTTTGATTGATCAAGTCCAAAGTAGGGAAATAATGCATCTTATCCTTATTTGAACTATGTGGACTAATGATTGAGGTTTTTCCTGATTGCTTTGAAAAGACACATGGTGATGTGTGCAGGTCAATAAATTCGTAATAATTTCCAATGTTAGGTTTCACAGTCAAGGTTGGATGTGCCTACCCCATTATGAGGACTATTTTGGAAGAAGTTAGTGAAGATTGAAAACAAGAAATCCAATTCCTAGTTATTTTATGAGTTGTAACTAACTTCCAAACTATTTTCATATCTAATTGCCCAAATTCCTGAGCATGAGTTAGGAGGTAGTGGTTATAAAATGTTTGTTTTGAATGATGTAATATAAGATAGATATATAAACATACAAAAATGTAATAGGATAGAGGAATGTAATAGGAAGTAGATATAGTTATTTCCAATTTGTTTTGTAAAAGACTCCTTTTTGAATGAATAAAAGCATGGTGTTGTGAGAGAAAACTGTGTAATTGGTCCAATCCAAGGGAGATCAAGGGCCCACTTGCCCAAGGAATGGGCTAGTATGGTATTTATTTTCATGTTTTTCTTACATTTATGAATTTTGTAGTGAGCTTAACAACAATCATTCCCAGCACTTGCAGTATTCCATTTGAATCAAAATTTCTCTTTCAGTAGTTGTTTCATTATATATTGATTTTAATTATATATTGATTTTAATTATAGCAAGTTTCATTTCAAAGTATCTTTATTTTGCAAAGCATTTATTTCATGCATGTTGGTTTCAATAGAATAAATGTTGTTTGAATTGTTTTTTAATTTTATGTAGTTTAGAGTTATTGCTTTCAGTAGTTTTAGAAGTTGATTGTTTTCAAAAGTTAGTGAGGGGAATTGATAGACCCAAACATAAAGATAAAACTCCCTAACAACCAAAACCATTGCCACTAGTTTTATGTTTACTGTATTCAATGTATATTGTCTTAGACACCATCCCTGGTTAAAATGACATCAACTTCAAGTTGGTTCATTAAATGAGTGAATATCACAACGACCCATCATTTTTGGCATCGCTTTCAGGGAGTGTGTAATTGAAGTAAAAATATGTAACTAGTAGTGATCCCAACCTCTTTTCAAAGATAAAAATTTGATTTGCATGTCGCAGGAAGTTAGGGGAAGATACATACCTAGTAACTCTCAACACATAACACCAAGTGGAGAGAACATAGAAGAGTTTGATAACAACACTCAAGAAATTGAAATTGAAACTGAAACTAAATCTACTTTTCCTCTAAGGATTCAACATCCCCTAATTCTTGTACATTATGAAATCTCTTCACAAAAATGGGTGAATGAGTGGAAGATCCTCTTCAATGGAACATTACCATGGGATGAACTTTTACTTGCCCCATTATCCTAAACAATGAAGAAGAAGCCCCTATGAAGAACATTTCTCCATCTATACTGCCTACCTTTAGAGGAATATTAACAAAGGACCCAGACTATTTTGTGTTTGAGTTCAAAGTTTTATGTCAGACATATGACTACAAAATAGATAATCAAAAACTCAAACTCTTTCCTTATACCCTCAAGGATTCTTCCATGAGGTGGTTTATGGGGTTGGAACCTAACTCCATTCATTCCTAGGAAGATGAAATGGAAATAGAAAAATACCAAGATTATTATAGAGGAAGGAATAGGAAGGAAGAATTCTTTCAAATAAGAGAAAAAGAAAATGAGAACTTCGAAGATTACTTAGACATAAAAAATTGTCCATATAAAGAGTGGATATCAGTTACATGGAGAACTAAGAAAAAAAATCTTTCTCAAAGGAATAGATGAAGAAGCTAGCAAATCTCTCAATCTAATGAGAAGAGGAGATGTGAATAATCTTACCCTCCATCAGATTGTTGAGTTATGCAGAAGTTATTCTAGAACAAGGGGAAGTATTAGGAAAAATAGAACTATGAAAGATACCTTTGACACTTCATAGCTCATGGAAGATCTTTCCAACATGAAAATAGACATCATAACACAACTGAATTCTACTTTGGATGGGTTAAAGTCCAAAAGTAATGGTACCACAAAACCTCTGAATATGTATTGTCCTAGGTGTAGGAAAATGCATCCTTTAAAGGATTTTCCTTTAGACCACATAGACATGTGCCTGATTTGTGATGTCAATGAGCATGATACTAATCATTGTACCTTTCTTCCTTTTTTTAAATAAATATTGAAAAAAGTTTCTCAACCAATAGGAGAGTTAAACTATTCCTAAAAAAACCAATCAGAATGTATTTCCTCCAAGACCTGCTCCAAATCCTTGGTTGATGCAATGGTCTAATCAAACTCCTCCATCCACTTAGGGATAACCTGATTGGACACAACAAAACTGGATGAGTTTTCCAAATCAACAGCCATGGATACCTCAATTTAATCAGAAGAACTGGATGCCACCAGTTAACCCACAACCATGGCCAAATCAATAATGGTCTCACTAGAAAAAACTTCAATCAGCCAAGAAAATATCCACCACAATAGGATTTGATGCCACCACCTCAATCAAACCCACAAGGAGGACAAGTAACTCAAACCCAACATCCGGCTCATCCAGTCCCAAATCTAAAAAATCAGTAGGCAACTTTAGTTAATGAAGTTATACAAGATGGGATAATGCAAGTAAACTCTATCAATAACCTACAATTGAGATCAAGAAAGACATTAAGCAACCCTCCAATTGTTATCACAAAAATTCCTGAGGAAAAGATACAAGTTGACCCTATTATACATAAACAAAATGAGGAAAGTAATATAATAGAGGACGAAAATGTTCGCACAACCACATTTCTAGAGAGACTAAAAGAAATACTATCCAAGGAAGAATCTGCATTAGTGCAGGAGCTGAGAAAATTACATATTGAGATTCCACTTTTGAGAGAAATTAGGGATATCCCAAACTTAACCAAACTATTAGAGGCCTTTGCATAAAGACACCAAGTAGAAAGAAACAATACCCAAAAACAATGCAAGTTGATGGAAAGTTAGTTGATTTATTGGCAGGAAAGCTGCTCTTACCTAAGTATGGGGATCCAGGGAGTCCAAACATCACTATTACCATAGATGGAAAAACAATATCTAATGTCTTGGTAGATCTTGGAGTTGTTATTAATGTAATGACAACAGACACATTGAATCTACTGTCTTTAACAGGATTGCAATCAACCAACATTATCTTTCAAATGGCGGACCATCCCATTGTTGTACCAAATGGAGTCATAGGAGATGTAATGGTTATAGTTGAATCATGGGAATATCCAGTAGACTTTATGATCTTGCAACCCAAAAATTAGAAATTTGACTATCCAATTATTTTAGGAAGACCTTGGCTTGCTGGTGTTGCTACATTTATTGATTATAGGTTTGGAAATATGACTATCTCAAATGGATCTAAACAAAAGAACATTTCTCTTTATCGTCCTACTCAACCATGTTTAGGAACTTGTGAACATGTGTGGGTTGATGGACAAGATTAGAATCATATGATCCCTTCTTATTTAGCAATGATTGTGGTAAAATAACACGTGGATGAAATAGAGGGAACATATAAGAACCTAGATGAGAAGCCTATTTTGGCTCCAAAAAGAACCAATATGGCTCCAAAAAGAACCATTTTGACTCCGAAAAGAACCATTTTGGCTCTATAAAATATCATTTTCACTCCGAAAAAGATATTTTTGGCTCCGAAAAGAACTATTTTAGCTCTAGAATTGTCTACTCTAGCTCTCGATAAGGACATGTTATCATGTGTTTTTACAAGGTCAAAATTCAAGTTGAAAACATGATAACTTTACCCAAGTGTCAAAATTTTTCTCAAAGCCCCTCTTAAGTCATCATTTGGATCATCCTACCTTCTGTGTCATGACCCTCAATCCTTAAAAAGCCTCATAATGTGAAGAACATCCCTCCCAAGTGTTTGAAACGCGTTCATGAAGTCACTTAGTCCATTCATTGGAATGTTGTGAAAAGAAGAAATATGTACTAAGCCTAGAACGGTTATTCCTTAACATTTATGGGATAGGTGTGCATCCTTTGGGGTTGATTATGAAGCCTAAAGTCATATGGAGATGTCATTGAAGAGCTTGAAATGCAATGGAGCAGGTTTAGGAAGATTCAAGAAAGTTTCAAAGGTTTTGGAGCAAGAACACTGAAAGCGGGTTTTGGAGGCTTAAGGAGCTTACAGTGAAAAAAGGTACTTGAACTTCAACAGAAGATTCTAGAAGCTCCAAGATGAGTCAAAATGAAAACAAGATATCATCAAAAATATTAGATAATCCTATACATGTCATATTTTTCCCATTCTTCACAAGACTCAAGAGTTTCTCTGTGTAGACCAATCTCAGCAGACTAAACTTGTGGTCCTGAATAAAAAATAGCATTTTTTAGAGGAGGCAAAATCAAGTCTTAAAAACCCTCCCATTGATCTTAAAATGGTCTTAGAATTCAAATTGATATAATATTTTTCCAAAAAGGAGTTCCTAGAACTCTGTGAAAGTTGGTTTCATGATTTCAGGAGTTAGTCAAATCTACAGTTGGATGACTGGTGCATTTTGGTGTCCAAACTGTCCCAACTATCCAAGATAGTTGGGATAGTAGGGACAAAACAATGTACCACACCTTCCAGTTGTAGCACTTGGACCCTCATGTGACCATGTTCCTTCTTAGCAAAGTGTTAAATGATCCTAAGAGTAAATTTCGCTAAGTTTTTCCTTCTAACCCTTGGGCGATTTTTTTGCCCCAACTATCTCAACTATCTAAGACAATCAGGACAATTGGGGCAAAAAATGTGCTTTATGATTAGAAGGAAAATACTTGGGCCCTCATGTGACCTTTTTCCTTCTTGGTAAAGTGTTAAATGATCCTAAGAGCAAATTTGGCTAAGTCTTTTCCTTCTAACCCTAGGGTGCATATTTTGCCCCAACTGTCTCAACTATCCAAGACAATTGGGACAAAAAAATGTGCCCCACCCCTAGCCATTGCACAGGTTCTCCATGTGACCTCAAATTTCATCTCTCGGGTGTTATAACCCTTCCCTCTCATCCTCCCATCTCTTCACTCATTTCCCGCCGCATGTCAAGCCTAGGGAAGGGGGCACATTTTATTTCACCAACTACCTCAACTATCCTAGGGACATACAAGAAAATTGGGAAAATAAAATTCTCCCCACCCCTTTTGATTTCAAATCCAACTTTTAAAGCACACTTTCAAGAGTTAAATATAACATTGTTTTTAACCTTTAAAGAGCTCTACAAACCTTTTTCAATCCATTATTTCACCACGTTGACCCATGCATCCATTGTTGACATCTTGAAGCTCGAGTATACCTACAAACTCATTAGATATACCTGTAATTTCTTCTAGGGAAGTCATGAACGTCGAAACAAATATTTATTCATATATCCCAAACCAGTGATCTGATCCAAATGAAACTTTCTCAATTGTTCTACAATCCAAGCACCTTCAAGAACACGGTGATTGCAAACCGTATGATGCTCTAGATTATTTACATTAGTAAACCCTCGTTATGTGCCCTAATTTACGCTTTTTTTATTTCCAAACATTCCAGAGACGGATTGAGATGAAATTTTGAGCATGGGATCCTGAAAGCAGACCTATTCCAGTGAAGTTGTTTTCGTGGCAAACTGATAGGGGGTGTTATTTATATTTTTAGTAATTATTTGGTCTTTAAACTTATTATAAATATAAATTTTCTGAAAAATCAAAACCTTACAAGTCATTGCACTCATAGATTAAGGGTGAAGACAAACTAGGAAAATCTGGTCAAAAAAGCACAAAAAGTTTTTTTTTAAAGCAAAAATCACTTTCTAAAAATAGTAACTATCACATATCATCAAAGGGAAATCAACAAAAGTGTATGTAGTATGTTAGGATTTTTAGGACATTGAAAAAAAAATAGTCCCTACCTCCTACTTTTTAAAAATAGAAAGTGTTTGTTTTAGGTGCAGAAAGTTGTTGTCTTCCTCATTTTTTCTCACCTAGCGGATTTTTTTTGTCAAACATTTCAAATTTTTTGGTTCGAAGCATGTTTCAACTCTTGCATCAGATTATTTGGATGTGGGAGATAGCGATATTACTCACATGGACTTGGAGGACTTGAAAAACCAGATGTTTGGCGGACCTAGGGAACATGTGGAAGAAAAGATATACACAAGTGGTTTTTTTACAGTAGGTGGCCACCTATTACCCATCTAGAGCACATAATTGGTGATGACTTGTGCTCAACACTATGAACCAGACACAAGAATCATAAGGGCATATGATGGTTCAATCTTGGCAGTGTTCATCCCCCAGGGAATATCACAAAGTATGCAGATCCCAACTTGGAGAAATATGGTAATCATCTCAAAGGAGTTTGCATCAGGAGAATGGTCGAAGACATATTCATACCTTCAGGGCCTCGCATTGGGGTCTTGGTTGAAGTAGGTAAGGAAACCCTCCCGTGTGCGAAAGTCTTGGTCTAGGCATGAGATTGATGAAGGATTCTCAGACACTATCATTCTTTTGAGAAGGGTGATGGGAGAGGAAACCACAAAGGAGTTCCATGATTGGATGGCATTGTTCATCCTCACCATCATGAAAGGAAAGCAAATGATTGACCAAGGTCAAATGATCAATGTTAAACTCCATTTTTAGTTGGTCCAGTTTCCAGTCACAAGAAATTTTTCCATGACATCATACTTAGTGTATGTTATTGTCAATACAAGATATTTTAGGGGTCTGAATCTCACACCGAACATCTCCCAAAAGGCCCCCATCTATGAGAGATATCCACAACTAACCCTGAAAGAGAGTAATTACCACTTTACATGGGTGAATGATGCATTCACCATGTATGTTGTGAGGTTTCTCAAATGGAATCCAGACTTGAGACTGTCCTCACATGCGACCACATTAATTCAAAGATATGGATCCTTCTTCACACAATTCTTGACTTTCTCATACATCAAGGTATTTATATTTGACCTCACTCCATGAAAACTTCCAAGATACCTCAGTGACAAGATTTTCATGTTCAAGCTTTATAGACAACTTGTCTATGTCAACAAAAACTCAAGAGCATGAAGACGAAAGGTGTATCTTTCCCTATCTCTTTGGGAATTTTCTCCTATAAGTCTCGCATTGAGGTATCAAATTTTTAAGCCTCTTTATCTCAGTAGAATCTCCATTCCTACACTTCGAGGGATAAATTTGATATTTTAAGCACTCCCGATATGTTCCATATCCCTGACTTGCACCACGTGCTGCAAATTGAATATTATTGGGTGAACTGTTCTGACAATATTAAGTTAGGGAAACGGATCACATGAGAATGATAATAAATAAAATGAGGAAGTTTGGCTTTGATTGGTTCAAGAAAGGAATTGAGGATGATGGATCAGATTTTTACGACCTAGAGTATCAAGATTTGAAAGCTTCACCTCTCCCACAAGTTTATTAGAGCATCCAGAACATGGGGGATGTAAACTAAAGGACTGAAACAATGATTCAGAGACCTAGAGAGTGGTTCAAAAAGAAGATGGCAGCATTCTTCTAGTCAATAGGTCACCATTCTCTCAATAAAAATCAATCTCCTCTCTCCACTTCGAAGGCAACTGAGAAAGCTTCTAGTTTCACCTACTCTAAAAGGCTTCAAAAGAGAAAGTCCATGGAATCTGATCCGACTCACTACAAGAGGACTCACAAGAAGGCCAAAGCAGCTCAATATCATGTATAAGGCATCAAACATGGTAAATTTGAACTACCTCAACCACTGATCATTCAGAGAACTCAAAGCATTTCCTCTTCTATAGTCATGCCTATTCAACCGGCCCAAGATGCACCTTCTCAACCAGAGCAATAAGATTTTGTATGTAGTCTTCCAATTGATCAAACACCACAAGGGATCATCAGTCTTGGTTCACAGAATAAAATAACATCAACTCCCTCTCTGAAAATTGGGTCAAGTCCTTGAGTTTTGTCCACATCCCGCAAGCTGAGAGATTTGTACATGTGGCGGCATGATAAAAAAAAGAATTCAAAGGCATCAAGATCTCTCTTGAAGAACTTTCCAAGAGTCCATCGATGGAAGCGTCTTCTTCAAATTAAGTAGTTATCTTATTCCTCTCTTCACCCCCCCCCCTTCCTCTCTTCCTTCATGTTTTAATTCTTCATTGGGAGGTTGCACTTTT
This sequence comes from Taxus chinensis, assembly GCA_019776745.2. Lineage (NCBI taxonomy): Eukaryota > Viridiplantae > Streptophyta > Pinopsida > Cupressales > Taxaceae > Taxus > Taxus chinensis. The sequence continues at coordinate 361,113,970 of CM034152.1, read as the reverse complement.
CATTTTCGTCTTATTCACTTTTGTCTTATTTATTAATGTGACTATAGTTGAAAATTATAATAAGATTCCCTCAATTAATAAAAAGGAGACTTAATTTATTTCCTAGGAATACCAAGAGTAACAAGTTGTAAAAGACAAGTGAAAAGACATGTGGGGGGTAGGCAAAGAGTCTTTTCGAAATCTATATATTATAACGACTTTCTCATTCCAACAGGTTGTTAATTTTGTGAATTCAAGGGTAGATAACTACCAAGAATAAGAAAAAGGTAGCATTTTTCTTATATTTTCCTTCCTACATGTTCATCTCTCTCTCTCTCTCTCTCTCTCTCTCTCTCTCTCTCTCTCTCTCTCTCTCTCTCTCTCTCTCTCTCTCTCTCTCTCTCTCTCTCTCTCTCTCTCTCTCTCTCTCATGTCACAACTTTGTGAAAATTTCAATTAAGAAGGGTGTTTCAACTTTTATGGATGAGTGAATAAATGAAATTTTATGTTCATTGTTTCATCTTGTCTTGATATAATATAAAAGTTGTTGTTCTTTCCAAATGTGTGTGTTGATATTTTTTATTAATAATTGTAAGAATTTGATTAATCCTCCTTGCAATATTAATCCCCCTCTCTCTAATTTCCCACTCCCATACTTCACCTTCCTCGCAAATTCCTCCCTTTCACAAAATTGCAAGATTTTTCCGCAGGTGCAGTAGAGTGTGCCTCTCGGATCCCCGACCTCCTGAAAAACCAAAGGTTTTTTTTGTTTACACACAATAATGGAGTGTCCCATTCAATCAGAGGGACCTAGTCCCATAGTTTTGGTGAAAATCAACTAATTTTTCCTAGCGACAAATTATTTTTCCAACGAGATAGTAGGATTCTACAAGGTGAAATTTATAAAGAAAGTTATGTTGAAATATATGATTATGCCTCTTCTCAACCATGTGCTTATCATGAGAAACACATATTAGATTATTTTCATTGCCCTTTGGCTAGAATCATATCTTCTGAGGAAATTTTTGAAAACATAGAAATCTTTCACAAGTTACAACCTCATTTATGTCCTTTTAATTCTCTAGTAAATGAAAACAAGCAGGAAAATCTACCTGATATTAAAAAATATATCCATAAAGCTAGGAAAGGAATTGAACATTGGTAGAAATTTAAATAATGATCAAGAAAATGAGGTCATTAATGTTTTGATAAATCATTCTAAAGCCTTTGCATGGGATTATATTGATATGAGAGGAATACACCCCAACATTTGTACTCATCACATTTATATTGAAAATGTTAAACCAGTCAGACAGCCACAATGCGGGATTAACCCAACACTCAGAGATATTGTTAAAGATGAAATAAAGAAACTACTAAGAGTAGGCTTTATTTATCCTATATTTGATAGTTAGTGGGTCTCCCCACTTGTTATAGTTCCCAAAAAGAATGGTAAATGGAGAATCTGTATAGACTACGGGGAGCTTGACAAGGCTACAAAGAAAGATTATTTCCCTCTGCCTTTTATAGACTGAGTTTTGGATAATCTAGAAGGTAAGAAATATTTCTCCTTTTTGGATGGATTCATTGGCTATAATAATATTTGTATAGCTCCAGAAGATCAAGATAAAACCACTTTAACATGTTATTGGGGAATATTTTCATATAGATTTTTATCATTTGGTTTATGTAATGCACTTGTTATCATTCAAAAGGTAGTCCTAGTTATGTTTTGCAGATCTTACTAATGATTGTGTTGAAGTATGAATGGATGATTTTACTATCCATGGGGCTACTTTTCAAAAATCTTTGAGTAATTTAGAAAAAATGTTAACAATACCAAATCTCCTTGAGTCATGAGAAATTTTTGATTATGGTTGATCAAGGAATTGTTTTGGGTCATCATATCTATGTTATAGTCATTCAGGTTGATCCTAAGAAAATAAAGATCATTACTAACTTGCATGTACCAACAAATCATATTGATGTTAAGAGTTTTCTAGGGCATGCAAGTTACTACAAAATGTTTATTAAAGATTTCAACAAAAATTATTACACCTGTGTTCTCTTCACTTATGAAGGACTATGTTTTTGAATGGAAATCTCAATGTCAAAAAGCCTTTAAAGTTATAAAAAACGAATTAACTACTGCCCCAGTTTTGAGAGGGCCCAATTGGGGAAAACCTTTTCACAGTCATACCAATGCATCCAACAATGTAATGGGAGTAGTTCTTGATCAAAAAGATGAAGGAAATATGTATGTAATTTACTTTATTAGCAAGAACTTAACCCCTACAGAGAAGAATTACGCCATAACTCAAAAAGAGTTGTTGGTGGTTGTTTATTCTCTTAATAAATTTAGACATTATGTTACTGGCTATAAAATATTTGTATACACAAACCATTCAACAATAATGCATTTGATGAACAAGATAGTGGTGGGGGGAGGATTAACAAATGGTTACTCCTTTTTCAAGAATTTAATTTGAAAATCATTGATAAACTAGGAAAGGATAATGTTGTTGTTGTCTTCCTCTAAAAATTGAATGTTTCAGGTGAAGAAGAACCTGTTGAAAACCATTTTCTAAATGAACACATGTTTGCAATTTCAGCACACTCACCATGGTTTGTTGATATTGTTAATTATCTAACCACAGGGAAGTTTCCTATTTATTTTATAAGCAAAGAAAGAAAAGGATTGGTTAGAAACAATGCTACTTAAACATGGTGTAAAGGAATTTTATTTAAGTGTGGTCCCGATATGGTGCTTTGCAAGTGTGTTAGGAAAGATGGTGTGTATGACATCATAAGAGCTTTCCATGATGAAGTAGGAGGAGTATATTATTCAGTTAAGAGGAAAATCCACAAAATCCTTGGAGTTGGGTATTATTGGCCTTCCCTTCACAAGAATATCAAAAGATACATATGGCAACATGATGCAAGCCAAAGAATTGGGAATCTTATCTTGTCCAATGAAATGCCCCTTAATCCTCAACTGGTTTTAAGACCTTTTGAGAAGTGGGGAATTGAATTAAATCTAAGATAAGGACATTGTTGATCAGATAAAATAATAATAACATACAAGATCTAGCTAATAGAAGTGCAAGCAAGAGTGATAGATAGGGTTTGTAGAATGACTCAGCTTGTAACTGTAGGTCTAGAATAATTCTTTGTGAATGATCTGAAAGGTGAATCTTGGAGGTGTATAAGAGTTTGATCTGAAACTAGATCTGAAATCTGATAGGAGAGGAAGTGGGACACCGCCTGGGTGCTAGTGTCTGTTCTGGTGTTAGTGTCTGTGCAAGGACAGCTCAGTCTGATTATTTCTATGTCACTTCTTGTCACTTTTAGCTCGTTGTAGGTCATGTCAGGTTTGTTGCACTCTGTTCAATCACACTTATACCTGCAAAACAAACCCTAACTACCTGCACAATACTCAAGTGCACATTAGATCGAATAAAAAATGCATATGAGAGAGTTAAACTGACCTCGACAGTCACCCAATGTGATCTTGTTTTCTGAGTGTTGCACTACATTTTAGACTTCATGTAGTTCTTGTGGTGTGTGATTGATATTATGTCCCTTGAGCTAGGATGCCTTAGTGTTAGTTGCACAAAGAACACCATGCTACAACTACTTTTTCCCAATGCAATAATGTGTGATATGGAATTCAAAATAGCCTCCCCCTATGTAGTGAATAATGTATTCCAAAATGCAGTCCCTTGTGTTGCTCTTGTGTATGTGGTAGATATAGAAAATGATAGCCCAATTGCCCCTTAGAATAGTTAGTAGGTTGTGTATATATATGAGTTCTTTGTTTGAATTTTGGCACATAGTGACACCAAACCCAACCTAGGTCGTGAAAAGGAGATAAGAAAAGACCCAAAGTCCAAGCAAACTGACAAAGGAGAAAACCAAGCAAATAGGACAGGAGTGCCCAGAAGGACATTAGCACTTGGGCATTGTTGTCTTGTTTGGGCAGTATTATCCCTGCAACAAGAAAATACAAAACAAAATGAAAGACAGGAACATGGGTCCCTGTGACTCGACAAAGAGACACAAATGCCAGATAAAAGATGTGAACATAACCAATCAAAGCAAGAAAAAGACCAAAGAGGTGTCACCAGTGCCTAGTTTCCATACTTAGAAATCATGTATATAACAACATACTAGAGGCGTAATGTAATAGTAATAAGTGCATATTTTAGTGACTACATTTTCCCCCCTTTATGCTATTTGGATGAAATTCAAGTAGTATAAAGGATATAAAAAGAGCATACCTAAAGTGAGCCAAAGGAGTTGTAGTAATTGGAGTATGTCGATAGTAAGAAACACAACGTGGCAAACCATGGACCAACATTTTGATCCATGTGGAGTAAATTTTGCTGTCACAAAGGAGATATTGAATGCAAAATTTCTTAAGGAGATATACGAGACTTCAAAACTTGGATATTGAAGGAGAGATCGGTAGTGATCAGTTCCCAAATCAACGTATCTTCTAAGGATTTGAGCGTCACGTAAATTAAGGATTTGAGTAGTTATGGCCCTAAATAAGGATTTAAGCATCATGGCGCTAGAAAAAGAGTGTTGGGAGAGCGGTCTATTTTTATTTCCACCATGACTCTTTCTCAAAAATAGGTTCTACCACTGCAAATGAAAATATGAACCCATTTTGTAACTTGCCTACTAGGTCTCAAAAATCCCCATAAAGTGGTATAGGAAAGGCAATGACATCTCATTGCCCCCACTTTACAATGTAAGGGTGCAACTACTTGGTAAATTGAAACAACAGATGCATGATATATTGGATTGGCTCCCAAGTTAGGTCATATGGGAGGAAAAATTGGTACTTGGAATAGAATTTGAAACTGCTAGTATTGATTTGGAAAATAGTATTTTCTTGAACTTGATTATATTTGAAACTGCTTTCAAGGATTGATTTTCCCCCAAATTAGGTCATTTGAGGGAAAATTTGTGAGAATTTGTGAAAATGTGGATTCGTTGCTACTTGGAATAGATTGGAAATTTGCATTTTAGAACATAACCTTCACATGACTTGATTATTTTCTTTGATTGCTCGGAATGTAGGATGATTTTGTATCATATTTGAAAACAATTGCTTAGATTATCAAATGATGGGTAATAGGATACCCAAATATTTTCCCCCCTTTCAGTGAAGAGGGGAAAGGCCAATAATTGAGCCTTGAGCTAAAAGAAATGGAATAAAATGCCTTTAAGAGAAATGCAAAGCCAATATAGGAGTAATATAGTAATAAGTGTAATATGAGAGTATCAAAACCTAATCCTAAGGAGGCATTCTAGGAATATGCTAGTATGGAAGATATCAAAAATTTGGTTCTAATGTCATAGATGACGTGAAAAATGGATAAACGATAAAGATATGAAATAAATAGTAAATAGGAATTAGTTGTCATAAATCATAGTATAAGAACTATAGTAAATATTGGTAACAATATTTTACTATAAATAGTAAGGTGGAAAAGTCAAAAGGTACTTCATTTGTAAATTTGAGAATTGTGATTTGAGTTATGAGTGAGAAAAATTCCACGTGTACGAGAGGCCATCCTGACTAGGTTTGAGAGGGTAATAGAGGTCGTTTCTACATGGAAGACGATGGATTTTTGGTAAGTGATGTATTTTACATATCAAACTAGGCATATATAGGTAGATTTGGTCAAATTTTACATTTTTGTAATTTTGAGATTTTTAGGTGTTTTTGTCTAAGACGATGTCAATGGGCTGGTTATGTCCTTTGGACAAGACTGTACAAATCTAGGTGTTAGTGTCCTAGTTCTGGACGCTAGTGTCTAGTGAGTTGGGTGCTCATTCGTCCAAGTGTGTAGAGCAGCTTAGATATTGAGTTTTGATTATTTTATGCAGTACTAATATGGTTTTTTCTATCTTGTTTGTGTTGTGCAGCAAGATATACATTCAAGGGAGTTTTGTGGAGGTAGAAACTTGTCCTGACATTATTGACATTGGGCTTGGAGAAGGAGGAGTGGGATGTTTTGGACCGTGCTTGGCTATGTGATTGCTACATTGGTAGATAACCCATAATATGCATCTGATGAATGTATTGTGTGAGAGGTGGTGTGCAGATACTTGCACATTTTAGTTACCCACTGAGAGAGATGACACTGACATTAGAGGATGTATATAGGATTCTTTAATTATCAATTGTGGGAGAGAGGGTACAGGTGATGGTCCTAAGATATACACTAAGGCAACTATAGGATTGTGAGATAGTATTTTGTAGGGTCATGGGAACATGAAGAGTCATCAATCATGCTAGATGACATTTAGATATCAGGTGTTCTGTAATTGCAGAAGTTTATTGTAGTGATACTGGCATCAAGTGTGGCAATGGATGGAGGTAGGGTGTCTAATTCATATAAGATGCATGATATTTTCCAAAGTATTGAGGAGCATGGCATGTAGTATGCATGGAGTCAATGTGTGTTGGCACACTTATACAAGGATTTGTATTGCTTTACACAGGAAGACCATGGTGGTGGTATATGAGCCACTACTTTATTGCATGTGTGGGCATATGAGCATATTGCTATAGTGTGACCATTAAGTGGTTCGAGGGCGGACTGGGGTTGACCAAAGATCTTTGCAGGTCGATGGGTGCACCTGAGGAGATGATGGCTTGATACTATGACCTATAGGTTGATGTTGGATAGGATGGGGCTCAGAGCTATTATTTTGAGGTCGTATAAAGACTGTGAAGGATGGGTAGAGGATGAGATAGAGTTGTGATGCATTCGACGCACCATGTGCTTGGAGGATAGGTTCCTAGGGGTGACAAAGTTATTTCAATGTGAGCAAGTATCTAGACAATTTGGCCTTGTACAAGATGTGCCCCTAAATCCATATGTGTGGAAGAGATATATAAGAGCATCGAGGAGAGAAGGAGCTAGATCAGGACCTACTACAACTCAATTACAGTTACATGGTGTCGAGGAGAGGGATGCAAAGATAGTGAAGATTAGATTCAATGATGCGGGGTGCACCTCAAATTATATACAATGGTGGGTTGAGCATTGATAGGTGTTATTGTATCCAGTGGTTATAGATGTGGTCAGAGGGTAGAAAAGTGGATATATATGAGGTGGAGAGGAAGCACGATTGCAAGTGAATGCCCTCAAGGATGATGTTGTAGAAATGAGTGTTGCACAATGCAAGTATAATTGATTTTTATCATTCATGGTTTTATAGATGTTGATTTTGGTATCTACAAGGATATGATACTAATAAATAATATATGATGGCATGTGATGATTATTGGTGAGTGATTGTAGGTATGTTGATACACACATTGACTCGCAAAGTGCCCCCAGATGTGTTTGTGGGGGTAGATATGTTGGAGAGGTTTAATCATATTTCTAACAAGCATGCCTATGTGTTTGATCCAGTGGCCATAACAACCTCTATATGCAATGTGTTACAGTCTGAGCGAGATGAGATGAGGATGGAGTTATCACAAGCGTGAGAGGCAGTCAAAGGAGGCGGCCTCACACATAGTATGATCTAGAGATATGTGGAGCTCCATGGCAAATATACGGAGGTCATGACAGAGGTAGTAGAATTATGAGCAAGGTTGGAGGGACCAAGTGGGGTGCATATAGTTCTAGGGTAGCTATAGCCTCCAGTAGTGAGGAGGATGTATGATGTATATAGAGGGCTTAGACCCTTGATTTTTGTATTGTAAAATGTATATATATACATACATACATACATATATATATATATATATATATATATATATGATAGTTTTGTTGATAATGTACACATGAGTTGCATTGATCTTCTTTGCTTATGTGATGTATTTTGATGTTTTAATGAGTGATGAGAATAATAACATAGATGTTAAAATGATGTGATGCTAGATAAAATAATATAGATAGGCATGTATGTTGAATATGGATTGACACTTTGATAAATATAGGTAATAAATAATTGATCATGTGTGAATACTCATACTAGTGGAGGATAAGCATGAAAGTGTATAATATGAAAGGAATGTAGGGCCTCTAGTGAGAGAGAAAGCGACAACTATGCACAAGTGACTCGGTGGATGTGATATCCCGAGTATAGGTGCTATAAGATAAACTAGAAGTGATCACAACACAATAGAAGGGTGTGAATCTAATAATGACTAGTGATGCTCCTTCAGGACCCAATGGGGGGTAGAACAAGAACTGGGGTAGATGGATCATGCATAGTTGTAGAAGGATACAAGATAACAAGAGGGCGAGAGGTAGTAAAAGTCACAATGACTGACGTGTGGCATCACGGTACACATGAATGAGATCTATCAGCATGGCATGCATGATAGGCAATGACACCTTGGTCCTCAAGTAATTAAATATGCTCATGCAGAGCATAACAATCATTGTCATGATGATCATTGATCTTATGAAAATTACAAAGTGGATGGTTACGATTACGTCATAACCGATGAGGAGGATGCTCATTAGAAGGTAAAAAAATCAACTTCTCGTCAAGCAAGGTGTCTAAAACATCATGTGGCCTAGCAGAATGTGAAAAGTATAATTATTCACACTTAAGAGGTCGGGTGAAATGAGGTGGAGGCCTATGCAAGGGTGGAGAATGTGTATGAGTATATTTAGGAGGATATGGTGATTGTGAAGGTCGTGCAATGAGTGAAAGAGAAGAATAAGTGCTATGTGGGGTAGGAGTAGAAGAACTAGAAGCAAGTTCAACAATATGATCACTAAGCAATTTTTTTCTAATGTTATCATTTTGAAGAAAAGAAGAGTAAAAGATTCACATGTATCATATAACAACTTTTCTTTCAAAGGAAAAATTAAGCCACGACAAAAGATATATTTCATTTCTATATCAATAGGCTGAAAAATTCAATGATGTATGCAAGATTTGAAACGTAAAAAGTAATCCTAAACTGATTTATTTTTTCCTTGATGTAAAGAAGGTAAACACTTGAATCTAACTTTAGGACCATTATTAGAAATAAAATGTTTAAGAAATGCCTCTTCCATATCAAGATAAGTAGTAATAGATCCACTAGGAAAATGATGAAACCGATGAGAACAAATATCTGTAAAACTATGAGGAAAAGCTTTGAGTAATAATCTATCATTAGAGAATGAATCCATAGCTAATCTAAAAGCCTTAAGATGTAAACAAGGATTACTCGTCCCATCACAAAGTGAAAAAGTAGGCATCGTAAAACCCTTACGAAAGGTTGAATTATAAATCTTCTTAGGAATGGGATTTACATGAAGGGGATTATTATCAGTACAAGCATAATAGGCTCTACTTTCAAGAGTAAGATTATGCATCTTATTTATTAAATCACCAACAACATGCATAAGAGAAACAACTTCTTGGGGAGGGATGGTATACACATTGAGGGGCTCATTATGGGGTTAGATTTTTCCATTGTAAGTAGTCGTAGGGACACTATTAGGTTAGGAGTAAAATTTAGGATCAACAAGAGGGTAATTAGTAGTAGGGATGGAAAGGGTTTCAACGGGAAGAGATTTTTGCACACCTCTATCAACAAGTTCAATCAAATGAGGATAAAAAATCAACATGCATATCTTCTTTAGCATCATTATTTAGTATATTATATTTAGAAATATCAAGAGTAGTAATACATGCATCATGACTAAAATAAGATTGTAACACATCATGAGAGGCAATAAAAACATCAACAATAGTAGCACAAGCAATAAAAGGATTCATGCATGCAAGAGAAGAAGAAAGATAGGTCTCTTGAAGCACAATGGTCAATGGACAAGTACTAGGTGGAGGGGAAGGATCGACAATAAGATCAATGTAAATGTGATTAGTCTTAAGGATTTGATTAGTAAAAATGTTAATTCCCAAAAAATAAATGAGAAATGGTCACGTTTTTTATTCCCAAGGTCACTTAGAAAGCGCAAGGGACTAACATACGCATGATCACACAATGACTTAATCTCAAAAAAATAAAATTAAAAATGACAATAGAAAGCATGCAAAACACGTGAGAAAGCATTAATCTAGTTTGCAAAATGACTAAATATGTACAATAATGGCTAAAAAAAGTGAGAAAAATGGGACTGGAACGTCCAATAACACTAGATTTGCAAGTTTCATAGTCAGTCCTGGTGGTGAAAAGGATGAAAACAACAATGAAAAAGTGTCGGAATCAATTAAACGGTGATAAAAAGTCTTTAAGGAGCGAAGATAAAAGGAATCAAAACACCCAATAAACCTGCAAAATCAAGTTGGATGATTAGTCTATTTGATGAAAAGCGACGAAAAATAAAAGAAAAAATCAATTTAAAGGTCCTAATTGTATAAAAAGGCATAGCGCAATCAAGGACACTAATGGATGAATGAGAACAAAATATTTAACTAAGTAAAGTCTAATGAAGCCACAAAAATAAAGAGAAACTAAAGTAATTAACTAATTAATGACTTAAAATAGTTGAAGTAACTAATGTAAAAAAAGGTATTTAAGAATAATGAAATTAAAAAAATAAATTTTTCTAATAAATTTAGTTTTAAAAAAAGAAAAAGAAAGGGGAATCTAATTAGATTAGACTACAAAAAAGAAATAATATAAGTTTTTAATTTTAGGAAGAAGTGATATGAAATAAAAGATATTCGTAAACCTAAGGTAACCCTAAGTTTTTGTGGGGTGGGGGGGATAAACTAAAAACACACCTAACCTAATGTTATTGTGACTAGCGTTGTTTTGATGTGCAGGTATGAAGGTGGGATGGCTCGTGGAGGGATGGAGAGTTGCCAGGGAAAACAGGGAAGGTTGGGTGTTTGGGATCTCTGTGTTGAGGGGTGAGGCGTTAGGTTAGGGGCTCGGGGTGGGATCCAGGGGGAATGAGGTTTGTAGGGCTGTGGGTAGGGGGCTCGGCTCAGTCTGAGTGGGATCCAATCGGCAGAGAAGGTGGCGGATCTGTGTAGGGAGCGTAGAGATAGCGGTGAGGTGGGTTGTGGGCTCAGAGAGGCATGTGTGGGATCTCGGGGTGGGGTCTGAGGGGTCCAAGCTATGCGGGGTGTCTGGGGTAGCACTTTAGGGGTTAGGCAGGGTCGGGTCGAGTCCAAGGGGTTGGAAACTAGGTTGTTATGAAGGTCAATTTGGTCGAGTTGGCCAGGGAGGGGGGTAAGGGGTAGGGGGAGGGTAGGGTATTTTAGCTTAGGGTTTTTAATTTGTTTTTTGTTTTTCTAAAACAAATAAAATTTGATGTCCTTGCATAAAGCTTAATTTGTTTATTTTTTATAAAGATCTAATTGTTATCTTGTTTTTGTAGGTTTGTTAACAGGTGGAAACCTAAGTGTGCAAACCTAAAAAACACCTACAAAGACAAATTTTAAAACTATTTTTTATACATAAATTTACAGTGAAAGGAAACAACACTAAGATGTTATATATATATATATATATATATATATATATATATATATATATATATATATATCTTGTAGAATCCAAGAGGGTTTGATAGAGAGTAGGCCTGCATTTTATAGAGGCAAAAGTGGTTGAAAATTGGTTACAAGTGGGTGAATGCACATGCTAAAAATAACATTGGAGGAGGTTGCAGCAGTTCCGGGAAGTTTAGGGGCAGTAATGGAATTAATTATAAGAAGTTGCATCCGGAAAGGTGGTTGTACGTGCAATTCAATTGCCCCCACCTTTCTAGGATTCTAGAAGTGTAGTTGACTGGACTGGTGAAGTGGAGTCCAAGTGGAGTTGACTGAGATGAGGATGTGGATTTAAAGTGGAGTCCATGTGGTTGACTGAATGTGCACAATTAATTAATTAATCATTTAATTAATAAATGATAATTAACTTAGCACAAAGGGGCACAAGCGGTACTAGGGATTAATTTAATCAATCCAAAGGGGTACAAAGTGTATGATTAATCAATTTAATCAATTAATCACAAATGGGTGAATAACATGATGTATTAGGATAACATTGGGAATAACATGTGAGTAATTTTAGGGTGTCTACATTTTCCCATCTTTAAAGTGTTATTGCAAAGTACTAGTGCTTTAAAGATAGTAAATGCATGCAAATCAGCTAACAGAAAGTTGTGAAGCATTTGGATGCCCCAGCGAGTAGGATAGTAGAGGAATGCCCCCTCAAGTGGGTGGATGATGCAACAAAGTGGTGGACAACCACTTGATAGGAAGAAGAAAAGGGATTGGAACAAGGATGGGAAAGGACTGTGCTCGTAGCATGAGCATCATTTGGAGAATAATTTTAGAGCAACCTTATTTTTTGTATTGCACAATAGAGTTGTCACCATGATTATGAAAGAATCAAGATGGTTAACCCAGATGCGCATAAACAAACACACACAACAAAGAAAAGATAAAAAAGGAAAACAAACCAATATACAAAGTAGGTGCAGGCATCAGGGTTATAAAGGAACCAAGATGTAATCACACTACTTGCAAGTGGTCCAAAAAGTAAACATCAACAATGCAACACAAAGTCAAAAAAGAAGACAATCAACTATGCCCCTAATGCATGCCACAATGATGATTAAGTAGATGAAATGCTCCCAAGTGGGAATAGGATCAGACTGGAAGAATGGAGTTAAAGTGACTCCTTATGACACTCTTGTTGGATCCATTGTGCAAATGATCAAAAAATAAATTTCCCCAGGTGAAGTTATATCGTGAAGGAAAAATAATTTTGTGACTTTCCCCAAGCAGAGTTAGCATATCATGCAAAGGGAAGAAAGTGATAGTTGTAAGATCAGAATGATCACTAGGGTAATAGATAAAGGTATGACATTTATCAAGATTGTATTGAGATGTTGAAAGATTCACTTCAAGGGTTTTCCAATTGTAGGATTTCTATGATAAGTGAATGTTTGTTCAAAAATTTTGTAATTTTTTTTATTTTTTTGAATTTTTGAAATATTTGATTTTTTTGGATTTTGAAATATTTGATTGTTTTGGATTTTTACAAGTTTTGAAAAAAGTTTGAAATACAAATGCAAACAAACATGAATACACAACAAAAAGGAAAACATTCCATGGCTTAAATAAACTAGGAGGAAAACACAACACGTGCAAGTGACAAGAAAACAAAAAAAGCATTGCAAACAAACCCAATATGAACAGGAAGGAACCACACCAAAGTTATATGTGAACTAAGATGTGAATAAATTTCCTACAATTGGTCTACAATAAAGGTAAACAAAGTACAACAAAATAACAAATTGAAAGAAGCAAAAGCATCATCACAATGTTGACAAACTGCAACAGTACAACACAATGTGTAAAAATGACATCTAATGACACTCTGAATGTGTTCCACATTGAAGAACTAGACAAATTTGAATGCCCCCAAGTGATAGCTTAGAACGTGAGAGGATTGGATCGGGCCGAAGAGCAGAGTGATACTTAGATACTCCAAAAGATACTCTTGTCAAATCCCATTGAAGTTTGATCTGTAATTGGATTAAAATGTAAAATCCAAATGTGCCCCAAGAAAAGTTATATTGCGAAAGGGTAAATGATTTCCTCGAGCATAGATATACACCACGGGAAATAAAGATGATTGTCAAAAGATGATCTGGAATGATCATGAGGAGCATCGTCAAAAGGAAAATTGTTGAACTGTGTTATCCAGTTGCTGAAAGTTGGTCAAACATTATCTGAATGTTTTGATTGTGACAATTTTATACTATTTTTGGATTTTGGAACAATTTTATATTGTTTTTGTATTTTTGAACAATTTTATATTGTTTTTGTATTTTGTGAAACATTTTTTAATGTTTTTGGTATTTTACAACTCAGTAAAAGGGTGCACTGCTTGAAAGCAGGTGCAAATAATTAGAAGCATTCCATTCCATTGGCAGAAATGTAGATGATAAAATGATAGGGTGTTTCACTCTGCTCATGACTCCACACAACTAGGAAGATGTGAGGGCTCATCACCGAGAGCCAAGAAGGACGTGAAAATGAGATGAATAGTGATATGAAAGTGAAGATAATGGATGCGAAGACACAAGGTGTAACAATGATCCATATGAGAAAAATGTAACTCATCTCTAGTCAAGATTATTTGACCAATTCCAAGATGATTCCACTTTATAGGTTTTGACTCAACTTAGATCCGTAGATGGCCTACTGATTGGAAAATCCAGTTGAAGGAATTGTTGTCTCTCTTTAACATGAGCAACTAAATTACTTCTGGGGATTTTTTTTATTAAGCACTTTGATTAAGATTTCATAAAGGCTTTATTTGTTAATTGATTTTGATTTTTTTGAAGGACCCCCTACATGTTGCCCCATGCCATCAGTAAAAGGCAAGGGCTCAACACTGAAGACAAAATGTAGGTGAGTAAGGGATTTCTCCATTCCCAGTCTCATACTGCCAGTAAGAAGTATGGGCTTATCACCGAAGACTGTGAAGGACAAAAGGTGTAATGATTTTATAGTTTTTTTGTATTTTTAGATTGATTTAATTTTCCTTGTATGTTGATAGTGTGCTTGTTGGGAAGGAACATTCTACCCCCAAGTCTCAGCCTCATGCAACTAGTAGGACGCAAGGGTTCAACACCATAGATTGAGATGGGTGGTCAAAAAGGACCGGGTAAAGAAGTTTAGTGCTTTCTGTTAAAGAGAGAGCTTATTTGAAAGGAGGAGTTTCCATCAGTAAGCTTCGAGACAAAACCATAGGTAAAAAGATCTGAAATGGTAGAAACCATAACAAAGATGAGACACACAATGCCCAATAGGAACAAGGTTAACTTGTGTCATAATAGGTGAAGAAGGAAAATATATGATAATGGTATGATTAAGATATCTGGCAATAGATGGAATGCTTAACATTATTTGTACACACTTTTCCATTTCCGATTTGCAAACAATGCTTTAATACAGAGTTTTATTCTCTTTTTATGCTTTTTAAGTTTTCTGAATTTTTGAGGATGAGGAATTGAAATGGAATCATCAAGAGAGAGGTCCATGTTTATTCAAGGTGAATGGTCCTAAAATACAAGACTTGTGTAGATGAAATCCAAGTCAAGAGGGGGAATCAAAAGATTTGAAAGATTTGATAAGTCCAAGTGAAAAATACGAGACTTGACTTGGGTAAACAAGTTCCAAGTCAAAGGAGTTAATCCAAAGATTTGATAAGTCTTGCAATATGAGACTTGGGTAGATAAGATCCAAGTCAAAGGAGTGAATCAAATGATTCAATGGGTCCTAAAGTACTAGACTTGGGCGAACAGGTTCCAAGTCAAGGGATGTGTGATTAGATAAGTCTTCGATGAGATCAAAAGACCTATGTGATGTTAGAAGAAGATTATCGATGTAGGGAATATGTTGAGATTCATATTCACTATGAGTGAAAGAGTGTAAGGAAATAAGGATTGATCTCTAGATGTACACCTGAGGCTCCTTATAGGCCATAGAGAGGATATATTCAATGTTTCTCCTTCTAGGTTGTGAATTAGTTGATTTGACAAAATATTTGCAATTAAAGCTTGAAAAGGTTGTATAAGGATATTCCTGGGTATACATACCTCATAGAGTGTACTCATGTAGATGTCTTGATAGGTAGGAAACATCATTGATGATATGCCTGCAAGATTGATCATTTGAGGTATAATGGACATAGAAGGTTGCATTGTCACAAGTGTCCAAGCTTGTTGTGGTTGTGTTTTGACAACAAGACTAGAGATGTTAGGCATAGGAGCTGGAATGGAAAGAATATAATCAAGCTCAATGGTGCTTGATGATGGACCTCTTTTGTTATGTCAAGGGTTGAAAGAGATTCTTGGAGAAAATTCAAGCTCTCGTTAGGTGTTAGAAGATTGTTGTCCAAAAGAAGGTTCAATGTCTGTTTGGACTAAAGGAAGAAAATATGTAGAAGAAATAGATTGGTTTGAAGGGAGAGATACTTGACCTTCATCATGATCTCGTTGAATGTTAGTATGTACAAAAGTGGGGACAACAGTCAACTCTTCATTAGAAGTGGAAATTGACATGTCATCAGTTGCGAGAGCTTCATCATCGAGCTCTATGGAAATAGTTTGTCGTCATCAATTAAGTCTTGGACATAATGACGAAGAGGTGTATAATTATCAGTAGAATGACCATCCATGTGATGGTATTCACAATATTCAGATGCATTATACGACATAGGATTGGGTTCCCCATTAGAAAAGGGTCTCATAGGTGGATATTCAATCATGTTAGCCTTTACTAATTGTTGAAAGGAACTAGATAGACTCTCTCTCTCTCTGAGAGGTGTAAATTGACATTCAATGGTGCATGGAGTAGTGTCATCAATACAAGAAATGATGGATTTATAATCAACGTTGTTTGAGGATTCACCATGTTCATGAGATTTTCCCTTTGTATCATGGTTAGGTGGTAGGTCTCCAGCCACTATGTCTCCATTGTCAATGAGGTCTTGGATGTAGTTGCGAAGTTTTTTGCATTTTTCTGTTTGATGACCATCTATGCAATGAAAATCACAATATGTGTTAGGTCTATACCAACCTGGCTTAGGTTCACCTTCAGGGAAGGGTTGCGTGATAGGATAAGTGACCATATTGGCACTTTCCAGTTGTTTTAAGATGCTTGAAAGAGATTCCCCCAAAGACATATATTGTCTTCGATTGTAATCACGAGGAGGAGGAAAATTTTCTCTTTTTGGAATGGTGACAAATGGTTTAGACTTAATCTGTTTTAATTGGTTATTCTGTAAGTTGTGCACATTGTGATTATCCGTGACACCATCATTGACAACATTATGGTTGTGGTTGATGTACCTAGGTTTATCATGAGAAGTATTAGGGTTATTGTTGTTGTTACGATTATGATTGTGCCCATTGTCTTTATAATGAGGCTTGATCAAGCCTTTAGAAATGAGGGCCTTTTCAATTTGAGTTCCCTTTTCAATAACTTCCTCAAAGTTGTTGAGGCAATGCATCTGCATGTGAAAGGACAACTTGTCGTTAAGGTTAGGGATGAAGATGCTAACCATCTATTTTTAGGGATTGAACATGGGAATCAACTTGTGATTCCTCACCATCATTGTAAAAACTGTGTAAATCTCTCTCATTTTTTTCATTGTTTGGCATTGCACAAATCCATCATGGTTATTTTAGAATCAAGGTTGAAAGAGAAGTGTTTGACAAAATTCTCAGAAAGGTCCACGAAGGTAGAGATAGATCCCTTTGGAAGGTGTAAGAACCAGTCCAAATATTTTCCACCTAGACTCTTAGGAAAGAGGTGCAAGAGAAAGATGTTGTTATAAGCCACCTCTTGGCATGCCATGAAAAATTATTTGACATGCTCTCTAGGATCAGTTTTTCCCTTGTATTTGTCAAATTTGGGCATCTCGAAAGAGCATGGGAAGGGTATGCATAAGATGTCCATGTCAAAAGGGTATGGACACAATTCATCAAAATTGAATTGTTTGTGTTGTTTTTGCATGCCCAAAATAGTGTCCTTCATCATTTTCCACTCTTGAGAAAATGGTGAATTGGTTTGTGGGATGAATGGTGATTTATCATTCTTATGATTGTTTTCTTGTTATTGGTCTCAGAATGATTTTTGAAGTGTCATCACTTTTATTCATGTGTTTGATACCTTTGGTATCATTGTTAGTGACTATAGAGGATAAGAGAGCCAATTGTTTTGCCATTGCATTGATTTGATCAAGCAAGGCTTGGTTGGGATTAGAGGATGAAGCATTAGATTTTCCTTTATTATTGGCATTTGTTTTACTTGGTCCTTCATCATCATGTTTTTTTGACTCAAATGGTGGACCCTTAGGGGATTTAGGTTGTCCTTTTAAGGATTTCAATTCATCCTCATCAAAGTCTGAGGGAAATATTTCTCCCATTGCAAGGAGATGAAGAAGGAATTGGTCCTTTTTTATTGTCATAAAGTGGCATCGATAGAAAGGTTTTTAAGTTGGTCTTCATCCTCTTCATCAGAGCTGATATGGAAAGGATTTCTTTCCTCCCATTGAAAAGGACTATAATCATGATGTCATGTTCCCACCATTGTTAAAAGAGGGGAGGAACAAGAAGAGGTGTGATAGAAAACTCAACCCTTAGCAAAGTGAATGCTAAGATGGAAGAGGGAAGAAGATGAAAAATCTTGACCCTAGAAAAATGAGTGCTAAGAGGGAAGAAGCAAAAATGGTTAGTTGATTGTCTGACTCTTAAAAAAATGATAGTTAAGAGGAAAGGGACTAAATAAGGTTAGATGTGCTCTACTCATTAACAAAAATGGATGTTAAGAGAAGAGACTTGATGAAGGTGAACACATTCAACTATTAATCAAAATGAGTGATAAGAGTGACGAAAAGGTGTGAAAAGGTCTCCTAACAAGATGAGTGTTAAGAGAAATGAAGAAGGGTGAAAATTAAAAAATGAGTGATGCTTAAGGTGGAAGATGAGTTTAAGGGAGAAAGGTTAATGATAATCAACTCTCAATCAAAATGAGTGATAAGAGTGACGAAGAAGGTGGAATTTGCAACACTTAACAAAATGAGTGATGTTAAGGTGGAAGAGGGGATTGAAATGTTAGTTTAGAAGAATCTTAGAAAAATGAATGCTGAGAAAGATGAAGAGGTTTGAAAAGGCATCATGCAACCCTTGACAAAGTGAACATAAAGAGGGAAGAGGTGAAAGAAGGTTAGTGTGCTCAACTTGCAACAAAGTGAGTGCAACAAGAGGAGACTTAAAACATGATGAAAGATGCTCAATTCTTAACAAAAATGTGTTAAGGGAAGAGACTTAGGAAAATGTGATGAGTTTTCTTGACTTTTAACAAGGTGTATGTTAAAAGGGAGACTTAAGAAGATGATGAAAAATGTCAACTCTTAACAAAAGTGTGTTAAAAGAGGAGACACAACAACAAAATGAGAGTACAAAAAGAATGACAAAGTAAATGTCATCACAAGAAGTGAGGTAATGGTGATGAGAAGGTCCAAATCTCACAAAAGTGGAGATAAGAGACAAGGGAAAAGTGATTGATTAATGATCTCAAATTAAAGAAAAGTGAATTCTTTAAAGAGAGAAGTGAAGAAATGACAATGAGGATTGTTGAAAATGCAACAAAGTGATTGGGAGAAATACTGAAAATGCGACAACAAAGTGGATGTGAAATGTGACGATGTAAGATGATGGAAGTGAATGTAGAAATGATGGGAATGTTGATCCAAATTCAACAAAGTGAATGTGCAATGTGATGACATAAGAATGTGGAATGCTTAGAGTTCAACAAGATAACGTTAAACTTAAGACTTACGAAAATGAAAGATCAAGGTGATCAAGAGGGTGCTTGACCATGATAAAACAAGTATCATGATGTCAAGACTTAGTGAAGAAGAATGAAAGTGCTCAAGTGCGGATATGGATGTCTGTAACCCAAGACTTAGACACGTTTACAAAGCAACAAGGTGGATGAGAGAGAAAATGTGAATGAAAAAAGTGAAACACAAGTGTGTAACACATGAGAAAAATGAAAAATGATGTAGTGAAAGTTTTGGCCTCTACCTTAGATTGATTTGGACAAGGCGTGGCTTCCTAGGTGGTTCACTCAACTAGGTGTCAGCAGTATACCCGAGTGAGCGCGACACTATTGCTAGGTGATGGCTTTACTTTACCCCTAAGTAAAGATCTTGCTCAAAATGAATCACACTGGGGTCACCAGTACTGAGTATCCATGACTCTAACTCACAAGGCTTTACTAGTCAGTTAGGATGGGGGTACCTGTTTCATCAACCAGCTCCCTCAAGGTGCCGACTACTTTGGGGTTACTGTGGTAATTCTTAAAAGAGTTTTATGGCTTATGCCAAGGCACTTTTCACAGTTATGTGGATGTGTTTTAACCCTTATCCGAACCTAGAAATACAATGTGTAGAGAAAAAAGTTAATTCCCAAAAACCAAATGAGAAATAATCACGTTTATGATTCCCAAGGTCTCTTAGAAAAGCGTGAGGGAAGATGATACGTAAACTTATACTTTGGAACTCTACAAAATCACACAATTATGTTGTTCTACTTTCAACTTTGGAAAATGAAAGATTGATTGAAGATTAGAGCTTTAGTGATTGATTATCAAGTGTTATAGAGAGAAAATTGTAGAGAATAGGAAAGAATTCAAACTCCAAACACCAACAATTTTATCCTGGAAACCCCTTATGGAGGAAAACCATTCAGGTAGGGAAAAACGCTCTTTCTTCCCACTTTTATTGGTCAATTATAGACAATTACATATTACAAGTAGTATAAAATAGAGAAAACAATGTAAACCTCTCCTTTCCTATGCTTGTTTGCTCTATTTCTACAACTTGCTCCTATAATTCCACTCTAGCACTGAAGATCTTGCTCACTTACTCTCATTAAACTTAAACCTTTTCTCTTTAATCTCTTTAGATCTTTGAATCCCCAATTCTCTTACTCCTCCTTGTATTTATTGCCTTCTCCCATGTCCTCCCGTGCACTAGAGAGTGAGAAAGGTCAGGGAGGGAAGAGACATAGTTGGGCACTTCAAATTCACGTCCATTCATGCTCTATTCTTCTTTTTTGTTCAGAAGTGTCAGGACCTTCGCCCTAAGAAGACCAACAGTTTCAGGACTACCACCTTGGTTGGGTGGTGGTTATAGGACCGCTGCCCTTTTAGGGCGGCGATTCTGTAACCGCCGCTCTGCACAGAGCGGCGGTTCTGTCCAGAACCTCTGTTTACCTCATTTTCTTCATTTTTCTTCAATTCTCCTTCTTGGTGCTGATGGAACTGATGAAGTGGTGTGTTTTTCTGGATCCCTATGGATCATACCTCCCCTGCTTATGAGGCTTTTGGTCCCACAAATCTTAGTGAGGGAGTGGTAGAGGAATCAACTCCCTCTCTTTCTCCTTTGAGTACCACTGGTTCTGCCTTGGTGTCTTCTCTCATCCAACCTGCCAAGACTCTTGTGGATCTCTAGTTTGCTACTCCAGTGCTACATTCTCCTCCTAGCTATCTCGAGTACAATCCTCTTTATAAGGAAACTTTTGTATGTTTTCTTCTTTGTAATGTATAGATGGCGTTAGTAGGTGTGAGCCCTTGCAACTTGTTATCGTGTGCATCTGCATGAAGTATGGCTTGAAGGTTTTTTTCCAACATGTTCAAGTATAGCAAAGGTCCCATAATGTAGTGGTTTAGTCCTTCTTGGTTGTCTTTGTCTCTTGAGATGGAATGGTTGAATCCTCTCCATGTATGTTGTTGTTATAATCACCATTTTTCTTTGTATCTCCTCTTCTTCTTGCTGCCCCACGATTAGGTCCAATGAATCCGTAGGTAGATACGGTGACTGCATAGTGGAAGTTTGTATTGCTCCTTGAATGAGCAGTTCATGTGGTGGCTTTTTCTACAAAAACTGATAATTTTTATCCAAATTATCCATCCTTTGGTCAGAAATATATGTGCTCTCGTGTCCATTTTTCTTTTCTTCCAATGAAAGTTAACAAAACCGATGATTTTCCTAAATAAGTCTTGGTGCTTGGTTAGCACTTACCATAGCCTTCTTTGATTTTTTGTAGTGTTCCCCGACATTGAAATTGACTCCATCCTTGACCCATCTGTACTGGTTCTACCTCCTTGTGAACATAACATCCCTGGCATACAAGTAAGGACTTCCAAAGACAATGTCAAATGCATCAAGTGGAATGATATCAACCTCTAATACATCAATATATTAGGTATTTATCCCAAATTAAAACTTACACTTTCTTGTAACTTGTATTTCTACACCCTTCTTCACCCATCTCAATGGGTATGGATGTGGATACGCATAAGTCTCTAGACCAAGATGTTCTATAACCGCATCAGAAATCAAATTTGATTGAGAACTAGAATCTACTAAAGCGTTTACCTTAGTCTTCTTGATTTGGATTCTGATTTGAAATAACTTACTCAACTCTTCTTTGCACCCTCATACATGTTAGTGGCCATGCATCCTAGCCTCTCGTCTACATCTGAATCATCCTCAATCTCCACCTCTACTTTTGTCTTCACAGTGGTCATGGATTTCTTGGAATCCCTGGTTCGGTGCTTTGGATGTAATTTCGGATGCAACTTCCAACATGTGGAGTCAGCATGTCCATTTATATCACAATTCTTACATAAATTCTTAGGATCTTTACAAGTATGTAAAGCAGTAGCGGCATGCTTACATTTCCATTTACCTCTACTACTTGTCTTCCCTTGTTCTTTTTCCTGCTGATTTGTTGACTAGTCTCCATTTGGCTATGTTTCTCCTTGCTTCTTCTCGTCATGAATGTAGTATGTTTGTATACAAGCTTCATTGAAATCCTTGGGCTTCATGGAGATTACCTTCCTCTGAAGGTGAGTGTGAAGTCCTCCCAAATACTTGGTCAGAATGTCCTCATCCTCCAAGTCCATATTAAGCAACATGGCTTGTCTCCAAAATTTCGTAGTGTAGTCTTGTACACTTTGACTGCTGCCTTGTCGAAAGTACTACCACTTAATCATCATGTCAGTCTTATGGCCAATATAATAGAAGTTAGCTCTACGCAATTCTTTAAAACCCTTCCAAGTACTGACAATAGGACATTTCTTCTTTTCACAAGTGGCTAGATGGGTTTCCCACCAAACCAGAGCATGACCTTCCATTTTAAGACATGTAAAGGTAATCCTTTATGCCTCAGTAACATTGTGCACACTAAAATAGACTTCCAACTGTTTTAGCCACTCATCAAATTTTTTTGCATCTACTTGTCCTTCAAAGTTCTTTATTTCCACTTTCGTTTCAACTTTAAAAGGTGTATGAGCATATTTTACCTTCTTGCTTACAATTGGCGTCTCTTCTTCACGATCTTCCCATTCTTCCTCTTCATGGATCTTTTTGATAGCGAATTTTTTGGTCAGTGCTCGAACCACCGAGTCCATGGAACCTTGCTCAACCGAAGTTGTCTTTTGCAAATTTGAAAGCTTTTCTTGTTTTATATGCAACCTATCCATCATGGTCTCTAGCATCTCAACTCTATGGACCAAGTTCACTTCTTCTATTTGAGCTTGAATTCTCTATTTCCACTTCTTCCTAGAAATGTCTGGTTCGCAAGGTAAAACTTCTTCGCCTTTGGACCTTGTCACTGTCATAAAAATCAGAAGAAAGAATCGAATAACACAGTCCTGGATATATAATCAGCTCCAATACCAAAATGATTCGTAAACATCTACTTTGAAACTCTACGAAATCACACAATTATGTTGTTCTACTTTTAACTTTGGAAAATGATACATTGATTGAAGATTAGAGCTTTAGTGACTGATTATCGATTGTTATAGAGAGAAAATTGTAGAGAATAGGAAATAATTCAAACTTCGAACACCAACAATTTTATCCTAGAAACTCCAAATGGAGGAAAACTAGTCAGGAGGGGGAAATGCTCTTTCTTCCCCCTTTTATTGGTCAATTATAGACAATTACATATTACAAGAAGTAGAAAATGGAGACAACAATGTAAACCTCTCCTTTCATATGCTTGCTTGCTCCATTTTTACACCTTGCTTCTACAATTCCACTCCATCAATGAAGATCTTGCTCACTTGATCTCATTAAACTTAAACCTTTGCTCTTTAATCTCTTTGGATCTCTGAATCCCCAATTCTCTTGCTGCTCCTTGTAGTTATAGCCTTCTCTCATGTCCTCCTGTGCACTGGAGAATGGGAAAGGTCAAGGAGGGAAGAGACATAGTCGGACGCTTCAAATTCGCGTCCATTCGTGTTCCATTATTCTTTTCTATTTAGAAGTGTCAGGACTGCCACTCTAAGCAGACCAGTGGTTTTGGGACCACCATCCTTTCAGGGCAACAATTTTGCAATCACCGCGCTACCCAGAGCGGCGGTTCTGTCTAGAACCTCAATTTACCTCATTTTATTCATTTTTCTTCAATTATCCTTCTTGGTGTTGATGGAACTGATGAATTGGTGTGTTTTTCTGGATCCCTGTGGATCTTAAGAGAATACAGGTGATTACATAATGACTTAATCTCACAAAAAAAAAACAAAAAATGACAATAGAAAGCATGCAAAACACGTGAGAAAGCGTTAGTCTAGTTTGTAAAATGACTAAATATGTACAAGAATGGATAAAACACAAGCGAGAAAAATGGGGCTGGAACGTCCAATAACGCTAGATTTGTAAGTTTCACAGTTAGTCCTGGTGGTGAAAAGGATAAAAGTAATAATGAAAAAGTATAGAAATCGATTAAATGGTGATAAAGAGTCTTTAAGGAGTGAAGATAAAAGGAATTGAAATGGCGAATAAAACTGTAAAATCAAGTTGGATGATTAGTCTATTTGATGAAATGCAGTGAAAAATAATAGAAAAAGTAAGTAAAGGTCCTAATTGTATAAAAAGGTGTAGCGCAATCAAGGACACTAATGGATGAATAATAACAAAATAATTAACTAATCAAAGTCTAATGAAGCCACAAAAATAAAGAGAAACTAAATTAATTAACTAATTAATGAGTTAAAATAGTTGAAGTAAATAATGTAAAAAAAGGTATCTAAGGCCGATGGGGTATGGGTGGAGTGGTTAAGTCAGATGGTTGTATTTGAATCTACCCAGGTTCAAATCCCACTTAGGCACGATCCTCTCTCGAGGTGGTAATGTCCGAGGTGGAGCGACTGACATACTAATTTAACAAAGGTGGATTCTGGTTCGAGATTGCCTGCGCTAGAAGTGTGTTCAAGTGTGGTGGGTTTGGTTCGCTAATTGTTGAACTTAAATGCTATATCTTGGCTAAATGTACTCTGGTTCATAGCTCCAGTCAAAAGTGTTTATCTATCTTAAAAAAAGGTATCTACGAATAATGAAATAAAAAAAATAAAAGTTTCTAATAAAATTAGTTTAAAAAAAGAAAAGGAAAGGGGATTCTAATTAGATTAGACTACAAAAAAGAAATAATATAAGTTTTTAAACTTAGGAAGAAGCGATATGAAATAAAATATATTCTTAAACCTAAGGTAACCCTACGTTTTTTACGAGGTGGGCGGGGGGGGGGGGGGGGGGGGGTAAACCAAAAATAAACCTAACCTAATGTTATTATGAGTGGCATTGTTTTGATGCACAAATATGAATGCGGGATGGCCCGTGGAGGGATAGAGATTCGTCAGGGAAAACGGGGAGGGATGGGTGTTTGAGATCTCTATGTTGAGGGGTGAGGCGTTGGGTTAGACGCTCGGGGTGGGATTAAGGGGGAACGGGGTTTGCAAGGGCATGGGCAATAACACAAAAAACAACAGAAACACACCAAGAACAAAATTAGACAAATAAAAATGAAGCAAAATGGAAGAAGACGGGTGTGAGTCCCACTAGGCATGCTAAAATGTAAACAGAGAAAAGTAACAGTAAATGGAAGATAAACAACTAAGTGCAAACCTTCATGTAACCTTCCAATGTAAACCTCAGTAGGTTGTGTGAAGCTTAGGAGCTTGTGTAACCTTTCAGAATTGTAGGTGCTATTGAATGACCTCTAGACGTGGATGTAATTACTATGAACACAAAGATTTAGCTTAGATTGTTGCTTCCAAAATAACATAAGTTGGAGAAAATTTAGTAGAGTAATTGTACTATGAATCCAAGAGGGTTTGATAAAGTGTAGGCCTGGATTTTATAGAGGCAGAAGTGGTTGAAAATTAGTTACAAGCGGGTGAATGCACAAGCTAAAAATAACATTGGAAGAGGTTGCAGTAGTTCCGAGAATTTTAGGGGCAGTAATGGAATTAATTGCAAAAGTTGCATCCGAAAAGGTGGTTGTACATGTGATTCAATTGCCCCCACCTACCTAGGATTCTAAAAGTGCAGTTGACTGAACTGGTGAAGTGGAGTCCAGGTGGAGTTGACTGAGATGAGGACGTGGAGTCCATGTGGCTGTTGAATGTGCGCACTTAATTAATTCATCATTTAATTAATAAATGATAATTAACTTAGCTAAAGGGGTACTATGGATTAATTTAATTAATCCAAAGGGTGAAATGTGTATGAATTAATCAATTAATCACAAATGGGTGAATAATAGGGTGTATTGGGAAGGGAATTGGGATAAGATGGAAACAAGTGTGTAATTTCAGGGTGTCGTCACTCATGATTTGATTCTTTCTATGTCACTTCTTGTCACTTTTATCTCATCGTAGGATGCCTCAAGTTCATTGTACATTTACTGATCTGAAAACGTGTGTTGTATTTTTTTCACTTTTAAAATTTTCCAAAGATCGTGATTTTCTTAACCAATTTTAAGTATTCTAAACTCCACAAATTGATTAAATTCTAATTATTATGCATCCATAGAAGTGCGGAAAACTTTTGTAGCAAATAAATAATCAGAAAACTGAAAACACTTAGATAACAAATGAGATTGTTTACGAGGTTCAGAAATTCCTACGTCCTCGGGTTTGGATTGAACCGATCCATTAATAATGTTGAAATGTAAGTATAATAACTCTTACAAACAACCAATAATGAATCACAACCTAAAAATGAGTTGATCAATGTCCCAAGAACTCTGAAAAATAGCAGAAACTGTCCCAAGAACGATCCGTGGCTCCTACAGTGTTTTCACAATGTGATCTCCCTGCAACTGTGTTAGAAAAACACCTACAAATGGAGATTTAAAAAAATTCTATGAAAAAAAATCATATATCTGAGATCATCTCTGAATTCTGAACACTTTTCATGTTTACACCAAGTCACATTTCGGACCAGAAGTGCATTGAAATTCATGTTTTCCAACTAGTTGTCTTGTAGATCCCTGTTAAAAACTGCATTCAAAGCTTCCAAAAATAGGCTAAAACTCAACAAAAAATATCAAATCTTACATCGTTGGAATCATCTTATAATTTCCTTCATTTCATCTTTTTACTCCGAGTTCTCATTCTGAGTGCAAGGCCTTCAAAAATGGCATTTTCTGAGATCTGGTCCTTATCCTGTTTGACCCCCTCAACACAGAGATAACAACTCTTTATATACCTGCAAACTCAATTCTATCCCATCCGAGATTGGCGGCAAGTTGGTTGGCAGGATGTGTTTAGGAAGCAGAGGTCTTGGGTTCAAAACCCAGCGTCATCATTGTTGGTGGATCTTCCTCTACATGGGTAAAATTCCCATATTTTTTTGCTAAGCAATTAGCATAGGAGTTAACAAATAGATAGGATGCTTCGAGTTTATTGGCTTGTGATCCATTTTATTGGGATTTTGATAAGCCTTGCCTATATTTGCATTCCCCCATGATTTGGGCGCTTATTTTGAAATGGTGACCACTTTAAGAGGAGGATGTGTAATGATGGTATGCGTGGAGTATGGAGATAAAGCGGTGGAGTTAGAATAATAAGTGGCAAAAGCAGTTAGAGTATATAGTGTAAATAATACCATTACATTATTACGCCAATAGAAAGTGACTCCCGAGTTCCAAGGCATTAGGCACGTCGAGATATAGAAATCCAACCCCAATCATAAGATGGAGAATAATTTAAGCCTCGAGCATTGCCAAGAATAATACGGTGAATAATTACAAAGTAATATAAAATTCGACCATACCATAATATGATATTCCACTAATGAAATATGGAAATAGAGACCACTTGTTGATCCTCGATAGGCAAATTGAACTCGTGGTGGTATTTTCCTCCTTTTTCCACTTTCCCGCTGCTGACTTAGCCACTTGGCCAATTGTGTACGCGTCCACGTCACCATGGACCTGTTGACCAATGTTGACCTTCTGGTTGACCAAACTTTGACTGGACATATCTCGAGCTTAGAGTGTCTGTTTTTCACGTTCTTACAGTCGTTGGAAAGCTCTCTGAAGGCTCTATTGCACTGGTATGGTTTAGGGAAGTTTAGGGAACATTTGACACTAACATTGATCCCCTGATCATTTACTCTATCGCACATGTACCTGCAAAACAAACCCTAACTACCTACACAAGACTCAAGCACACATTATATTGAAAAAAATACATATGAGAGAGTCAAAATGACCCCGACGGTCACCCCGATGTGATCTTGTTATCGAGCTCTGCACTATATTTCAGACTTCGTGTAGTTCTTGTGATGTGTGATTGAAATTGTGTCCCTTGAGCTAGGTTGCCCTAGTTGCAGTCCCACAAAGAATATCGAGCTACAACTAATTTGTCCCAATGCAAGAATGTGTGATATGGAATTCAAAATAGCCTCCCCTTATGCAATGAATAATGCAACCCAAAATGTAGTCCTTTGTGTTGCTCTTTATATGTCATAGATATAAAAAATGATATCTTAATTGCCCCTTAGAATAGTAGTAGGTTGTGTGTGTATGAGTTCTTTGCCTGCATTTCGACACATAGTGACACCAAAAGATGACATGGGTCATGAAAAGAAGATAATAAATGACCCAAAGTCAAAGCAAACCGATAAAGGAGAAAATCAAGCCAATTGGACAAAAGCACCCATAAGGACATTAGCGTCTGGGCGTTACCGTCATGTCTAGGCGGTATTGTCCTACAGGTTGAAAATAGAAATAGAACGAAAGACAAGAACATGGATCCTTGTGACTCGACTAGAAAGATGTAAATGCCAGATAAACGATGCAAGCAGAGCCAAACATAGCAAGAAAATGACTAAAGAGATGTCACTAGTGCCTAGTTTCCATACTTAGAAATCATGTATATAACAACATACTAGAGGTGTAATGTAATAGTAATAAGTGCATATTTTAGTGACTACACAAAGATTACCTGTTGGTGTACACTGATTATGTCACAAAATGGGCAGAAGTTCTGGCCTTCTGTTCTGCTAATGAAGTTGTATCTGATTTCTTGTACCATCGTGGGCCCATGATACAAGAGTGCAATATTAAGAAAATGTTATCTTTTGAACCTTGGGGCGTTTGAAGATCCATCCGATGTGGAACCTGATTAGTAGGTGGTCTAAAAGATAGTATCCAACAAAGTCTCAACCGGTAATGAAAATAACTATCAAATGAAAAGTACAACTATGTTGAAGACGTGTCCTAGTCTAACCACTTGGAGATTTTTTCATGTCCTTCGCAAAGTTTAGACCATGCATGCCAAAAAATTGAATTGCAATGACATCAATAATTAGGGTCATAAAATTCAAATTTTTTATGCATGTACATCAATGATTCTCTCTTGTAGACTATCCATCACATAGGGAGGTGACCAAGTTTGTCAATTGTCAACTTAACCATATTAAATTTACCCCATAACATCCAATGTGCATTTGACAATTCATTTGCTAACCAATGTCAATGAGACACCCTTTTAGTAACACCTTTAGATGCATATACATGATTATACCAAAAGAACGATTTTCAATGTTTAATATCACCCAAAGGACACAATTGGTAGGGTCACATCTGTGATCCACATAATGAGGTCACCATTTCAGATAAATAAGTGTAGAAGTTCCTTCATGCCTTGGATCATGATTACTAGTCAAGGAAAAATATATCAACCCAAATAACTCTAATGACATATGCAAGAAAAAACTTGCCACCTTGATATCCTATAGACAAAGAACAACCATCTTTGGAAAATACTTCCAAAAATATCTTACAATGTACTTGTGAGGCGGGTGTCTAAGACCCTACCCAATCATTGAGCACATGTATCAAGAGATATCCTCTAAAATTAAGCCATCAAGGGCTTCATAACTATTTTGCAAAAAATGTTGTTCCTTAGTTTGCAAAAAATCAATAAGTTTGAACAATTGTTGGGATTCTATAATTATTTCTCCCTCTTCCCACTATCGAGGTAGACCACGAGAATATCTCTGAGCTACCTTGCAAGGAGAAACAAGTCGAAGACTTGATTGATAGACTTAAGTAGCAGTTTGAAATATCGAGAAGGCATTTGCAACTAAAGTTGTCCTAGAAAAATTAGGTTTTCGACATCTTTAGATGTTTCCACTTGAGACTGAGTTTGTTCTGGTGAGGATGTTGCACCACCATTATTTTAGATGTGACATGCAGATGAACATTTAAACTAGGGTTTGGCTTGACAATTTTAGCACTGATTGTACCCAGAAAAGGTTTGCTTACCATGCTTTTTTATAAATGTTTTTGCGACTATTGATAGTGTTCGAACCTTCTTCGTCGTTAAATCAAGGGACTTAAGTAATTGACTTTGGCACGAATTTATTGCGCAAGGTTAGCAAGGGATAATAATTGATTTTATGCTCAAAGGACTAACACCGAAAACAAGTATTGGGAAAATTAATGTATAAGACTCTGTGTGTAACGGGAATCACCGACTTGGATGTCTATCAGTGCCTAAGGGTCATGGGAGACGTCTGTCTCAACAAAGACCCGCTTTTGGGGTTTGGTTAAATAAATTTTGGTGGTTCTTTGCAAATAACACAACATATAATGGAGCCTAAGAAATGCCAACATGGCAAGGGGAGCCTTGGAAATTCAACCAAGATCAAGAATTTAAGAGTGGTCTGTCCAAAGAATACGAAGTCGCGTGTGTACGAGGAAAGAACAATTAAAGAGCTTTGAACATACCAAGTAGAAGAATTTTATAGAATAATGAAGCCATGGGTTTGCTTGGCAAAAGGAAAGAAGAAAAACCTTTTGGTCATATTTTGAACTATGTGTAGCCCTACATACTATAGTGAGTCTTGGAAGATTGAAGCCAAGTTAAAAGCATACTATAAAAGGGAATCCTCAAAGAAAAGAACCTAGGGGAAAAGAGTCGATGGTAGTGTATGGGCCAATGACTCTGAGTGGATATGTGAAATAAAATATCATTAGTTGTTTGAATTAAAGTTAGCACATGTCACTTTTAAACTTAAAAATTAAATAAAAACTAGTCAATAAAGTAAGTCACATCACGTCACATCAATAAATGAACCAATGAAATGGTGACACATAAGTAGTCCATAAATAGTGATTTTATTTCCAAATAATAAGTCACCTTAAATTCTTTTGTCTTCAAAAATACTTATTTTAAATCCCTTAAAAATATGTTCTCTACATAATTTAAATGTGTAAGAGAAAATGTGCATATAAAAAAATCTTCATTAGGGTTCACAATAAGTAGCTTTCTTTTAAGTTATCTAGAGTAACATCAAACTCAGAAATATTACCGCAAATTACTTTTGGTAGGATGTCTTCTTTTTTGGCACAAACGTGTATGGGTTCTTCACCCAACGTGTCATTCTCGACAGCTTCGCAAACTCTAGTTGCAGCTGGATTTTTGTTGTTACATGCCATCTAAATAGGCGGCCCAAAGTGAAGATGACTTAAAAAAAATGCAAAACACGGGTGAGCAATTAAACCGGAGATTCTAATTTTTGAAACAACAAGGAATACCTCGCAGGAAAGAATGCCGCCCCAGCATAAGTAATTATTATATATTTCAGTCACATGAGGAGTGGTGACTGGCACTGCCATTACAGTGTCACGGTCTTGTTCCTCATAATTACCTGGATACGTCCAAAAACCACATTTATTGTCACTGCTTTCTCAAAATGCATCTCCAATCACCCAATGCCCATCAGATCAGTCCGCTTCATCCTGGGTTGAAGTTCCTCTTTGGTAAACTTGTTAAGTAAGAACCGCTTCCCTCAACCGATCGTAATTCTAATCACAGCAATACAAGATTACTCTTCCCTTCTCTTTTACGATTTCTGCATAAACCATCTAACAATCTTTGTAAACTAAATTATAACTTGTAAAATATCTACAGGTTTTTTTTTAAAAATATTTGAAGTTTGGTACTTATGGTTCATTGGAGACGTTTTGACTGCTGTAGACGTAGATTGAAAATCCCATTCATTAGATTTCAAGGACTCCTCGTGCATATATTTAAGCGTAATGCACATTGGTGAGAGAGAGATTGGGATTTATGAGCTTCCTTTACTTGGACAGGCTTGTTTAAATCTTGAGCAAGGATGAGAGTTGCAGTGATTGGAGCAGGCGTGAGTGGCTTGGCGGCTGCTTATACTCTCGCTCGAGCAGGGGTTGATGTGGTCCTGTACGAAAAAGAAGATTATTTTGGGGGCCACGCACGTACACTTTGTGTGGACGGAATTGACGTGGACTTGGGATTCATGATCTGCAATCGTGTAAGTTATTCTCATCATTTCAACAAACAAACACTTGTTTAAAGAATCTTGATGTATTTAGTCACCTACTGGCAATGCAGGTCACATATTCGAATCTGATGGCATTTTTCGAAGAGCTTGGAGTAGATTTGGAGCTATCTGATATGTCCTTCTCTGTAAGCCTGGATAATGGCAAGGGATGTGAATGGAGCAGCAGCAATGGCCTGTCCGGGTTATTTGCGCAAAAATCAAATGCCCTTAATCCCTGCTTCTGGCAGATGATCAGAGAAATAGTCAAGTTCAAGCAAGATGTTCTCGAGTATGCTCTTCTGCCTGCTTATTATTTTCTAGTTACTTAATTTTTATGTTTTAGGTACGCACTGTAATTGGTAGGCGTCACTTCGTGCTTATTTTGCCTCTCTCCAACTTAAATGGCAACCTAGGTTGAGGCTTGTCCAGGTTTTCTCAACACTTAACCCCCTCTTACCTTTCAACGTGTATTCTTATCTAAAGCTTTGATTGAGACCAGAGCTACCGGATATCTTTGTCATAAAATATAAAAGGTCATAAAAATTTCACCTCTAATGGTTATGTTCCCAAGATCTCATTCCATTGTGCCATGAGGAGTTAAGGAGAGTATGACATGTGGACCTGTGGTTTGAAGGTCTAGTGCCTGAAATTTTGTCCGAGCACGTGGTAATATGGAATTTTGCACTTATCCATATGTCCCATTCCCACTAGACGACATCCATTCTGTAGCTTAGCTCCTCAGAAATCACTGCATTGCATACAGATCCTGAGCATAAGAGTCTTGTGGTTGGGTTATAGCCACCCATTGGCTTTATGGACACTTCAAACTGGCTGATCAACTAAATTACTAAATTACAGGTTTAACAGCTGTCTGCTTCTACTTGGAATGAAGTTTATGGATTAGTTTGTCGTTTAAGATCAAATATGAAGAACTCTCATCAGGGGTTGCTTAAAAAAAATTGCATTTTTCTTTGAGTTAAAAGAAATCCACTTATCTGAAATAAGCAGAGATAAACTAATGTGCAAATCCTCTGTAATGTACCTTATATCATTGAGGATACCCAAATTATAATGTGTACATACTGTAAGGATCAAAATTCAACGAATAATTTGAAACATTTTATTTTCGCCCATAGTTTAGAGAATAAATGTGTTTTTCTTACTTATTGCAAACTGGTGTTTAATGTTTTAAACAACTGATCCAAAAGTTATCACTTGTGACCATATATTGATGATATTTTTGATATGGTATTTGTGGCATCAAAAAAGAAAAAAAAAACATCAATTCGACATAGGAGTGTCTCTCAAGTAGGATTCAAAATAGCTAAATGTGAGCAGGAATTGTACAACATTGTACATCTCCATTGGAAATCCATTGTGCTCACTAGAGGATATATTGGCCACTTACGCCATGTATAAGTTCCAGCTAATTATGAAATGAGTGCTGATAAATCTGGTGGCAAGCCTACACCGTTTATAGATCATTTTCGGCATCCACAATCTATTAGCATAAATATTTCATGGCAGCTCTCTTTCATGTTTCCCATCATGTATTGTACCTCATTACTCTTGTAGAATGAATAGCATGTTTTAGATCTCCGTGTTGAATTACTGCTATGCATCATGTTTTTAGGTGTTGTGCCAAGGTTATCCATATCTCGCACACATGTGTGATGGTGTGGTGCACTATAGTTCATTTTAGAGCTCTGCATAGAATTATAGTTGCGCATCATGTTTTCAGATGTTGCACCATTGGGGACGAGTGTGAGGCATGTTACGGTGAAGGTTTGACAATTTGGGAGACACCTTGGACCTTGAGGTAGTTCTAGAGTACCACAATTAGTTCAAACATCAAAGCACTACATACATTGCTTATTGCTACTTATAACTACTCATGCTTTTGGTTGATGCTTACTTGTGAATCTAGATGCTCTTGCATCAGACACCTACGGTAATTGTAATTGCCAATGAGCTCCTGCTCATGAATCTTTTGTGATTTTTTTAATGGTTTTCCTATATCTGGCAACTGTGGATGCACTCACTTGAGTTGTGTCTTCAACCGCTTTGTTCTTCCACTTAATCAAATACTCCTTAGATTTATTGCCTCTTGTCTTCTTGTTGATTCATGTATCCAATAAGAAATAGTTGTTTCCAATATTCACTTCTTCCCTTGCCTTCTTGTGAAACTGTTGTTTCCAAATATCACTCGAAAAATCTAAAACTACTCCATCATCACTCCCTTATCCCTCATAGTAAGGGTACCAATCTGCTACATTAAAGATAGGTGATATGACCATTCCATCTAGTAGCTTTAGCTTATATGCATTTGCAGGAAATTTTACCAAAATTCTACAAGGCCCAATCTTCTTCCAATTGATTTGTTGTAAGTTCCTTTCGGAAATCTTTCCTTAAGCAAATGCACTAAAACCAAGTCATCTACTTGGAAAGCTTGCTCTCTTCTTGTCTAATCGACACACTGTTTATACTCCATGACACTCTCTGTTATCACCGAATCACAACACCCTTCGATTTGCACAAGTGTGTGTGCTTGAGCTCACGGTGTGACTAGGTAACATGGATACTATCTCCAAGTTGTGGGACTTGCTACTTGAGATAGACCTCCAGAGAAAGATGATTCGTCTTCCTAATCCTAGTGCAAACTAACTCTACTGAGGGGAAGCTACTAACTATCTCTATCCTACAATTTCTAAGGGACCAGGGAGAGAAATAACATGCAAATGAAAGAAAATTACACTACAGAGGTGATGCACCAAAAGAAGGGAATGAGAACAATTTCCAATGTGGGAAAATGGAAGCAAAATGCAGATCAGAGAGGGTGACGATAGTTCTCCACAGTCTAATAACAACATTCACAACACATTTCTATGCATACAAAATAATAATAGGTCCCTGCAAGAGTATAGAGTAGACACAAACATTTGCAATAACATTAGAGATGCAAGGAGAATGCAACAAACTCAACAAGGGAAGATACTTCCACAAACTTGAATCTATTGCTCCATTAATATGCACACTCTAAACTATTACAAAGGAAAGGCCTGAATCACCATGCAAGGAGTCCACTTCAAAGGCCTGCAACACATTGGCTTCACAAAACCAAAATGATAGAGTTTTGCTACCCAAACTATCCTCCTCTTACAATGAACCCAACATTTCAATTTATAGAATTTTGGGAAGAGAGAGAAAGAGAGAGGGGATGCAATTCCTGAAATCTACTTTCCAACCACTTGAAAGATGCCATAAATGTGCCCAAATGGTGATATATGACCTGCAGAAGGCACCCCATAGTGTCCCATGACTTGCAGCAGTGAAAAATGTCTGCCCATGCCTCTTAATTGCACTCCCAACCACCAATAAAATCAATGATATGAATCTGGCCCGTTTTCATTAAAAATCTTCCCCGGATCTGCATCAATTCTTGAATTTCTTGGTTGATGTGCGTCGGGCTCGGAGCCACGATTCCATCGAGTATTCATTTGTGCGATTTCGTTGAGAAATGCTCAAGATATGAGCTTCTAAGCGCAGGTGACTACTTTGAGTTTGCCAGACATTTATTGTAATACACGGGACTGGGAATTCAATCCATAAAGCTGGAGACGTTTCTATTATTTTCACCCACCTACCCTTACTAGAAATAAGAAATCCAATTTTTGTGGCGTAGAGGATGTCGAGAGCTTTTCGAAAAGTCCAATTTTGTCAAAATCGGAGCTTCGAGTCAAAAGTTATGCCCGTTTGAAGTTTAGGGCCGGGGTGTGATCTGCATCAATTCTTGAATTTCTTGGTTGCTGTGCATTGGGCTTGGAGCCACGATTCCAACGAGTATTCATTTGCGCGATTTCGTTGAGAATTGCTCAAGATATGAGCTTCTGAGCGCAGGTAACTACTTTGAGTTTGCCAGACATCTCTTGTAATACACGGGACTGGGAATTCAATCCATAGAGCTGGAGACGTTTCTTTTATTTTCACCCACCTACCCTTACTAAAAATAAGAAATTCAATTTTTGTGGC
Source organism: Taxus chinensis (assembly GCA_019776745.2). Classification (NCBI taxonomy): domain Eukaryota; kingdom Viridiplantae; phylum Streptophyta; class Pinopsida; order Cupressales; family Taxaceae; genus Taxus; species Taxus chinensis. The sequence goes on along the minus strand of CM034152.1, from coordinate 361,077,813 downwards.
GTAAAGGATGTCGAGAGCTTTACAAAAAGTCTAATTTTGTCAAACCGGAGCTCTAGGTCAAAAGTTATGCTTGTTTGAAGTTCAGGGTTGGGGTGTTCCACGCAGACTCTCATAATCCGCAATACTGGTCTTTTACCCCCCTTCACTTTGATATGCGGGTATTGCGGGTTTCCGAAGAACTCATGGCACTGGGGTACAAGGGCCGCTTGGGCCTCCAATCTCCGCCTCATCTGTGATGCACTTTGTCTCCTCGATGTGCGGCAATTTTGCCTCCACAGGGAACTCATGTCCCCGCAGTACTTGGACCGCCTGGGCCGTGAACTTCCGCCTTTTCTGCAATACATTGAATCTGCCTCAATTCCTTTGCAAATTAGGTAAATAGGCTTTTCGGGGAATTTGTGGCTCGATGGAACTTGTGCCGCCTAGGCCGTGAACTTCCGTCTTTTCCGCAATACATTGAATCCGCTTCAATTCCTTTGCAAATGGGGTAAATTTGATTTCGGGGAACTCATGGCCCGATGGAACTTGTTTTGCCTGGGCCGTCGGGACCCGATTTATCTGCGAATCATTGTTTCCTTTTCATTCGGACCCAAGTCAAGGACGAGGAACCTTAGTTCCATCCACAGCTGTTCCACCTGTAGCCCCCAGACCCGCAATACAATAAAATAGGCCTTTTTCCCATTTCTCTAAAATTTTAGCAAATTTTCACCAACTCCTTAGATTTTTCTTTAATAGGGAAGTTAGAGAAAAGCAAGGGGGTGCCTCCAAAATCCAATTTTTTGTGTTTTCACCATTTCTGCCTGTTCAAGTTTAAAGAAATTATGCAAGTTATCGAAACTCACCTTGGGGTAAATTTCGGATAACACTCTCCTCTAGCTTTCTCTTCACTTTCCTATGCACATCATGCATACGCTCTGTAAAATCCTCTGCTACAACACTTCTTCTAAAATCCCCTACTACAAAACTATTACTTCTAAAAACACCTTGGGGACTGCAACCATACACAACTTGAAAAGGCTCATTGCAGTACTTTTATTCACTGAGTTGTTTTAGGCAAACTCAGCTTGTGCCAATGTCATATCCCTTAGTTTAGGCTTGTCTCCCACCAAGCATTATTAACAAGTTACCAAGGCTTCAGTTCACTGCCTTTATTTGTCTATGAGAATGATAAGCTGAACTGAAACCTAACCTTGTGCTGAACTTCCTCCACGAGGTTCTCCAGAAGTGTCCAACAAACCTTGTATCTCTATCTAATACTATGCTCCTTGGCAAACCATGGAATTTTACCATTTCCTTGAAAAACAAGTTTGCAATCTTTGTCTTCTTACATTCAATAAAGTGTGCCATCTTGGAAAATCTATCCACAACTACGAAGATGGAATCATTACATCTTTGAGTTCTTGGCAGCCTAAGAACGAAATCCATACTTATCTCTTACCATGGCCTTTCCAAATGGGTAAAGGCTGATACAAATCGATATTATGACTTGTTCCGTTCGCATGTTGGCAAAATCTATGTAATATCCCACTTCCGGGATCAATAGAAAATATGCAAACAACCAACTCTTTAATGGATCAATCAACTGAATATGGCAACTCAATCAAAACTACTTGTATCGGTTGAGTAAATGACTCAATAAACCCGAGGATAGGGGTTTAATGGCCTTAACTCAATCAACTTAAAATTCCACCATCTCATGAATTTACGCTGCTGAAACAAAAATATGATCACTGTATTCTCCTTAATAACATGAAACTACAGTCCATTCAAGCTGGGGCATATCAGTCACAAGAAGACATAGGGATCGCTGCTATATGATAGTTAAATCATGCATATAACTCATATGATTACCCTTATACAGTTTGCTGTCACATAGACCTTCAAAACATACATCAAAATATCAAATGCTCACTCCAAATAAGTTGCCGTTATAAAGGATGGATCAGCAATCAATTTAGATGAAGTTCAGTTTGTTAAACACCTGGAGTTAATATCCAAACTTGCCAAAACCAGTCACTGAAGTGGAAGAAACAGTATCCAACAGCCAGCTCAACATAATACATTTAAATTGATACACATATATATACGAGAAATCTCTGTTATAGAGAGACCTTAAACCCCACAACTCTATGCATGGAAATAATTAAAACTCACTCAGACTGGGTCGCTGATTTTGAGGGAGGCAACAGCAGAATAGTTAAAAATTCAGACCATACACACTCACTTGAAGTCGCTGGAGTTATCAAAGTAGTAGCAATCGCTGTGCAGGATATATATCACTTTATTCTTGCATCAAACATTCAATATGCATGCGAAAAGAAGTTGCAGATTTGCAGCAGTCAGAAATCAATCAAAAACATACCAGAGTTGGCGCCAAACTTGTCTTACATGTAACCGCTCTAGCAAGGACACTAAACACGCATGGATCTTGGACGAATCACTTAGAAAGTCATCCAAATCGGTGTGCAGCCATAGCAGAGGGAATCACTGTCATATTGGACACGAAAATAGACTAAATGCTGGTCGAATCACACTCAGAATGGCATACAAACAGCTTACAAATATAATTAGAGGAATCGCTGGAATAGAAACCCCATACACCAAAGTCGACTTGCAAAAGAACTCCAAAGAAACACTTATTTTTCTGATCACCAATCAGCTGCTACAGTGACGTTGCTACGGTAAAAGGGCAGATTTTCACTTGCAAATTAAATCAAATGCTTGCCAAAGCCAAAGACATGGATCTCACAAATAAATACTTCAAATAAATCTCAAAACCAGCTCGATCCAACCTCCCACGCAAGAGAGATAGAACATCAAAGGGCATACATCCCAACTCTAAGCATGGAGTATCAAAATAAGTTTATCATAGCATAATAATAATAATGACCCTAGCACTCCTTTTATAAGCAAGGAGGCACAAAATTCGAAAACCCTAGGAGAGAGAAAACATCAAATAAAAGCAGTTTGTTTTTCCCTAGGTGTGGTGTCCCCCTTTCAAAGGGTGATTTTAACAATAAAAGCCACCTAAAATATTTATTTAATTAATTCCCCATTTAATTTTTATATTTTGGGAATTAAATTAAATAATCTTCATAATTAAATAATTAAATAATTATTGCTTCAGGCAATAATATTTAATTATTTAATAAAAACGTTTCCCTTGCACATCCCGAAGCCCACGGGGATGTATAGGCTAAGGGTCTTCAGAAATGGGGACATTACAATCTACACATTTGCACAAACTTATTTTCATCTTCACTCATTCATGGCTAATAGTAACTCTTCTTCAATTGCCCCATTGTTTTGTCAACACCAAAATGACCAGCTATGCCTCCACCATGTTTCTCTCTAGTAAATTCTCCCTCATGGAGCCTTGAGGTATACACAATTGCTGTCCTTTGGTCAAAAAACCATCTTGCAACAAATATTCCAGCATCGGAGTTCTGTCCATGCTGGTTGGACTCGTGCATATGGTGCATACAGCACGGGAATACAAGTCCTCATACAACTGTATTGAGTCAAACCCAACGACTTCTACCCTCATCTCATTCACCATAAGAATTCTATTTCTCAAAGCAACTATGACCTTATTTGATTGACCACTCCTATGCTTCAAAACAAACAAATAGATTTGAAGAAATTCAACCCACTTCATGTGTGTTTGGTTCAGTTTACCTTGGCTGTGTATAAACTGCAGTGCATGATAATATATATACAAAACAAAGTATTTGGGAAACAAGTAAGACTTCCACTTCTCGAAATCTTATATCATAGCATAAAATTCTTGATCATAGACAAAATATTTCTGCTTTTCTTCATTCAACTTCTCACTAAGGTAAGCAATAGGCTTACCTTTTGGGACCAACACCTTTATGATGGCTGTCCCACTAGCATCACAACCAAGCTGAAACACCTTGTTAAAATCTGCCAATGCTAACAAAGGGTGTTCCATTACTCTTCTTCTTCAGCAATCGAAAACTCTACTTTGCTGCAACAGTCCACTCAAACTTTTTGTCACCTTTCATTGTTTCCGTGATCGGTGCACAAATACTGCGAAAGTTTCTAATGAATTTCCTATACGAACGTTCTAACGCATGAAATCTTCATGTTTCAGATATATATTGTGGTGACGGCCACTCAATAATTGCCTTTGCCTTTTTAGGTCCATTTTAACCTTTCTCGTGAGATTACAAATCCCAAATAGATCAACTCTTCCTTCATGAAGCTACAGTTTTTCAAGTTGATAGCAACTTTTCCTCCTTCAACCTTAGGAATAGCAACCTCAAATGCTCTTCTTTTATTTCACTAAAAAAAATGTCATCAAGATACACAATGCTAAACCTATCCAAGTAAGGTTCCAGCACTTCAATCACGAGTCTCGTGAATGTACTTGGAGCATTCAACAACCTCAATGACATGACAAGCTACTCATAGAACCCATCCTTTGTCTTGAATGCGGTTTTTCATTTATGACTCTCTCTAATTCTGATTTGATGACATCCACTCTTCAGCTCTATCTTATTGAAATATTGTGCTCCACCTAAACAATCCATTAAATCATTCATCCTTAGCAATGGAAATCTGCATTTGATAATGATTTTGTTGATGGCTTATGAATCTACACACATCCACCATTCTCCACCCTTCTACAAAGCCAATATTGCTGGAATTGGACACAAGCTCAAACTTCCTCTGATCTAACCCTTCAATAGCTCATTTTCAACAGATGTCAATCTATACGCTGCCTTAATTGTCAAGATTAAACCGCGCACGAGATCTATATGATGGCTAATGCTTCTCATAGGTGGAAATCTATTCGGAAAATTCTTAGAAATAACATCAGGATATTTATTCAACAAATTACTCATCTCATGGAGAATTTCATCCATTTTTTTTGCTGTCCAAATCTTCATGGGTTTGGAAATGAAAGCCAAACAAACTCTCCTTCTTTTCCTTCTTCAAGAATTATTTACCAGAAACCAAACAAATCTTACGACTGTTATCCACCTCTTCTCCTCTTGCCTTCAATAAGATCCATTTGAATCTTTTACCATCCTTTACAACACTGTAGGTGTTTGCTCTCCCATAATGCATGACCTTTCTTCCAAACTACCATGGTCTACCCAACAAGACATGGCATTCATCCATGTGCATCATGTCACACAAAACTCCATCCTTGTAAGACCCACTCTGAAAACTAACCATACAATGCTCATTTAATAACACTTGATGTCCCTTAAACAACAAAGACACCTTGTATGGATCAGGATTTGCTAATATTTTCAGTCCAAGATTCTCTACCATCTCATTGGTTGCTACCACTATGAACAATAAGAGCTTCACCATGCTTTGGTTTTCGTGCTAGTTGTGGGTGCAACACTTTCCTCATCCGCATGAGCAATATGATTGCTTGTTTCGATCCTCCTATTGCTGTTCTGAAATGCTTTAGGACATTAATAAGCTCCATGTCTAGCATATTCTCCACATTCAAAGCTCTTACCCACAAATCCTCCACCTCTTCCTCTACCAAGTTATCCTCTTCCTCTATAAGAATACCCTCTTCCTCTACGTGTTTGATTTTGATTTTGAGAAGTGCTAGCTTCTCCTTCATGAGTATGGTCTTCTCTACCAGTGTGTGATTCACCCTTTCCTATCAAGAACCTTCCTCTAACTCTAGTGGTATTTTATTTCCTCTTAGACAACTCGGCGGCCATCAATGCACACTGATAAGCTTCTTCCATTGACTTCAATATTATCATGCCAAATTCATCTTGAATAGAAACACGAAGCCCACTCACATACCTTGAGACTTTCTTAACACCATCTTCCATGTGACTACCCTGAATGATTAGTCTATAAAACTCTTCCATGTAGTTCTTCACACATCATTTTTCTCAAGTTTTGCAACTTTTTGAAAAAATTCAATTGGTAATCTGAGGTCAAAAACCTAGCCTTCAACTTGGCAACCATCATATTCTAAGTTGTGATTTTCTCTTTGCCTTTCCTTTGTTCTTTTGTTTGCACATGATCCCACCATGAGGATGTGTAGTCCTACAGTTTTGTGCAAGCAAAATAAACCCTCTTGGGGTCCTCTATTGACTCGTAGTTAAAATACTTCTCCCATTCAACAACTTAATCTATAAAATCCTCACGGCATAGACTTCTTGCATAGCTAGGGGTGTCCATTTGTGGCTTCCCTCCTATATTGGAATGGCTCTCAATACCTGTCTTTAGGTTCCTTAGCTAATTCTTCAAGGAGAATCTCTAATGCTCCATCTTCATCTTCATTTGAATCTAAGTCAGCTCCTCTTCTATGAGGAGTGTCCATAGCCTCCAACCTTTCTTGGATGCCTCTCATCATCGGCTACATCTGCCACTCTTGGTGATCTTCCTCCTCTTCCAAGAGGTATTCCTCGTATGTGTGCCATTTCTATAACTCTCACAGCTCCTTGCAATTGTTGGACTCTTCACATATCTACAACGTGGGAATTTAACACTCAATGATGTCACCCACATAGACTCCAGTCATAGAATATAAAACATTTTTATTTATTTCAAAGAGGAAATTACAAAACACACACACATCATACTTCCAATTTTTTACAGACTGCAAAATATGCTATGTTACAATACTAGTCCATTCATGGACATGGTTCATTTCTATAGCTTGAACCAGGTCTCCACACTCTTTAACAAGTCTCTACTTACAATTCTCTCACTGTTTGATGAATAACTCTTATCTCCACCAATCTCTAGCTGCTGAACCAACTCCTATCCCTTAGCCAACTCTCCTAGCTTGCTAATCCGAATTCCAACTCGAATGAAACACATTCCTTCTCAAGGTTGGCCAAGGACCATTATGAAATTCAAAATGTTTCAACTTCCATCTGCGAAACATTTCATCTTCTCGTTGTACTTTTTAGCTTGCATAGGTTATGAGGCATCTTTGAACTTTGACAAGTGTGTTGTCATAATGTGAGCCATAGATGTGGCATTACTCATGGGGCATCCTAACTCGAAGTGTCCACGTGGCTGCTATGTTTTACAACGTTTGAATAGAAGTGTAATTGTGTACCATGTTTTCAAGTGACGAGGCACTTCTTGGGGCTATTTAGAGGGTGTAAACTTGGAGTTGATGGTGTAGTGCACCGTAGCATGTTTTGGATTTTAGTGTAAAAGGGTAAAATTGTGTGCCATGTTGTAAAGTGACAAGGCACTTCCTGAGGTTGTCTAGAGTATGCATAAATGCTGCGAGATAATGCAGTGCATGGTACCATGTTATGAATATTTACATAAAAGTGTAATTGTGTGCCATGTTTTGAATGATGAGGCACATCATGTCAATGTTTAGAGTATGTATACATGTTGTGAGATGGTTTGGTGCACTGAAGCATGTTTTACAACTTTTCGTTGAATTACACCTACGCATCATGTTTTCATGTGTTGCGTCACTTGTTGAGGTTGTCCATATGTTGCAGACACATCGCTAGATGATGTGGTGTGTTGTAGCACATTTTAGAGCTCCACTTAGAATTATAGTTGCGTATCGTGCTTTTAGATGGTTTGATTATTCGGGAGATACCTTGGACCTCTGAGGTGGTTCTAAAGTACCATACCCAATTCAAACATTAAAGGCTCGTATACACTTCTTATTGCTACTTATCACTACTTATGGCTGGGTGATGCAAGATCGCTCATGAATCCACTGTAGTCACTAAATCACACACTTACTATGTACATCTAGCCTCTAAATACTTCATTTATATGCATAATTCCTAAGTAAGGGAACTACTCATTAACACCTCCTTTGAGTTGACATTGCTTTTATCCTTTTTATCTCTATTGCTTATTGTTTTTGATTGACAACTCCTTTTTATCTCTATTGCTTATTGTTTTTGATTGACAACTTATAGTTTTGCACACTAGCCGACATCTTACTCATCTCTGATTTCACTATTTTATCTTTCTGACACCTTGTACAAGACTCTCCATTAGGGGTAGGAGCGCCAGGGCGCTACTGTACCCTCTGGGCACCTGTGTCCTCTTTGCCTCTTTTTTCTAGTCTTTCAAATGTTACTTCTTTCTTGTCTTCTTTTATCCCTCTTAGTCGGCCTTTTACTTGTTAATGACAAAACTTAAGCAAGGGAATCATATATATATATATGTCTTATTTAACCTCGTTAAGGGGCAAGCATTCAAGAGACATACATCTACAAGGAGCTAATATTTTCTATCTACTACAAGGATTGCATTTTGGACTACATACTTCATTGCATAGGAGGGTTTATTCTGAATTACATACCACACATTTGCATTTGGGGCAAAGTAGTTGTAGTCCGCTATCTCTTTGGGCGACTGACATTAGGGCATCCTAACTCAAGGGACACTATTTCAATCATATAACACAAGAACTACATAGAGTTTGAAATGTAGTGCAGCGCTCGGTGACAATAACATTGGGGTGATTGTCGAGCTCAGTTCGACTTGAGCATTTGCATTATTTTATTCATCTAATGTGTGCTTGAGTACTGTGTAGATATCGAGGGTTTATTTTGTAGGTTACAAGTGCGACACAATGAATCTGATGCGACACACATTGAACAAGGAGCGACACTAAGTGACACAAAAGGAACTAGATTCCGAGAACTTTCGTAGACACCAACTCCCATAACAGATACTAGCGCCTGGGCGGCCTTGTGCCCTTCCAGGCGCTCCTGTCCTTGAGATCGTCACTTTCCAAAATTAGAGATAGATCTAATACAGTCCAAAATTTGCCTTTCCAGGTCATTCATTAGCTCAAAATCAGTCCAGACCTACGGTGGCAAGCTAAGTCATTCTCTAAACCCTATCTATCACTCTTGCTTGGATGATCTTGCTTGTTTACTGTTATATCTATTTAATCAACAATGCCCTTATCTTAGATTTAATTTTATTAAATCACCCACATGCTCCTATCACTGAGAATAATTTTCGTGTGGAAGTTATATTTCAGCCCTTGTTATGCTGATGTCCTAGATACAGTGCATTTGTGTCGCATATGGCCTAATGTTTTGTATACGTATAGTAAACATCGAGGTCATTCTCATTAGGGCTGACTCAATATGTAGACACACATGCACACACATAGAAAATAGACATTGTTTTGATAAAATATGATAGCATTTCCTTAATGAATGATGAATTGCATGTCTTATCATATGATGATGTTGTGTGGCATGTGTTGAGTTCACACGACTCTAATAATCTCATGACGACATGATGATAATATAAAATGAACATGATGATATATGATCCATGGAGTTGACATACGAGTATCTTTTGAAGACGGGAATAAATATTCCAAACATGAAGAGATATATCCACCAGTAGTAATTATTTTGATTACAAATAAGAGTTATGGATCATATTAATTGACTCAAGTAGAAATGAAATGTGTGCAGAGTTATGCAAAGTATAGGATCATGTTGTTTTGTAACCATAATGTATAACAAGAAAAAATATAGTTGTATGTCCCTTTTGGGCTCAAATATGAAAGATACAAAATTTGCAAAAAACTCCAATGATAACAAACTGAAATAAAATTTCAAACCCTAGCAGCGACTAATTTTTATTAATTTATGGTAGTTCACATACACAAACAACTGGAAATAAATATAAAACCCTTAAAAATATTTTATTCATGAGCTAGGACAAGACAAGAGCCCACCAGATTTTTTTTTGTTTTTTTGGACTAGCTGGAATAAATGAATCACAACAAATACACTTCACAAATATAGCTGGAATTAATGATTCCAAAGCCCAAATACAAGTCTAGAAAGTGCAATCAACCTCTAAAAATATGAGGAACCTATTTACCGATAGTATGAAATATCCCTCGTGGGATACCACTGAAAAATGCACAAAATATATAGAAATTGCAGCAAAGTATATTTTTTTAATTTTTTGTAGAAAATAACCAGCTAGAGCAGCAAACTATATTTAATTGACATCTCACAAAATACTTGCCCAAAATGCATGAAATTTTAAAGGGAGCTTACAACAATGATAATAAATACTAGAAAAATAGAATTTTTTTTTTTGGAATTTTTTGAGTAATATTAAATTGCTAGAAAATTTTAGATAGCCCTAGACAACAAGAAAACTTTAAAAATTCATATCTTTCCAAATACAAGTGATAAAATTTTGAAAATCTAGAAATAGCATCTACTAACAATGCAAATGAAAACCCAACCTCCAGATCTAGAAATGGCACACTGAAAACTCTCCAAAAATGTTGTAAAATACCAAAATGGGATGCCCCCCTTGGAAAGTGGCCAAAAACCCTAAAAAATGTCTCCATATGTGGTGCCAAAACCTGCTCTAATCGCTGCAATAAATCAGATCTGAAAACCCTCGATTTTCTCCACAAAAAGTGCAAAAATACTCTAAAACCCTTCTCTGAAAATTCTGAAATTAATCTATGAAAATCAACTCTGAATCAGCTCCAAAATGACAAACTAGGGTGGATCTTTCACCACCGAAGAGTGCCTTACTAGCTAGGAATGGATCTCTCACCACCGAAGCTAGGGATCTTGTGGGATCTTACTCCACAAGCTAGAAGATTGCAAACAATAGTTGCTCAATGAAAACAATATGTGAATGTGAAAGAATGAGCTCTCTTGCTTCCCAAACTCTTCTTATATCATTAGCCTAATCAACAAGTGACCCAAAAAGGCCCCAATCGACCCCCTCTAGAGATCATCAAAAATCATAAAGTAACTTAAGTTACTTTTCCCCCTTCTAGTCCCCATAGGGACATACGTGACCCCCCAATGAAGAATTATAACATTAAAGTGTTATGAGGTCCCCCTTAACTACAAAACATAACATCTAGCCCCGCCAAGCCACTTAAAATTCATGTCAATGCAAAATTATAACAAATAAGCAAGGTGGTAGTAAATATCCATACCCAATAGCCTCCAGAGTCTTTAGCCCCTTGGGTATGACTAAGGCTAAGACTAAAAATTGGCCCTTCAGCCCTCGGTGAAGGAAAGGCGACATTATATAGAAAGTGAGTTGTCGTGCCCTAAAGGCCAACAAACTTCACCCCAGGAGGAGTTGCCACTGTACGAGAGGGTCTGAAAACTTCCAAAAATGCCTTAACAACCCTTCATCACAATAATTCTTGCTGAAATCATTGAATCAATTTATTGAATCCCAATGGAAACCCCCTGAATGGAGAATTCTCAAGGATTGAAGGGTTTTCATCCTTCAATTTGAGAACAAGGAGGGTTTTCGTCCTCACTTGCAACCCCACAAGAGGGTTTCTGTCTTCAAGTGGAAAGGAATGAGCGGCAACCCAAAAATCTCATGAAAATTATGATAAACAATAGATGATCCTCAAACAAGCCAAGTGACCTCCTTTAATACACAAATGATGACACAAACCTCTAGAACAATCTCCAAAAGGGGTCGCCCCACTTGGAGAATTAATTTGATTTAATTATTGTCATTTCCCTCCAGTTTCTTTCTTCACCTTGGATTGGTCACTTTAGCATTTAAAATAATTTAATCTTTTAATATTTTTCTCCTTTATATGTTTTTACTTTATTCCATAAAGTCCCTTTAGCCGACATATAATAATGAATAGGCTAAATACCTTAAGTATTTAAAAATGCCTTTGATTTTAATGATATATTAAAGTTACTCAAGATTTGGAAATGATTGGGCCCAACTCAAAACATTATTAATTATTTTATTTGAGAAAAGGGGACATTACAATAATTGATTGAGGAACATTTTGGTTCATAAGAAATCTTGCATCAACCAAAAACATTAGTGATAAGTAGCAATAAAAATTGTACATGTAAACTTTGATGTTTTAACTTGTTGTGGAGCTCTAAATCGCGTTACAGTGCACCACACCATATTGAGGCATGTACGCAAATATGGGCAGCCTCAACAAGTAGAGAAACACCTGAAAATATGGTGTGCAGGTGCATTTCAACGAAGAGCTCTAAAACATGCTATAGTGCTCTGCACCATCTTGCGAAATGCATACATGTTTTAGACAACCTCAAGAAGTGCCTCATCTTTTCAGGAAACATTCCTTGGAGTTACACATTTACAAAAAAATCCAAAATATGCTACAAAGCACTGCACCATCTCATGGTATGTATACATACTCCAGACAACCTTATCAAGTGAATTATCAAATCAAAACATGATGCACAATTACACATTTACGTAGAAATAAAAAACGCTTTGCACTACACCGCACCGTCTCGCGCCAAGTGTACACCCTCTAGAAATCTTCACAAAGTGAACTACTACGTTAGAACATAGCATTTAATAACATTTCTATGTAGAACTCCAAAAACCTATAGCAGCCACACAGACCTTTTATGCCAGGACACGCCCTACCCATTATTATATCCAAGGCCCGTGGAAGGACAACATACTTGTTAGAGTGTTGTGCACCTGTTAGAGATGCCTTATAAGCTATGGAAGCTTAGTAGTCACATTATGAAGGTGAAGCGTCTCGCAGATGCAAGCTGAAGCATTTTGAATTCTGTTTGTGTGAGGGTTCAACTTAGCTAGCTAGGAGAGTTAGCTCAAGAACTTGAGGTTTGTAGAGATAGGATTACTCTCTAGGTAGTTAGATAATAGGAAGCAAAGATTTATTGAAGAGTGTGTAGGTCTGGAATTCTGAATAGAGCTGTAGGAGTGAACCATGTCCATGAATGGACCAATATTGTAACACTACATGTTTTATAGCCTATAATAAATTGGAAGTATATTGGAGGTGTGTGTAATCTCTGTATTTCCTCAAGTAAGATAAATATAAGCAATTTTCACTTTCAATCTCATTTAGAGTGTATGGGGTTGAAAGATACAAGGATAAGATTGTCCTTTATTGGACCCCCATCTTTGACTGCATCAATTATTTAACATGCAAGCAAAGACAAAGTCTTCGAGTTTATAATCGTGAGATTGTTAAGAAATCTATCAATAACTGGCTTATAAGTTATATTCAAGAATTGTGTAAAAGAAATACTAAATTAGTTCTTTACACTAAAAATGTCAGCCTACAATGACACGGAAATGAGGAAGTGAAGAGATTTCCATTCCCAGTTGAGAGTTCCATTCCCTAAGAATTGCCAAGTCTACCATAGGAAAACAGATAATTGGGAAGAGAAAAAAGTAAGCAATATGCTCATCAAGAGTTTCGTGTTTTGTGTCTGATATTCGATGAGGAAAAGTTCCCAAGTTCACAACCAAACAATGATCATAAAAGGTTAAACAAAACAAAAGTGATCAAGTCATGCTTTGTGCTTGTCCTCTTTCTTCACCCAAAACAACACAGAGTGTATGGGGTTGAAAGCTGTAAGGATAAGGTTGTCCTTTATTGGACCTCCATCTTTGACTGCATGCAATTATTATTCTTACTTTAAGTTTTTTTTTTTTTTCAAAGACTTTGAGATTTTAAACTTGAGCTCGGTAACATTTCTCAGCATATAAGTATTAACTTATACATCAAGAATTGTTGTATACGCATTTGGCTGAATTTGTAGTTGCAATGAATATACTGTAAAACTATACTGTGTGCTACGTGTATTGATGGTAAGTGAAGTGATCATCCATTCCCGTGTTTATCATATTCTTTTCCCGGTTGAATCGTTAAGATCTTACCAGTAGAAACATGAATTTTGTATGAATTGGGACATATTAAATATACTTTTATACAATCAACTATAACACAGACTTTCGATGATCATGACTGAAGTAATTCAAATAGGGAAAGTTCTCAAGATGAGAACCCAATAGGGATACAAAAAAGGTCCAAACAAGAAACAGCACAATTCGATGCAAGATTCATGCTGCTTTGCCTTGTTCATGAATTGTGTCACCCAGAATAACAGACTGAGATGACAGTCATTCATCACATTACCTAGGAATAGCCTTCGTACCATCAAAATTGCTATCCAGCTGTCCATGGAATAGTGCAGGTCGTCGAAATACATCAAAGACATGTCTCCTCAAGTGATTGAGCACCACTGAGCTTAAAAATAGCTAGAGTGCACCCGCCAATGCTTCTCAGACTCCTAGAGTTGTGAGATCATGTTTGGCATAATGTTATGGTCTGAACTCTTCCACTGTCATGAGCTAAAACACTCTAAATAGATGTAAGCATCAGAGGCAGAAGAAGGCTAAGAAAAGATTAGCAATTTTAAAATATGCCATTGACTATTTGAAGATGATCCGTGTATTCAGCAGAGAACTAAGTGTCTATAGTGCTTCCAATGACATAAAGATGTTTAATACTGAGATCCCAAAAATCTATTATTGGAGTGTTAGTGGATACAAGTAGCACCCTCATCAAGGAGTTGATCCAACTCGTGATTTGTAAAGGAAGATACCTCCTTTCTGTAACAACGTTCTGTGATAGCAGTTATACTAGATTCAAAAGATAATGCTGGTTCCAAGTATTGCTCCAAATAGGAGATGCGCTACATTCTCGCTTGGATGTTTGCACGTTCAAACTTGTACATACAGATGGACGACGTCGGCGTATTTCTATTTGTTGCTTGCTTGCAATTCTATGTTTGGGTCTTGTGTTCTATGTAGAATGGTTATAGAGAACCTATGCTACTTAAAACAACTGTTAATGTAACATACACATGCATAGTCAAGAATGACAACAATTAGTTTCTCATTAATAAGAGATCTAACTCAGTACAATTCATGCAGTATAGGGAGGATACAAGCGTCCCTACCTCTCTGTACAACAACTATTTAAACTCAAGATGAAATGGGCAACCATTTATTAATAGAGACGAACTACATTATCCACCCCCCCGCCTTAGGAATTTCAGACCCCATCTGACAATACTGATACATAATTTTGTGAAACAATAAAAAAAGCTCAAGGGGGAGAGGAAGAAGAAGATATCCATAGAGGCAAAGACAGATGTGTTAGAAGAGACCCAAAAGAGGCTGCTTGTTCTGATTTTAATTGCTGAAGCTCGGCCCTAAGACAATACACCTTGGTGGTACGCTGTTGCAGCCCTTTTCTGCCATCAGTTCATGTTCCATGTTCTTGTGAACCTTTAACCATCAGGAAGTTTCCTCTAACTTCCTTTTTGCAATGTTGGTCTCTTCCCCAACTACTTGAAGCTTGTCATTGAGGGTATTGACTTTTGCCTCATGCTCAGGAACCTTTAGAGCCTGAGCTCGAGTGATATGAGTTAGTTGCGTGAGCTGATCCTAAAAGCGGTGTTGTTGTTCCTCCAACTGAGTTCGCAGTTCCACATTCTCTGTTGTAACCTTGTCCTTTTCAATTTCATGATTTTATTGCTCACACACGGAAAACTACAAGGGGAAATACTGGTATTGATAGATTTTCTCATTGCTACACAAGGTCCCCGAGATGTTCTACGTAGGCGAGGTAATATCTTTCGAGGCAAGTGTAGGTAACCATTCCTCACACATCTCTAAAGTATTTTTTTGAGGCCACCCTTGACATAAACTGTAATGTCCCCATTTTTGAAGACTTATCATTCCTTGTGGGCTTTAGGGATGTTGCAAGGGAAAAATTATATTAAATAATTTTATAATATTGCCTGGAGAGTGATTTTTATCATTTGACATTATAAAGCAATATTTATTTAATTATTTAATATTTATGGAGCAAGTAATTATTTAATTAAATTCCCAAAATACAAATTAAAAAGGGGAATTAATTAAATAATATTTAAGTGGCTTTTAAATATTAAAATCACCCTTTTAAAAAGGGGACGCCACACCTAGGGAAAATAAACTGCTTTTATTTAATAATTTCCCTCTCCTAGGGATTTCGAAGTTTGTGCCTCCTTGCTTATAAAAGGAGTGTTAGGATCATTGTTAGACTCATGTTATGATGATATTTATTTTATGCTCCATGCTTGGAGTGGGGATGTATGCCCATTGATGCTTTCTCTCTCTCTTGCGTGGGAAGTTAGTGAGCTGGTTTTGATATTCAATTGAAGTATATTAATTAGATTTGCAAATCTACTTGTTGGTGATTCTCTTTCTAGCTTTGGCGCCTTTAATTGAGAGTAAAATCTGCCTGTTATTGAATCTGATGAAGGGTTTTATGGTGTTTTAGATCTGTTGGTTATTGCTGGTTTTATTCTAACTATGGCGACTTGAATAAGACATTTGTTAGCATGTTTTAAGGGTGAACAAACTTTATTCAAAATCTGATGTGTTGGCTTATTTTTGCTGAGTTTGGGCAGCTGTTTTAAGTGTAATGAAGGGTTATTGAGTGCCGGAAATCATTCATGCCATTTACTCAAACCCTAACAACTGGTTTGGGGACTTTGGGGGCTATTTTGGAGGGATTTCAGTTATCATACAATTCAGATCTGTATTAGTGCGAAAATATCTTAATTTATAAAACTATTTGCATTGTATTTGAAGAGAAAACATGGAATATTGGAGTTATCAATTTTAGAAGATTTCAGCTGTTTGCATGCTTCCCAATTGTTATAAATTAGTATTTATTTCAGATTTGCAGTTTTGGGGGTTGATTTAATATTGAATGTGATTGTAGAAATTAGGAGGAATAAGGAGAGGGTGATTTCATAATTTTTGGAGTAGTTTTTGTGCCCTAAAAGTGTTGGGCGACCTACTTTTTAGGTCAAAATTAGGGTTTCGGGTTGGTTGTGCAAAATCTGATTTTTGCATATTGTTCCTCATATTTTTATGGTCCATTATCCAAAATTTCAGCTCATTTGGACTTCCCTAGCCAAAGATATGAATTTTTGAAGTTTGCAGCAGTTAGGGTTTGAAAATTAATTATTTTCAGCTTTGTGTGATTAGATTTGTATTAATTTCTAACTTATTTTAGAAGGGGATATTACAGTGGTATCAGAGCAAATTTTCTTTGCTCCTTGTGGGTTTGTTTGTAGAGTGAATCATGGAGCTTGCTAGTGTCGGAGGTTTGAGGACTAAGTTCTATAAGCTTGGAAAAATGCTCAAGGGTCTCTCACTTGAGAAGAGCATATTGATCTACACTTTGGAAAATGTGGTAAGTTGTTTGTGTTTGGTCAAGCACTCAGATTGTGGCTTGATGATTTCAGTTCTAGATCCTTTGGGCCACAATTGGTTATATTTTTGGGACATATAGATCTAGATGTAAGACTTGTAGTTATCACTTGTATAAGTGAAATTATGAGGATTAAGGCTCCGGAACCACCCTATAACGATCACATCATGAAGGAAATATTTCAGATCATGGCAGACAGTTTTGAGGGTCTTGGTGACACCATAGATGTTCTTTTTGCTAAGAGGGTCACTATTCTGAAAAATATGGCAGACATTAGATCTTGGGTCCTAATGATAGACTTGAAATCTGATGAACTAATTTTTCAAATGTTTGACAATTTCTTTACTTCTATTCTTAGGGATCAAGCAAAGATTGTGGTTTCTTCAATGCAAATTATTATGTTTTCAATTCTGAATGAGGAGGATGATATTTTGATGTCACTTCTAACAATTTTATTTGCCTACGTGAGAAAGGAGAAACAAGAAGTGTCACCCATAGCAGAAACACTTGCTCAAAGTATAGTAGATTAGTGTCAAGAGAAGTTGAGGCTCTATTTGATTGATGAAGAGCTTGCTGGTCCTGTTGTACATCTGCAACAAAAAACAGTGAAGGAAGAAGATCCATTAGATGAAGAGCAAAGTAAAAGTTCCTCATTGGTTGAAAGTATTTCCTTGTCTTCTAATATTTGCATGCCTAGTGAAGTGACAGAAAAGGGAATCATGAAAGAGGAGCAAAAAGATAATTCAGATTTGCACATGGTAAAGTCAAGTTTAGGGAATGAAGCACCAAAGAAGGATGATGATTTTCAATTTAAAAAGTTTGCTAATGTAGCCCCTAAGGTTAAGCATTTTGATTTATTATATCCCCATCATATTTTGTGTTCTCCATACCTTGTCACCTATGAATATGATGCTAACAAAAAGGTCAAGGAAAATGGTGCTTTGTTGGATGGAAATTGCAAAAAGAAAGGGGTTGAAATTCTGAGTTATGAAGAGTTTATGGGCAACATATATGGAGGAAAAACACATGACATCGTTCTAAGGTATGAAGGGTTGCATACTTCTCCATTTCATATTTGTCATCGTTATTATATACATTTGAAAATTGATGATAAGGGAAGAGTACATAGGCATCTTCTTGGGCAGCATGTAGGGAAGAATAAGCATGTGCATAATTTAGTACCCTATGGTTTACCTTGCTACAAGTATGATCCAACAAGGGCAACCTTTGATTGAATAAGAGTAGTCCATGTATTTTGTTATGTCATCATTCCTTGAGAACTTTACTTGCATACATGATGGGTATGTTTCTCCATGGGTGAATCTCCAAGGAAACATTGATAAGATCTCCCATAATTATTCTTTGCTGGACCATACTTGATGTCAATTTGACAAACTATATGAAGCTATGAGCTCTTTTGTTTTTGATGATACATTTTTGGCATTTAATGATTGCATGGAATTGAGTGGGTGCAAAAAGAAATCAGATTTAGAAGATGGGCTTGTGAAGAGGTATGCTTATGAAGGAAGAACACCATGGGATGCTTATGGTAATTTTCAGTTCACTGTAATTTTCCACACAACAGGCCCCAATGGGCAAATGAATGAGGTTTTTCACCTAAGCACGGGCCTTATGAATGCCCCAAGTCATCACCCACCAAGTATGAAGGCTTGCGAGGAAGAAAAAAGGGCTTTGGATGAAGAAAATGGTAAAGGAAAGAGTGCTGTCCCAAACACAGAAATTCTGAGTTTTGTAGATGTTGGGAGCAACCCAAGGTATGATATTCTATTTATTTCTCCTTCCATATTGAGTTTTGATGGGTATGATTTTGAGCATGATAGGGAGATGGATATGGTGTGTCACATGGCATATAATGGTCACATTCTTGTTGGTACTTTTGCTCCTAACAATGGGGTGCATGATGGAAGAAAAGAAAGAGTGACTATCACTCTTCCCAATGAAGGAAGCCATAATAGTAAGCTTGTTGGTACGTATGAAGAAATCATCATTAGAGGACACAAAAGCATGATTGATTCCTATGTTTCTCTTTCTTTCATAAGGGAAAGTCATTTTCACAAAGAAAGGTACAAAGTTCCTTGGTCTGTCTATGATAATATTCATACATGCATGCACTATATTTCGGTTTTCTCCTCTTCTTATGAGCATAGAAAAAGGGAAAATTTGGGGTATCTTCTTGCACATATTGCTCCATGTGGAATGAGAATAAAAGGATTTGAGTTTTGCAAGTTCGGTGTGGATACAAGGAAATCATTTCATTTCCTTTGTCAAATGATGCTAACTCCTATCTCTTTAGAAGACTTGAAAGAAGGGTGGATCACATGGACTATACTTGGCATTGTAAAAAGTTCATTTTCAGATTTTGAGCTGCAGTTATGTCTTCCATTTGAATGTTTGATTGATGTGCTTCCAAAAGTTGTGTGTTGGGAATGCTTGGTTGTTACTTACATTTGGGTTTCAATGGAAAGTTTGGAAAAGATGAAGGAACATGGTATGAATTCTTCTCAAAGTATTTCATTTTCAGCTATACATGTGGATAATTTTCAGTTGATTATGGTTGAGGATGAAATTTCAGTTATATGGGAGCCACTTGTATTCACTAGATTGATGTTCTTTCATGTTGGGGAAAAGATTTTGAAATATGCTAGCTGCTGCCCCATCATTTTTATGATTGACATTACTATGACTAGCTTCCCTATCACATCTATAATTCAGATTTTTGCCATGCATTTGATGATATGGTTGTTGGTGCTTGATTTTGGCTCATGGGTGGATATTTGGGGGTGGAAACTAGCCACTCCAATTCTGATATTTGGAGATTATAATAGCACTTGGGGCCACATAACAGAGTTTAGGGGCAGCCCATACACAGAGGAGTTGTACATGCCATGGAGACACATTGGAAAAGTGTTCTTCAACCCTTATTTTTCTAATTTGTTTGCTTTATGCGCAGGTTTGAAGAAGAAATTACAACAGACTACACCCCTAATTTTTAGGAGAATTTAAGCGGTCCAAGATATTGCAAATTCTACTTCACTTGAGTGGCATGGGAGCACAGCTTTTGGAGTACCACACTTTTGGACACGGACACGGACACATGAGCTTGCTATTGCTTAAGGACAAACAATCTTGGGAAGGGAGGACTGTAATGTCCCCATTTTTGAAGACCCTTAGCCTATCATTCCCCGTGGGCCTTAGGGATGTTGCAAGGGGAAAATTATATTAAATAATTTTATAATATTGCCTGGAGAGTGATTTTTATCATTTGACATTATAAAACAATATTTATTCAATTATTTAATTAAATTCCCAAAATACAAATTAAAAAGGGGAATTAATTAAATAATATTTAGGTGGCTTTTAAATATTAAAATCACCCTTTTAAAAAGGGGACGCCACACCTAGGGAAAATAAACTGCTTTTATTTAATAATTTCCCTCTCCTAGGGATTTCGAAGTTTGGGCCTCCTTGCTTATAAAAGGAGTGTTAGGATCATTGTTAGACTCATGTTATGATGATGTTTATTTTATGCTCCATGCTTGGAGTTGGGATGTATGCCCATTGATGCTTTCTCTCTCTCTTGCGTGGGAAGTTAGTGAGCTGGTTTTGATATTCAATTGAAGTATTTTCATTAGATTTGCAAATCTACTTGTTGGTGATTCTCTTTCTAGCTTTGGCGCCTTTAATTGAGAGTAAAATCTGCATGTTATTGAATATGATGAAGGGTTTTATGGTGTTTTAGATCTGTTGGTTATTGCTGGTTTTATTCTAACTATGACGACTTGAATAGGGCATCTGTTAGCATGTTTTAAGGGTGAACAAGCTTTATTCAAAATCTGATCTGTGTTGGCTTATTTTTGCTGAGTTTGGGCAGCTGTTTTAAGTGTATTGAAGGGCTATTGAGTGCCGGAAATCATTTATATCATTTACTCAAACCCTAGTGACTGGTTTGGGGACTTTGGGGGCTGTTTTGGAGGGATTTCGGTTATCATACAATTCAGATCTGTATTAGTGCGGAAATATCTTAATTTATAAAACTATTTGCATTTTATTTGAAGAGAAAACATGGAATATTGAAGGAGTTATCAATTTTAGAAGACTTCAGTTGTTTGCATGCTTCCCGGTTATTATAAATTAGTATTTATTTCAGATCTCCACTTTTTGGGGTTGATTTAATATTGAATTTGATTGTAGAAATTAGGAGGAATAAGGAGAGGGTGATTTCATAATTTTTGGAGTAGTTTTTGTGCCTTAAAAGTGTTGGGCGACCTACTTTTAAGGTCAAAATTAGGGTTTCGGGTTGGCTGTGCAAAATCTGATTTTTGCATATTGTTCCTCATATTTTTATGGTCCATTATCCAAAATTTCAGCTCATTTGGACTTCCAAAGATATGAATTTTTGAAGTTGCAGCAGTTAGAGTTTGAAAATTAATTATTTTCAGCTGTGTGTGATTAGATTTGTATTAATTCCTAACTTATTCTAGAAGGGGATATTACATAAACTCGTGTGAACTCTAAGTGGCAATCTTCCTAAACAAATTGTTGGATGTGAGTGACTTCATTCAAAATCCTTCGTATCTAATATGGTCCTCCGAGCACACACTAGTGATTCCTTGAAGGGCTTGGACCATGGGATCGATGGTTCTTAAGGGTTTCATACGGATGTGCAACATTAGCACTGGGAATTTTTTTTAGGTACAATATCATCCTGAATCTCAATGGGGTTTGTCTTTGAGGGCCCTTCCTTTGAATGAAACTCAAAGTCAATCCCAAGCTGAATCTCTTCTCCATCAGCGTACTTTGTTTGTTGAGCCTATGCATGTTTGATGGGTTGTAGTGGACTAAGGAGGGTTTCCTAGAACATGGGATTAAATGCCTCCCCAATTTGGTTCAAGTAGTCTTCTATTTGTTTTCCTACCATCAGTTGTTCCTCTTGAAGAGGTTGTTTCAATTGTTTAGTGGAGGAACCCATAAGTGGGGTTGAGGTTGAATCTACAATATATGTAATGTGCTTCTCATCCTCATATGTGAAGGAATCATCACCTTCTTCCTCTTCTAATGTTGCAGTCTCAGTCCTAGCTTTCCTTTTCCATTCCGTGTTATTATCCCTGGCTTCAACAAGTGGAATACCTTGATACTTCCATTGAAAGATGAATGGTCAATGTGGGTCATAGGAGCTATTGGAGGCAAACTCTTCACCCAACATCACCTGTATATACATGACATCCAAAAGGAGCCCAATAACATGATGGGTCATGTAGAATCCTTTGCATGTTAAGGATAAAAACTATGAATCCAAGTTAATAACACCTTTTCCCAGTTGTAAATCTCACCCCTTCGTAATCCAAGCATCTATTTTGTCATCCACCAAATAATGTCGGATGCCTAAGTGGCTGCTTCTAAGTGGCATTGCATCACATCCAAGATGCATCGACACTTGTCCAAAGCCAAATACCCGTTTTTAATTCCACGGTGCCCTTTCGCCCACATGTTGTTGAGCTCTTCTTTTGTCACGTCCTTCTTGCAAGGGTGTTGGATGGCTTGGTCTTTTTGAGGAGTGGTCAAATGAGGGTTAGTAGCCTTGCTAACCGGCAACTTGTGTCAAGACACACCAAATCTCCATGTGAAAGCTTGAGGAGTGTAGATGAATTTTACTTCTTTGTATATGTAGCGGAGAAATGGACAGTGTGTGCCCCTATTGTAATTAGAAACCAAACAAACCAAGGAGGGTTCGAATTATTGTGTATGCGTTTGTAGGATTCTATCCACACCCGGTCTACGCAAGGCTATTTTGAACTCGTGTGTTGGTTTTATTTCCTTGTAGCTGGTAGGATTTCCCAAGTTAGAGTATTAGGAGTGCGTGGAGTCTTCTGTCCCGATCCTCCCTCATTCGGCTTTTTATTGCCCATTGCTACCCCTTGATTTGAACTACTTGTGGTCAAAGAAGTTTGCACCATTTTGGGAGTTAGGATAGGGTTTTTCTTTAGTACTCTTTGACCTTCTTGAACTGTGACAAAATTTTCAAATGTCATTTAAAAGCTCTTTTTCTTTTTCCCGTAAGTGATGGTTGTGTGGTGCCCACTTGATGAGGGTTTGCATTTCCGTTTGCCATACTTGTTATAGTAAACCCCGGCTTGCTAATCACCAAATAGTTACTAAAGCCTCCTTGCTTGGATTTATGGAAATGTAACTGCAGTCCTTAAATCTGATTTGCTTCACCAAACGTGACCTTGAAATTGTTTGTGGAAGCCAATGGCGAAACAAATTTGCTGGATAATGCCCTTCCTCCAGCAGTAAACACCAAAGTTCTTAAGAGTATATGCTTGGTGTTGCATGCTAGTGTAAACGAATTTTCCTCTACTCAATGCCCACTTTTTAATTCACTGTTTTCTTTTTGTTTCCGGTGTTGTGATTGCATGAAGAGTTGTAGCGGAGCATATACCGGTAAAGATGTGCTTGTTTACGATTCCCAACTATTCCATGGGTTCTTACATTGTTGCTCGGGGTCGTATCTTTCATGGAAGGTGTCCCATTGTGGCAGGGATTGAAGGATGCACTTGGCGATATAAAGCTGAAATAAACACTCAACATCACAATGTTTTCTTGGTTGCTCGCATGAGGAGGTCGAACTGGTGGTTTGGCAGCAGCAGGACTTCCACATGCAATGGCAGCATACGGCCTAGGCAACTGTGGTTATGTAGGTCAAATGGAAGGGGATCGGTTATTGGGGAAAGGCAGAGTTCAAATGGCTGAGTGGGATATCAAACACGGTGAGGGAAGGAGATTGTACAGGGAGGTACCGTGGTTTGGAAAGTTGAACTGTGGTTGTTGCAGCACAAGGTGGAATGGCCTTTTAAATGCTTTTGCTACTCCTTTTATTTGCCTTTTATCTTTTATGTTTGTTTAGTCTTTTATTTGAATGAACACATGAGGGTCCAGCGAAGCCAATGTTTCAGTCCTTTTAATGTACAAAGGTTTTGCTTGTTATTTTATGTAATTGAATCAATCTCTTTTTGTGAGCCCCTTCCATGTATCATTGCTTTATTCCTTTCCTCAGATGGAATTTTGTTGTTAAGCATGCTGATATACTTTCTCGCCATGCTCGATAAAGTTTTAAATCTAGAGCCATTGACTCTGTCTTCTACCAAATTCCCATCCAATTATTCCAATTTGACTGCTCCATTCATGAAAATCTCTAAAAATTTAAATGATCCCAACCACAACACTTTAAACTTACCCGGTGCATGCCTCCCATTATATCTCAACACAAGAGCTTTAGCTTTAAAGTTCATCCGTTGGAGGTGTTTATAATGCCAATACTTCTTTTCAACACAACTTCTGTTGCCTATTTTGCCATTCTCGAAGATCTCTAAATTTGTAAATGGTGTTAGCCATAACACTTTGAACTTAGCTTAATTTTACGTTTTCCATTATATCTTGACACTAGTGTTCTAGCTCTAAAGTTCATTTGGTGGAGGTGTTCATCATGCCAATACTTCTTTTTTGTGTAACTTCCGTTGCACATTGTGCCATTACCTGATGCTCATTGAGCTTATTTATTGATGTAGTCATTTTGCTAGGCTCTCATCATCCCTCAATCAATTTTCCACATCTACCCGTACATTTGGTGCTAAATACTCTATAGGAACTTCTTATCTTGCCCATACAATAGTCAAAAGGGTGTATGGTTGGTGGTGACTTTATACACCATTCAATAGGCCCATGCTATTGCAAGTAAGTATTCTTCCCAATCACCCTCTTATGTACTGCACGACTTCTAGATTACAGATGTTATAACTTTGTTCATGGGTTTTGCTTAGCCATTCGTGAGTGGGTAGTACGGGCTTGACTGAGAATGAAAAATGTGTAACTTTGAAGTCATCAACCAGATCACATTGCTGACAAAATGCCTCTCCTATCACTAGTGATTTGTTTTGGGATCTTGAATTTGGTAACCACCTAGTCAAAGATGAACTTCATTGTACTCAAGGCACTATTAATTGGCAAGGCTCTCGTTTCTTCCCACCTAAGTATTTGGTGGCCGTAATGATGTACTTGCAACGATGAAATTTACTTACTTTCAAGGGCCCAATGAAATCCAAGACCCAACATTCAAAGAGTTTATGAGGCGGCAATGACTATAGGGGCATAAAGTTTCTTTTTGATGGTTTCCTCATATGTCGACAAGTGTTGCATCCCAATAAGCATTCCTTTGCATCATGGGGCAAGTATGGCCACCAAAGTCCCACTAATAGTACTTCCCTTGCAACAGCATTGCATACCAAGCGCCCCACCACTGGGTCTTTACGAATTTCCTAGAGGACATCCCAAATTTCCTCTTTCATCACACAATGTCGCATGATGTTGTCGCGTCCCATGTTGTACAATCACTTCACTTCTCACAATGCTTGATACTTGAGGTTGCAACTTCTCTAATTGGGTTTCTCTCTACTCGGACTTTACAAAATTAGCCCACACCTATACCACTCTCGTGTAGGGTGAACAGGTCACCAAATTCTATTTGCCAAACATAATTCTTTACAAGTTGGGTCATCTTTGTGTCCTAGTAGGCACACCTTGTCAACAACGCATTTGGGAAGTGTGATGCTCCAAAATATATGACATTTTGGGGTAAGTAAAATACGTGTTGCACTCAAACAAAATTTCTATTGCCCACACATGTGCAAACAGGTAAAGTTTCCTATCAAAGTCTTGTGTTCCTTACAACAATGTCAAACCAATGAACAAGAAACTTAGACTATACATGATAAAGGACCACAAGAGGCTATCAACATGGATATCTTGTCTGGGCTGTCTATGGCAAAGCACCATCAGTTTGCTAGGCTCTCATCATCCCTCAAACTATTTCCCACAACTACCCATACATTTGGTACTAAATACTCTATAGGAACTTCTTCTCTTGACCATGCAATAGTCAGAAAGGTGTATGGTTGGTGGTGACTTTATGCGCCATTAAATAGGCCCATGCTATTACGAGTAAGTATTCTTCCCAATCACCCCCTTCTGTACTACACGACTTCTAGATTACGGATGTCATAACTTTGTTCATGGCTTTTGCTTAGCCATTCACAAGTGGGTAGTACGGGCTTGACAGAGAATGAAATATGCTATGCTTTTTGTATAAGTATTTATTGAAATTTTTATTATAAAATTAATTTATATAGTTAATTAATATTTATTAATAATCAATATTTAATAAGATATTTATATTTTGTATATAAATATCTATAAAAACAATAAATTTTAAAAATAAAAATACTAAAAATAAAATATAGACAAATTAAATTAACAAGTCTAAGGTTTTAAACTAAATAATATATTAATAGATATTTATTGCTTTATTTTTTATTTTCAAAAAAATGAAATAAATATGTAGATTTATATACTTTGAACTTAATTACTATTTTTTATCCAATTTTTATAGGTTGGCAAACATGTTTCGAATTTTATCCTCGTTGACATGAACATGAACCTTGTGACTTAGTGCAGATGTATGCTACGCCCTTAATCTATTACATGTATTGGGCTATGTATAACGAACATGTGGCTGATATAATCTTAACTTGTCTTGTCACATCTCTCTATACTTTCATATTGTTAGTAGGGTCGGCTTATAGATTAATCGTAGCCTATGTATACTGTCATTGCGTACTTGGATCATCATTGTGTATTCTATTCTTATTGTAAGGTTATAGAGGGTTCCCCCTCTTAAGTGGTCAAGTCATATATTCTATTATGCTATCTATCAAATATCGAGTACCTATTCTATTATGCTATTATTGCGAATTATTGTTACTGTTCTATTTCTGTGTTTAGTTATGCGATATATTGTTGAATTGATCTAAGTAATTTCATTACAAGTGGTATAAGAGCTTCAACTTGGGCAAGCTTTTTTGCGTCACAATTTTTTTAGGCCTGGCATTTGAAGGTTGTAGGATTGGAAAAACTAGCTTGCGATTTGGAAGGAATTTGATTTTTTTTGTCACCACAGTATTGCATGTGTTTTTTTTTTCTAAAAATGTAGTTATAAAGTCTAGAAGTTTTTGGACCCCTTGCAAAATAACATTCATTGGATTTGTGTTGGTGAGATGATCCCAATGGTACCATCCTCCCATAACCTTTTTTTTAGAGAGTTTTTTCCCTTTTGCAGTAACGGTCATTAGATTCCTCTTGAAAAGATGGTAACCGTATATTCCACTGATAACCCTATTTTTTATCCCTAAACCCTAAACCCTAAACTCCAAACCATGAACCCCAAACCCCAAACCTTTAACCCTCAGCCAAAACCCCTAAACCCTTAACCCTAAACCTTAAAATATCAACCTTAAACCTTAAACCCTAAACCCTCAACCCTAAACCATGGTAGGGTGCTCAACTAGAGGTCAAAGAAAAGGTTCTGGCACTTCGGGAAGGGCGCCAAACAAGGAAGAGGTTGATTTTGATTCAGAGGTGAAAATAGATGATTTGCAGCATGTTAGTGATCGGTTTTAGGATAACCTGAACCTATTATAGTCACAAGTGGCATCTATTTCTGCATCTTTGGCTGATCTGCAGTCGTTAGCCAATAATCCCAATCTAGGGAACATGGGATCTTCTAGCAGCCCACATCCAAACATGACACTACTTCAAAATTTATCGCGCCGTAATATGGGATTCTAGAACATGCTACCAAGGTGGAGATGCACATGTTTCATGTGAAGGATCCATTTACTTGGATCAATCACATGGAGAATTTCTTCGGTCTACATTAAACTCCTTGTGCACAAAAGGTTATGGTAACATCTTTCTATTTAAAATCAGAGCAATTCATTTGGTATAGATGGTTGTGTGCTCTAAAGAAGAAGAAAGGCTTAACTATCAAATGGTTGATGTTCACCAGTGAACTTCAAATGCACTACAACAACAATGTGACAAAGATCTACTTTAGTGAACTGACCAAATTGAGGCAAACAAAGTTTCTCAAGGATTATATTCAACAATTCTTGAACCTATCCTTGCGTGTGGAGGTCATCATAGAGGATAACCTCAATGATATTTTTTTTGGGAGGGCTCATGGGTAGTATCCAACATGATGTTCTCATGTTTAACTCGAGTTTGGTATTAGAGTCCATTGTCTTTGCCCGTAGGGAAGAAGGAAAATATTTGTTTTAAAGGTGACCATTTTCCATGGGGAGAGTGTGGTACACCATCATTTCCCCCACCTATTAGGTTGACTCAACAAATTAAAGATAAAAATCAAAAGTTAATGAAGATAAGAGGATGAGGATATGGAGGGTGAGATCAAGGAAAGGCTAGAAGGGAAATCTGACAGCCCCCATACAACCATCTCATGTCATGCATTTTTTGGAATTAACACTCCTCAAACCCTAAAGGTTGTGGGTTTTTTGAAGAAACAAAGAGTAACAATATTAATTGACACAAATAACACACATAACTACATCAACAATAAGTTGGCGGCACAGTTGAATTGTTTTGTTTATCCAACTCCAAAATTTCAGTCATGATTGTTGGAGGCATAATTAGTTGCTTTGGGAAATGACATAGTATCAAAATAGCCATGAGTGAGTACAGGTTAAATCTCCCATGTTTGCCATTCCAATGGGAGGAGCAAACATCATTTTAGGAGTACAATGGCTCATGACATTGGGAATGTTTGAGATGATTTTCTAGGAATTGTTCATGCAATTTCACTCTGAGGGAAAGACATTTCAACTTTGTTGTCTACATGCAAAATTCCCATAGATGGTTAGTTTGCACTAGATGCAGAAGATGCTTAAGAAGGGGGTGAATGGGTTCGTGGCAAAACTGTTTTCCATTGAAGCAGTTTCGATGCAAACATCTACACCACTAGACTTATCGTTAGTTCTTGGTCACCACTCAATTGTTTTTGAAGCAATGCCAAAAGGTCCACTGCCAAGAAGAGAGCATGATCATGCCATTCAACTGATTCCAGGTAGTCAAACACCCAACATCGGCCTTTATAGGTACTCATATGTCGAAAACAGTGAGATTTAAAAGATGGTGCAAGAGACGTTGGAGGCAAGTATCATCGAACATAGCTAAAGTGCATATTCTTCTCCAATTGTAATGGTGTGCAAGAAGGATGAGACATGGCGGATGTGCCTCGATTATAGAGAAATCAACAAGCACACCATCAAATACAAGTTTCCAGTTCTTGTAATTGATGATTTGCTAGATGAGTTGCACGGGGCTATCTATTTTAATAAGCTTGATCTTCACTCTGGTTATCATCAAATACGGATCAAGGATGACGAAATACGTAAGTCAACATTCAAAACCCTCAAGGGCCATTAGGAGTTTCTGGTGATGCCTTTTGGCCTCACAAATGCACCCTCTACCTTTAAGAGTTCTATGAACACTATATTTCACCCATTTTTGTGGAAGTTTGTCTTGGTAATTTTTTGATGAAATCTTAACTTAAAGCAAGACATGGGAAGAGCTTTTGCAATACGTGGAATAGGTGCTACTCACTCTAGAACACTATTTGCCTTATGTCAAGCCTTCAAAAAGTAATTTTGGGGTGGAGGTTGAGTACTTGGGTCATATTGTGCCACATGAAGGGGTAAAAGTGTACCCTCACAAGATGAAGGCCATGGTGGGATCGAAAGTTCCAAAAAATTTGAAGAACCTTGGTGGCTTCCTTGGGTTGACAGGGTACTATCGTCGTTTTGTGAAGAACTATGGTAGCATAGTAGCACTACTCACAACATTATTGAAGAAAGACTCCGTCCAGTGGAATGAAGGAGTCACCAAGGCATTTGACTAGCTGAAGGAGGCGATGTGCACCACTCTAGTCCTGGCTATCCTGATTTTTCTAAGGAATTCATTGTGGAATGTGATGCATAAGGTTATGGAATGGGAGCGGTATTGATGCAAAGAAGGACGCCCCATTGCCTTTGAGAGTCGCCAGCTCAAAGGAAAGAATTTACAAAAATCCATATATGAGAAAGAAATGATGGCTATCCTTCATGTTGTCAAGCAATGAAGACCGTACTTGATGGGAAGACATTTCAAGGCGAAGACGGATCATGATAATCTAAAGTATTTCTTGGAGAAAAGGTTGTCATAGGAGGAACAACAAAAATGGGTTACTAAATGTTAGGATTGATTTTAAAATCGTCTACAAGAAAGAGAAGGAAAATGTTGGGTAGATGCACTCTCTGGGAAGAATGAGCCCACAAAAGCACTACTATGTGCTATGCCCGTGTTACAACCTGATTGCGTGGATGAGGCTAGAACCGAATGGGAGAATGATGAGGATACCCAAGGTTTGTTTCATGATCTCAAATAGGATTCAAGTGTATTAGAAAAATTTGTATGGAATGGGTCCCTCTTTGGTACAAGGATAGGTTGAACTTGTGCAGAAATTCAACATTGAAACAAAAGGTTCTTGTAGAACTACCCTAATCTCCGGTGGGGGGCATTCAAGATTCCTAACGACTTATCATAGGATCAAGAGAGATTTCTTTTGGAAGGGCTCAAGGGGGATGTTTAGAAGTTTGTGGCAGAGTGTATGGCGTGTCAACAAAATAAGGGTGAGATAACTAAGATGCATGGCTTTTTGCTGCCTTAGCTATGCCTAGCCAAGGGTGGGAGGAGGTTTCAACGGATTACATTACAGGATTGACCAGGTTAGAAGGGAAAACTGTCATCATCGTGGTGGTGGACAAGCTCACCAAATATGCCCACATTTGTGCCTTATCCTGCCCATTTTTCGCCAGCTCAATGGCATATGCTTTCATGGACACGGTTTAAAAGTAATATGGTACTCCCAAGATCATAATAAGTGACCGTGATCCTATCTTTACCAGTAATTTTTGGGTCGATTTATTTTCAGTTATGGGTACTCAATTGGCACATTGATCATCCTATCATCCTCAATCTGATGGGAAAATAAAAGTGGTGAACAAATGCCGAGAAGGATACCTACAATGCTTTGATTAGATAAGAAAGAAAGATGGGTTCAATGGCTATCCCTAGAAAAATGGTGGTATATTACTTCCATACTTTTTCCAAAATGTCTCCATTTGTGGCTTTATA
This sequence comes from Taxus chinensis, assembly GCA_019776745.2. Classification (NCBI taxonomy): domain Eukaryota; kingdom Viridiplantae; phylum Streptophyta; class Pinopsida; order Cupressales; family Taxaceae; genus Taxus; species Taxus chinensis. The sequence continues at coordinate 361,046,642 of CM034152.1, read as the reverse complement.
TAGGTACCAACCACGATCCATTACATTTTCCTTAAGCATACACCCAAAGGTCCATGCAGTAGAGGATCACATTCAACACCAATAGGAAGTGTTGGCTAGCCTAAAGGAGAATTTGGCATAGACACAAAATCAAATGAAGCAATAAGCTGATCAACACCTCGATGAGAGGCAGTTTGAAGTAAGTGATTGGGTATTTGTGCGGCTACAACCATACAAGAAAATGTCCTTGAAACAAAAAAATAAGGATAACAAGCTTGCTCCTAAGTATTATGGTCTTTATCAGGTCTTGTAGAAAATTGGGAGTGTAGCATACAAGTTGGAATTACCTCTATTTACATGAATACATTTTGTATTTCATGTTCCCTGCTTTAAGAAGGTCATTGGGAAGCTAGTACCTGTCTAGACTGAGTCCTCTAGGCATGATACGCCCTTAACCTATTACATGTATTGGGATATGTATAGCTGACTTGTGGCTAACATGATCTCTTAACTTGTCTTGTCACATCTCTTTATACTTTCATATTGTTAGTAGGGTTGGGTTTTGGATTAACTATAGCCTATTTAGGGTATATATATAGGAGGTAGGGGTTAGTACTTGGATAATCATTGTGTATTGTATTCTTGTTGTAAGGTTGTGGAGTTTGCACCCTCAAAATGGCTAAGTCATTTTTTTTTTTCTGTTGTTTATCAAATATTGAGTACCTGTTCTATTTTACTATTATAATTGTGAATTACTACTGTTCTATTTTTGTGTTCGGTTATATGGTTTGTTGTTGAATTGATCTAAGTAATTTCATTACAACGTATACCTGTTTGTTTATGTTTTAGAATACTTTGATGCCATACTTTTGATTTTGTGAGGATATGGATTAAAGTAGTGACATCCCAACATGTGTTCTCAAAGATTCTTAGATTGTGCTTTTTTTAGAGGTTCCTTATAACTATGCCAGGAGTTGGTGCATTATCCTTATTATCTCCAGATCCGCTTTCACATTATTTTAACCCTTCAACATTTGACCCAATGAGTGACATTTTGTAAGATCTCAATTGAAGTATTCTTGCGAGTGCATTCCATATGATAGTAGCATAAGAGCATAGTAGAAACAAATAAGCAACTGCTTCTTTGTCCCCCTAGTAGTTAGGACAAATGGTTGGCCCAACCCACCCATTTCTTTGCATCAAATCAGATGTTAGAACTTCGCCTTAAGTGCTGGCCATAGGAAGTGTTTGAATTTGGGTCATGTTTGGACGGACCAAAGCACCCTTTATTGTTTGTTGGAAGTAGTATCCTTGTTAAGATGGGAAAAAGCCATGGCCACTGTGCATTCTCTTGAATGGGTAGAATTCCACACTGTTTGTCCTTGTTGGTGGTGTAATAGCGTGTACCTCTTAGCCAACTCATCGGATAATTGATGGTATTGTAAGGGGTATTGAGAAGTGTAGTGTTGAGAAGCTCAATGTTCCATCGTCTCCCTCCCTCTCTTGTGGTGTTTAGACAATTTTCCACACTTTGATGACCAACCCTTTGCATTGCAGCTAGTAGTTCCCCTAAGTTTGGTTTAAAAATGGGGTATTTTCCATTCCAGCAGCATTCCTAAACTCTTGCTTCTTCCACTCTACCAATCTGCCAAGTGGTGCATTGGTGCATTGGTGCAGCAATGCTAGTCCTGATTTGACATGTTATTCTTTGGATGAGTGGATAGGATTCTGATTAGTAAGCATACAGTCATCATTGGGATTGTGGAAATATTTATGTCGAATGATTGTTTCCCAAGGGGAGTTGCCATTTTTCCGGAGTCTTCATGCTAATCTCATTAATAAAGCCTGGTTCAACTTAAACATATTATTAATATTCAAGTCAGCATCTTTGAAGATAACCCTCTAATAACCTAGTTTTTAAAAGGTGGGTTTGGGTTTTCAATCGGTTCTTTACAATAACACTAGATGCTGCACTGTTGTCTTATATGTTGACAGTATTGCTACATTTTGAAATGTTCCCAATGCGTAGGAAACTGATTCCTTGCCTTTGGAATTATAATAAAGCATGTAAATGATATAACATCACATTAAAACGTGGACTATAAATGACATTCAACGATAAAGAAAAATAATCAATGGCACACTAAAAAAAGTCTTTGTATGAATGGGGGTGGCCCTGGCTGTGGGGAATGATCCCTTCCATTCTTCATTCATATTCAATATTTTATTATGATTAGGATAACTTTTTGCTATAACCGACACTGGCATGTCTCCTTTCAACTACTTACTTCACCCATTTACAAAATTACTTTAATGGACTTGTACATATTTGAAGATAATCTCTACTACCTATTTAAAAAGGTGGATTTGAAGTTTCAACCTATTATTTACAATCTTATGGGGTTCTCAATTCACTAATATGGACACACTTATCAAAATGTAGCAAAACCATGACTTTGAATTACCTAAAACTAGGGCTTCATCAGATTAATATGTTTACCCATGTAATTGTGAACTCAAAACATCATCATACGTAAAGCCCCTTTACAAATATAGCCCCACAGTAGCATCTTTTAATGCCAAGAGATAACTTTGGTAATATCATTTCCTTCATGTTATCGAATGTGATGAGATCCAAGTGGAAAACGTATTGAGCTCCCAAAACAAAGCCCTGAATTCAATTTCCCAAAATAGATACGAAAGTGTTGAAACTGGATAAAATACCACATCCAACACGTTGGGTGTGTCCCATGTGACTTTGATGGAAGAGATTCCCTTTATTCAAGGCATCTAAGCTAAAGGGTACCCCACAAGGGAATTTACCAAATCAAAGAAAAATTAATCTCTCCTCCACTTTGCATTATCACTTTGCTTGTTGTAACTTATGAAGTATATGATTGGAAGCTTTAACTTTTACAAGTGGCTAACAATCAATTCCCTTAGACGTTGAGAGAAAAATCCTCCTTTAATGTCTCACTGAATAGGAACTTTGATTCAGAGGAAAGTAATTACGCTTTTAAAAGAATCTCAAAGAAAAATCCTCCTTTAATGTCTCACTGAATAGGAACTTTGATTCAGAGGAAAGTAATTACGCTTTTAAAAGAATCTCAAGATCAATTTCGAGTCACTAGTTTGATGACTACAAGAATGAATACGTGGAGACTTTTCCTTGATCAAACTTTGAGATTCTATAACTAGGCCACTTTTACCTTTGGCATGTGTGTACTTGACCATGATATTATGTCATATTGTATGTTTCTCCATGTATGTAGTGGAAATTTCAATGGATTGAACATATTTACTTTGCATTTTCAAGGTTGAAAACTCATCAAAATTGCTGGGGTCCTTCACAAAAAATTATTGACGCCATTCTGGGTTGGCCCAAAATGGGTGGCAACATTGGCATATGGCTTTTTAGAACTATCCTTTCAAAAATTCAAAACTAATCAAGAAAAAGCCAAGGCGGAAATTCATGAATATTAAAATTTTTCAAAGAGCTTAATTTTGCATTCATCATTCTAATCCCGACACAGGCAACAATGATTGCTTTATCAGTTCAGGTTATCTCCTTATGCTTAGAGTTAGGGGCTTATGAAATTATGGATAAGATAATGATTTAAAGGCTGCAATCAATTTTGCGAGAAATCATATAGCAGTAGCAAGTAGGTTTTGTGAAGGGAAGACAAAAATTGGATCTGTAGTAATTCCCCAACAAATACTACATATAGATACCAAAAACATGAATTTGAAATGCTCATAAAAATGGATTATAATAGACACTTCATTCACAAGTATTCAGACATGACATTGCGGATTTGCTGAAAGTTGTATCCAGTTGATGTATACTTGCATATCGAAACCTACATTTGCAGTTTTAGTTGATGGGGCACCTATGACACCTTTCCATTCTTCCTTAGGTTGAACATGGAAAAATCTGCTCATTGTAAAAAGGTTTGGGAAAATCAGTAGGTTCGAGAAGGTGAAAGGTTAGTTCAGGAAAAAAAAAAGTTTTTAAAATGTTCATAGCTATATAACATACAGAATTATGCATAATCACAGAAACAGGATATGAAAATGATATAAAAGAAATATTTGATGCCCAATTTTCACAGTAATTCAGAATCAGGTACTAATATTTAGAGAGTGCTACTCACCATTAAACCTCCAAAGTCTAGGCCCTTGGGCCACTAGGCTTTAAAATAACAATTTAAACATCTTCAAAACAAAAACTCGCTGCATTTCTAATTCATGATCACTATTTCAATTTATTCCAACATTTCGATCCAATGCATCTACATTACCACTCGATACTCACTACATCCATCATGTCTTCAAAGCATCCAGGCTGGCAAACAAAGTTTAGATAACAAAAAGGAGGGTTGATTTCATGATCAGTGTATTTGACCTGCTTTGGCAACTTGATTCAACAGGTCCAGCTCTGTAAAAGAATTTGAGGCTCAGAGAAAATCCTCGAGGCTCAGTTACTGTGAATCAACTATCACCTCTTCATTATCATAGCTGAATCCCTTCGTCGTACTTTTCAAGAAATACAGCTTGAATCTCAAGTATTTGTGCTTTTGCCAAAATCTATGATGATAATGTTGACTTATCTGCAATTTGTAGTTGATACTCTCTTGCTTGTTATGTAATTTCAACAGAATTAGTGAAAGTAAAAAAAGTATTTTGTATGAGTCCATCTCAGGACAGCAACGTAACCATGTCAAATCCAAACTACCATTTCTAAATGTTCTATATTTCTCAATTACCATTCAAGCATTTGGTTATGCCCAGTCCTAAAAGGAAAGTTTGTTGAAGAACTCCAGCAATGAACAAATTTTTAATTTGTATTAGAGGGAAGATTCGGCTCTGACTTTATTGATAGTTGCAAAAGCCTATTTTATAGCTAGGCATTACTATTAATGGGTTATAAAATACAACAGTGCTACTCATTCTATGTGTAACTTAAATAGGTAAGTAATTGAATTGGAGATTATATCAATGCCATAACAAGATTGCATCCTTTCTTTCCTTGATTTGCTCATCAAACTGAACAGCATCTCCAATAACGAATGTTTTTTCAATGTTGTATCATGAGCGTTCCTCTTTTATTAGTTGATATTAAGAATGTAGGCATCTTTTAGTCATGGTGCATGCTATTACATTATTCTTTTCTACGAAGGTGATGCTTTTGACTGTTCTAGCTAAGCTTTGAAATGCATCTGGCAGGTATCTTAAGAACCATGAGAACAATCCTAGTATTAATGTCAATAAAACATTGGAGGAGTTTATTGAATCAAATGGCTATTCAAAGAAATTTAGGGACTCTTACTTGGTAAATGCATTTTTTTTTAAGATTCTCTTGAACTATGTATTTAATTAATGCTACATTTGTATAATTATGCACGTTGATGAACTTTTTGATAATTTTGGAAAATTGACCCATCACAGATTCCCATATGCGCATCAATTTGGTCATGTTCTTCAGAAATGGTCAAAGGTTTTTCGGCCGCATCAGTGCTTTCCTTTTGCCGCAATCATTACCTACTGCAGGTTCTTTTTTCAAATCAATTGCACTGAACTATTATTTACTCTATTAGACAATATTGCTAGATTATACTATTCTGGGCAATATTAACTTTTTTCAACTTAAGGCAGTTAAATGAAACTTTTGCAGGAATAAGTAGAATTATCTTAATGATATTTGGCTTGGTATGCAGATCTTCGGCCGGCCACAATGGCTTACAGTCAAGGGACGCTCCCATACATATGTGAATAAGGTGCAATAAAACTTCAAATCAAGTTACTTTATTGAAACTTCACGTTGTTTAAGAGCTGATTAAAGCTTAATACACAAACATATTTAGAAATATGTCACTTACGAGAAGTTCAAAAATATAAACTGAACTTGACTTAATAAGAAGCATAGTTTTTGAAAGTGCACTGCAATCTTATATAGTCAGTAACATTAAAAGAAAATGCCTACAATAGCAGGTTGTGGAAGAGCTTGAGAGAAGAGGTTGTAAGACACAAAGAAACTGCTGTGTGCAAAGCATTTCAGCAACTGAACAAGGTGCACTTTTCTACTATAGATAGCCACGCTTCTTCACTTCAAATTATAAAATCTTTAGTTATGGTAATTTGTAATAGATTTTTAAATGACTTTCTGTTAAAACAAGTTATAAGCATGATTTTATTAGAGCATGGCAATACAAAATTGATCCCTTCATGGATCCAAGAACAAACCCTTCTTTTAACATTTCTATTTTAAAGGTATCCATCATAATTGGATGACTGGTAACAATTAACTCAATTCTTTGATTCCTGAATATCTGTATCTTGGTTATTTTGTGTAATGTTTAGGCATAAAATTTCAATAAACAGCTTTAGGATGATTGATGCAATCTGCATAGGTTGCCAGTAAGTCAAAACAATCACAGACATCTCATTACGCAAGCTAAATTAGAACACAAAGTGCAATATACTTCCATTTGAACTCAATACAACCCAATAGTGTTTAGTTACACCTATGCAAGAGCCTGCTGCTTTGGTACTCAACCCCTTTCAAAATGAAATTTACTGCTAATTAGTAATTATGCAAAAGAATCACCTTTAATACACATTGATTGGCAATTCCCCTAATAGAACCCACCCTTTAGCATGCTTGTTCGTTACTTCAAGGTCCTTTGGCTTGTCTACAAATTCTTCATATTCTGCCAGACTCTTCGTGCAGGCATGAGGACCCATGACCTTAATTAAATGTTGCAATTTTCAAAACTTCACATAAAATCACCAAAAAGCTTAATACAACATTCCATCCTTGTTATGTCTAGCTTGTCCCCAACAACATCCAACCCTGTCATTGCCAATTTTGGATCTGTGCAATAGACTCTGTCACTTGGTCTATAATTTATTTTCTTCACCATTTAGGCATTGTTCTATTGACTTGAGCCCTTTCTTCATGTATCATTCCTACTGTCAAGAATCTTCTAAATTTGGTTTGTTGTTGCTTTCCATGGTGTGTGGGATAAGGGGGAAGGGACAGGCAAGGTGTGGGGACAGGAGGACGAGGAGGTGGGGAAAGGGAGGAATTTCACTAGCTCCAGTACTGCTGATATGAGTCTTCCCACCAAGCCACTTGCATGCAATGGAAAAATACAATACAAGCTCGTCTATGTTAGTACATACGCAAACCGATCAAGGTTAGTAAGAAAAACCAAATTGGGATAGGACAGGGGAAAACCATCATCAAATTGCATCCAAAGGTAAACATCTTTTGGCTTTTGTTGTGTGTACACTTGGCATACTTGGCTCACTTAGGACATGAACAAATGCATCTTCTTTGTCTATCCCAACCGGCAACGATTGCAATGAAGCATTGATCCAGTTAGGTTTAAAATTTAAGGTTCACAGCAATAAACCATGAGCTATCTAGACTGTGTATTCACTCACCCCACGAGTTCTCTTGACTAGGAAAAAACCAAATATCAATGGCCCATGAATTAAGATGAAATCGACCTTAACAAAATCAATGGCCTGCGACCGACTATGACTGAACCTTAAATAAATCAATGGCCCATGAACAACTATGTCTGGATATTAACTAAATCAATGGTCCAGAAGAAATCTTGACTAGGCCTTGTCCCATGCGTTCCCTAGACTAGGAATTACCAAAGATCAATGGCCCATGCATCAACTTGAATGACTCAACTGAACCTTAACCAAATCAATGGTCCAAAACAAATTTTATGTAAGCCTTGAGAAAATCAATGACCCAGAAGCTACCTATGCTAAGATTTAATGAATTCAATGGCCCAAAAGCTACCTTAACTCAGCCTATCTATATCAATGGTCTAAGTGTTACCTTGACTCAGCCTTATCCAAATCAATGGCTTAAGTGTAACCTTGACAGATCCTAACCAAATCAATACCCTGTGAACAACATCAACTGAGTTCCAACCAAATCAGTGGCCCACAAACAACTTCAAATGAGGCTTAAGAAAATATTATCCCCACGAGTTACCCCAACTGAGGATCTAGGCAATCAGATAAAATGCAACATTTATCAAAAACAGTCATCAAGCAGCCAATTATAGGTCAACATGTATTCAACAATTATGGAAGTCAACTCACTGTTATAGTTAGGATCAGTACAACAATTTTGTAAAGCAATCAAGCTAGTTTATTATCTTTGCTCACAACAAGTATGGTAGGCAAACAAAACCAATTTTTTGGTCAAGTCAAGTAGAATAGTCAACAAGGGTCAACAGTCAGCTTACCTCCTGCAAATTTTATATCTATACCTTTTACAAGTTAACAATGGACAATGTTGGCTACAGAGTAAATTTTGGTTGAACAATAGCTGAGCGGCATGGCCATAGTATAGCCAATGTTTTTCATTTGCTAATGGCGCAAGGTGTTGCATTAACCTGAACTCAGTGTCAAATTTCCCAAATTCTGACTTTTGAATCCTTGCTAGTCAATGAAGAGAGAAAATGGACTCTAAAGTGGCATTAATAAAGTTCATATGATGCTATTTATATGAGCTCGTTGATATGTATAAGGGTTGACATGGCAACGGTTGACCCACTCAGCTGTATAGGTGTAATTAACATAATTAGAATGGCAATGCGATCAAGGAAAGAGAGTATAGCCAATTCATGCTCAGAATTCACATTTCACTATAAATGTAATGACAGTGTAATAATGAAATTCTAAATGAGTTATGATGATGTCACAAATGTCCGTTGTTCCAGTTGGTTATTTGTTGAGTGCCAGGTCACATATTTTTTAATAGTAGCTGAATATACAATACTGACTTCTCTTGCAGTGGAGGCCTTCTCAATGTTTTAATACAAGATATCACTTCAAAGAATGTTGGGGCAAGGAGAATGACAAAAGCAAATAATGTAACATGAAAAAGTCAGTAAGACACCCTTTGAAAAACTTCAACCAACCAAATCCTTTTTAATTTAAGGTGAAGTAAATGACATATACGCCCAAATATTGGTGAACTCAAGCTGTACTCATGGCTTCATTTCTGATTTTGCCCAAAATTCTAATATTCCAACTATTAAAAGCAAATAATATTTTGAATTTGAACTAGATAATTGTCAAGCAATTATGAAATGTAATACCTATGCCCCCACTGTCAATATAAATCCATCAATATAATGAAATTCTAAATGAGTTATGATGATGTCACAAATGTCTGTTGTTCCAGTTGGTTATTTGTTGAGTGCCAGGTCACATATTTTTTAATAGTAGCTGAATGTACAATACTGACTTCTCTTGTAGTGGAGGCCTTCTCAATGTTTTATTACAAGATATCGCTTCAAAGAATGTTGGGGCAAGGAGAATGACAAAAGCAAATAATGTAACATGAAAAAGTCAGTAAGACACCCTTTGAAAAACTTTAACCAACCAAATCCATTTTAATTTAAGGTGAAGTAAATGACATATAAGCCCAAATATTGGTGAACTCAAGTTGTAATCATGACTTCATTTCTGATTTTGCCCAAAATTCTAATATTCCAACTGTTAAAAGCAAATAATATTTTGAATTTGAACTAGATAATTGTCAAGCAATTATGAAATGTGATACCTATGCCCTCACTGTCAATATAAATCCATCAATATAACGATCATTTAGATTTTGGCATGATGAAAGATGTAGATGTAGACTCTTAATTGTATGTAGCACTTTATAATAATGAAATAAAAGCATGAGGAGTAACGTGTTTTTTGTGTGTTGTAATTAAGTTAGGATTAATCAACATTTTGTACCTGGGTTGTTTAGATGGATTGGACTCCAACCGTTGTACCCTTTCCACTCCTAGGCCTTATATGTGTCCATTGCTCCCAGTAAACCAAGCATTGAGATATCATTAGATCATATGGCATGTGGTAGCATCTTGTGATATCATTGTTGAGTTTATTCTATGTACTCGGAGCAGTTATGAATACAATGACCTTTCAACACTGTTCTATCGTGTATGGTTGATGTGATGAGCTCTCCCTTTTTATGTTTCTGTGTTATGTTCTACACTACATCTATCTATTATGTGTGTGTTATGTATCTAGATTGGTTAGATTTTGTATTAGGATTCCCTCTACATTAGATACGATGTGGTCCTTGGATGCAAGTGGATCTCAACATCTTAATGCATATCAAATATCATTTACTCCAATTCTAGAAGGTAGAAATACTAAACTCTAGGGCCACGAAGATGGTCTACATATACCTTTGCTCTCCCATATTCAACTTAAGAGCATGAATAGAAAACCTATTTATTGGCATACAGTCTTCTCAAAAACTAATTAAAAAGGCCATAGAAGCAGATATTATTAGGAATCAAGGATACAAAAGTGCCTAAGACTGCCTTTATAGAAACAAATGTGCGCCGTGATTTCTTAGGTTTGTCTTTCACACTCACGAGTGCCTCAACAACTTTCATCAGATAGGTGAAAAAAACATACTTCACCAGTTCACCCCTTATGAGATAGATCGGAAGTCGATCAATATGAAGTCATTTTATAATTACATGACAAAAGGATTTATATGAAGTTCTTCTCCAAGGATTGGTAGTAAAAAAAAAGGCTTTACAGTGTGGGCATATCACATTCTTACTATGGTAGGGAGGAGTTGGTCAAACCTTTTTTTTAGAGATGCCAATACTTTCTAGGCATGTTGATTATTCCTCTCTCTTGGCAAGACTCTCTTTTAGGGGAGACATGAATGATCAAGAGAAACAACAAAAACTGATGACATAGTATTTGATTGTCTACCACCAGGTTATTGTGACAAACATATGTAAGGAAGCCTTTGAGGGGGACACTTAGTCAAAATAGAAAAAATGTGTTTCTTTAAGAAAGTTTTGCCCATGCTTACGCAAGCAAAGCTTTTGTATCTTACTTAAAAAATATTACCACCACATTCTTAAAAGACATTGATTTTTAGTTACAACGAGGATCATAAAACATCTAGAAATAGTACTAAATCTTCTTAGGCAACATTAACCAAAGGCCAAGTTATGTAAATGTGACTTATTGATAAGGGAAAACGAGTATATAGGACACATAACATCTCACAAACATCTGGTAATTGGACCTCAAAAGATCAAGGTGATGTGTGATTTGAGAATGCCTACCAACTTGATTGTTGTTAGGATCTTGTAGGCCTGGTAGGATTATTAGAGAATTCTTACTAGATTTTCCAAGATAGATTGACCTCTTTAGGAATTCTTATTGTATATCAAAATATTATGTAGATCGATATACAACAAAAAAACCTTTAACACTCTTATTAAGATGTGAATGGAAGCTCTAATACTTGCATGACTAGACCCAATTAAACAATTCATAGTGCAATTTTCACAAAGACACTAGTGGTCTAGTGGTCATGCATGGGACTAGTGTTATACAAGGATGGTAAGGTAGTAGTTTACAAAAGATTGAAAATGGATGATGTTGAATACACACATATTGGTTAGATCAAGAGCTCTTAGCAGTAATAGATGTAAATACATACAAATTTTGCCTTAAAAGGCATTTGACCAAATCAATGTGAAATCGTTAACCACCAAAAAAATAAAATATAGTAGCTGATGCTTTGTTTGGGGTATGTATGGGATCTTGATAGTTATAGTAAGCCTAAATGATGCAATAATAAGATGTCTAGCAATATAGGAATGAACACAAAATATTAACCTTTAGGTTCGATTATTTTATATAGTTTAAATAAAATATTATTAAGAGGCTTTCTGAAAAGTAACCACCACAGGGTTTCAGCCTTGGCTTCCCTTTGTGTACCTTTTGGATTATATAAATATGGAGTTTCACTTTGTCATTTTTGTATTATAATCTAAGAGATTAAAATGTTTATTTCTATCTTCTCTTCTTTATGTACAATGGGTGTGAGTAGTTGGATTATTGTTTTCTTTTCTCTTTGCTACATCTGCACCTTTTGGATTGTATAAGTATGGACTTTCACTTTTTCATTTTGGTATTGTAATCGAGCAGATAAGAATGTTTATTCCTATCTCTTCTTCTTTATGTACAGTGGATATAAGTAGTTGGAATATGATGGGAATATTAGGTTAGTATATAGTTATAGTAGATAAGATTAGTGTGCTAGTCATGCTATTATGAGTGATTGTGTTTGCATGTGAGTAGTTGTAAAAAGTCACCTAGTTTAGGATATGTGAGTTGGAGTGATAAGGTGAGACTCCCTGTTTGTAGGAGTACAAGTCTATATATGTATCACCTTGATTTCTAAATAAATTGAACTATTAATGTGAATTTACTTTGGTATCAAATCAAATATTCTTGTGATGGTATAAAAATTGTGTCAGGGCAGTTATGTGTTGTATTGCCACAAGCGACGGTAATTCTTATCTTAAAAATTAATTTTGTAGTTAGTATTTGCATCAGTTAAGGTAATTTATTTCTCCGTCAAGTTAATACGGTCCGTGCTTGCAAGTTGCAGCTAACACATCCCATACACAATCACTATCAATGCATTATATCATTTTTGTATCTCTTCTGCATTGTTCATCATCCGATCGTGCATCCATTTGAATGCTCCATCTTTTTGCTCCATGTTACATCCTTCGCTCCGTCAAATCCATGCATGCTTTTCATGTATTCTCGACGTCTATCACATTAGTCAATCAAAGTGAATCAAATGTTATGCAATCTATAAGTGTTAATAAATGAATAGACATCCATGATCTTCGAGTGCCTTGTGTGACCCATGCGGATCTGTATTCTTTGTCAGGACCCAGACAAGACAATTGACATCGTGTAAGTTTGCTATCACTCAGGAGTCCTGACCCGACAACTCTATTGGTACTATGTAATGTCCCTTTTTAGGGCTGAACCACACCAACAAGGAATTTACACAAATCCCAACTGAAAATAATCTGATTTTTATAATAGCAGATTCAACAATATTAGAAACCCTAGTAGCAAACAGGAAATTACACTTTTAGGGCATCATACATCATTAAAAGCAGCTGAAAGTACATAAACAAGTCTTCCTAATGCAGCGAACTGTAGCAGCACTTAATGGCATCCATTCTCATGCAATATGGGCTGGAAATTAACATAGAAATATCCCAAATAATCAATAAATCCAGCAAGATGAAATCTGGAGCAAATTTGTATTTTATAAATTTATTTCAAATGCAAATACAACAAAAACTTCTAAAATTCATAACTCCAATGCTTGGAGTTTTAACCCAAACCAATGCTCAAAATGATCTTGAAGAGACCAGCTATCCAATGAAAGTGAAATCACAATTTTCCAACCATGAAAACCCATTAAAAAGTGATCCCGAAATCTCCAATTGGGTAGATCAAGCTGGAAATGAATGTGGCAGCCCCCAAAAGCATGCCCTAGCTGGAATGTGTGCCCTAGCACTGATAGAAACCCTTTCCGTTATGAAATTTTGAATTTTGAAGCTCCAATGTGACTCCCGAATGAAATCACTAGTACAACAAATAAGGGTTTTTGTCTTCAAATGTGTGAAAATGAGAGCTCAATGGTCCAATTTCCAAATGAGAAGTAAATAATTCATAAGATGATGATTACAATAAGCCCCAAAATTTGCTTTTATAGCCTTTTCTTTTATTTCTTTGTGGAGCACTCCATATAAGCCTCTTTATTTCTTTTTTATCATTTGCTTTTCCCTCTTAAAGAGGGACAACCTCGCCCTTTTAGCCGACTGAAAATAATAAAAATAGTAGTATTTAAAAAATACCTTTTATTTTAATAATACTATTATTAATTTGTCCCAAAATGAAGAATTGACTGGGCCCAACTTACAATGTTATTAATTATTTTTAATTTAGAAAAAGGGACATTACATACTACTGGTCATATCTTGAATTTTGTGGAGTTTTGTGATTTGCCATTCTCCCAGTCAATTGATCATGCCTGCCACTTTCATTGTGCATGCAGTTGTCACCCTTCACTTGTATGTTGCATATCCATTACACTTCCTTGCACATTTCTCATATGTCCACCATCATTATTGGATTTCTCCATGCATATATCTTGTATTGACTTGACACCTTCTTACATCTTTGTGCTACATTACCAATCACATCTTTATCCATGCTTAGCTCCTGCAAACTCGGATGCTATCATATTCATTTTTAAATGCTATGTATTCATCTTCGTCAAGCTCTGCGTCCCTCATGTAAACATGTTGCCATCCTACACTGTCAACAATGATTGAAGCCAAATAAATTTAAAAAGCTATAGGATTCGATAATAAAGTTATTATATGAGTTTAGTTTTTTTGAGTTTACAATGTTTAAATTACAGTATTGGAGTTTTTTTGGTGTTAATTCATTTAGTTTTGTCAATAGATATAACTTATAAGTGTATGGTCTAAAGTTGTTTTTGTTGTTTTATATATGTGATTGTAATTTATGAAGTGTCCAGTCATTATTTATGTTTGAAGTTGTTTTTAAGTCTATAGTGTATTATTCAGTGTTAATTTTTTGTTGGTCTAATAGTATGTAAAGTCAAAGTGGATCTTGTGGTTTCATTCATACAAGTGTGTACTCAAAATAGTCTAAAGTTGTTCATTTTTTATGCCTATAGTCAATAATAGTGTGTCATTTATCAATAAATGTCTTGTTAAATAAGGTCCATTTTTTTTGGTCAATCGAGTCATTTTGTGTTGTCCTCATCAAAACTGAAAAATATCTTTTTATTGTAAGGAAGCATTTTCGGGAGAACTCGATATCAATGGGAATTTGTATGTCCATATGTGGGGGTGTGGGGAGAGGATTTTTTTACATATGGTTCAAAAAATTAGTGCAAAGTCGACCAAAGCCAAGGAAGATGACTAGTGATGGTGGGGAGAATTCTCTTGTTCGAGATCAAATAGAAAGGGCCAGCTATAATGGTTACTTGCATCAGTAAGTGAGGTGGGCCGTACCCATTGAAGGTATAGTGAGGACCCAGTCCCACTATTTGATCAATACCTGCTCGGTGAGGCCTAGCCAACCAGAGGATAATGATAAAAGAAAAGTGGAGGCCCATGCCATTCTAGCGTTGAGTAGAGAGTATGTCGTTATTCACTTGAAATTGTAAAGATTAGGTAGCTCGGTCTAACTGATCTCATTGTGAATTATTGTGTCATTGTTCATAGTTCTGGATAGCTCGTGTGCTCCTATCCCTAATCAAAATTGTAACTATGTCATTCCCACTACCCCTGTTAGATTGATGATTTGTTCCCATCCATAGTTGTTCATTTTGAATTGGAAGTATGTCTTAATTCTCTTGTAATACTATTCCTTTCCCTTTGAACTACCTTTGCACTAAGGGGGAATGTTGAAGTATTAGGTTAGTACAACTTAGTTGTATTAATCTAAGTAGATTACGTAAGGTTAGGGTTGTTAGGAATCATTGTGTTTGTATGGAAGTCTTAACATCTCACCTGTTTAAGATATGTGAGTTGGAGTGATAAGGCGAGACTCCTTATTTGTAGGAGTACAAGCATATAAATGTATTATTCCAGTTATACATACATTCTTGCATGACAGGAGTATAAACATATTTTGGTTTGTCTTCACCCCCTTCCTCAGAATCTTGTTCTTGGATTCTAGTGTTAGTATTGGATCGAGTATTCCTTCTATTGTTTTCCTTTTGGCCTGTTTCTTTGGTGTTGGTGCCAGCCATAATGCATTCATAATAGAAGAGAGTAGGCTTAAAGGAGGAATCCTAATTTTAGGAGTTGTAGTCTTGCTGATAATTTTGATAATTGAAGAGATGATCGACGTTGAAGTGATTTAGGAAAGATTTAAGAAACATGAAGATGAATCATTTAGAAGATTGCGCGTTCAATTGACGTTGGGCTCACCAGTGTATGCAAATAAAGAATGGCGTAGTAAAATATCCTCATTGTCTCTCTATAACATGTAAATCTAGACTAGGATAATAAGAGGCGCGGAACTAAAAATGCACACCTTGAGGTTGTAGATTGCTAGAGACGTGGAACTAAGAAGACGATACTCCACACTCTATAGGAAATGTATGGTTCCAAAGCCTTGATCTAGAATAGGTTAATTGCGTCTAACTAGCTCCCAATAGTAAATTGATGCTAGTTCAAAAATGGGGATTGTAAGGCAATGCCCGATAGATAAAGAATATGCTGCCCTGCTCTAATTTATGCATGACCACATCAAACAAATATTCAAAGAAATGACATAAAGGAAAAGAAAGGTTCGAGATACTTACCTAATTGAAGATACCATTGATGCATTAACTTCCCCCCAAGGTTAGCAACAGTCTATGAGAGAGCTGATTTGTGGGACCATAAATGAATAGAAAAAGACTCCAAAGGTTGGGCAAACCATAGTTGGCATACTCGGTGAGTACTCGCCCAAAAAAATTTGGAACGAATATTCGCCCAAAAAACTCGCCGAGTATTCACGAATATTCGCCAATATTCGGCAAGTCAGTGCTAAATACTCACCATACGCAGTACAGAAGCTGAACACGTCAAAAACACCCAAAAATGTTGTTTTTTTCTTTTTAAGGCATCAAAGCACTTCTTTTTCATTCACACAACCATTTGAGCTTGCATTGCATGCGTTGAATGGATTTTTGAGTGAATTCGAGGAGGAAATTTGGAGAATTGCATTTGGAGGTAAGTCTTCTTTTTTAATTCTTTCAAGATTTTACAAATTTGATCTATATTATTTAAGTTTTATATATTCATATTGTAATTTTAAATATATCTAATTTAAAAGCGAATGCTTTCAAATTTTTCATAGTTATTCGCAGATGAAGGTATGTTTTTTTTTTCAACACAAATTCGTTCTAAATTATTTAAATTTTATATATTTGTATTGTATTCGATTCTTCGAATATGTTTTGTAATTTTAAACGCATTCAATTTAATTGCAAATCATTTTAATTTTTTAATACTCATTTGGAACCGGATGTATGTTATTTTTATTAATTTACAGTTAAATATGGTTGTTCAGGCACGTTATTTTAAATTTAATTAGTCTTACATTTTTTAAATTTGTTAAATGTGCATTGTGTTGTAGATTAGAGCTTAATAATGACATCAGGCTCGACATCAAGTTCGACATTTGGGTCGGCATCACTAGCAGGAACCATTCCTGCAAATGCCCAAACCATCGCTTGGAAGTATGGTGTACATGGAACAGTTTCGGGAACAGTGGTTTGCAATTTCTGCGGCAAAACATTTTCTTGGGGCATCAATTGCGTGAAGTATCTCCTTGCATGTATTGTTTGTCAAGACGTTGTGGTTTGCCCCAATGTTACGGAAGATGCAAAGCAAGAGATGAAAGTAGAGCTGATAGAGCTGGAGGAGAAGAAACTAGAGAGGGAAAGTCATAACAAAAGTTGTTAGACCTGGGGCTGGAATGAAAGAGGATTTAGAGAATGATGCGAAAACAATTATGGGCTCTACTCGTGGTCCATGCATACGAACCAGAAGAGGCACATCTACTTCATCAAGTTTAAGCAAAGGCATACATACATAGCTTTTTTATACCAAGGAAAATACTTGGAGCACAACCTTCATTTTAAGGTACAACCTGGAACAAGGATATGCACGACGAAGTAGATAAAACATGTGCGAATTTCTGGTGCTACAACCTTCCATTCAATGTGACAAAAGAACCTGTATTGAGAGTACTTGGTGACAACATTGACAGTTGTTGGGAAATGGTACTAAGGCACCCTCTCCAAAAGACTTTTGTGGGAAATTGCTCAAGGGCATAGTTGCAGATGCAACTATAATTGTAGAAGATCAAAATAAACAATGGCAGAAATACAAATGCACCATTCTTTCATATGGGTGGACAGATGAAAGGAACCACACCCTCATTAATTTTTAAGTGGCTTTAAATGGTGAGATGGTGTTTTGGAAGTCTATTGATGCCTCTAACATAGTTAAAAATGCAGAGAATTTGAGTCTTGTGTTGGAGAAGATTGCATTAGAGGTGGGTATCTAAAATGTTGTGTAAGTTGTCACAAACAATGCAACAACATATGTGGCGGGTGAGAAACTACTGCAGGAGAGACATTCGTCACTCTTTTGGACTCTTTGTGTTGCTCATTGCCTTGACCTTCTTTTGGAGGACATAGGAAAAATTGATTGGGTGAGGTCGGTTGTAGAAGATGCAAGAAACATAAGAAAGTACACATATAATCACTCTTGGGTTTTAAGCTTGATGAGAGAACACACAAAGGGGAAAGAGGTTGTGCGAGCTGGTGTCATAAGGTTTGCAACTAACTTCTTGACGTGGCAAAGTATTTTTAGTTTGTTGACATCATTGAAGCAAATGTGCGTGAGTCAAACATGGCTAGACTCACAATATTCAAAGAAAGTTGATTGAGAGAGGACAGTAAAGATAGTTTTTGATGATATCTTTACAAAGAGAGCTATAGAGATCATTAAGGAAATTTCAAACTTCAATTTATATTTCAAGTTGATTCCGTTATTTTAATTTGTCAAATTATAAATATATTGTTATATACTTTTTTACTTCATTTGTAAGTTTGTAACCTTACATTTTAATGTGTGTAGGTGTCAGAGCCGTTGGTGAGGGTTTTGCATTTGGTTAATGGGGAGTAAAACCCTATGGGGTACATTTATGAGACCATGAATAGGGCCAAAGAGGCTATCCAAAACTATTTTAGGGGGGTTATCGTTAGATATGGTCCCTTTTGGGAGATAATTGATCGGAGTTGGAACAATCAACTCCAACCTATTCGTGCAGCGGGGTACTACTTCAACCCCAAATTTTTCTTCTCCGACGGCTTCACAGATGTGAACGGAGAGGTTATGGAGGGCCTTTCAACATGTATTGAGAGGATGATACCAAAGGTTGAGATGAGGGACCTCATATTTTTAGAGCTGCAAAATTACAAACATGTTAGGGGTGACTTTTATCTTTAGGGTTAGCTATCTGAGGGAGAACCATGTAGTCACAAGGTAATAAAAGCTAGAATGTTTACTAAGTTACTTATATGTGTTACTAGTTACAAATTTAATTTTATTAATTACTTATAAGCTTATGTTATCTTGTTTGTAGGTTTTTGGTGGGAGGATTGGGGAGGAAATACCTTGCATCTTCAAAAGCTAGCCCTCAGAATTCTATCTCACTATTGTAGCACTTCTGAATGTGAACGTAACTGGAGCTTGTTTGAGGCCATTCACATGAAGAAGCGCAACAAGTCGACTCAAAAACGACTCAACGACTTGGTTTTTGTGCAATAAAATCTCCGGCTTTGCACAAGAAAAGTGGAGGCCACATCGGAGGAGCTTATTGATTTGGATGAGATAGATCCATACAACAAGTGGACTGACAAGAAGAGGAAATCCATGCATTCACAAAGGATGAGATTGCTTCTTTCAAGAGGGAAGCTATGGAGGGAGAAGCACTAGCAGGGGATATTGGATTGGATGACATCTTCGGAGGTGATCTTGAACATGTAGCAGAGGAGTGACCACCATCTACTACCAAGTTGGAGCTAGTGTCGCAGCCTTCTAGGAGGAGCAAGGAGATGCTGCCGAGTGTGGGGACTAGTAGAGGCAATAGACCCTCTCCCCAATATTTCTCTAAAATAGGGAAGAGGAAAATGTAACTTATTGTATATTGTAACTTACGTACATATGAAATTTATGATGATAATTTTCAATGACAATCATCATATATTCATAGCACTTATCAACCGACTGTTGTATTCACACGATGATTCGATTTTGTATTGTATTTTTATTCAAATCTAATAGAAAACACTTCTCCAACATTTTATAGACTAATGTGATACATTTAGTAGCTATATTTTGCATAAAATTTATGTTTTTGAAAGAAATTTGAGTACTTTTTTAAGTTGCCGAATATTCACCGAGTCTTGCCGAGTTTTTCTAAGTCAATTTTTTTGGGGTTTTCCAAATATTCACCGAATATGAATATGTGAACTATGGGGCTAACCTTGGCAAGTGCAACTCGTATGCTTGAAGATCCGAAGTATCCAATGCTCCAATTGTGAACTCCAAAGAAGACAAGTATTTCCAACTTCAAGTCCTCTAAGGTGTTATGGGAAAATTATCGAGCACCAACTGAGCGCATGAGTGATAAAGATGTGTTGGAATGAGCGCTCAACTACCAAGTATAAATCAAAATATGATAGCATTTACACTTTATTCTGGTCGTCGGTATTGATCATGATCAATACCGTTGGTTGTGGAAAACTGCCCAGCCTACAATATCGACCATGACCAATATCGTCAGTAGGGGAAATTTACTTGCCCGACGATATCAACCATGGTCAACACCATTGGCCAGGAAAATGCGGAATCATGGGGAGGTCAAACAAACAAGTCAAATTGATGGAGGGGAACTTAGAGGTGCTAATAGCGGTGACATGATGAAGATATGTGCGTTGAAAGTAGGTATGAGGGTGACTATATGAGGATGGTAAGGTGATGTCACAAATAGGTTGTAAAATACAATTTTAGAAATATGAAAACATGTTAGGTGTGATATAATTGGTCAACACATAAAATCTCTCTCATAAGTAATATTGCTAAGTAGCCCAATGCAACTAGTGAAGAATGCACGCAACTATTTCTGGTTACTCCCCGCTCCCAAGAGTGTTTGTGAGGACACCGCTTTGGGGAAGCCAATGTGCTAATGATGCTTGTGTAGAACCGAAGTTAGTAAAGTGAAAAATTAGGCGTATACATCATCCACTTCATGTGCCACACATTTTCATTCTTTCTTTGGGTCTATGGGAACTAAAGTGTCTTATGATTAAAATGAATGACCGTCTCCTTACCCAAATGTAGTGTCATCATTATTTAACTACTTGCACATGAGTGTACAATTCTTTTCAGCAGGTGGAGTACTGTTGAATCTTGTTGTTAAATGTCTTTGAGTGGGATGCGACCTGATGTAGATGTTGCTTGAGTGTTGCACCAAGTGCATAGTTGGATGCATCGGTGTGAAGTTCAAAGGAGTGAGCAATGAGAGGCATTGTGAGTCTAGGGCTGCGTAGAGGCAGTATTTGAGATCCTCAAAAGCACGCTGATGTGTAGGTGTCCCAAGGAATGCAGTGTTGGTGCACATGATATGGTTGAAAGGCTATGCAATCTACGAGAAACCAAGAAGAAACTTGCGCTAGAAGTTGGCAAGTCCAAGAAAACTTCTCAATTCAATGAGATTGCACAGAGTAGACCATTTTTGGATCACCTTGATCTCTTCCGGATCTACATGAAGGTATTGGATGTTCATTGTGCCAAATGTATAATTGGCTAAGTTGACTTGAAACTTGTGCTAATGCAAAATGTTTTGGACATGGGAGACATGCTCTAGGTGTTCTTCCCAAGTCTTGTTGTAAATGAGGACAACATCCAAATAGACAAAGGTGAAAGAATTGAGAAAGGATCGAAGTATGCCATCCATCAGGGGCATGCATATTAGTGGTGTGGTCAATCCGAAGGATAGAACAAACCACATGTTCAATCCTTCTCGTGTCTTGAAAGTTGTCTTCTAGAGGTCTTCAAGATGGACCGGAACTTGATGATAACTCGACTTTCGATCGATCTTGGTGAAGCATAAGAAACTCAGAGCTTGTCCAAAAGGTCATCAATGCATGGTAGTGCATACCGATTCTTCACTGTGTTTTTCATGAGTGCGCAATAGTTTGTGTGGAGACCCAAGCTCTATCTTTCTTGGGTGCAATAACTATCGGAATCCTACAAGGAGAAGAGCTATGCCTGAGTTTGTCCTAATTGTGGAGATATTGTGTTTGGAGCCGAACTTCATCATTCTCGCAAATCTGGCTTGCGATACAAGCGTTGTTCAGAAGGGGGGATCTAGGGACGAATTTAATGTGTTGCTTTGCTGCACAGTGCATTGGAAGGCCTTTCAGTTCTGTTAAGGCTTTTCCATTTTGCTTCAGTAACTTGTCAATTTTTTGTTGGGCCGATGATTGTGTGTTGTGAATGCTTTCTTGCTCTCCCGCACATGGGCTTTTGTATGGACCATGATGAGCACAAACTTTTGTTTGTGCGAGATGAATTTGTGACATTGTTTGGTAGAGACCAAAGTGACTTTGATTGAAAGAGTCGACTCCTTGAGGTTGAAGAACCTATCTTTACTATGAACTGTCTACTGCTGCGACATGGATTGATATGTAGCATCACGGTCATACAAGTAAGGTTTTCCCAACAAAATGTTGCAAACCTCCAGTGGTGTGACATCACAAGTGACCATGTCCTCTATGAATTTGCATTTGTATAGGAAATTACATTGTCATCAAACTTGTCTATCCTTTACTTGTTGGAGCCATCCAAAATAATATGGCAAGGATGTGCCGTAGTAGGAAGAGCAAGGGGCTGAGCCACATCATACAAGATGTTGTTCTTGCGACTCTCACTATTGACGACATGGAGAGGTTGTTCTTTCACCTAAAATTTTATGTGGAAGAGTTGCTCGTGTTCTTTCAAAGTATTGGTGGACATGGGGCTTATACTTAGAAAATAACTATCTGGGTTAGTGTTGTCTGTGGGACTTGATGCGGATTGCGCAGGTAAAAGGATTGTTGGGCGTGACCTTGAGAATTGTCGTGCGTGTGTGAGTGATGTTGATTACACCACTTGTTATCTTGCTTCTTCTTGCCTTTGTATGGCTAGAAGGCATAGAAACCTTTTGGCGTTGTGTCTCCTTATGCCGCTTTTCCTTGTGATGTGCATTTTGCTTATACTAAGGGGGCTAAGATGGTGTATTGTGTGCAAGATGGCTCTTATGCACAACGTTGGATGAATAGGGGAAACATTGCTTCATCTTTGCCTTGGCCTCGATCTTGGTGGTGTTGTGATATAGTTTCCCTAGAGAGTCAGAAGTCAAGAAATCCATCTCAACATGAATATAAGGTGAAAGTTCGCGGATGTACTTAAGCACCTTGTGTTGCTCCTTGAGGTCCTCACGTAGGAGTCTAACACCGTCATGAAACTCATTGGTGTATTCTTCCAATGGCTGCTCCTTATGTTGTTGAACGACGTACTTGTCCTCATAGTGTTTGAGAGGGCAAAATGCCTTTTGCAAAGCACAAAAAATGTCATCCCAAATCTGAATGGGCTCGAATGCTTTCTCATGTTGCACGTTGTATGTTTCCCACCAGTGGGATACTTACCATAGTGAGAATTTGAAGTGGACATATTTTCAATGTTGTGAAGGTGATCTTCCCTTTATCATTGAAGTGGTTGATGAAGAAGTAGGTCTTAAGTTGGCCAATCCAATTATCCCATGATGTTGCATTAATACTGCCTTCAAACACTAGGATTGCGAGGTTCACATTAAGGAGGTCTACTGTTGAAACAATTGGTGAGCAAGTTGTGAGAATGAGGATGTGGTTGCCAAGTTGATTTGCATTGTTAAATCACAAAATTGTCCAAAGAGTTAGGTGCATTGTGCTTCTAGGGCATCCCAAATGAGTTATTGGATGTAAGGGGCTACATTAGGTTGTTTATGGGCATCAACCACCTTGCTTTTGCTATGGCATTCTTCTGGTAGACGAAAACCCAAATGATTTGTTGTTCTTTCTCTTGTTGTATGCCCCTGTTTATAAGTATAAGAAAGCTATGCTCTTATACCAATGATCCACACTATGTGGCCCAAGACTATTGTGTGGAGGACAATACCATACTTAGAGATATGTTGTGAATTGTAGAATGCGTAAAGAAAGACTAACCAGAGTAATCTAACAATTGCATCGAATAAGTGGAAGAATTCTTTTAGGAAATGCAACTTTTGTTCAATATGTAGAATAGGGATAAGTACAAACGTGTACATTATTAAATAAGACTAGCGGTGTAAGTCCCTATGATAAAAGAGGGATGAATCTTTGTTGTTGATTTGTTTAGAATAGAATGAAATATGTAGTATGAGAATTACAAGATATACTGAGCATAAACGTGACTCCTACTATCTAGCTATAGGAGTACCCAATTATCCATCACCTTGAGGGTTGAACGCACACATGGTTATGCATATATTGTTACAAAGGAGGTAGTTACAATTGACAACAGCTAGGAAAAACAATTGCAAGACACTTTATTTTCTTTGGTCGAGTAATTGTTGTGGTCTGGCGCGTGACATGCTTTTCACCTCCTATTTTGGTTGTTCCCAAAGTTGACAGTTGGAGGACTGTCAACAAACCTGTGTTGACCTTTGAAGGCAATCAAGAGCACATATGTGTAGGGAACGACCATGTGACACGTGTTAAGCAAACGCTTGACAATTCAAGTGCACGAAAGCAATTCTAGATCTTACCCTATATGATCGACTGTCAACTCTATATATAGATAGTTAGCTGGGGTGGACGGTATCATATATATATGGTAATGACTAGATTATAAATGGAGTGCCCGAAAGGAGTGAATCGAGTCAAGCTAGCACCCAAACCATATATAGATAGGGGGCGATAAAGGGGATTATACCCATTGTAAATATAATTATAGACAATACCTATAGATACAATGTAGGGGTGGGAGAGTAAGATAGATGGGGGCACCTCTACCCTCTACTTTCTCCCTCTATAAGTTGGGTTTGGCCCTAAATCTATCTGGGGGGCCCTTCTCGACCCATCTATACGCGATTGATATACCTACTTGGCCGACCCCTAAATAAATATATGGGGAATTCCGATGATGATCGCCATATCACCCAACGCTAGGCTTGACCCTAACGCCATTGATGCTCTTGTATATTTCAAAACTAGGGCGACCCCTTTATATAGTGGCGAGTCAAGCTCTTCAAGAGGGACATTGACCCTATACTACATAGACTCTTGATTTAGCACAATTGAACTCTCTTGTATTGTATACCTGTGATATCTCAAAGAAACTTTGAAAAGGATGTTATAATAATCTGTATAGGATGTGAAGCAAATTTTATATTTGTTGTTTTCACTAAAGAAGTGTGATTGAGATTTGCTATCTTGTTGAAATTATTGTAGACTTCATATTATAGTTGAACTCTTAAGTTATGAATAAGGCGAAGGTTGCTGCCTATAACAAAGATAGATTAAAACATCCTAGTTATCTTGCATTCCTTATGGACTTGTATTTCATGCTTGAGGTCCCAACTTGTCTTTTGTTAGATCCTTGGAATGTTTGATCAATAACATTGAATTCTCGCTGATGGCCCTAGTACTCAATGTATCTTATTTTGCAGCTCGGTGAATGTAAACATGGGAAGTTGTTTCCATGAAACTGCCCAACTTGATAATGCCTAAATAAATGCTGCCTGACCTCTAAGTACTTCTAAGCAGGTAAAACCCAAAGTACACAACTATAGTCCCATCAACTTGGCGATACTATATCTATGAAGAGCGATAAGTTACTTCACGAAGGGTTACCTTGGAAGTATAAATTTGAATGTCACTTTCATATGTGGAGGACAATATTGCCATTTATATGTGTGCCTTTGGAACTTGACGAGCCCCAATAGTACTAAAATTTGAGCATTCTTCAAATCTGGTCTTGTCAACCATGGAGAACTTACAAATGCTTATAAATGCTTGCGGTGAGAAGTACACAAATGTGTTATGAGATTAGAGCCTTGATCTATAGAACCCGTCCACAACTCTTGACTCTTCGAAGGTGCAATCCCTAAGTCAAATAACGGAAGTGGCAAGGTTCTTTAGAGATACAATTACGAGCAAGTCAAGAAACTAAGAAACTTGTCATTAGAGGTTAAACCTAACTCAACCAAAGGAGTTAAGTTGTAATATGAGGGCATGACTTCAAGATCATGTTTTGGAAAGAGAACATGATTAGACCTCGTACAACAGGAGAACTTCCTCAACAATGAAATTAGGGATGAATAAGTCAAACTCTCAAGATGACTCGAAGTTGCTAAGCAACCCTCAGGGCTACACAATGAGAAGACTTGAAGTGGGTCATCACCCATAGGCTAAGGGGTCAACTAAGGATCAATAAGATCATGTAAACTAAAGTGTAGTTTAATTAAGATCAAAAACTAAGCTATGATAAGTTGGGATCTGAGATTGTTTTAGATTATTGGATTAGTCAACACTCTTTCTCCGGTGAACATGAAAAAAACATTTGGGTTGTTTTTCAGCCATCGTCAGGTAGGGTTGTTATTATGCTTGCAAGATGCCTTAATATGGCATAGGTGCATAGTGTGCCACTTGGTGTGTTACGTCATAGTGAGATGTTGACACGTGGATGTAAGTTGCATAATCCCTACGCAGAAGCATGAAGACATGTTATGTGCTGAGAAGCAAGGTGCAAATGTGCAAGAGTGCTACGAGGCTATGATGTATGTTGTGAGCTGATGTGTGGCAATGCAAAAGCTATGAATGTTGTGATGTGCTAGTGTAAGACAACAAAAGTTGTGATAATTGTGAAGCGGAAGTGCAATGTGTCTTATTTTGTAATATCCCTCTTCTGGAATATATGGGAAAATGGCAATCAACAAACATGGATCTCACAAATAAATACTTTAGTTGTATCTCCAAACCAGCTCAATACCACCTCCCACATGAGAGAGAGAGAGAGAGAGAGAGAGCATCAATGGGCATGCATCCCAACTCCAAGCATGGAGCATCAAAATAACTTCATCATAACATAATAATAATAATGATCCTAACACTCCTTTTATAAGCAAGGAGGTACAAAATTCGAAATCCCTAGGAGAGGGAAATTATTAAATAAAAGTAGTTTGTCTTCCCTAGGTGTGGCATCCCCTTTTCAAAGCATGATTTTATCAATAAAAGCCACCTAAATATTTATTTAATTAATTCTCCATTTAATTTTTATATTTTGGGAAATAAATTAAATAATCTTCATAATTAAATAATTATTGATCAGAACTCAGAAATAATGTTTAATTATTTAAGCAATAAATGTTCCCCTTGAGGAACTTCTCGAAGCCCATGCAGGAAGGCGTCATAGGCTGAAGGGTCTTCAGAAACGCTCTTTTGGAGACATTACATTCCTAACCTTCATGACAGATAGCTTGTCCTGAAGCAATGCTAATGCGCTCCTTCCAAATGAAATGAAGTAGATCTCCCCAGAATGCCCTTGCTTATCGATGCAAATCAAGACAAGACCTCTTTGTAACAACTGGATGGATTCCCGGCTAGGATCTTCTTCAAAAAAATCGGGCACATGTATTCGGTTGTACTGATGTACTTAAAGCCTGCGGATGGAATCAAGAAATGTCAGGAAAAACATGTTTTCA
The DNA here is from genome assembly GCA_019776745.2 of Taxus chinensis. Lineage (NCBI taxonomy): Eukaryota > Viridiplantae > Streptophyta > Pinopsida > Cupressales > Taxaceae > Taxus > Taxus chinensis. Next base: position 361,019,390 of record CM034152.1, on the reverse strand, counting down.
ATTTTACATTGTACTTTTAGCTTACCTCTCTATTTCCCCCAAGATATCTGTTCCTTCAACATTCACAGATTTCAGATCCATCTCACTGTTCCCAAATGGCAATCTATAAAACTTCCCTTTCTGAAGTCATACTGCTAAGATCATAAACCACTCTGCCATCCTGTCACACATTATCTCTCGATGCAAAATCTGAAATTTCATAGGTAGACTAATAACTGAGGGAGTGCATAATTACTCATGAGACCATCCACCTCCTGGAGTATCAGAGCTTGTAAGTCACATGAGAGTTCGAGTGGAGAACTTGATTAAACTCGACTTATCATGTGGCCCATAATCATACCTGTGACAGGGTAACATGGAAATAGGTTTTTGATGTAAAATCCTCGTGAAATCTTGGGTTTGGAAAGGCAACTTCTTCTAAACTCAGAATCTTCTACAGTATGGTGAAGCCCAAGATATTCCCCATCATTCTCCTAATCCAAATGGCAGCCCAGCTAGTTTCTTTGAATCCTACAAGAGTGCATGCTTGGTGGGTACATGATGTGAGATCCCATTTCTGGGATTCTTATTCATTACTCTGGTCAAAGCCCTTGGAATGGTCTCTAAGCACAGCAAGGTCCTCAAAACTCCATTTTGCAAAGTGCAGATCTAAAGTCAACCGAAGGAATGGATCTTCTTTATGACATCAACTTGTTTGCTGACTGATATCTATGCTTATTTGGGCCTGTTGGGGAAGCAAAAAGGCAGCAGATTACTGTTAATCAATCCTTGATGACCATGTGGAAGCTTCAGGTCAGCAAATTAATGAGGTTAAATCAAAGTCTTTTTCATCATTCCTCCCTTGCAGGTACAAGACTCTAGTATAGCCATTGACCTCTTTGATGAGCTCATCCCAAGGTATGGGTCATTACCGGAGTCAAATGCTTCTTTTTGCATCCCTCTCTTTGCTGGATCTGGTAAAGTTACAGAATCCTTTGAGGTTCAAGATTAGTTTAAGGCCTCTAGACTTCAGTCAATGCTTAGCTCATGGCAATATGAATCAAGATCACGCTTTAACCATTACTCTTGCAGGAAGAATCACTCATGACTAGATCTATGGTCTCTTAATTCCACACTCCAACAGCTCTGAAAACACAAACCCTGCAGGACACCATCGTGCAGCCTCACACGAAGATGATGAGGGAAGCTTCTGATACCACTGCAATATCCCTCTTATGAAATATAGGGGAGAATTCCCCTCAACTGACAATGGGGGGTTGTCACTCCCAAAGCCGAAGGTGGGGCACTATTGTAGTTAATCAGAGACCCATATATGTGCATTCAATTAGATCACTCAATGGAGCCAAGGATTAGTTTGGGTTTAATGAACTCTCAACCCCATAGCTACCAAATTGTCAACTTCTCGGCTAAGGCAATGTTGGACTTAGCATAACTTCACAACCAATGATTAAGGAATTTGGATGAAATCAACTCCACTACTATGGATCTACTCAAATAATTATGACTTTCAACTGCTTTTAGAGATTACATGTGAGGACCTCCAGAAGGTATGCCAAGCCCTATTTGATTCATTTTTCAACAGTATGTGCAAATCCATGTCACCAATGACATGTTGAGATGGTGGTGATAGGTGAGATGGATATTACCATTTAAAACTCAAATCCAGACTTCTTACAAGTCGTTGGTATATACACTCCATATCATATACATACCTATCATATCTATCTATCATATATATATCAGTGTTTTAAAAACCAGTCAAACCGGAACCGGAACCGGCCGGTTTGACCGGTTTAAACATTTTAGAGCACGAACCGGTTAGTAAACCGGACCGGTTGACCGGTTTTAGCCCAAACCGGCCGGTTTCGTACGGAACCGGCCGGTTTGGGCTAAAACCGGTCCGGTTTCATCCTGAACCGGACCAAGTTATGTAAAGACAGCATTTCTTTCCTTTTTTGGATTTTTGGTGAAAAAAACACAAGCATAGAATAAAATTTGCCATTTTTGGAAAGGGTCCGGGAAGATGTAGCAACAAAAACTTGCATGTGCCATAACTTTCATTTTGTGGCTCCATTTTCCCGGTGTTGTTTTCTCTAAAAGTGCATATTTTCTCGAGCTCTACACATTGATGGCAATATTTTTCTTATTTTCATAAAATCCAATTTTTGCACCTGTTTTGGACCAAGTAGCCTACTTGCAATCTTCTGAAAGAATCATGAGCTTTGAATTGCCTGTACACAATTTAGTAATTAAAAATACTAGGATAGCTTTCCAAAACTCGGCGAGTATTCTGGCCAAATATTGCCGAGTTTTTTTTTTTGGGGTCTGCCGAGTATTTGCCAAGTGCGAGCATTCCAACTATCACTATATACATGAGCAAACTTTGCATATTTTGTGTGTAATTGTTGGAATCATGGTTTCTAGTTTTTCAAATATATTGTTTTCTTTAAAAAATGTAATTTTTATGTGTTTTTTAGTAAACCGGTTCATAGAGTTTAAACCGGTCCAGTTCCGGTTACGGTCCGGTCCAACCCTCGACCGGTTCCGATTTATATATATATATATATATAAAATCTGATCTTACCCTTCAGATATACACCACTGTAAGCATGGTAAGCATATACTGGTTATACCAAACATCCTCAGCCCAGATCGCTGTCTAAAAGGGAGCTAAATACTGTAAATCACACACCAATCTGAGTTGCCATGGGTTAGATCATAAACAGCCAGGTGAAAGAGAGTTCAATCCAATATAATTATGTGAAACCATTGCACCACCATTATGAGATGAGGTCGCTATTCATAATACTTGGAATATGCATTACAAGTCTGCCCAGAACTACCCAGATCAGATCACTGTCATACATGACTCTAAAACCCTTGTCAAACCATGCCAAATACCAATCGATCCACACTAAAAACACTTTGACCTGTGGTACCAATCAATACGCAGATTTGTGGAAGGTCACTCGAATGGGATATTGGCTTGAAACAAATTGCTAAAGGCCAATGAATAAGATACTAACACAGTTCGCTGTCCCAGGGGACTGTCAAAACATCATACAAACATGCAACTACCATGATCTCTGATTTCTGCACTCAAATCTGAAAACACAAACCCTGCATACACAAAGTGACCCACACTTAATCGGCAGAGTTCCCTGGAAGCATCTAGCATACCAACATGCCTTATAATGTTCTAAGGGTACATATGCAGAGAGATGGCTGACAGTTACAGTGGGCCGCATAGTAGCACCATTAGTACGAGCTGGTGGAATTCACACTAAATATTGTCATGTAAAACAGTCAATAACAGTAATACAGAAGGCACCTATTCCAACTATCGGAATGGACCACTTAGCCTATAAACCGATGTATAGGCTAAGGGTCTTCAGAAAATGGGGACATTACGAGTGGGCCACAATAACCCAGATTAGCTACGAGTGATGTCGCTACACTTATTGTCTACAGTAGTCAATGGCAGGTGTTTACAGGGCACCTATTAAACAACTATCTGTGCCAAGGCGATTATAGAGATGGTTGTGGCACACGATCAATACTTCAGTGGTAGCTCCAAACCAGCTTTATACCCACCCTGGTACGCATGTGAGAGAGTGAGCATTAGAGCAGAGAGCACATTATACAGTTGGGGTACATCAGATGTGCAGGTTGCATCTGAACTCCATGGCCTGTAGTATCAAAATAACTTCAGATCATAACATCAACTAGCAGTGGGATCCTAGTGACTCTTTGTATAAGTCAAGTAGGCACAATATATGAGAGATTCCCCATGTACCACTCAGTAGGAACACCTATTACAGATTGACAACAGTATGTAACCACAAGTATAACTAGTGTGAGAGAGTGCCTTTTCACAATGGTGATTCTATCAAGTTGGAAGTATCCAAGACTACAGCGATGAGATTGTAAGGACCCTGTACATGGGCAAAACTAGATGCATGGTTAAACTTGGCCATCTATTATAGCGGCACAGGGGACCAGAGAGCACAAGGCTATTAGACCTGGGGCTACAATGGAAGAGAATTTAGACGATGATGCAGCAACAATTGTGGGCTCTACTCGTGGTCCACGCATACGAAGAGGAAGAGCCGGAAGAGGCTCATCTTCATCGAGTTCGAGCAAAGGCATACCAAGTTTTTTTGTGGCAAGGAATACACCTGGAGGACAACCTTCATTGGAAGGTGCAGCCTGGAACAAAGATATGCACGAGGATGTGGATAAAGTTTGTGCAAATTTTTGGTACTACAACAACCTGCCATTCAATGTGGCAAAGAGCCCATACTGGGAGTACTTGGTGACAGCGTTGAAAGTTGCAGAGAAAGGGTACAAGGCACCCTCTCCAAAAGATTTGAGCGGGAAATTACTTGAGGGTGCGATTGCAGATGCCACTACCATGCTAGAAGAGCACAAGAAACAATGGAAAAAATTCGGATGCACCATTCTTTCAGATGGGTGGACGGATGGAAGGAACCGCACCCTTGTTAATTTTTTAGCAGCTTCAAACGGTGAGATGGTGTTTTTAAAATCTATTGATGCCTCTAACATAATAAAAAATGCAGAAAATTTGAGTGTTATGTTAGAGACAGTTGTATTAGAGGTTGGTGTACAGAATGTTGTGCAAGTTGTCACAGACAATGCAACAGCATATGTGGCAGCTGGGAGACTATTGCAGGAGAGACATCCATCACTCTTTTGGACTCCTTGTGCAGCTCATTGCATTGACCTTCTTTTGGGAGGACATAGGCAAAATTGATTGGGTGAGGCCGGTTGTAGAAGATGCAAGATCTATAACGAAGTACATATACAATCACCCTTGGGTTCTGAGCTTGATGAGAGTACACACAAAGGGAAAAAAACTTGTTCGAGCCGGTGTCACAAGGTTTGCAACTAACTTCTTGACGTTGCAAAGTATTTGTAGTTTGTTGACATCATTGAAGCAAATGTTTGTGAGTCAAGCATGGCTAGACTCACAATATTCAACAAAAGTTGATGGAGAGAGGGTTGCAAAGATAGTTTTTGATGATATCTTTGCAAAGAGAGCTATAGAGATCATCAAGGTAATTTCAAACTTCGATTTATATTTCATTCCTTTATTTTAATTTGTTAAATTATAAATATTAAATATATTGTTTTACTTTTCACTTTTTTATTTCATTTCTAATATGTATTGTAACTTGTAAGTTTGCAATCTTACATTTTAATTTGTGTGTAGGTGTCAGAGCCGTTGGTGAGAGTTTTGCATTTGGTTGATGGGGAGCAAAACCCCATGGGGTTTGTATATGAGGCCATGGATAGGACCAAAGAGTCTATCCAAAACTATTACAGGGGGGATATCGTCAGATATGGTCCCTTTTGGGAGATTATTGATCGGAGGTGGAACAATCAACTCCACCAACCTATTCATGTAGCGGGGTACTACTTCAACCCCAAGTATTTCTACTCTGACAGCTTCACAAATGTGAATGGAGAGGTTATGGAGGGCCTTTCGACATGTATTGAGAGGATTATACCGGATGTTGAGACGAGGGACCTCGTCATTTTAGAGTTGCAGAGTTACAAACATGGTAGGGGGAGACTCTTTTCATCGGTGCTAGCTATTCGAGGGAGAACCACACAGTCACCAGGTAATACCAAGTTACTTAGAATGTTTACCAAGTTACTTATTAGTTACATATTTGATTTTATTAATTAATTATAAATTTTTGATTATCGTGTTAATGTTTGTAGGTTCTTGGTGGGAGGATTGGGGAGGGAATACCCCAAATCTTCAAAAGTTAGCCCTCAGAATTCTATCTCAACCTTGTAGCGCTTCTGGATGTGAACGCAACTGGAGTTTGTTTGAGGCCATTCACACGAAGAAGCGCAACAAGTTGACTCAAAAAAGACTCAACGACTTGGTTTTTGTGCAATACAATCTCCGGCTTCGCACAAAAAAAGTTGAGGCGACATCAGAGGAGCTCATTGATTTGGATGAGATAGATCCATACAGTGAGTGGACTGGGCAAGAAGAGGAAAACCCTGCATTCACAGCGGACGAGATTGCTTCTTTTGAGAGGGAGGCTATGGAGGGAGAAGCACTAGCAGGACTCCGAGGAGATATTGGAGTGGATGACATCTTTGGAGGTGATCTCCAACATGCAGCAGAGGAGCCACCAGCACCACCATCTAGTTCCAGGATTGAGCCAGATTCGCAGCCTTCTAGGAGGAGCGTGGAGACGCAGCCGAGTGTGGGGACTAGTGGAGCCAGAGGCACTAGACCCTCTCCCCAATATTTCTCTAGATTGGGGAAGAGGAAAATGTAATTTATTGTATATTGTAACTTGCATAGATATGAAATTTATGATGATATTTTTCAATGTCAATCATCATAAATTCATATTACTTATCAGCCGGTTGTCGTATTCGCATGATGATGCGATTTTGTATTGTATTTGTATTCAAATCTAATAGAAAACACTTCTCCAACATTTTATGGGCTCATTTGATACATTTTGTAGCTATGTGTTGCTTAAAATTTATGTTTTTAAAAGAAATTTGAGTATTTTTTAAGTTGCCGAGTATTCCCGAGTATTGGCCGAATATTGGCGAGTTTTTGCCGAGTTTTTTTTTTGGCGGTCTGGCGAGTTTTTGGTTTTGGCGAGTTTTATGGTTTGCATGGTTTCAACTTTTAGCCTTCAGGCTTTCATGCTTTAAGTCTACTAGTGTATGTGTTATGTTACATGCATGTAATATATATAATTTTTAACAGATTATTTTACTTGGGCATGAGTCACCGTCTCCGTCCCCCTGTAATTTTTTTAATTTTGGAAATTTATTGTCATGGATTAAGCCATCCCAGAGTCTTAGGTAACCAGGGTTTTGGGTGATTAGATACATGAATCGCGGTGGGGGGGGCTTAGTAGGTCCCCCTTCTATATTTAGGTTTAACATTTTTTTATTTTTTATGCCTCTTTCATTTTTAGTGTCTTTTTAAACAAATTGATGTACTGAGCATTGTGGACTCAAACAGGGCATCTTGGGAGCATGAAGGAGATGGGGGCATCTCCCTTAATTCACTATGCAAGGGATAGGAAAAGGACATTTCATCCCTATCCCCTTTCCCATCCTTTAGACATCCTTGACATCCGATACATCGGGCCAAACCCGTGGTTCATTGAAATTCCCCAATCAAGATAGTATGTGGAAGTACTTATGTCGACATTGAAATTGAACTTAAATTGATCATTGGTGTTGGAGACTAAATTTGGTGAGCATCTTACAGGTTAGCCAACCGGATTGACAACAAATGGATGCCCATCCTTCCACGCACAATTCGGTGTTGATCTTCCTTGTGCCTTCTTCAATGCTATGCCTATTAGAATTTAGCTCTTACCTTTGTTGGATTGTTTGCAGGAACTGTCACGGCCAAGGTTGTTGGGTTTTAGTCACCAAGTTTGAAGCTCAATCTTGGAGCTTTTTTGTGTGCACAATCCCTAGCTAAACGACCTCTCCCTTGCATCAGACATGGCAAGGCTAAGGGACTGTGCCCCGTTAAGGTGCAAGTCAGCACCTCACCGACGATAGACCCAACCAATCATCGAGAAATGTGTGGTCCTTACCTGTGTCACAAGGTTCGCCAAATTTCTTCCTTGAAATTTGAAATCCACCGAGCTTCATAAAAACCTGTAAAATTCATCTAAATTCACTAGGAAATTCGTACAAGAATTTTATTTTTAAATGTTGGGAAAGCCTAAAATCATTTAGAAATTTAAGGGAAAAAAACTACGTTAGGGCTTTCGCAATCATTTCTTTCCTGTTCGAAGTCATTGTAAACTTCATTTGTGATTCTTCTGCCGACAACGGCCATGTAGAAATAGGTTAAATTTTTTTAAGTTTCCATTCGCTTATCATCGCTCCATAATCTGTATTCACGCTGCTCGTATTCACGTTGCTCAATAATCCAGCTCTATAATTTGTATTCACCAGAATAGGAACAAAAATAAAAATGAAACAGGTTAAAGTTTTTAATTAATATTATTACTCTCAACTCTAGCTTTAGTCTAGAGTTTTAGGTTTGTTATAATAGTTTTTGCCACTTTTTTGTTTTTAACTATTAAGCTTTACTATTGAAAATCGTAGCTTTTTAAAAATAGTTTTAACTTTTTTATTAATTTTTCTTTTACAAACATGATGAAAGGATAATGACTTGAAATTCAATGCTAGAAGTTCAGAACCGCATCCATAGAACAGTTGTAGCATCAAAAATTTACATTAAATTGAATCCATATAACATACTGGCATTCATCATCCTGGGCACCATGGGGAACATAAGCGTTTATCTCAGTAAGCAACTATTTGAGTTCGAAATAAGCTTCAAATGTCGCATGTCGTAACTCCAGAGGTTCATTAGCTTAGAATTCAACACAGTTATGCATCCTGAACCCATGAACCCATTCTATGAACAATGAACAATGAGAAATCCTTCTCCATTTAGGACGCTAAGGGTGCAAAACAAGGGAGTTGATGAGGCACTGACTAATTTATGTACTCATCATGGCCCTTCTCTTACAGTCATTATCAGAAACTCCAACTTTTTCCACCATGCATCTGAACCTAAGTGAAAGTAGTGCCCCTATGGCTCATAGAAAATTTCATTGCCCCAGCCTTGATGGTTGTTCATGGAGTGCTAATGACAAAACGCTCGTAAGCGAGTAAAGTTGTAATATGAGACTCGTTTGGAATTATCTGTGAATTAATGATTAGCAATGAAATAAATTAAGGCGATATTGCAATCCTAATAAAATAACTAAGGGATGTCTTGACCAACAGTCTGTCCAACACATGTCAAGCAGACATCACCAATTTTGCATACCTATGGTGCTAGTAGATCGTCATGTCATTGAAAATGTGCTGGCGACGCTATTTAAATTGCAATCCTTTCAACTTGAGAGCATTTGCAAAATCTTGAAGTTTGAAGGCAATGAACAAAAATGGATATTTGTTTCTAGCAGTAAAATTGATGAGAAGTCCTACCTCTTTAATGCGGGGGGGTTCAGCGATAGCAAAGCCCAATACGCCTTCAATTTTTCAAATTGATGAAAAATTACGTGATAGGTGAGTGCCTTAACGGGAGTAGCTGAGGTATTGACTATTAAGTAAGATTTTTAATTGAAGTAATAACTAACTAGTAGAGAGCCGAGTGAAATTTAAATTCAATAGGAGAGATTTCTTATACGAGCAATAAACCATTATTGAATATTTCTAAATAAATCAATGAAAGGCAAAGACATTCTATGTATAACCTATATACTGAGGAATAAAGTAATGCCATTTTTATAATTGACTAGCTAGAAGCCAGAATGTTTTGACACTCAATAGGCTATCACAAAAAATCTGTGAGAATACATTCAATGAGATTATTTCTAGCGTTCAAGGAATATCCTCCATTTCAATTTTTGGATAATGTCGTGCACTTACCAATCCTCAGAGCCAACGATGATTTACTAGCTTTATTCCCATTTGTCCAGCAGAGTTTATTTTTGTTGCACCTTCCAACCGAAAAGGAGTTGTTCAAACAGCCTGTGAATATATTCAACCAAATATTATCATGCAAAACCATGACAGCCAAGATAAACTCTTTACTAAGGATTTTAAGGTTTAACAAGTACCGTGAAACTCAATTGAAAAGGAGGGTGCTGGCAAATTATGAGTGTAAATAGCATATAATTTGCTTGTATAAGTAACAGATAGAAATGACCATTTGTGGTATGTATATCAAAACTTCAACACTTGTAGCATATAAGATGAGTTAAATCTTTTGCAATCATTATTGTTGTCTTCTTGATAAATCTGTGATCCCAAATAATGTCGACCAGTTTCTTGCCCAATCAAACACCCATAATTGTGCTCTGTTTATTTGCAAGTCGCATCTGTAGGACAGGAGGCTTATACCTTGCAACTGAGCATGCCAAAAACTAATTGATAATGACTGCCACGATGATGCCCTAGTTTTCACACATACAAATGGTCTTCAATTTCAACTAATTAGTCACCACAAACTGTGGGAGGAGAAATGTTCATTCTCCAAATGCCAAAGGAATGGATATTCAGTGTCAACTCCATAGATGCCTCACATCTCTTGGATTGTCCAACAAATTAGTGAATGGATATTGCCTCCAAAGACAATCAGCCCCGGAATTTGACAAGAATAAAAGTGTATTGCCAAGAAAGATACATATGATGCAAAATCGTATCCCCTAGGTGGCTTATCTTAAATACCCGTTTGGTTAGCGCCCGAAAGGGGTGAATCAAAAGTGGGCCATGAAACATATCAAAACCCACGTATTCCCACAGTGCATGCTATGGTGGGAAACATGCCATGAAAAGGCCTCTGCACCATAGAGCTTGCTGGATCTTCTACAACCTGGGGATGTTGGGAGCAAAGCTGTACCCCTAATTTGACGTGCCTGATCAGGGACGTGTGGACCCTCATCAAGAAACGTGGTCTGTTGCATTTTTAGCGAATTAAAGAAATCTATGGAAGAAATGCCAAACTCTAATGACTACCCTTGTTCGATTTCTTCTTGTAAATGCAAAGATAATATCTCAAAAAATTTTCTAACATTGCTAACCAAAGACCCTCCAGCAACCCTAAAAGCGCAATTAGTACATGCCCATAAACTTAGGAGATAGGCTGGAGCCGTCTATTGGGGAACACTAGATATTCACACCATTTGAAGATGATAACTAGGGATGGAGCACTTTAGTATAAGTACGCATAGCAAGGAAGAGCTGTCCATAGCGAGCAAGAGCTTAAGAGCAAGCATAGATGACGTTGTTTATAATGTTTATTTGCTTACATTACGTTGTTAATGCCTCCATTATGTTTATGTTTTTAAACAATGTTTATAATTATATTTGCATTTTTTAGGGGCTTAAGTTTTTAACATTTTACATCTACATTCACCTAATTGTAAATTATTACTATAGTTTGCATACAATTTTGACAAAACTTTAATATGTACATAGGGTTTAATTGTAAATGGTTCACGTTTTATGTTTTCAAATTTTCGATTTTCTAGTTTATTATCATTACAGATTATCTATTACTAGCAATCTTAACATGGCGATGTTTTTTTCGCAACTTTGCATCTACAATGCACAATGTAAGTATGTTGTATGAAGAAATTTTGATCCTCGTCTAACTTGATTTTGAACATAAAATGTGAATTAGATTGCATAGGGAATGTTACTGAGCTTGTAATGCATTGTGGTTACAGTTTCTTTCAACGTCAAATTATATTATTGGGAGTTTGGAACTAATGCAAATATTATAGTTTGTTATTGATGTTTGGACGGTCCACCCCGTTTTTGACACGGGATATGCACGTCTTGTTTACATTCATGGAATGACAATACACGTTTCATATTAGTTGCATTTGGCAAAAAAACATTAGTTTGTGTGATTTCTGGAAAAATGTCTTGCCAGGAAATGTTTGGTTGTACATGGGGAACGTTTTTTTTAATCTACATTTTATGTCTTAGTTTACTTGTTTATATCAAGGGATTGATGACGTCCAGACGTCCCCGCCGTCCCCTACGACCTTTTTAGCTCATTTGTGAAACTATAATTCAATCTTTTCAATCACTTGGTTAAATAATTTGTAGGATTTATTGTGAATACATATTGGTATGTTTTACGTTTTTTGAGCATTCTTAAAGTAACATTGTGTAACATAACAATCTAAGGTCATATATGTTGTATGGATATGTTTGTTAATTCATTGCAGCATATCATTTGCCATGAGTTCTTCTAACTATGAGCTATGACATCATTTGTCTGAATCAGAGTCTTTTGAGGGTTGATTTGGTTAACTTGAGATAGGTGGCCGTGGTATAGAGTTGGTGAGAGCTTTCAAAAGTGAGGGAGACTCTGAGAAGGGATCACAGACATCATTAGTTGATTGCAAGATATCATGGCAGACCTGGTAGTTTGAATGGTATTGGTAGTGCTGACCAATTGCCCCTCTCAAATGTTGTCCAAATTTGACCTCAAAGAGAGCATTTGATAAGAAGAAGAGGTTGCAACAATTTCGGTGTCCAAATCATTGATAACCCCATATTGCGTGTAAGGCCTTAATAGGGCTTACAGCATGGAATTGTATGCTGAAGTTGGATATCATATGTGCGACTGATTTGGCAGGGAAAGTATCACTAGGCCCTCTTGCACACTTGTTGAAACATTATCAGGATGGATGGGGTTGGCACTTGTAAGGGTCTTTCACTAGAGCGTTGAGAGCTGAGATGGTCGAGATTCTTCAATGGAAATACGACAAACAATGTGCCAGAAGTTCGTGGTTCTACGACTGAATCTCACCAGCTCTGAGTCCTTCATTGAACATCCTGATCACTCATAATAATACTTATTGTGTAATGGTTCTAGTTTTGGAGTGTCAGAAGTGAAAAGTAGAGGGAAGAGAAAGGCCGTGGGGGCAGCCCCAAATTTAGTTGTTGACATGTTTGATTCAAAGGCAAGGGAAGAAGCATCGATGATGCTATTGGGAAATATTTTTCCATGCTGTCGGGATTCTATTTAATGTTGCTCGCTCTCCTTATTACAAGAAGGTTATGTGCTAAAGTTGCAAAAGCTACAAGTTATGCACCTCTTGAAGACAAAATTGAGGACAACAATGGTGGTCTGGATAGATACTATTCCAAGGTTAATGTATTGATCTGGTGGAGATGAAGGTGCACATGGGTGTCTCACAGGATGCAGCATCATCATGGATGGATAGACGAGATATCAGACACCACCCACTCATGTAATATCATTGTCTTCATGCAAAGATCCAGATTATCCAGTACTTCTTGAGATTTCACATTGATTAATCTGAGGAAAGAATTTTAGGATGTCAGAGTTCCAGATATCACCATTTTGTAGAGATGCCATTGCCGGACGTTGAGACCTTTATATGTCAAACTTTGTATCAGGTTGTCACAGATGCAACTTATGTGTGCAGGGCATTGGTACAAGGTAAGCTTATTGAGGCTCATTACCAACATGTATTTTGGACCCCATGGTGTGCATGCATATGCAATTACTAAAAGATATTGGAAAAATTGATTGGGTCCATGTAGTGGTTGATGCAGCCATGTGCAGATGTTCATCTGCAACCGCCATACATCATTGACTCTTCTGTAGCATTTCAGGGAAGAATTTCAAGCTAGTGGACACACGTTTTGCATCATATAGTTTGACTGCGATAGCCGATGGTTGACATTGCAAGAATCATTCAAGATGTAAAATGGTCATCTGCATCAGCATTGGCTCTATTTTGGAAACAGAATATTGCAAGAAGGTGAAAGCAATTTGGTGAAACCAGAAGACACCCGTTTTGGATAGCTGTTATATCATTTAGTATGGAGTTTTCAGTGATGTATGTAGGATTCTAAGAGCCCTAACCTTGGTGAATATATGAATTATGTCACAATGATTGGCCAGATAAGGTGGCGTATTCAGGCAAGACAAAATCAGGGAGAGAAGATATGAAAGCAATTGTGGTGTTGAGGGAAACATTTTGGGTTGATATGAAATACATCATATCAATCATAGCTCCAGTTTTTAGTGTCATCAAATATGGGGATTCTAACAGCCCCAATATTTGTGAGATCTACGAGTGCATTGACAACATGCTTGGGCAGATGAAGGCAATTATTCGGGTGAGGGACCCCACTTTGGAGTTCTATAATGAACATATACAGCCCATTATTCAGCGGAGATGGGAGAAATTGAACACTCCTTTTCATATGGTTGCATATGCATTGAATCCCAAATGGTATGTGGAGAGGCCAGGTAGAGTTATCCCATTGGATGATGATGAGGTGAAGAAGGACCTTTAAAAAAATGTACACTCCACAGGAGGCTTCACAATTTAGATTGGAGTGGTTCGACTTCACTGAACTTGATGGGGACAAAACATCAGCAAAGCCAGACAAGGTAACAATAACACAGGAGAAGTCAGTGACTTGGTGGCGACTGTATGGGCTTCTAGGACTTTTGTGACCACTTGCCATTCATCTCCTTTCCCGGGTTTCTAGCTCCTCTGCCTCTGAGAGGAACTGGTCTACATATGGTTGGATACACTGTTAAAAGGAATGGGCTTACCTCTGCGAGAGCGGAGAAGCTTGCAGCTCTACATAGTGCTTTGCGTTTTATGGATCGCAAGACACCTGAGTATAAATAGACCCCAACATTAAGGTGGGATCTAGATCACGAGGAGCCGAGGCAGGTTCAAGAGGACAATATTGTGCAATGGGAATTGATTGGGCTTACCTTTGAGGACGAGGATGCTAGTACCAGCGAGAAGGAGTTCATGGATATTGCTTCAAATGTTGATTTTGATTTTTAGGTTGATACTTGTAGTTGTCCTCTTTTTTGTAATATTGACAATAGACAATATGTTGGTGTATTTGGCTATGAGACTATGATATGAATATCAACTATTGTCACCTTATCATATTGTAATTGTAGAATGGTTTTACTTTTATATTTTATAATGATATTTGAAATTTCAGCTTGTCTCAAATTCAAAATTCAAATATGCATTATGAGTGTTCAATTTATGACATTAACATATTGATATTATGGTATTAAGGAATGTATTTGATGATTTATGAGTTCAAGTTTCACCTTATTTAAATCTCAAATGGTTTTATTTCAGCTTATTTATATAATTTAATCACTATATCTTTATATTTTAAATATTTATGTATTTTTTAATTAGCCGTCCCCTCGCTGTCCCCCGCTGTCCCCAAAATTTAGAAATTTTTTGCCGTCCCGGAGTCTTAGGTAAATATGCTATGTAATGTGTTGCCACAATCTATATGAGAATAGTTGTCAATTCTCTTATCCATGCTTCTATGAAACATGATTCCCTTTCATGGATCTTTATTAGCTGCTTCTTTCGCTAGCTTGTATTTTCCATGCCTTCCTATAAATGCATATACAAATGGTAATTCACGAGGAAGCGTGACTAACCCACCTTCTTGATATGCTAAAAAAGACCTTATCTTGAAGGTTAAGATTATAAATGTTTAATGTGTTTGATACACTGAAACTGATTTTTCACATTTCTCAGAATATTTACTTTTGAACTGCTGTCTATGATGATTTATGCATAAATATTCAAGAATAAACTTGTAACATACAAGTGTAGCACTTGTCTCTTTTGGCTACGAGGCACAAATCAACTATTTCATTCAGGAATTTCATTTGGTATCAATTGTATATGTTTATTAGCATATAATGATGATGATGATGTCTTTTAACATCCTTTAGACCAAAGTTGGCATGTAGGACCCAAACAAACTTTACATAAATGAACTACCTTTAGAGGTTAATAATTAAAGGATATTGTAGGGTAGGTTGAATTATTGGATTTGATAATCATGACTTTGGGTTTCATAAACAGTCAGTGTTAAACAAGACTTGTTGCAAAACTCTTAAAGGACGTGTGTTTTTTGAGGTCATTAGAAGAGAAATGAAAAAGGAATACATCACACTTTGGAATGTGTGTGGTGCTTGTATTTATTATAATACAAGAGGTTACAATATGGTTTGACAATTAACAACTAACAATTGTATAATTGCCATATGAAATATATTTAATGCCTCCCCAATGACTAAACCGAAGAACTCCAAGTTTGTCTCAAAATTTTACAAAAAGGATAAGACCAAGAGGTTTAATCATTAGCATAGTTCGCATATTCGTATTCGACGAATATTCAACAAACCCAAAAAATCTTGACTCGTCAAGTCTCGGCGAATATTTAGCAACATCCTTTAGACCAAAGTTGATATGTACGACCCAAAGAAACTTTACAGAAATGAACTAACTCTAGAGGTTAATTATTGAAGGAAATTGTAGGGTAGGTCGAATTGTTGGATTTGATAATCATGACTTTGGGTTTCATAAACAGTTAGTGCTAAACTAGACTTGTTGCAAAACTCTTAAAGGACGTGTGTTTTTTGAGGTCATTAGAAGAGAAATGAAAAAGGAATACATCACACTTTGGAATGTGTGTGGTGTTTGTATTAATTATAATAGAAGAGGTTACAATATGGTTCGACAATTAACAACTAACAATTGTATAACTGCCATATGAAATATATTTAATGCCTCCCGAATGACTAAACCGGAGAACTCCAAGTTTGTCTCAAAATTTTACAAACAGGATAAGACCAAGAGGTATAATCATTAGCATAGTTCACATATTCGTATTCGACGAATATTCGGCAAACCCAAAAAGTTTTGACTCGGCAAGACTCGGCGAATATTCGGCAACTTAAAAAAAAACTCAAATTTCTTTAAAAAACATAATATTTATGCAAAATATAGCTGCAAAATGTATCAAATGAGTCTATAAAATGTTGGAGAAGTGTTTTCTATTAGATTTGAATACAAATACAATACAAAATCGCATCATCATGCGAATACAATAACCGGTTGATAAGTGCTATGAATTTATGATGATTGTCATTGAAAATTATCATCATAAATTTCATATCTATGCAAGTTACAATATACAATAAGTTACATTTTCCTCTTCCCCATTCTACGTAGACTGACACTCCCCCGCCCCTCCGCTCCCCCGAACTATCTATTTGGCTATCTGAAGGGGCCACCCGTGATCCAACATAGGAGGGAACGAGAATGAGGGGCTCAATTGAGGTGAACTTGGCTATTGAAAGGCGGTACTCAGCTTACGCCTACTAGGAGCATGTTAGTTGGTGTTAATGGTGTATCAGAGAGATAGAGGGGCATATGTGATATGACCCTCTATTCTTCTATCTAGGGCCCTCTCACTTTCTATAGTGAGATGGGGTGGGGCGAACGAATTCATTATAGATTTGTGTCTCGGATTCATTCCATGAAACATATTGGGGAGAGGGTCTATTGCCTCTACTAGTCTCGACACTTGGCTGCGTCTACTCGCTCCTCCTAGAAGGCTACAACTCTGGCTCCAACCTGGTAGTAGATGGTGGTGGCTCCTTTGCTGCATGTTCGAGGTCACCTACAAAGATGTCATCCAATCGAATATCTTCTGCTTGTGCTTCTCCCTCCGTAGCTTTGCTCTCGAAAGAAGCGATCTTATCCTCTGTGAACGCAAGGATTTTCTCTTCTTGCCTAGTCCACTTGCTATATGGATCTATCTTACCCAAATCAATAAGCTACCGCGATGTGACTTCCATTTTTCTTGTGCGAAGCTGAAGATTGTATTGCACAAAAACCAAGTTGTTGAGCTGTTTTTGAGTCAACTTGGGCTTCTTCGTGTGAATGGCCTCAAACAAACTCCAATTGCGTTCATATCCAAAAATGCTACAAGGTTGAGATAAAATTTTGAGGGCTAGTTTTTGAAGGTGCGAGGTATTTCCTCCCCAATCCTTCCACCAAGAACTTATAAACAAGATAATCAAAAGTTTATAAGTAATTAATAAAACCAAATTTGTAAGTAGTAATACATATAAGTAACCTAGTAAACATTCTAATTTTAATTACCTGGTGACTGCGTGGTTCCCCCTAAGATAGTTAACCCTGAAGAAAAGAGCCTCCCCCTAACATGTTTGTAATTTTGTAGCTCTAAAATAATGAGGTCCCTCGTCTCAACCTTTGGTATTATCCTCTCAATACATGTTAAAAGACACTCCATAACCTCTATGTTCACATCTGTGAAGCCGTCGGAGAATAAAAAATTGGAGTTGAGGTAGTACCCCGTGTTGGTGCTCAATCCAGTCCCCTGGATTAAGTTGGTTTTTTCCTCGACTCTCCTTAGATGTAACCATTCTGTATGCTTCGTATTGTTCTTCAAAGATCACTATGAGTAGAGGAGAATTATCAATTTGTAAGAATATTTGTGCCTCGTCAAAATAAAAAGAAAGGATTCGGTGGAAATGTTGGAGGACTGAAATGAAATGAAAGATTTTAATGACATTCACGAGACTGAAGAGTCTATGGGACCAAAAGTTGAGACTTTAAGACAAATTCAAACTCTTTTCAATATCAAATCTTTTAATGTGAATCTTGAGCACAAAACCCGCGATCTTTTCAAGCATTGTTTCTTCGACTGACACCATAAGAATTCCCTGGTGATTGGTTGATCGAAGTATAAAAGCTTCGGAGTTGCGGGTGATCAGGATATCAAAGCATCAAAGTATAAAAGCAAAGGCAAAAACATGCAATCAACACTGAACGAAAAATTTAAAATGGACTTAGCCGTTTAAAAATCCTGGGACGTTCAAATGGCCGTCAAAGATCTGCACCACCAAGCAATTCAAATGCCTACGAAAGAGAGGACACATGGCGGGATTCTGGGCCTCTCTAAGCCATTCGGGTTTCGCGGACTTCAAGTCTGTGGAATGTACCAAATTCATATGATTTCGGGTCCGCAGCGGGCCAGACAAAGTCAGCGCGGTCAAATCAATGGCCAACAGTGGACACGCGTCACCATTCCTGTGCAGGGCAAGCAGATGTGTTCCGATGGACCTTAACTCAACGGAATGAATTGAGTTTCATAAGGCGTCGGGTCCGGGTGGTCTGGCAAGTCAAGGCAGATGCGTGGCAACATTTCTATGAAGTCAACAAGAAGTCTGCCCAGATAGAAGTCGTGATGCGAAGGCCTGACCCCGCAACCAATGAAAGGTGAAGACGAAAGCAAGAGAACTTGACATTGTGAAACCGCAAAGGTGCGTGGAGCTTTCTCACACTCTAATAACGTTTTTGTAAATGACAGTGAATTGCGAAGTAAGCATGGAGCTTCCTTATTGGCTCACGGTTTGTGGCTATTAGTTGAGGTTATTAAACAAAATGACATTGCAAGGAGCATGGAGCTTTCTTATCGGCTCACGTTTCGCAACAATCAATCAAGGTTATCAAACAATTTGACGCTTAGTGGCTCATATTTCGGGGGGTCCAGTACAAGTAAAATAATAGTTTAAGAAAGTGCATGGAATTTTCTTATTAGCTCGCATTTCGTAAAGGAACATACCTGCGCACAAAGCCACATAACACATAAAAGCAAAGAGAAATAGAAACGTAGGCAAAGGAAATTCTCGAAGCCAATCAAAAGTTATCACGTGCCAATCTCTTGTTCATCCCGGCATGCAAAAATTCAAATGGCCATAAATGTTGCTCCAGAGCTCCAAATCACGCAAAATCGGTCTCGTTGGAAAGGTCTCTTGAGCCCTTCAATTTGACATCATTTGATTCAGAAATTGTTTGCGTTTGGTGGGATAAAAAGAGAGAAAAAAGATACAAGTGCACTTGGCAGTATCAACTAACTTTTTTGCACATGTGGCAACAAAGGCATGGAATCGATCCAAAAATATTAATAGAAAATAAGATATTTTCATTTAGACAAAGTACATTCCCGCTCTAATTAAAGATCTTTCTTTATGAACAAGGAGGAGATTCACTTAATATTTGGGGGGAGGGAAATCGAATTGTAAGAATTCATC
The DNA here is from genome assembly GCA_019776745.2 of Taxus chinensis. NCBI lineage: Eukaryota > Viridiplantae > Streptophyta > Pinopsida > Cupressales > Taxaceae > Taxus > Taxus chinensis. The sequence goes on along the minus strand of CM034152.1, from coordinate 360,999,877 downwards.
AAAATTGTATAAATATGGGGGCGGCTTGTCCTCATATTTAAAGGGGGGTTAATATTTTTCTATTTCTAAAAAGGTCGAGATATAAAATTGTAAGATTGCATGTTTATTTTATGAAATGCATACGAATTTCAGTTTCCCAAACTTCTGTGTCAAGGTGGTTGCAATGTACAACCATTGACTAACGTTGAGAGCATTTGTTTTATGTTCCCTTGTTAAGAAATTCAAGATCTGAATGAAATATATCCTCTTATGAGCTTTGATTTTTGTGTTCTGGGTTTTGTATGTTGAATTGTTGATTGATGAGTTATACTTTTTGCCACAACTTTGTGCTTATTGTTTCTCTATGTAGTACACCAGATCAATCCTTAATGGTTGTGCTTTGGTCATTAATTCAATATTGTGGTGTGAGCATTTACTCTGCAATATTGGACATAATTCTAAAATCCTTTTTGTAGCCATTTTGTCGAAGTGATCTTTGTTAGCCTTTGAGTGTATCTTGGGCGTACTAGAGTAGAAGCAGTAAATACTTTATTAGAATACTTGCACGAGCATTTGTGTTGAGTATTTTTGAGATTGTGTTAGAGCTTTGCATCTGTTGAGTATCAATGAATGCAAATCTTCCTTTGGAGAAATTGTCACTACTTACTCAAGTGTTTTATACTTTCCAGAATAGCAGGCTGCTTTAGTAAGTGTTAAATGCATCGATAAAAGGAATTTGTCATCATATAAATCTTGCCTTTGTGAAGTTACAACTTTCATAATTGATCTCACCCCCTCATACTAACTTCCATTTACTACTTTGTTGCTCTAAATATCATTGAAGGTGCCTTCTAGCCTTAATTCTACTATCAAGAGAATGCAAGAGCAACCCAACTCTGTTGTTTATAGTAACCTGTGTCTGGTGCATTAAGCACATGCAACATCTTTTGTGACAACTCATGAGAGTGAGTGTTGTATTCATGGTCATGCTTATCCCAAATTGATCCATCATTGAAACATATCAAGAGGAACAAAGAATTCAACTCCCCCTTTGCATTCAGGTTACCTCGTGGGTCCTCTTACCCTGGTTCAGGTTAAACCAACAGTGGCAAGATGAGGCCAACCCCTTTGTACGTGCCCCTCAATCACCTCAAGGCTTGATCCTAAGGAAAGTGTTAGACCCCTCCCCGGCTACAAAACGACACATACGACTCAATCTACAACCATCCAAACATCGCCCTTCCTAAAGAATGTTGTCAAGCCACCAGGGGGTGTATAATTGAGGACCAACACCCCGCTTCATGAATAGGTTGGTAAAGTTGATTGTTCCACCTCCGATCAATTATCTCCCAAAAGGGGCCATATCTAACGATATCACCCCTATAATAGTTTTGGATAGCCTCTTTGGCCCTATCCATTGCCTCATAAATGTACCCCATAGGGTTTTTCTCCCCATCAACCAAACACAAAACCCTCACCAACAGCTCTAACACCTACACACAACTTAAAATGTAAGGTTACAAACTTACAAATAAAGTAAAATGTAAATAACAATATATTTATAATTTAACAAATTAAAATAAAAGAATCAACTTGAAATATTAATCGAAGTTTGAAATTGCCTTGATGATATCTATAGCTTTCTTTGCAAAGATTTTATCAAAAACTATCTTTGTAGTCCTCTCTCCATCAGATATCTTTGAATATTGTGAGTCTAGCCATACTTGACTCACAAATATTTGCTTCAATGATGTCAACAAACTAGAAATACTTTGCAACGTCAAGAAGTTAGTTGCAAACCTTATGACACCATCTCGCACAATTTCTTTCCCTTTTGTGTGTTCTCTCAAATGCAAGTGGTTTTCCCTTTCTATTGAAGAGATGTAATTGGGGCTGCCATTATGGGAAAATTCTTAACAATTCTCTGATAGTACCCAAGGAACCTCATGAAACTTATATCGTTAGCCTCATTCTTTGGTGTTGGCACGTTGGTGTACTCTCTACTGCCTTCAAGTCTTCTCAATGGAGAATTTTTTCGTAGCAACTAGGGTTCGTTTCCTTCTGGTTCGTAGCTCGTAGCTCGTGATTCATTTCCTTTTGGTTCGTAGTACGTAGCTTGTAGCTCATGATTCGTTTCCCATTCTCTTCCGTTTCCTTCTAGTTCGTAGCTCGTTTCTTCGTTGTTCGTGGCTTGTTTCTACATTCTGTGGCTCGAGTTCGTGGGTCATTCTTACACCTCGTGGCTCGAGATCGCCTACAAATCGTGGCTCGTTTCTACAATCGTAGCTTGTTCTACAGTTCAGGGCTTTTCGTGAACCCTACAGTTCGTGATTTCTCTATTGGTGGTTGCTCGTTAATGCATAATCAAGGCTCACGAATCCTAGGCCATGCTCGTGAAGCTCGTAGCCGGTGACTCGTAGTCTCAGCTCGTGAATTGTTGGCCAAGGGCAGTCTCTAGATAGTGGGCTCTTGAACTGTCGATTCCACTTCAGTTTCGTGGCTTGCTTCTTTTTCCTTCGTCTCCTCCAGCCATTCGTGGCTTCCATGGTCTGTGAGCACTGGGGATTTGAATCGTGGTTGGTATTTTCTGAGCTAAGGTCGTGTTTGCCTATACACGTACGCCCACACCAACATTCAAAGAATTTGGTCTTCTGGGGAAATCTCTTTGCTTTCCCCTCTCTTTAACTCCACTTCAGGCAGTCCATCCACCATTAATGTCTCCAAAATTGTCTCCATCCAATTCAGCTGTGCTAGTAGGTTATATTGCAAGGAGAACAAAACAAGGAGAACAAGAGGTAGAGGACTCCCCAACATAATTGAGGAACTATTACACAGGTTAGAAATCGTCAAATCCTCCAACAGGGCTCTCCGAACAGAGGTCTTCGAGCTTACCTCGTGGATGGAGAAGGTAGAAGCAGATAATCTCTCTTTACGAAGATCACTGGCAGATACCACATCACACTCCAACCCTAACATTGTCAACAATCAACTGCAAGTTGAGATATTGAACCTAAAACACAAACTGGAAGAGTTCCAAACCCAATATGAAAATCTCAAACAACAAACAAACTCTTGGGCCAAAGTGGTGAAGGGAAAGGGCACAGTTCCTCCTCTAGCAGCAGTAGAAGTAGTGTAGGCAAAGTTGGTGGAGAAACGAACTAGGCAGGCTAGGGAACTCAACCTCAAGTAAGGGGGTTGCCCACACCTCTCCCTTCTTTGGACCCGATGGCCATTGGGTCTAACTTTCTCTCCGAACAATTGAGGCTTCCTGAGGTGCAGCTTGACAAGGCATGGCTTGGCTTGGACTCAATGCATTTCCGCTGTTTCAAATCAGCAAAAGATAGGCTTAGAGCACTCAGAGCCAAGCAAAAGCTTTTCTCCTCTCAATAAGGTCTTCCTTGATGAAGACCTTACTAAAGCCCAAGTCTTCGAACTCAAACAATCTCGTGAAGTGGTGATGGCAGCTACGAAAGTAGGCAAGTGGGATGTAATTCGTAATCTCAGACCTGTTATCCGGGATTCTTTCCCTTTTGGTTGGGTTCCCAGAGCTAGTTCCAAATGGCGATCTCGGTGGGAGAAGCGACGGAACAGGGGCATTTCCATCGCATGTTGGAATGATAACAAGTTGTTCTGGTCTTCCCCAGGTGTATTTTTTGACACTCTGGGTTTTTCAGAGTTCCTCTTTGTCACAGAGACTCATGAGAGCCTTGTTCGTTCTCTCCTAGAGGTTAGAGGATATCACTGGCTTTCTGTTTGCAGGCAAGAGACTAGGAGTCTGGGTGGGGTCAGGGGATCAGGCGGGGTTGCTTACTTGGTTAGGCACATTTTCCATAACAGAATTTTAGTGGTTGTTACGGATGAGTTTGCCCGCTTCCATTGGGCTAGGATCAGACAAACTTCACCTCACCTCAGACACTTCTTTATAGCGGTTTGCTATTTTCCCCCAACTTACTCTCCTTATGCCATTCATAATGTCCCAGACGAGGACCCTTTCTTCGACCTTTATGCATGTATTTCCCAGTTTTCAATGGTTGGAGAGGTTATCATTTTGGGGGACTTCAATGCGTGGACTAGAAACCAACAGGTCCCTTTGCACGATAAAACTAGTGATGTGCTTTGTGCTTCCGAGGTGGATCCCAACTCTATTGGTCTTCAGAGAGAGTCATAGGATTCTGTAGGACCTTTGATATCTTATGGCCAACATCTCTTACAGATGGGAGAGTCTCATGAGCTGTTAATTCAGAATGGTATTTCATGTTTCCCTAACTCCAGGTTCTTCACTTGTACACCTCACTGTGGAGGGGCTAGCGTGGTAGACTATATCCTAGCTACGCCTAACCTCCACCACTTGCCCGTCTCCCCTATCCCCTTTGCTGATCATACAACTCTTTCCTTCTCTCTTCAGGTTGATCCCCCTAGGTCCACCCCCCTTCCGTTGTCCTCCATGCATTATTCTAAAATTTGACGAGGGTGACCCTGAAACCTTTTCCTCCCACTTTCGTCAACTTCTCCCCTCCTGAGGAATGTAAAGCCCTTCATCGACAGCTTCGCTTTGCTTCTGTTCATGCTCTCTCATCCTTTCCCTCCCTCAAGTCCGCTTATCGACACCTCCTTCGCCACAAGAAACGCATTTTCATCTCGCGATAAAGACGAGAGCTCCGTGAGTCCCTTCTACACTCTCCTAAGTGTTTTTGGCATACTGTTCTCCCCCGACATTCCCCTCTTTCGCATGAATTGGATCCTAGCTCAATGTATGCTCATACCTCCACTCTTTACGATGTCCCTGGCCAACCCCAGATCCAGGTTATGTCCCCACCTTCTGCTTTGTGCTTTCGAGGTGGATCCCGACTATACCGGTCTTCAACGAGAGTCAAAGGATTCTACGGGACCTTTGACGTCCTATGGTTGACATCTCTTACAGATGGGAGTCTCAGGAGCTACTGATTCCAAATGGTATTTCGTGTTTTCCTGACTCCAAGTTCTTCACCTGTACACCTCACTATGGAGGGGCTAACATGGTGAGCTATATCTTAACTACTCCTAACTTGGTTCCTTACATCCACCATTTATTTGTCTCCCCCATCCCTCTTGCTGATCATGCGACCCTTTCCTTCTCTTTACATGTTGATCCCACCAGGTCCTACCTCCCTTTCGCTATCCTCCACACTATTTTGAAATTTGATGAAGGTGAACCTGAAACCTTTTCCTCCCATCTTCGTCAACTTCTCGCCCTTGAGCCCTAGCTCATCTCGCTCCCTATAAACATGAAGTACACCCTTCTTTCTTCCATAATCCATGAGGTTGCCTCGAATTCCTACCCTCATATCACCCTGACCCTTCCTAACAAAAAAACTTACCCTATGAACCAATGGTACGATGAGGATTGTAAAGCCCTTCATCGACAGTTTCACTTTGCTTTTGCTCATGCTCTCCCATCCTTCCCCTCTCTCAAGTCCGCTTATCGTCACCTCCTTTGCCACAAGAAACACATCTTCATCTCGCAATAGAGACTGAAGCTCCGTGAGTCTCTTTTACACTCTCCTAAGCGTTTCTGGCGTACCATTCTCCTCCAGCATTCATCCCTTCCACAGGATTTGGATCCCAGCTCCATGTATGCTCATATCTCCACCCTTTACGACGTCCGTGGCCAACCCCAGATCTGTGTTGTGTCCTTAGCTTCTACTTGTCACATTTTCACCCACACAAATGTTAAAAATGCCATTTCAGCCATGAACAGTAGCAAAGCAGCAGATGAGGATGGTTTCTAGGGAAAACTCTTCAAGCAGGGGTTGGCATCCTGAACAACTATTTAGCGGATCTCTTCAACCAAGTGGTTTTTACAGGTTTTCCGGGATCTTGGTCCCACCACATTACTCACCCTATCCACAAATCAGGACCTACCTCTGATCCCAACAACTACAAAATGATCATGGTGGGTCACACATTCGCCAAGCTATATGCTATAGTACTTCACATGTGAAATTCAGAGTTTTTTACCCTGAGTCTCTGCAGAGCTAGGGAAAAGGCAGGGTTTCGACCAACCCACCAAACCATTGACCACATTCTCGCTCTTCGGGCCATCATCGAAGAAGCACGCCACCATTCTTCCAAGGTTTTTTGTTGCTTTGTTGACTTTCGGAAAGCCTTTGACTCTGTTATGCGGGAAGCTCTCTTCCATAGGTGCAGAGAGATTGGCATTTTCAAGACTCTTTTAGCTGCCATCATGCGCCTATATGAGGAGGTTCTGGGCTGTCGTACTGTTACTAGGTCTTTGACTTCATCAGGAGTACCATTGGGGTCAAGCAGGGTTGCCCTTTGTCTCTTACCCTGTTCAGTATTTATATTGATGAGTTGGAGGAGTTTCTTAGGGATCACATCTAGGAGGGGGGCGGTTGTCTTCTCCACTAGCTTTTGATTTATATTTTCCTTTTTGCAGATGACATGGTCCTCCTTGCCTCCTCAGCGGAGGGTTTACAAAGTCAATTGGATGATTTAGCCCTCTTTTGTGACCACAAGCAGCTGACAATTAACCTGGGTAAGACCAAAGTTATGATCTTCAATTGTCTAAAGACATTTGATTTTCATTTCTTCTACAGGGGGGATGAGCTCGAGATCACCAACTCTTACACTTACTTCGGAGTACTATTTTTTGGACCTCGTTTCAGTTTACGACTAGCACTTCAACCTCGGATTTTCTAAGGGTTATGGCACCTTTGCGATCTTGGAGAGACAATGCTTCCACCATCACTTCTAGGACATTCTGTCCAAGATGTCCCTCTCAGAATCTCTTGTCAAACCCACGGTTCTTTATGGCTCTGAGATTTGGGGGCCCTCTTTACTTAAGTCTGATTAGGCTACGGTGGAGAGAGTTCAGATTCTTCTTCTTAGACGTATCATTAGATGCAAGGAGACGGTTCCCCACAATATCATCCTAGCAGAGTTTGGGGCTCGGCCCTATAGGTTGGAAGCAATCTTTGGCCTTGTTTCCCTCTCGCATCGCATTCAGAGACTTATTGATTCCTCTGCAAGGAGGGACAGGTATCCCTACCTTGCATACTGCTCCTCTGAGGCCATTACTTCGGCCGATCGTTCTGGTCGATCTCGTTGTTGGCATGCCAGAGTCTCTTGATGCTGCCTAGTCAAAGAACCTACACTTGGTAGCAATTTTATCAAAGCATGATGTCATGAGGGCATACGTCTATTTAGATTCTTGTTCAACTTCAATTGCTACCACATTTGCTTGCCCCTTCTGCTTTTTGTTATGAGAAAGGGCATATTGTCTCTTTAGACAATCCTTCTTAACATGTCCAATTTTACGACAGTAGTAACACTTTTGGTGTTTGGAAGATGATTCTTCAAGATGACATTTCCACTTGCCTTTAGAGTGACTAGCAAAAATGCTTGTGATTTGACCAAAAATGACTTAGGTGCCTGTTTTTGACTTTGTTCCTTTTGCAACGAATAGGAACTAACTCTATCAAAAGTAAAAGTCAAACTTTCAACCATCAAATGTAAAGCATCCACAAATGACTCATATGAAGACGAGGAATTGTTCAGAACCAATGCCATCTAGTTGTCATCATCCACCTTTTTATCGATGGTGCCAAGCTTGTTTTAGAGATATTTCATTCAAATGTGTTCTGACAGGGACCCATACTCATGCATCTTTGTTAAAAATGGGAAAATTTCTTCTATGAAGTCATGTACTTGTTCTTTAGACTTGTTCATAGCACACTAGCCTTAATGGCGTTTCAGACTTTAGGTATGAAATCATTTAACATCAACAACTTCAACAAGGCCTCTTTATGATGTTTGTCATAATTTGCAAAATATGCAATAGGCCTGCTTGCAGTGCCTACGATTATTCCATCACAATCCTGATATTCTGTGGTGGTTGGAATCTTGTGACTTTAGGCATAGATCTGGCCAATCAATTTATGCACCTCCACAAAACTAGATTCTAAATATTGGCCATTCGTCACACAGTGCTTAATTTCTTGGACCCGAAAATCTATGCAACAGAAAAAAATACAATCTAAAATTTGAATTCTTGAATTTTGATCCGCAAATTGATGCAATAAATAGAAATATGAACTATAGTCTGACTTTTGACTTGTAAATAAGGAATAACATATCACAACTCGAAAATTAAAGAAGAAAAGAACACTTATTATCTCTTTTATTGTGCCTTGACTTGGGCATTTTGGCTACTCATGAAACACCCCTGAAGAATACCTTCAATGCAACTTGTTTGGAATTGTTGTATCTGAAAAAAAAGGTCTGAAATTTCATACGGTGTTTTTTTCATAAAATCACTTATGGAGTTTTCACATTCACGTGTGCCTTCTCCTCATGAATGCCCTCAAAACCCGACTAGTCAAAAAAGCAATGAGGGAAGAACAATGGCGCATGTGAATGTAGTGAGGGAAAAAAATGGTACCTATGAATGCAGTGAGGGAAAAACTGAAAATTTGGTCTAATCCTTGGACAAGAAAATAATAATATTATATTTCTTCACATTACAAACTCCATTACACACTTACATATATATAGGAAATAGCTTTCCTATAATTTAGGAGGTAGCTATAACCTCTCCTCCCACGAATATCTCCCACACACTATTTACGTGAGTGGTTTAAATACACTAACAAATAATTGTTATAAGTTGTTTTATATAACTATATAACAATATATACTAATTTTTACATGATAATAATTACTCACATAATTATTATTTACCGATACACATGGAGCACTAACTCATATTTCTTAACAAAAACAATGGCGCCTGTGAATGCCTTTGAAATAAAGTCTGCTTCCTTCATAATGCCCTCAAAAGGACATTATTTATTTCCTCATTTTTACAAATCACAATTGTGTATTGAATCACATCTTTTCCCACATGAAAACCGTTTGTGATTTGCATTTAATGTTTACAACTCGCATTTAACGTCTGCAATTTGCAGGTGGATGCCCTAGCACAAGGAACAAATGTTCATTTGGCTCATTTTCAACTTGAGATCGTCTCCTTCGATCACGTGCCCTTGAAAATAGACACGATTTGTACCCTCAAAAATGTAAATTGCATTTTTCCTCCTCGCAAGTCTAGTATTTTATGAAACTCTTGCAAATATTCTCCCACAGTCCATACCTTCTTCAAGTTTCCTCAAAATTTGAACTCACTGAGTACCAGTGGGTTTGATGCCAATATTAGAAGATGGGAGAGAGAATGAAGAGAACCGAGAAAAGCACATGGCCCGCTCGACACTTTGGGATGTGTGTGGTGCTTGTATTTATTATAATAGAAGACGTTACAATATGATTGGTAACAACTGTGTAACTGCCATATTAAGTATATATAATAAGTAATGCTATGTTGGTGTAGCTGCAAAGGTTGGTAATTGTGCAAACATTCTTTTCCAGTTTTTTTTCAATGATCTATGTAGATCCCAAATAGAGTTGAGGACTAAAAGCAACCTTGTTTAACTCCAATATTGCAATTCATTTCCTCAAATCAGCCTTGACCATTTTAATTTCGTTAATAATTCTTTCACAAGGTATATACGAATCCTAAGTTCAGAGGGAATTCCCAAGTCTTCGATTCGTTTTAAAAGGTTTCCGCTAGGGACAACGCCAAAGAATTTTTTGAAATCAACAAACTAGGCAAAAGAGACCACCTCTATTAAGATGACAATTTTCAGCAATAATTCTTAAAAAAGAATGTGATCAACTAACAAAATCTTGATAAAAAACCAGCTGGCCTTTTAGCTCTTAGTTTATTTTCATCTAACCATCTAGTTATTTTCTAGAATATTGTCAAAAATGTTAGCCTTTAAAGAGAAAATCGTGATAGTTCTATTATAAGAAGGATTGTTTTTGTTCCCACATTTGTAGATAGGTAAGGCAGATCTTTCCATTCTTTGTTTAGTGAATTGTTTTCTCAGTGAAGTGTAAAAGGGTTTGGAAATGTGGGACAAGGATGGAGCTTCTAGGGTTTGGAAATGTGGAACAAGGATGGAGCTTCTAATGTCTAGAATTTTGGTTCTTTAGCCTTTTCTTTTGTAACTTTCTTTTCCCCATCTTTTCTGTCATCTATGAAAAAAAGTTCATTTGAGTTTGTGAGTGTGTTATGTCATTAAGAGTGTCCTTTGTGTTGATAGGAGTAATATACACCTTTTTGAGATAGAAATTCCAAATTTTAATGTCAATTTGAGGGCTAATTGTAGTTTTCCTAGGGAAAATTTGTTTCCTAAATTGCTTTGGGTTATGTTTGCATAGATCTAAAAGTTTTTCTATCATCTGTTCATAAATATTATACATTTTTTTTAAAAAATCAAGCAGATTTGTATGACCTCTCAATCTGTGCTCCTTGTCTTTATTGTTTTGAGCAAGCCTTTTATTTTGTCTAGCAACTAACCATATGATAATAAATGAATCAAGCTTGTGACCAAAAGGTATAGAGGGTTATGAACTTGCATGACAAAAAGAGCCCACACTTTAAATAGAGCTCTGAATATTCCTTCAATCCGTTAAAATCAATGGATAATTCAATTGACAGAACAACTTCTCTCACAGTTTCTCTAAAATAGACAGTTCGAGTTACAGGCTCAAGTTTGCCTTATTATAAGCATTCAATGGCAGGTATTCTTGTGAATGCAAATGGTAGTAAGGAAATCTATGATCGTTGCATAGTCGGCGCCCATGCACCTGATGCATTAAAGATGTTGGGGAATAATGCAACATTTGATGAGTGTAGAGTCCTTGGTGCATTTCAATATGTTTACAGGTACTTGTTGAACTCTTCACTGTACAAAACCCACAATATGCTACTACTTCTATTTGTTGTCCTTTCAAGCTCAGATATACTTTATACCAAGATAGTGACGTTATATATATAAATATTTTTTTCCTTTTCATTATCTGATTGGACTCCACCAGAACTAATGGACTTTTAGTAGAGCTTGCTTCTTAACACACAGTAATGGTAAAGATATTATTATATTTACTTTACAAGGTGAAACAAAACTACCCATGAAATGACCTATGCAAACCTGAAGCTTGGATTAAACTTTGTCATAGATGTAATAGAATAGTATATTAAAGTAACAATATCAAAACATAGAGTGCACACTGACATTAAATAGGTGCTTACTAAAATGTCAGTTCCAGTTTTGTCTTTATTGCATTGAATGATATTATTTTAATTTATGACATCTTGCAAGTTAATCCTGAAGAGTGTTAAATCCTGCCAGGGCTGTAGCATGGATTCATGCCATTGTTGACATACATAAGTCATGATAGTCCACAACGACAACCATATCTCTTAACACTAAACTGGTGGGTTAAGAATAGAAGCACCATTTGCTTTAAACACGGTCAAAATAAATCTGTTCAGTTATCTCGTGTCCTGTCTGAGTAAGGTTAAAATTAGAGTGTACATGTTCTTGATCCATGAGGAGCGCTGCCACTTAAATTTGTGTCTGCTTTCTTATATTTTATCAAATCAGTCTGTTTAAACCCGCTGTTGGTAACAGGTTCAACAAAGCTGTCAATGTTTCACGAACATCTCTCCTAAAGAACTTTGATTCAAATCCATTTAATTTTCAAGTACAGTATTATTTTATCTATTGGGTTTTTACTGTCCTTATCAGGTTAACAACTTCAATTCAGGAAAGTTTGGACTGATATAGGCTTCTGCTACCAGGTTATCAGATAGTTACTTAAACAGTCCTTTTTTGGCAGTGATATATATGTACATCGTGATAGGAAATTCATGCCCAAGAGGTCAGCAGCATGGAGTTCTTGGAATTTTTTAGGGAGCAGTGGCAATCATGTGTGTGTGACATATTGGCTAAACAAGTTACAGGTATGGCACTTATATCAGCACATGTTTAGAAGGTAACATTTTTGTAATTGCAAAGCCAGCTTAATATGATATTTTATATTTTGCTGTAAAGCAATCATTAATAATTACTACCTGGCAATAAAAATGGTAACCATTTGAGGTTCGACAATATCATTTGAGAGCCAGATCTGATGATATAACTTTTTAGCATTTCACGTCCATGCTACTTGCAGTGTTCGTATCAATATATTTGTCTAAATACCCATTTTAAAAAAGCTTAATGATGTTAAATAAAATATTGAACTTGCTGAGCATCGTCCTAGTTCATTTCTTCCAATAGTCTTTTGCTAATTCAATGGATAGAGTGTTGCAGAATTTAGGTGACACGGGTCTCCCTTTCCTTGTCACTCTCAACCCTCCATGTCCACCTAAACAATCCCTCGCCACATGGCATACCGGCCACCCTGTTCCATCACCTGCTGCTGCACAAGCATCAAAGGAATTGGATGTGATTCAAGGGAAGAGAGGAATATGGTTCTGTGGTGCATATCAAGGTGCGATGATGTTTGATAGTGCTAACATTTATTTATTTCTGAACCAACAGAAAGCTTTCTGTTTACTAAAATAAGGAGACATGGATACGATGATAAGAAAATTTCCTATAGGATTTGTGGGGTATAAAATATAAAAATCATTGCTTTCTCCCTGACACTCAAAAATAGTAAGAAACAAGAATGGCAAAGAATCTTCTGCTGTCATTTTTCCTATTTTGATTTTTTGTTCTGAACTTCTCTCACAGAAAAGTCAATTTTCATAAAATTCCATATGAGATTTAATGTTCACCTTGAGATAGGTGCTACAGTTATTTTAAGCCATATGCTTGATGGGAACCGCAGAACTCCATTTCTATTTGTAAACCCATTGCCATATACTAATTGTTCAAATACCAATTTTTCATATTCCAAAGAACATGTCTGAGCATCTTTGCCAATAATGTGGATGAATCTATTCACAATGCTTTGTGTCTTGCTACCTTGAAGTTCAAAAACTACATTTACATTCTGTGTTTTTTCCCTACCTAGTAAGAAACTTGTAGCCCACTGCATCCATGTTCTTATTACCCTTACCAGAGCATTCCCTCGATCTTTTGTAGCTAGATGAAACAGTCAACCAACCTTGATATGTAGGCATGGGGCAAATCAACTAGAGAATGAGAAATTCCACTCCTTACTATCTTGTACACAGCACATTCAAATTATTTTCCATAAACTCCAAAAATCATTCTCTTTCTTCATGTGTCCAGTACATCCATTCATATGTTATCTGATGTTCAGTATATTACACACTGTCATTTCTGATGATTATTATTCCTAAACATCAAGACACAATCCATTCTGTTTGTTCCTTTGTACATTAATGTTATTGTTAGTTAAGTTAGAAAATTCCTTACTAATGGTACACTCTTTGCAGGTTATGGATTTCATGAAGATGGACTGAAGGTATAGTTGCAACTTGACGGTGCACATCAGCCCCTAAAACAACAATTGTGTTTTTTTAACATACATTAAACAGGATTATCTGGTTTTTATTGGGTGGCATTTCCTAACCATGTTCATGATTTAAAACTTTATCCAAACATTTCAGAAGCAATGGAGAGAAGAACCTTTTTTTGTTCCCATTTAATGTGTTTTTGTTTTGAAGTCCAAACCTCATTTTTGTTCCATACATTCTAGAATAATGGTTTGCTTCTCTTGCAGGCTGGTATAGAGGCTGCATATTGTTTACTGGGAGAAAGATACAATACATTACAAGATACAAGACAGATGTCACCATCATGGTGTGAGACAGGAGCACGTCTAGTTGTCAATAGTTTTCTTCAACGATACATTTGTGCAGGATGTTTGTGGTATGTGCATCTGAAATTACAAGTTAGTTTATGTTTTAAGCATGAGTGTCAAACAAATGACAAACAAGTTCAACTTTTAGAGCGATGTAGTATGATTTTATTCCTCTTTTTCCGTTCCATTTTTCTTATTATTACAGGATTTTTACTCCTGTGGAAGTCTTTAATGTACTTTTCATTCTGCAAATATCAATGCAGATACAAACAATTCTAAATGTTTAACGAGACTTAAAATCAGCACTGATTCACCCTTTTAAAGGGATGAGTAATGAAGGTGAACCATTAGAGTTTAAAATGAAGGCCTCCACTCCGGGATTATTACAAAACTTTGATGGGGCTTTCAAAGATAATACAGGGGTGGCTCAGACAGGGTACCTCATCAAATAACTCAATGCTGAATTTATGGGAGCTACCTCAATTCTTATCCTACAAAGTTAGAAAGGGGACTAAACACAGTATCTAATGCCTCCTTATGGAAGGGCCAATGATAAATCACGATTATGGACCAAATCCTTACTAATTAAAACTAGTAGGTGAAATAAATTCTAAGTCTCAAGGGCCAAGGTTAGTGATGTTAAGGTATGCCCCACAGAAATAAATTTGACCAGAAATGTGAGAAGGTTTAGAAGGACAGACAAGTGAGTCTAGTATTAAGGTATGGACACATAAAACTGATTTGGAAAGGATGCCAGATAATTTAATGCGTTGGTGGTATGACATGCCTGGCACATCCACATCTCCCCATAACAAGCAATTATTACAGCGTAGCATCAATCCCCCTCGAGAGGCCTTATTTACACAAGATTGGATATCTGTGGCTATTTGTCTTGTGGCTGTTAGTACGATTCTCCTTGTGGGTCTGGAATCAGTCTGTTACAACAATATGAAGAAGAGAGTCATTATTAATAATAGGGATATGCCTTTCACAGATTTGGATCTCAGATAGAAGACTGAAGCATGTTTTCCATGCAAACAACACAAACACATTGGGTATGTTTTTTTCAGTGCTACGGAGAGAAGGGTTGGACGATAATGGTGGCAAGAGGACTGAAGCATGTATAGCAACAAAACTCCCTAGAAAAATGGTAACTTTAGGCCAGAATGACATGGTGTATTACTGGATGTTGGCTCGAGTTCTTTGGGAAAAACGAATTCTGATCTGTGCAAAGAGCAATGGAAGCCTTCAAAGGGAAGAAGATGAGAGATACTAAAGAAGGGAGCTTGGATGCTAGGGTCATGAAGGAATTGCCCTCTTTATAAAGGCTTTTCGAAACTCCGAGGACCCATTATTTGGGCATGGTTAAGTTTGTCAAGAATCTATGAATTCCTAAAGCAAGGGAGGAGGTGACACTACTTAGCTCACACCCCTTTTTGTTTCCCATGTACACACTCCCATCACCATACTACCCAAAATCGTCATGATATCGCCCAATTTCATCCTTTTAACCAGTTGAGGAAGAATCTGCAAATTAATAAGATCAGGGGATCTTATTTTCCATCTCCAGGGGAAAATATCATCTCTTATTAAAATTATCCCTAATTCTCCTTTGGAAGCTTCTACTCTCACATAATGTTCTTGTTTTGAAAACTCAAATGTAGGGGAAGGTTTTTTACTAATAAATCGAGATTCAAAATCATTCCATTGTGAATCTTTTCCCTTATTTAGATGTCAGACTAGATAGAAGGTGCCCAAGGAAGTTGCCTTCAACTCTAGAGATGGAGCCAAGGGATCTATCAAACATCTATGGTGGGCCTATTTTGACCAAAGAGGAGGTGATGGGCAAATACACACTCATGGAAGAGGACCTCAATACAACCATGACTATATTCAGGGTAAAATTAGGAAGAGGGAAAGGATGAAGAAAATGATGTTGGAGAAGGATGGTCCACCAATAGCTACTATTGTGGTTAGGAGGCTATGTTCAGGATCCAAATGTTATTTGATGCATGGAGCGCAAGAGATGTAGCTGGGGTGAGGGGTTTGACCCCCCACAGATTATCTTTGAGCATGGTTGAGCTATTAGTGATTATACGAACTTCCTTCTGTTGATAGAGAAGCTTAAGACAATCTTAATATTGTTATCTTAATATGCTTAATTAGTGTAGATGTTTAGTGTATTAGCAGATATCGGTGATACTTATAGTCTAAAGTATAAACTGATGTTTAGTTAATAGTTTTGAGCATTGAATGCCTCTTTGACATTTATGCCAATTTGAGTGGTTTTTCTAGTTTAAGGGCTAGTGATTCGTATCAAAGCTCATTTGATTGAGATAATTGTTGTCATTTTGAAATGCACCCTTTGGAGAGTGGTGTGGAATCTCTCCTTTCAATTGACAAAATGGAAACACTCCTACGTTGTGGGTGACCTGCATGTTGGAGTGAGTCTTCAGAGATGGCTGGCTCCCCTAGTACAACACCTAAGACTAGTTCTACTCCTAAAACTACTCTACTCTACTCTACTGAATTCACGAGGAAAAGGGAGAAGGAATTAAGGGAAAAACTAGAAAGATGGCGATAAACCAAAAAGTTTGAGGATCTTTGACTTGTTCGGACCACACAGAAGTATGTCCTTGCTTTAGCCTTTGCATGCTTTAAAAATAGCTTTTTGATTGAAATTTGGAAGTTAAAAATAGATTTTGTTGTTCCCGCATTTTCTGGAGTCTTCTGCAGATTTTCCCTAATTTTGCTTTGTTTCATGACTTTTCCAGTGTTATGCAGCCTTAATTTACTTTTTCCTTCATTTCGCGGCTTAATCAGTCTCCCGCGGCTTCAAATTGTCATTTGCTTCGTTTCATGGCTTCCTCGGTCCTTGTGACCATTCTATACCTTAGTGGAACTTTGTGGCTTCATTTTCTTTGTTTTGTGGCATTTTACTCCTTCGCTCCTCCGCGGAACACTGAAATGTTACTTTCCTTTGTTACGCAGACTTCAAAACTTCACGGAACACTTAACTTCCGCGGGCTTTCTCAAAACCTTCGCGGAACACTTAAACTTCTTTTGCACCACCCGTGGAACATTGAAATTGAACCTTCGTCGTTCTGTGGCCTTTTATATCTTTTGCACATCCGCGAGACACTTAAAAACACTTCCTTTTGTGTCGTGGCCTTAGCTAGACTTCCGCAGACAACTTAGAACTTCGAAAACCCGCAGAAGACTTGAAATGAGTTTTCTTTGTCTTGCGGCCTGCAAAATTCAAACTTCCATAAGTTCTTCCCTGTTGCTCAGCAGTCTTCCACGGCTACTTTTCCGTACATGGTGGCCTCTGCTCTTTTGCTCCCATACCTTTTTTGGCTGATTTTGACAACTTTGAAAATTCCTTCATACTCCAAGTCTGCGGAACACTGGAAATCTCATTTGTTTGGTTCTTGGGTCTATCATCCAAATTTGCTGAAGTCTGAAACTTGAATAACTTGTATAAATAAGCATGGGGCTTATTAGGATAACAATAACAAAATACTAAATCAACAATGATTTCTCGTATCTATGTTCTCCTTCAATGGACAACTATCTAGTTTATCACAAGATTCATGACCTTTCTTTTTTGGGTGTTTTTACAACTAACTTCTTGCATGTACATTTCAAATATTTGAAACATGTTTCGGTCAGTATTAATAAGCACATATTAAGAAATTTTGCGTATATATGTCAACGAAAACAACAAAATCATAGGCAACCAAAATAATTTGAACTCCCACTTAGTGTGCAATATTATAATTTATTTCATAATATGATTCAATGCTGCCATAATTCAAGAAGAAAGCCACTACCTACAAGCATTTTACATAGCTCAAAGTTCCAACCCTTCCTGCATCTGAAAGAAATGTGTACAAGGAAAATAATAATATAAAGAATAACTCAATTCGATGTAAATCAATATATGAAAGCAACCCTCCTCAAGACCTCCAACAATGCATTGTAAAGTCCTTTGTGGATTTGGTCTATTATGCATTGTCACACAGTTCAGACTCACAAGGTTGGGAAAGCCTAAAAAGCAAAAGGTGACTTCAATCCATGTAAAACCTCAACAAAATTTTTGGCTATCACTCAATGCAGAATGACTAAATGCTAACTCAAATCAGTTAATATAAAAAGAATCTTTATATTAATGTCCACAAGAGACCAAAGCAGGTCAACTAACTACTAAAAGAATGTGAATGTAACTAGAGGAGGTAAGCTCAAAGCAGAAAAACCCTAACCATGATATTCATGTACAAAAAACATATGGCCACATGAGACTCTCAAGGTAAACTTGAAGTAGACGAAGGCCAAATTTGGAAACCATTGATGTTACAAGTTTGTATCAAACTCATATTTAATACTCAACGAAACTTGCCAATTACTTTGCGAGTAAGGTGATAGATGAGTAATCGTCTTGAAACTTGTGAGCCAAGTCAACAGAGAAAACTCAGTGAGTTTTGTTGAGTAATGACGACATTTATTGGCAAAACTCGTCGAGTTTTCTTTGTGATAGCTTGTGATAGGTTGTGATCGCAGCAAACTTGATTCTATTTTTTCCAAAGAGGAAATGTATATTGTTGTTTCCCCAATGCACAATAGCAAATCCGTAGGGATTGATGGACTACCTTGTGAATTTTATAAGGAAATGTGGGCCTTTGTTGGCAATGATTTCAGTTGTTTGGCAGGTGAAATAGTTTCTTTAGGCCCGTTATTAGAATTCCTCAACCAAGGTCTGATTGAGATGATCCTTAAATCTTCATCCAAAGATACAATAAGTGTATGGAGGCCTATCACATTTTTATATGCTACGTATAAGATCCTAGCCAATGCTTTGACACTTAGAATGAGAAACATTGTTCGCCGGATTGTCCTTGAAGAAAAAACAGGGTTTGTTCAAGGATGCTTCGTTCTAGACACTGTATTATTGGCTTGGGAAGTTATCGTTAGGCAAGAGATATTGGACAACAATTCGTCTTCATTAGACTTTGATAAAGCATATGACAGAATCGATTGGGCTTTCATTACTGAAATACTATTATGTTTTGGCTTTGGTTCAAGATTTGTGAAAATGGTGAACATTTTATTCCCCCGTGCTTCCACCTTTGTCTCCATCGACAATATCGTTTCCCCACACATCATGCTTCATTGTTCTATAAGGCAAGGCTACCCGCTTCTCCTTATCTTTACGTGGTTACTATTGGTGTTAGGATATTTATTGAAAGTTACCTATATTTAGGATGACATTAGAGACATTTCTTTGCCTGATGGTTCATAGGTGTTTGATAATCATTTTGTTGATGATTCTTTTTTCTATACAAGAAAACCAAGATTCAACTATGGGAGGCAAGGATTGTTTGGATACCTTTTGCACTGCCTCTGGAGCCATTGTCAACGATCATAAATAATATTTTTGACTTATTGGTTTGGATATTTTACCTCCTTGGATTCCAACTGAGTGGACTTTTGTCCAACTTGGAGTTATTGTCAAATACCTAGGCATCCCTTTTAGCCTGGACCTTTCTCTGATAGGTATGTATTCTTCAAAGGTTGTAGAACAAACTCCTTTGTAAAAATAAAGACTCGTCTTTTGTAAGTAAGTCAACAGTGTTACATAGAATCTTGCAGGCATCTCATGTTGGCTTCTAAACCTCAATTTCTTCATCTTGAAAAGATTTTGAGAACTTATCTTTGGTCCAAATATGGTGGCACTTGAGGTCTTCCTATGGTGTCATGGATTGTTTGTATCATGCCCAAGTAGTAAGGTGGTTTGAGTTTAAGAGATATTGCCACTCAAGGATGTATTCTTTCAGCCAAATGGGTGATTCAATGTTTGGCTGATTCTTTTTCTTGGTAAAATTTTATGCGGCATAGACTACTCGCAATCCCTCATTTAGGTAAGATCATGGGCTCTTTTGGGATCTATGATATTATTGTTGATCCAAATAATTTTTAGATTGATAGATTTTTTGTTCTCAAGAGTATTTGAATTGTCTAGAAAAACAATTGCAGGTACTTGGAGAGTATCTTGTAGTCGCATTGGCTAATAAGCCAATTTGGTTGTGGGAATTACATTATATGTCTATAGCTACTATCCCACGTTTTCAGGCACGTAGGTTCAGTAAGAAATTTTTTTTTCTTATGAAGGGATTTGTGGGATGCCAATACACATAACTGGAAAGATTGGTGGTCAATGGCCCATGAGTTTGCACTATCCCCTGCAGATTGGTCTTCCATAAAGGATCTTTAGAACCTTATTCCTCAAGATGACATGTTTAAGTTTAATATGGAGATAAAAGGTCCCATTTGGAGAGGTTGGGGATAGATCTTTGGTCATCCCATATCTCAGTAAGACACATGGGTTTTGTTATTTGTTACTTGTTACATAAGAAATTCACTCTTGCACTAGTTCTCAATGCTTGATGGATTGCCTTTGATGCAATAGCCTTGTGGGTATGTAGACTCCATAGTGTGTGGACAATTAAGGTCTCACATAAACTTTGAGTTTTTGCTTGGCTCGTGATATATCAGTGACTTGCTACAAAACCTCGTTTATCTAAGAGTGGTCTTATCGATGGTCTATGTCTCTATTGCTCTAAACTGAAAATTATAAACATCTTTTGTGGGACTATCCTTTTGCAAGATCTTGTAGGAAGCTTGTGCAGTCCAGTATGTCAACTATTTTTCAAGGACCTCTTCATTGGCAGACAATTCTATTGGGTGATTCCAATACCCTTATACATGTTCCATTAGGAGTATTCGGAATCGTGTACAGATTTTTGTCTTGCTCATTATCTAGAAACTTAGATTCAATTATGTGTTAAGAGATGAGGTATGCAATTTGGATGATTTTTTTCACATTTGGAGAAGTGAAGTTAAAATGCAATTACTTGCAAAATAATCTCTCTTGATCAAGGAAGCTAAATTTTTTGATCATATGGATTATTCTTATTTCATTGTTGTCCTTGTTGATTTCAGGAAAAATTTGTGATTTTCATTGTAAATATTGTTATACAGTGCATTCTTGTGTACAACCCTTTGTTGTAAATATTGCTTTTTATTACTATATGAAGCATTTATTCAAATTAAAGAAATTAAAAGAGAAATAATTCTGTTAAACTTGAAAAAAAAATCATCTACCCAAGACCAAGCCAATAAGAAGCATGAGCAAAAATGCAAGGTTCATGTAGAGGAAGAAAAAACTACACAACTACATCTTAAGATCTAAATACAATTGGTAATACATATTGAAAGAGATTCATTCTTGTTTTTTTGTTTCGATGTTAAAGTAGCTAATTTTACTAGAATACAAAATACAAAATTTGTACGTCTTAACATATGAACCATAATTCAAAAACTTGTACTCAATCATTATTTGTCAGCCCACAATTTAGATTTGTGCTCGGATCTAGAGAGTTAATCAGTGATTACTCGACAACTTCATTGCTATTTAAAAAAACATATTTATTCATAAAATAAACTTAAGTGACATGTAAAAAATTGTTAAATGCCATGGAAATGAATATAGAGAATGCATAAGTATATTTTCTATTACTTTTGGACCAAAAAAGAATACAAGGTACCAAACTACAATGCTCATAGAATCATATGTTATAGTGATATAATCATCAATGCACCATAATATTCTAATATGAAATTGATTACACCCTAAATAAATAAATAAGCGTGTTACGATGTGGTTTTTTATTGATTTAAAGACGTAAGGGTAGTACATGTTGTATATTATGATTAATTAATAAACATTAATACATGAATCAAAATATAAATCTAAAATTAATTTTCAAGATATAACAATTGATATAATTGCTTGAAAACACAAGAGAAGTGCACTTAGTTAATTACAAAGAGCGAAGAGGTGATCTAGAAGTATGAAAAGTGACTTTGTAGACTAGAAATGAATGGTGCTTCATTTTAGAACTAGATCCGTGACTATAAACTAAGATGTTATGGAACTATATGACCTATCATAGAACATAGTATGGTTTGATTCTTGATTTGTATGGTTTTAAATGATGTGTTGGCACTCTATAAATTTCTGCTTGGTTACGAGACACTTTGTGATGCCCTTCACACTAAAACCCTAGGTGTCACACATCTGTGAAACCCTTTATGTGATATAGGAATACTCTCAAACTCTAACCATGGGCAGGAAACCCTTGCAAAAAGGTCAGTGGTTGGGTTGAAGCGCCCTTGTGCCACCTACATTGGAACTATAAAAAGGCCTCAAACCACATGTAGTTCTCTACCTAGCATGTGATATTTATATGGATGCAACTGATTTCGGCAACTTGATACTTTGAGAATGAGATGCAATGACTTGGCACGCTAAAGCTTGGCTTTGCTTGACTTGTAAGGACTATAGAATGAGAAGAATGGCTCTTGAATCTAGGTTGGTTGGCTTCAGACCCGTGTATGGGCTGCTTCTAGGCTGTGTTGTTGCTTTGAAATAGTTTATGAGAGCTTGGCGTGCTTTTGGAATGTATTTTTCAATTAATGTCTCTTGAAAGTGCCAAGTTATTGCTAAGTGAGTTAATGGGTGAGTTGGACTTCTTATTATAGGCATTTGTAGATTTAATTTCACATTAAAGCCAACCTATGGGATACAAATTGACCCATGAAAAGATATAAAATTGGAAAAGTGATCATTGGGTGGTGAGAGATAATACCGTTTAGCTTTGAACCAAACTATCACATGGTTTGGTCCTAAACAGTCCCAACTTGTGGGATTCAACGTAACTTTACTAAGATTGCTTGGGAAGATTATATTTTTGTATACTGATGCGGATTGATTATATGAGTAGTGTAAAACTAAGTTGTGAGTAGACAAGCAAAGTCATGGAAAGTGAGATAGGTATAAGTAATCTAAACTTAGAATGTCCACACAATTCATTGCATTAGGTGCAAATCCAAAGTTGTCATTTCCAAATTGATAAACTATCTAAATTTAGGTTCATACATTTACCCCCTTTTAAGTATGAAATGAAAATTACATGCTTAAAGGAAAATACACCTAAGTGTGCATGCACTTAGTCTTTGCTCAGAGTTTATGATTTCGCTTGAGTGTTGGCTTGCTCTATGATGAAACATGTAAAACATAATGTAGTCAATGTCTATAAAAGAAATTGAATTGTAACTCAGATTTAGAAATATATTTGTAACTTTGAAAATTGGATTTCTCGGTAGTAAAGTAGAGACAAAAGTATGGAAGTCCACCTATTCGTTTTGCCGAGGGAGAAGCTATCAAATTTGTTGTACTTGGTGATTTAGACTAAAATTGAAGGACCGTTGATGGATTAGGGGTGATTAGTCCCAAATTTTGTTGAAGGGGATGTTGGAATCGCAAAGGAATTGAGTGTCACTTTCCCCAAAAACTGAAAGATGCCATAGGATTTGTTGTCACAAGAACCTCATAAGAAGGAAGGTCGACAAGGTTTTCTAGTCACACTGATATCTTCCAACAAAAGTGAGATGAAAGTTGTCTCAAGGTTTTCTAGTCACCTTGATATCTTCTAATCTCACGGACCACACCGTTGAAGATGGATCTTGGCCCAATCGTAAAATAACACAAATTTGAAAGGGAATGACTAATCTCATGCCCCTAGTGTGTGACGTAACTGTGAGTCTCAAATGTAAAATGTTGAATGTAGAAAAAGGCCCATGCCCCCATACCTTGTATTGAACATGTGCCGAAGTCGTATAGTACTGAAAAGGAATTAAGTGCGCAAATCCTCCACATTTCGTACCAAAATGCAATAGACCCCACGCTGAACTATGTAATCTGTTCCTGAACCTATATCAAAAATTTGTAATTGTTTGTGAGAATCTAAATTTTTTGTAATCTATTGAAAATATGCCCCCAAGATGAAAACGTCCATCCTGGACCATAGTGTCTAGCAGTTTCGTCCCTATTGGTTGGTTTTATTTCTGTGTAAAATTTGTTCTCGAGTATTTGTACCATGTGTCTTTTTGTTCATGCAATATGAATTATTTTTGTGTGCGTGATGTGCATAAATATCTGTGTGATAAACTCGACTAGTGAGACACACAAATAGAATGCTCGGCTCAAAAGAAATCACGTGTATTCATGTTGGATATATCTGATGGAGGGCTATTGTTGGTGGCCACCATTGAGATCCTTTTCTTGCAAGGGTGTGCATGGTATAAACCATGGCATGAAGAGAGAAAACAAGAAACAATCGTAAAGGCAATCATGTAAAGTAGTAAACAAGTGTAGAGGAAATCAAACATACAAGTACACAAGCAATGTGACATATGCTAGTCACAACAAAGGGCAAGAGATGCAAGAAAGCAACACAAAAGTGTTACACACAACTATAAACAATAGGCTATAGAAGCCGCAAACAAGAGACACCAATGTGTCGCCAAGCCAATTATAGCATAGGCCCTAGGTCACATGCATGGAAATGAACATACAAACAAGCAAGTGAATATGCTAGCAAATAATAGCTTTGAGGCAAATAGATCAAGATAAACTAGTGTTGCACGAGACACGCATGAGCTATATTAGTCTGAACAATATCATATTGCACAATATAAAAAAAATGGACATAACAAGGAAATGGAAGTATTTGTATTGAAACAGAAGCACCTAAATAGTATAGGAGATGCCCCCAAATTAACAAGGCCACGAAGACAGACTTAGGCTAACACCTATCATTATGTATAATCTTGTGTGTTCTGCATCAAACTCAAAATACCTTGTGAATGCAGGTGTGTAAAGAGTACATAGATAACATGCAATCTATCAAATTGTATGACAAACAACATATGTAAAGTAAAAAGCTAGCAAATCAAGTCATATGTAGGTCTTGATTTTGTATTTTGAAAATATGATTTTCGTATTTGAATTATTTGAATGTCTTTGTATTTTGAAATAGTAGTAACAAGGTGAATGACTAATCCAACAAATCCTCGTTGGGCTCGAGTGAAGCTGGTCTAGGGTCAGCTAAGTGATAATGTTGTCAAAGGTAATGGGTATCAAGGTGGATAGCCTGTTGAAGGCAGAATAGGTTTGTGATTTACATATCAATAATAGGGGTGTCATGTGGTGTCAAGTGAGTATGCCAATGTGGTAGGTTTTGTGGGCCATCGTGAGGGAATAAAATAGAGATAAGTGTGCCATCGTGAGGGAATAAAATATAGTGTTGATCAATATTAAGAACTACCCCCATATGTTGGAACCATAGTAGGAAAACTCGCCAAAAAACAAGCAAAACGAGTAAACCGCTAAAAGACTCGCCAAAATAGGCAAAAAAAAACTCGCTGAGCATAGTTGAAATACTCGCCAAGACTTGCCGAGTTATAGTTGGAAAACTCGCCGAAGACAACATTTCTTTCCTTTTTTGGATCTTTGGTGAAGAAAACACAAGCAGAGAATAAAATTTGCCATTTTTGGAAAGGGTTCAGGTGCCGTTTTCTCTAGAAGTGCATATTTTCTTGAGCTCTACGCATTGATGGCAATATTTTCTTATTTTCATAAAATCCATTTTTGCACCTTTTTGGACCAAGCAACTTCTTGCAATCTTCTAAAAGAATCATGAGCTTTGATCGCCTATATAGTATAGACAGATTAGCAATTAAAAATACTGGATAGCTTTCCAAAACTCGGTGAGTACTCGCCAAAACTCGACGAGTATTCTCTTGTGCTCGAACTAATCATCCCACCTGCGAGCTTGGTCGCAACCTGCTTATTCAAATGTTGACTTCACATATCAACAGATGCGTAGGTTTTTTTCTTTTTGCTATTTTAAGAGTTTTTTTTGTTCAATGATAATCACACGAAGAAGTGCAACAAATTGACTCAAAAAAGGCTCAACGACTTGGTTTTTGTGCAATACAATCTCCGGCTTCGCACAAAAAAATTGAGGCCACATCAGAGGAGCTCATTGATTTGGATGAGATAGATCCATACAGTGAGTGGACCGGGCAAGAAGAGGAAAACCTTGCGTTCACAGCAGACGAGATTGCTTATTTTAAGAGGGAGGCTATGGAGGGAGAAGCACTAGCAGGACTCCAAGGAGATATTGGATTGGATGAAAGCTTTGGCGGTGATCTCCAACATGGAGTAGAGGAGCCACTAGCACCACCATCTAGTTCCAGGATCGAGCCAAATTCACAGCCTTCTAGGAGGAGCGTGGAGATGCAGTCGAGTGTGGGGACTAGTAGAGGCACTAGACCCTCTCCCCAATATTTCTCTAGATTGGGGAAGAGGAAAATGTAATTTATTGTATATTGTAACTTGCATAGATATAAAATTTATGATGATATTTTTCAATGTCAATCATCATAAATTCATATTACTTATCAGCTGGTTGTTGTATTCGCATGATGATACGATTTTGTATTGTATTTGTGTTCAAATCTAATAGGAAACACTTCTCCAACATTTTATGGGCTCATTTGATACATTTTGCAGTCGTGTTGCTTAAAATTTATGTTTTTTAAAGAAATTTGAGTATTTTTTAAGTTACCGAGTATTCTCGAGTATTGGTCGAATATTGGCGAGTTTTTGCCGAGTTTTTTTTTTTGGGGGTCTGGCGAGTATTTGGATTTGGCGAGTTTTCCTACTATGGTTGGAACCATGGTGATCCTAAACAAAGTTTGTTTGGCTGATCATGTTTGGTTACCCATAATGTCGTTTGTATTATATGTATGCCGCAAGCACTAAAGATATCAATATAACCATGATATTGAGGCAGTCAAGAGTCATATTTAAGGTATGATAAAGTATAACCAAGTTCTGGTAATGCTGCAATGGTACATGTGTTGCACAACTCACTCTGATCGATTGGGACATATGCACACTACTTGTGATTATTGTAAATTAATTATTGTAGGACAGTAGGGGTGCATGT
The DNA here is from genome assembly GCA_019776745.2 of Taxus chinensis. Lineage (NCBI taxonomy): Eukaryota > Viridiplantae > Streptophyta > Pinopsida > Cupressales > Taxaceae > Taxus > Taxus chinensis. The sequence continues at coordinate 360,973,298 of CM034152.1, read as the reverse complement.
TCCGCAAAACAAGACAAGGGTGCTTATATGGTAATTAAAGCATTTCTGCACGAGCTTTATTGGTTTTAATTGCAACTTTATACATGAGGTTTTGAATGTTGGAAATTAATGTTTGGCAATGGTCAACGTCATGTTCGAATATACAATGATAATCACAAAAGGGCTTGTCGGGCTATTAAGAGAGCTGCTTAGTGGAGCAATGGCGCATAATAGGTAGTGTTAAATACTTATGATCAAGCAACATAGGAAAGAGTTCTTGTGGTGTGTCTAAATGTTCAGGAATAGTAACAGAGCTAAAAGTAGGTAGAGGGGCAAGCACATTATAATATGTTGCATATGCTAGGGCTAGTAGTAGGTGCCTTATGATCAACACCACTGTTATCAAATGGACTCAGAGGCATTGAAAAAGCCTCAGGGTGAGTAAGATTGCATGTATCAGAAGCATTCTTAGGTGTGATAGAAACATTTGGCTTTGTAGGAGTATTTGCAGTATTTTCCACTACGGGTGAAAGTCGATAATGCTCAGGGCTAGTAAAGACAAAAAGAGAATAAAACATAGACTTGTCATCCTCATCCACATGATTAAAATTAAATTTGCACAAAATCTTATCAATAAATACTATAGTATCATTATTGATATCAGATTAATCTATGATGTGGCCATCTTGTTGCTCTGTAATAACCAACAACAATTCAAGAGTTGTAGGAGCCAATGGAGGTAGTGAAGGAGATGGTACAAATTTAGATTGCTCCATAGGAACCTCAGTCATAGAGGTACAAGGTGAACTCGAGGTTAGCTCAACAAGTGGTGGGACCAAAGATGTGTTATTGGAATTTTTGCTTGACTCACCAATCACATATGTAATTTATCCATCGAAATGGGCGGAGATGGAGAGGTAATGATAGGCTGATCAGAAGCAAAGGAATTAATCTTATAATATTTAAAGGGTTCTTCATTAGCGGCAATAGTTTACTCATTGCTGTCATGTATAAATTTGACACATTAATAACAAGTGGATGGGATAACTTTCATAGCATGGATCCAAGAGCATCCTAAGAGGAGATTGTAATGAAGAGCATTATCCATAATGTGGTATGTAGTAAGGAACTTCTTAGGGCCAATTATGGCATATAAAATGATTTTACCAACTGTAGATTGCGATATATTATCGAAGGCTCAAACAATAGTACTACTCCTATCAATTGTAATCATAGAAATACCCATTTGTCATAGCAAGGAGCTAGGGCATATCTTCAAACCAGATCCATTATTGATCAAAACACACTTAATAAGAAATCCCTAAATGTGGGCAGTAATAACTAGTGGTGGACATTGCTCGACAATGTGCTTAAGGGGAACCTCAGTAGGACTAAAAGTAATAGCCTTGTCGATGTTATTAAATGTTTCCATAATAGATGCAAAGGCAAAAAAATGAGTATCATTAGGTAAAATAGTAGACTGCAAAGCTTCATAGAGGATGTCCTTGTAAAGAGGTGGCTTCTTAAGTAATTCCAAAATAGATTTCTTAGCAAGGGTATTGTTCAATTGATCCAATATATCAGATACCCTTTAAATGAAGCTCTAGGTTTATTAATTGAAGTAGGAGGTGGTGAGGGTAAAGGTTGAATGCCCCCCACTAGTTGCTTATTGTGTCTAGTATTAACAACATTGACGAAGGGGCCCATAGTAACATAAGAGGGTATAAGAATTCTTGGATGTTTTGTAGATATAGGAATGATCTCAGATTGCACATCAATGTGAGTAAAATCCATTTGAGGATGGGTCATAAGGCAAGTAGGATCAGTATGTGGGTCTAGTCTCTCATGCCGAGTATGAGTACAAACCTGGTTAAACGGATGGTAGCCCATATCAGTGTGAGGGAATGGATCCTTAGGCTCTAGGCTAAGATCATAAAAGATTTGTGGGTCAGTTATGAATACCAAAGAAGGGAGGATAAGCCCTAGGACTCGAGTAACTATGTCATTCACCAAATGATTACACTCTAAATAAATAAAGAAGTGTTCATGTTACATTGTGATTCCTATTTATTTAAAAGCATAAGGGTAGTACATGTTTTGATTAATTAATAAACATTAATGCATGAATCAAAATATAATTTCCAAAGCAATTTGCAAGATACAATGATAGATACGATTGCTCAAAACATAAGAAAAGTGCACTTAGCTGAATACAGGGACAAAGATGTGATCTAGGAGTGTTGAGTGACCGTGTAGAATGGAAATGGCCTGGAGTTGCTTCATTTCTGGAACTATGGCTGCAAACTAAGCTGGTGCAAAACCATATGGCTTGACTTGGAGCGTGGTACAGTCTAGTCCTGATTTTTATGGTTTCAAACAGTGATGTGATGTCATTTTGTAACTTTTTGTTGCGACTCTCTATGACGATCTTTGCACTAAAACCTTAGGTGTCGCACATCTGCGAAATCCTCTATGTGATGTAGAATATCCTCAAACTCTAACCATGGGTAGGAGTCTCTCGCAAAAAGGTTAGTGTTTGGGTTGAAGTGTCCCTGTGCTGCCTACGTCAGAATTACTCGCAATTCAAGACTGAACAGTAGACATGGCACAAGTTGGATAAAATTTTGTCCTTGCAAAAGGTGAGAAAATGAACGATGCATCATTTAAGGAGGGTATTTTGAAGTCCCTTTTTATCAAATTTTTAATCTGCTTTGCCAACACCCTCTTCCTACCATTTCAAGGTTATCAGTAAGTTCGTGAACTGCCTTGATAATTACCATATCCATTTTAAGCTTATCATTAAATTCAACAAACTTTTGGTCATAGCAGGGGTGTCCAAGCAAGCATTACTTGGAAGGAAATGAGATAAGCCAAAGCTCTCAAATAAATACAGTAAAGTCCTAGCAATCTGAGACGACACAAAGCTATTACCAGCCATATCAACACTTTGAGGGAAAATTCATGGTAGGGGCTAAACAATAAGGTGATGGAGTGGAATTTCCTTTAGCTGGTGCATTGTTAAAATATCAGCAACATGGAACCCTCTCATAGGAGCATGCCTATAGGGAATATTAGGAATTGAAATCCTTGCAGTAAGATGATTGGGTTGAAATTGTACATTTCACTACTGCTGAAATCGAACTCTAAATTGGGGCATACTTGGAGGCTGCGGATGAGGTGTTGGGGTTCCAACAAGTTCCTAAGGAGGCGGGCTTTTCTCATCATCATCAATCCTGATAGTTGAATCTCTCGAGAACCTAAGCTAGACCTCAAATTGTGGAGTTGTGGGTTGTTGTCAGCCATGGGGGCTCAAACCTTTCTGTTTTACCCCCTTTTTGAAGTACACTTTCAGAGGCTTACTAGAAACATGCAAATATTTGTATTTGCAATACTAAACTCCTCCCTTTATAGCTTTTTCTAGCAGCCTTGAAATTCTCCTCATTGTCATTTCATCAAACAATTTTGCTTATAGCTGGTGTATATTGACCTTGAAAGATATCAGATAATAATTGTATTGTCCATAGCCATAGCTATTCTAAAGCAAGATATGATCCTGGTATCAAGCCTTCCGGAGTATGAATACTAAAAGGCTCAATCTGTTTTGGTTGTGCTTAATTGGAGTGGATCAGTGAGTTCGAAGAGATATGGTAGTCAAAATTTTCATTAGAGGAAGGGTCGATAGGGTCCCATTTTCAATCCATCCTATCCACCTTAGGCACATAGTCAACATTCCACATATTTATTTCAAATTTGTTTGATTTTTATGAAAAACCAACACATTAGTTGTAAATCTCTCTCTAAGATCTACCTACAAATCCTCTTCATTCCCTTCTTTTAATACTTCTCTCAAAGTAAATTTATGGTGTGAATAAAATATACCATGAATGCTTATAATATAGTGGGTGAGAAGTAAGAGATAAGGGCTCTGTAGGGGGTTGCCACTGGATAAGTGGATGGAGGACGGCGATAAAAGGATTTATGTGATCAGTGTGAACAAAAAGTTTAAGGTTGGGGATAAGGAGCTTTAGCGAGGTGTGATCATGGATAGAGGGAATGTGGTTCCGAGGACACTAATATTAATAAGTGCCAAATTTTAAATGAACAAACGTATGTGGAATTTAGAGACGTAGAAGCAATTCCAAGATGCACTAAAGAGGCATATCTGACTTGGGAAGTAAGGCATGTATTGAGGCATTCAAACAGATTCTTTTGTTATTATGAAACCATAGAGGAGAAGGGAAGGCCAAACAAGAAAACATATTCATCCCGCATTCAATCAATCATTATGTTAGTAGGAAGGCCACTTCTAGTGGGTTGACAAAAGGATCATGGTCTATTGGGTCTATATATTGCCACGGACCAAGCCTACCAAACAATGTAGTTTTAATTTTATGAATGAATGAGTATTTTAGAGTCATTGAAGAAATTCCAAGTGTAGAAAGCATAGGGGGTAGAATTTGGCTTAGGCAAGGGTGGATGGTTGGGAGTTGAGAGTGCTAGCATAGGATGATACACATAAAACTTAAGATAATAACCAGATAAGAAGAGGGAATATGTAAAAGAATGTCGACAATGGTAAAATGTCTACATGGGGTTGGGAAAGGACAAAAATATAGGGTGAATATATTAACTTAGAATTTAACCATTTCCTTGGTCATGATGTTTATAAAAATGTGCTGAATTTCTATGGCTTATGGTGCCAAAAGAAGCCTAGTCTGGTGTGGATATTACATAGGAGCCCCATGTTGTGGGTAAGATGATAACATTAAATGGAGCTAACCATGGTTAGAACTGAAAGTGGTGTTGGAATTCTTTAAGCCTGCTAGTTGATAAACTTTATCTGGTAATTTGTCCACAACCCCCAATATAGATGTCATTGCCTACATCATGTTCAATTGTTGTTTTGGCTTTACCAGTCAGCAATTAAATTGTGGTTTCTTTTCCTGTGTTGGATTTGAAACTGCTGGAAGCAATTGATATACCTATGTGAGAACTAGAAACTTCCATGCCAGTGCATCCTCCTTTCCAAATGGTTTTTAAAATTGGTAGTTTGAAATTGTATGTAAGATTCATTGCAAGCAAACACAAGTGCTAATAAGCCACAGTTTTGAGTCATAACAAGACGAAGAAATTTCCAATTTTACCAAACAATATTACTGATTATCTTGTTTGGTTCTTTAAGCTTAATGGAAGATGGAGGAACTATATTCCAATTTGAGGGGAAAGATGAACGCTGCGATAAGAAATCTGTCCTTAGAATTCACCATCCATCATTTTACTGGAAGGTATCAAAATCTATATCAGTATTGTATTTTTAAATTGCTTAGAAATATCCTTTGTTATGTTCTTCCATGAGGAATTCCATGGTAAGAATTACACAAGCTACACCGATACTCAATATTGACTCTTCGCTTTCTTTTTGGTAGATTGCAACTAGGGCAGATCTTGGACTTGCAGATGCATATATTGATGGGGATTTCTCCTTTGCTGATGGAGAGGAAGGTCTTTTAAATATGTTTTTGGTAATCATAGCTCATCTTGATTCTTACACAACTGTAGATCAAAGACACTTGTTTTATCAATTTTTTAGTTTGGTTTTGCCTCGTTAGCTATTGATATGCATTGGAAAATTTAATTTCTGCAGATTCTGATTGCAAACAGGGATCTCGGTCAATCTGTAACAAAGAAAAATCATCGAAGGTATCTAACAAAAAAAAACTTTGTAGGCATGTTTTGATTTTGAAATTTGTTTGTTATAACTATATCATTACTTATACAGAATATTTTAAATGTTATCATTTACAATAGGGGATGGTGGACACCAATGCTTATCACTGCAGTATATTGGTCTGCAACATCATTCTTACAGCATGTCTCCAAGCGGAACACTCTCACACAAGCTCGAAGAAACATCTCTCGCCATTATGATATAGTTAGCTTTCTAACCTGAATGTCATTTATCTTTTCATGTATATTATATTTGACTGAAATCATTCAATCAATGCTGATTCAATTCAAATGAAGCTCAGCACCGCACAGTACTAATTTCATCCAACCAATCTTTCTAACAAGTAATTTCATTGAAGAATTCACTTATCAACATGCTTCCCAAGAATGGAACTTGAAAGGACCAATAAATTAGGAGAAAATACTGTCCAATATCTACTGACTTATATGTACAGGAATAGTACACCAACATTTGCATTTTGAAACTAGGAGATAAAGTTATGTCATCATAAAATCAGGTTCAAGCAAGGAATAAAAAAATCTGGATTGAGTTCGGATTTAAACACACACCATTTAAGTAAAAGAAAAAACTAATAGGCAATATAGGTTCATACACATATACTAAATGTTCCTCAGTACTTATAATGCTACATGCTTTGATTTCCATCTAAATAAATGCATACACAGTATTATTTCAAACATTATTTGGCCCAGAATTGCATTAATAAATTTTGGCACCTCAGCCCCTATGATCTCAAAATGATAAAATACAAAGAATTACACAATCAATACCTGCAATATGTTCAAAATATTAACCATGAGCATAATATCACAAAGAAAATTACTTCGAGATTAATCCAATAAATGTCTAAAAGAAGGAAGAATAGGATCAGTTAATCTGACAAATATTGAAGACCATACAAATGTATTTAACAAGCGTTCACAGCCTTGAAAGTTCAAACTGTTCAAACAATTTAATCAATGATGACTAGTGAGAAAAACATATCTCAAGAATCAGAAAATGTGCATCACCTAAAAAAATTAATCAGACGATTTTAATTTGGATGATAAGCAGTCCCATTAGTGCTCGTCTGTGAAGGGCTACGTTGTGGGATTAAATCAGGTGAAAATACAACAATGCAGACATTTTAAACAGGGAGAAAAAAAAGGGAATGGATACTTTTGTAGTAGGTGGAAAATATTACACACCAAGATTTCATTAAAGAAAAATAAATTACTAATAAAAGTTGGCAACTATAGTTGAATTAGGCATGTTCTACATATATACATTGGGATAGTGTTTCTGGGAAAACTTACCAAATGATTTTTTTTTTTTTAAAATGGTTTAAAATACAGCCAATTAGTTTAAAACAGCCCACCATGTTTTCTCTGCAGTCTGATCCTATTGAATCTTCACAGAAAATAATCAGGTTATTTTAAAAGTTGGTCAACTCTTTGACAGTGGACATTTATTTCTGCTACACTGATAGAAATCAGCATAAGATACAGAAAGAAAGAAAGAAATTATATTAATGTCCAAAAATGTTCGAAGTAACTCAATGGGACTCAAAAGTACTGCAAGGTACAATAGTTAGTCGGGAGATCTAAAAGGAATTCCACAACTAAAACTAAAGTTTCTAATGTAGGAAGCAACAGAACCAAATAGGAGGGGGATGGACACATACAGGTAAACCCTAGACAAGTCAGGATATACAAAAGCACTAAACCGTGTTGACAGAGTGGCCTAAACATGTCAGCCAAATCAACAAAACATTTTATCTACAGTAGCTGGCATGCTGACAGAGCAGCCTAATCGGTATGACAATTTATTTTCTATAATGCCAGTGTAGATAGCATACAGGCAGGCCATCCTAGTCAGGATGGCAATTAGGATAAAGAATTTCCTTTTGATTTTGATAATTTTTATATATCTATGATGTTGCCATTAATGATGTTATATATGAATGCCGATGATTTTTGTGATATGACAGTCTCTGAGGTGCCCTATTGATGAGTCTGTTTGTACACATCCCTCCATATGATTTCATAACATGTAAGCCTGAGCATTAGCTCTATACTTGGAATTCGTTTAAAGGATCACTAAATTATTTTTAATACTGGTAGTGATTTTTATTAAATTGGAGATACCTGTATTTATCCTTTTTATTGACAGATTTTTTTCTTAAATTTGTAGATAATATAATATTGTGCAAGGGATATTACCTGTGGTTGGATGAATGCTATTGTGAATATAATATTTCTTTAACAGTGTTGCAACAACTGTTCTTAGCTTTTCCTTCCTTTTACTTCTAGAGTCTCTATTAGTTAAAAATATTCTGTAGGTGAGCTTCAATGCAAAATAAATATTTCCCTAATTGTTAGGTACAAAGGAATCAACAAGTTTCTTGCTTAAAGTATTCTTTTACTTTAGTTAATTTAAATTGTGCCTCTAATGCTTACCTATTTGTCATTTTCTCTTACTTTTGTGTGTTCAAAGATTTCCTTTGTGGTCTACCAAAGATTATGAATTTCGAATTGGAGTTGGTTTTGTTAAATACATTTATTTTTCTTGTTTCTACTAGAGGGAATTGTTTATGCGTTTGGGTTCCTAAATATTTGTTATGTATCCATACACATTGTCTTATGATTATTAGAGTTATGACGTGGTTGAAACATGGTGCACATAATCCTAGGTCAGTGGATGGGCAAAAGGTTATTTGGCTATCCTATCAACAAGTGGCATGAATCGATTCTTCTCGGTCGCATGTTCAATGAGATTTAATACAAAATAAATATTTCCCTATTTAATTAGGTACAATGGAATCAACAAGTTTCTTGTTTAAAGTATTCTTTGAACTTAGTTAATTTAGAATTTACCTCTAATGCTTACCTATTTGTCAATGTTCTCTTACTTTTGTGTGTTCAAAGATTTCCTTCATGGCTTACCAAGGATTATGAATTTTGTATTGGAGTAGGTTTTGTTAAATACTTATTTTCCGTATCTAGTAGAGGGTATTGTCTATGCATTTGGGGGGTTGCTAAATATTTCTTATGTATCTATACACATTATATTATGATTATTAGAGTTATGATGTAATTGACACGTGGTGCACACAATCCTAGGTCACTTATGGGTCAAATGGGTAACATGTGGGTTAAAGGTTTGACCTACCGCAGTATGATTAGGTTATAGGCTATACCAATGGGACTCATTATTTCATTATCATCGCGTGAGGTTCTCATTACTACTTCGCTCTCTTATTTAGGGATCTTCCAAAATGTGACCTTCCTAAAGGATAATAATAGGAAACCCTACCTTGGGAGTATTTATAAAATTATTGAATATATGCGTACTTTGGTACCCTCCATATATAATATTCTCTTAGCTTAATTGCTGCAAAGTTCCGGCGACGTTAGTGCCATTAGGAATATCTGATGTCATTTTGAGAAATTGGTCATTATATAGAATATGAGCAGATGCACTTGTTGCAAGTTGGGATTCCAAAACAACCTCACACTATTAGCCAAATGGCATAAGTCATAACAACTTTAAATCAAAGTACGTAACCTGGATCTCATTTATAGTTTGAAGAACAATACAAGATCTACTAGTCCACAAGTTTTTATTTTCATCACAAAGGGGAAATCCATTGTATGCAACTTCTCTTTTAATTCAACTCCAGCTCTTGCATTTTATACTTAAATGTTAGAGGTCCTTGAGAATGGTGAAATCGTTTTAGGGGGTATTATAATGATTGTACTTATAAAAATCTTCGAACACTTTACCTTGAAGGGTAGGAGAAGGGTTAGTGGCATCACCTTGAGAAAAGACTCTTGGGAAGAGGTTGAAAAATATTTTTTAGATTTGGGAAAGGATAACAAAACTTAAATATCCCTAGAAGCATTATGAAGAATAAGAAAATAATCAAGATGCTCACAACAAAAATTAGGTGGGTGAAAGATGTCACGTTGTTTTGTTGTCAACTAATGAAACTCCATATTGCAACTTTGAGGGAACATTCAGCAGGGAGAGCATTCTTGTGTCTATAGCTTCTAGAAGTAGGTATAACTTCATCAATGCTGCCTTTGACAGATCAGTTGTATGGTAAATTAAAGAACATCAAGAACAAGTTAATAGTGAGAAGGCTATGATATATCAAGATTTAAAACTCACTATTGACAAATATATTTTGCATTCTAAATTTTAGCTATACCTATGGATGACTTAGATAGCGTCCTTGGATTACTCGGTGACTAACTTTGGTAATTGTCAATCTTAGTGCATAAAAGAATATCATGAAGCTTTGGTACAAGAAAAAAAAACAACCTTGTAGGGTATTACACATCTAGAGGAAAAGCAGGGTCGATAAAGACATGGTTGTGTATAAACTGAACACAACACTCTAAAAGATCAAATTTGAAGAAGAGCATGAAGCCACATTGCTTTTCATAGATGGTGCTCAATACAAGACGATTGGTAAATGGAGGACTTGGAGCCCAACGCCCTCACGGCGAGATGTAACATGCTATTGGAATGCAAAGTCTCAATGGTTGTAATTTAATGCAACTGTATGACTGAACATAAAGTTGTTTACATCACTACCTAATGCCAACAGATGAGTAACAGCGCAGATTCAGCTACAAAGCCCCAAAACAATTACAATTTATTCATAACAATGGATTGACATTATTCTCCCCTTTCTTCCCTTCTAGATAGGTTAGCGTCCCTTTTGACAACAACAATACGTAAAAAACTCAAGGAGTGGAAGAGGAAGACGTCCCTAGGGGTGCTCAAGATCCAACTTATGGTGAGCTTGAAGAGGATGCTTTCAGCTGCTGAAGTTCAGCTTGAAGGGTATAGGCATCATATGTTTGCTTTTGTAGTTGTTTGGCTAACACACATTCATGCTCATGTGAACCCTTTTCCATACACTACTTCCTGCATCTTTCCCTTCCCATAAATGGCCTCTTACTCAATGTTTTGTAACTTTACCTTTACATGTATCAGCACTTGCTCATACTCAACAACCTTTTGAATATGTGCCTACGCAATCTGATTTTGTTGGACAAGCTGAAACAGGCATGGTGATCATCGAGTGGAATCTATAGGGCTTGTTGGTACCATTGTCCTCATTATCCAACCATCATTACCACACATGGATCACCGAGGCAACAAATAATAGTATTTGAAAGCATGTCCAATGATGCATAGGGACTCCACACTTTGAACAGGGGAAGTATAGTATGGGGAACTGTAGTGGGCAGTCACTATGCATCTCAACATTGTTTTGTTTTGGCCATCCTGTGCTGACATAAACTTGTGAACTCTAGGTTAGATACTTCTTGCACAAATTTTAACATGTGGACGCCTCATCCGAAATAATCAATATCTACGATGGACCACTTGCAACTTCTAGATGCTCAACGACATAGGAAATGCCTCAAAAATTGCATCCAAAGTCATCAATATCTATTATGGACCACCAAAAAGCCTACAAAAATGAGACAATATCATATAGATTGGTACTATTTAGAGTAGTAAGGAACAATGAAATAGTCACGTCATGAGTTTGAGAATCAATGGGCCTAGTCTCAAAGGGGCGTGTTTATGAATGCCACTCTATGTCAACTCCCAACTAAACACATTTTCCCCTTGGCTCTGGTATTGTCAACTCTTGGGGTTGCAGTGGGTTATTGGGATATACAAATTTGAATTAATTGGTTTGCCTAGTTGGTTCAACCATTCTTCCATTTGTTGTTTGTTATCCCCAAAGGCGAGGAAGTAACTATGACCGACTTAGATGGATTTACAATTAACGAGGCTAGTGACCGAGAAAACCCCATAGGCTCCTTAAAGGAGAGACAAGAAGTGGTAGCGTGAGATTCTAGCAACCCACATGTGTGTCCACCATTGTCCTAGACATCCTCCTCTATATCAAAGTAAAACCTTTTTCCTCATCTTCTTTTGAAGTGGGAAGCTCTAACAACTTTCTTTTTTTCACCATTGCATGGTGCTTAGTATTATCATCCTCAACATAAGGTAGAGGGATACTAAGATGTTTACACATGAATATTGTGAATAATTGCATCAATAATAGTCCAATAACATGTTGTGTCATATAGAATCCCTTGTATGTTAGAGAAAAGAACTCGTGGATTTGAGCAAACAAAATTCACATTGTTGTAAATCTCTCCTCTTTGTAAGTCAAACATGTGGTATGTCATCCAAACTACAATGTTGGATGCTTGAGTGGCCCTCACTAGCCAATATCGGATCATGTCTAAATGACAATGTCCTTCCTCCAAAACCAAGTATTCTTTCTTTATTTCAAAATACCCCTTTGCTCCCTCATGCAAGTCAATTCCTTTACAATCAAATTGGTCCTACTATCTACATAGATTTTGCACAACATAGTTCTTTTGGGCCTTGTAATGAGGGTTCCTACCAATTTGTTATCCTATCGGCCATGTGGCAACACTTCAAATACTCATGTAAAATTTGTGGCAACAAAAGTAATTGTTACCTCTTTGTATATCAGACAAATGAGCATTTGCTTCTTGTAGTTGGACACTATTCAAAAAAATTATTTCTCAAACTCCCTTACACTTTAATAGGTCATTTGGAATATTTTGTCTACCCAAATCTTTGTAATGTCACTCTCATTTCATGGTCTTCAGGCTTGTTGGACAACTAAGTGCAACATTTAATGGCTAGAAGGCTCTCACATTTAAGCATCTCAAGTGTGGGTAGTATCTCAAATTTATTCATTGTCGAGGGCTCACCCACTTTATATTTTTTTACTACTCCTCACTTGGAGGTACACACTACCAATGAAGTCTATCTACGAAATTGTGGCAAGGGTTGGTTAAGGAATTATATGGCTTTTCCTAGCCTTGCCAAATTTCTCAAATGTCTTGTCCAAGGCATTCTTCAACCACATAGAAGAGAAATTTGTGGCTAAAGTTGTAGGATTTTCATTATTTTCCACCATAACTATTGTGGAAAACCTAGAATTTTCAATAAAACACTACGTGTTAAAACCCTCATGATGTAAATTGTTGGATATTGGTTTTGGTTCTTGAATCTTCAATTTTTTTATGAATCTTGCACTTGAATTGCTCTCTCAAGCTCGAGTTGACGTTGAATGCTTGTTTGTCAAACCTTCTACTTGTGGAAGTAAAAATCTGAATTTTTCTAGTATGTTATCCTCATGCGGTGAAAGCAAAACACCGTGGAAAATGAAAAATGAAGGAGATTACGATGAAAATTCAGTTTTTAACTAGCCTTATGGTAGGCAAATAACACCCATAGGATCTTATGGCAAGGGAGAAAGGGCATATAGATGCAAGGGCGAGTAGGAAAAGGCAAGGATGTACAACTTAATAGGTGATGTACAATTTATAGTGATTAGAACATAGGGTAGATATGAAGAAATGGTTTATAGTGTAAACTCAAATCATACGACAAAAGAGGTGGAATGTACGACAACACATGTGGGACACAGGACAACAATGATGGGGCATATGATAGAGAGGACCTTGGTGTACAATAGATGCCTCGTTAGGGGCTAAATAATAATGGATAAACTTGGGCATATGTTTGAGTTTTTCAAGAGTTGCACTAAGGGCCTATGGTAGGTGCATTGCAGAGGTGTATGGTGATGGGTGGGTTGCCAGGGCATACAATCATATATTTTGTCCATGCTTTATAAAATAGTCATTTGCTTGTTCAATGTAAATGTCCCTCTTGGTCTTGATCTTAAACATTGTATTTGTCTTATTTTATGATTATTTATTTTGCTTTCTTTGAGAATGATTGTACCTTTATTGTTTATGCTGACAAGTCACTCATTTGTACATAGAAGTTTTGAAGTCAATCACATTTATACCCACTGATATTAACCAATAAAATTTCAACTTAGAGGTTTTTATTATGTCTTTGATAAATGTCTGATCCAAGTTCTACAACTTGACTGCCCCATTCTTCAAGATTTCTAGAATTTCAAACAACTAGAGTCATAACTCTAAACTTATTGAGATTAGTTTATCCCCTTCGGTTATACCTGATTTTAAATTCATTTGTTGGAGGTGTTATCATGTTATTACTTCTATCTTTTTGGCATGACTTTTATTTCCCACCATGTTGTTACCCATTGTTCATTTGATTTGTTCAACTGTATAAGTTGTTTTGTAAGGGTTTTCTTATCACCAAGTCGGTTCTCAACAACTACCCTTAAGTTTGGCAGAAGTTATTCCATTATAAAAGTTGGCTCCTAGCCATACATGAGTTTGAAAGGTGTATGGCTAGTAATCACTTTGTAGGTCATACAATAGGCCCATAACACTGTAGGTGAGTGGTCTTCCCAATCTGCACCCTCCACACCACACAACTTTTAGATCTTTGAGATTAAAACTTTGTTAGTCGCATCTCCTTGGTTGTTCGCTGGTGGATAGTATGGACTAGGGAGTCAATGGAAAATTGGAAATTTTGAAGTCATCAAGCCAATCACATGGTTGAAAAAATGTCCACCTTGATCACAGGTGGTCTATGTCGAAATACGAAATCTCTTGGTTTCTTAGATGAATTTTGTCATCCTCTATGTATTATTGTCATGCAAGGATATGGCTTCTTCCCACTTGGTTAGATACTTCATGGAAACCAAAATGTACTTGCACCAATGGACCTTGTTGACTTTCAAGGGTGCAACAATTCCAGTGCCCCTTGTTGAAACAAGTCCTAACGTTGAGACGATTATAGGGGCATAAAGTCTATTTTGAGTGGCTTCCTAGTCCTTTGGCATATACTCACTAGTGGACCTTTTTGACTTTTAAGGGTCCAACAAATTCTAGTCCCCACCATTCAAACAACACTTGACACTAAGATGACCATGGGGTATAAAGTCCATTTTGAGTGGCTTCCTAATACTCTGACATGTGTCACATATAAACACCCATTCTTCGGCATCATTATGTTGTGTCGGCCACAACATTTCTACTTGAAGTACCTTCCTCGTTGTACTGCTAGATCCCATGTGACCTCCAACCGGTCCTTCATGTACTTCGAGAAGTGCATCTTAGATATCTTCCTTCATTACACATAATCATATAACATGGTCAAGTCACATCTTGTTACATAAGGGCATTGACCAATTGAAAGTTCAGGCCTGTAATGATAATTCCTCTACTCAAAAGATTGCATGCCCTTTGGGAAGGATGCAATAGATAGATAATCCATGATATTTTCCAACCAAAATGGCATAATAACAAACTAGAATAAGCGAGTGTTCATAAAATCTTTAACACCTTTAGGTGGTTCTCCTCACTTCATTCTAGCTTTAAAAACAATATGGTCAAGAAGTTTCCCTTATGGGATCATAAACCTAAATTTCTTCGGATTCAAAGCCACTATTGCTATTAGGCAACGTCACATGCACTATGTCAGGGTTCACAAATAGGAGTTTTGACTGTTATAGATCGATCAATAACTTAGGAAGTCTTTGAAATTTTTGTTAACCATTTGGTTGAAAATATGCAGGGTAGTGTGTTGGAAGGTAGACAAGGCATTGCATATTCCGAATGGAATCTGATTGTAGCCATAGATTCCATCCTCCTGTAATGCCCACAATGTCCATCAAAAACCACATCTTAAACTTAGGTACTTTTTTATAAGTATATGTTGTAACACATTTACAAATACATTACTCCCACGACACTTAGTACACAACACAACGGATTTGTTTTTGCATCACAAACATTGCCGCAAGAAAACAACTTTCATTTGGAACACACAACATACCTTTTTTCCCTTCACTTAAACCACCTCTTTTCAGTTCACTAGGATAAACTACGTATTCTCTCAATTCATCCAAGGTAACAACACACTAATCCTTATTCCTCCCTTCAAGTAACAACGTCTTTTCCCTTCACTAAACAATGAAATAGTTTCACTCTTGCATGTCCCAAAAGAGGTGCAAATGCAAGTTTCACAACATTCATTAACATTTAATATCTTCTCAAGGGAGAAACTCAAAACACGATAGTTAGGCCAATTAAGATAGAGGAGGAGAAGGAAGGACTTTATCCGCAATTCACACACGTTACAAATCAGCTTACACACTTAGTGCAATCTTTTGTTTTGCATGGCATTTAAAGTATGTATAGAGGCATATAACACTTGTTTTCAAGTTACAAGAACAAAAACCACGATCAAGGCTCCGTCGTCCTAAACACTAGAAAGGGATTGCATAGTCATGACCCAATCCTCGCAGGGTTACGCAAAATGACAGAGTAGTTTAGTTACTTACTACTCAAGATAAGTTAGGTAGTGTGTTCACTAGGAGGATAGTTTTATTCAAGTCTCATCTTACACGAACAAGCAAATATCATTTCACGGGATTAAAAGAGCTATTTCATATGGGTTAAAGAGTTTTAGTTCAATTAGGAGAAAATAATATAATGATAGGATTGGAAATCAATCAATTAAGTTTCAGTTTCTTTGTTTGTTCTATTCTATTTCATACATTATTTGTTTCTCACATAAGGCTACAATCACACCATGAAAACCAATTCCTCAAATATAGAAAACTCATTTCGGTACAACTTACTTCACATAAGTACATGATCATTTCCAATTCTCATAAATGATATTAACAATTTCAATCTCTTTTCAACTGATACAAGTAAGATGTAATGTCCCCTTTTCCAATCGAAGACTTTTGGCCCATTTTGTCAACCCGACGGCCAAAGGAAAAATATAAGGGTGACTTAAGTTATAATAAATTATTATAAAGTGCTATAAAAAAATAAAATAAATTTATTAAAGCACTTATATTAATTTATTTAGCTTAATATAAATAAATTATAATCCCTATGGAAAATACGATTTGCCTTAAGGGGCAAAAGTCATTGTAAAGGGATTTATTATATTTTATTCCTCTTAGAAAGGATAATGGTGACTTGGGCCAAAGGAGAGTAATGAAGCCTAGGGAAGATAAAAACATAATTAATTTATGTATTTTCCCTAGAGAAATGCAACTTGCACTAGGAGGGAAATATTGTTGGGAAAAACATTTATTATGGGAAAATATTAAATGTTTGCATAGGAAAAATCATGTGAGCTCATTGGCTGATTTGGAGGTTGGTTGTTGGCTCTTTTCCTTTAAAAGGAAAGTCGACTTGCCTCTTCTATATTCCGGATTTTTATATGATATTTCTCTTGCATTTGAGCTTTGAGCTTTTGCAAATTATATTCTAAGAACGAAAAACCTTAGTTTATACCTCTTGTGGACGAAAACCCCAAGGGATTGAGAGGGTTTTTCACTCAGAAATTCCCATTGATGGTAATCAGATTTTCAGTGTTATTTTCAGTCATTTCCAGTAGTGTATTTTGAGGGTATTTTGGAGAATAAATTGCAGCAGTTCTTCTATTGTGGGACTGATTTGGCGTGTTCTTTGAGGTATTTAAATCTGATTTCTATTGTCAAATCATTTGCAGATTTTTGTGAAGTGAACCAAAGTAATTTTATAATTTTTAAAGGGTTTTCACGGTGGTTTTTAGACAGTTTTATAATCAGATTTCAGATCTGATTTCTGAGTTGATTTGACATCCAAAAATTATGATTCCCATATGAATGAGTTCCTAAAAATATAGGCAAGCATCTGGGATAGAGAAATAATTTTTGGAACTCATTTGATGCCCTAAATGTGTGGGCCGAAATAGGAGGGTCAGATTTGCATGTTTGGTAGTTGCTGTTATAATTTGGTTTACATCATCTTGTTCCTTGTATTTTTCCAAGTTCAGACATTTGTCATTTGCCTAGATCGGAGTTGTGTAGAGAAAGTTATGCTATCTTGAAGATTGCAGCAGTTAGGGTTTCAAATATAAATTATTTTCCAGCTGTTGAAAAATCTGATTTTTGCCATAATGGTCATAAATCAACCTTTGGTGTTTTAATTGATCTAAAATTGTTGGAGAACAAGAGAGACCCATTTGGGGATTTTACATAAATTTTAGGCGGGGAGGAGTGGGGGGAGGGCAGTGGGGCTTCAAATCTTTGTAAATCCAAGAAAACATGCCCTAGAAGTACATAAATATTCAAAACATTTTGGCCTTCAATAGCAGGTCCCTGTCATCTCTAACCATAATCATTTTGGGATCTCCCTATATTCCCATTTTCAACCTGACAGAGGTAGCTTCCTTGAATTTCATATCCTTGACTCTTGCAAAATGGTGAGCCGGTTTCTCATCTAATATTATATCCCTCACTATGTTCAATTAGTTTTGGAGGATAAGTCAAGTGCGATGACGATGATTATGCTGGGCTTGGCATTATTGAATTCAGTTTCCAATTATTGGGTTGCACAAATGTTGACTTGGAAGTTGTTGGCACTGCCGACTTCATCTTATGGTCATTTGTCTTCAAGGCTTCACCTTCTTCAATCTCCACGGTCTCAACATAATGACAAGAGTAAATTACCTCATAATTTTCCATCTGCTAATAGAAAAAAACATTAAGGTATTTTGTCTTGTCCTCAAAGTATGATTTCAAGTCTAATACCCCTTCATTGTTCATCTCCATCGTACCTCAATTTCCATTTGATTGAGTGTTCTTCTTTGGAGTCGAAACCAAATGAGTTTGATAAGGTTGCTTATTTACTGACTACTTGATCCTTCAAATCTATGATATACATTATGCCTTTGTTTTCAATACGATTGGGTGTTTTTCCTATTAATGTCAACTTTGGCAGCTATCAACCGTCTCCAATCCAATAGTCCATCATAGACCTTTTTCTATGAGATGACTATAAAAATTTAATATAAAAGGTTGGGTGTCAATGATTACCCTTTGAGCCATAAGAACTCCCTACAACTTAATACTATGTTGATCATCTCACACCAATTGGAAAGTCAACAACCATATAGTGGGCTTCCTTAGACCCTTCCAAGTCTTTTTTGAAAGAACATTCATGCTAGATTTTCCATCCACAACAGTATTGGTGAGATTCCTTCCGAGGATCTCCATATGTACAACTCTCGACCATCGGAATAGCTTCATTTTTAAGAGCTTTGGATCAATCACTTGATCATGTAATAACGGGGTTTCAACAATGGGCTCGTGTCCTACTTTTTCTATCTTCATCTCTCGACACAAAACCATTTGACACTAGAGTTACATATATTCCATATCACGACCAATGTCTTGTACGGTAGCAATTATAGTGTTCTTGAGTTCTAGAATGCTTTGCAATATATCAACTACCTTGATAAGTACAGTAGTTTGCAAGACTAGTCTTGCAATTGCTTTGTCTTACTAGAGTAAACTAGGTACCATACTTGGGTATTCATAAGACTACCATTTGTCAATCATTGCCCTTTCAACTTCCACACTTGCTTCAACTAGCCTTGCTCTCGTAGATAGGTCAAAGTAATGAGCTTTCTTTGTTGCACCTTGGCGATTACTATAAGTTTGTTGTCAATTATGTTAATAATATTTGCATTTGCTTGCGTGGGGAATTTTTTGTCCTTAAGGTCTCTTGTCCCACATAATTCGCAATGAAGTCTAATGTTGGTTTCATTAGTAGGGAAATCTCTTGAGAAATGATCCCACTCATTGTACTTCCAACACTACAATAGGCTGACCATGGCCATCATATTGAAGTCACCTATAGCTTCCACCAACCTTGTTCTAGCTCATGTCTCTATTCCTTTGGTTCCGATATACTCAAGGGGATGAAATAAGAGATGTTCTCTTACTCCTTTGAGAATTTGTTGGGATGGTAAGTGATCTTGAGGACTCTCCTTCAGTGAAGAGTACTTGGGAACCCTTACTCTAAGTTGTACGAGCAATCTTTGATTGCATGGCCCGTAACTTGGTAGATATCATAGAACATTCTCCTCCCACACCATTTGCAAATAAGTCTAGTGTTGGTTTCATTAGTAGGGAAATCTCTTGTGAAATGGTCCCACTCGTTACACTTCCAACACCCTACAATTGGTTGATAATGGTGATTGTATTGTAGTAAACTTCTGCTTCTACCCACATTGTTCTAACGCCTATCATTATTCCCTTGGGAGTAAGAGATGTCACCTTCACTCTTTCTTGAACATGAAGATGTCTTGTTTTCTCTTTCAATATTCATGGCTAGACTGTATGCGTCCTTGTAATACAGGACCAACTTCTTTTTTCTTTGCAATGAGGGTACCAATCCTTCGCTGAACCACCTCTTTTTCAACTCATCTGCCATTTCCTTTTCAAGTTTTCCCAACAAATCTTCGAGCCTTCTATTGTAGGCCCATACGTTCTCATGCTTACCCTACTGCATATTATTGATCTCAGCTATAATCTCATTGTCATCTATCAATAGTCTAAATTCTTTCTCAAATGCTTTCCTGAATTTTCCCCAAGTTGCTTTGTCAAAACTTGATTCATGTAGACCATTATCTTATTATTATCTTGGTTATCAATGTAACTAAATATTCCAATTGTAATAAAGAATTTCGTCGTTGTAAGTAAGGTGATTTAATGTAGAGTGGAGTGGATTGCGTAAGGATGCTTCTAAGCATTGTGACTTGGCTCAGGAGAATGGGAATTAGAATCATTCTCAATTTTGTGATGTAATAATTTTTACTTTTGTGCATGTGGTTATTAAATTGTGTATTCTAGTGAGTAACTTGCATGAGAACATTTTTGTAGTGGTCGACCCCAAAGTACTGATGACTCTTATCATTGTCTTCCTAGACATAGAAACAAGGTTACTTGCATCAAGGAGAAACATGTTTGGTTTTCTCTCTTCGTGTCTACTAAACAATTTTCATATACATGCCATCCATGGACCTCTAAAGCCTCTAATTTTCACAATATCTTTGATCAATCTCTTGTGCATCTTTTTTCTCTACTTTCCTCTTATTGCGTCTTCACAACCAATACCCTTGATTCATAAGTTGAGCATTTGTAAGGTGACTAGCAATGAAAATTTCTAATATTAATCCCTCAAGCATCATAAGGATTACTTTGTTGAGTCTGTGTTTAATCATTTTAGTGAGTTGGTTTGTTCTTCTTTTTACCGAGTGGATAAGGCGTTTTTTATCAAGTTAGGTTGTTAACCCATTTTTCGCCATCTAGTGATAGTAAGTCCAAGGTTACCTCCTTATAGATCATTTCATGCATCATGCTTTTGAGCTTATAAACCGATGTTTAAATAAATAAAGCGTGCACCTAATTACATTAAGGGTCAAGTCAAAAATGGGGTTGAAAAAGAGCAAATATTAACATGAAAAGACAATTAAAAAAGGTCTAATAGAGGGAAAATAAACAAATGGTTCCAAAAAGACAAAATAGTAGGAACCTTCCTTGGACCCATTTGGGGTAATTCTGAGGTGGAAAGGGGCCATCCAAAAGAAATGGAAAACAAAGTCATTTACTCTCCTTCCAAAATCAAAAGGTCAGTGCGAGCCTTATAAGAACTCACATGTGACTTATTTGAATCATGGCTTGCAATAATATGCTGCTGATAGTGGTTGAGACTCTCAGAAATTACAGTAAAGGAGTTCCAAGGCACTCTAGATAATCCAAAACTCTTAGGATCTAAAAGTAACCGAATTTTGCATTTCATTGGGGTTGCAATCAGATTTGAATGTTGACTGGAGAGTATCCTCCTTGTAGCATATTCAAAATTGGCATATTGTAAGAAGATAGTGACTATATGCCCTCACCTGGAAGGAAATCCTTTTTCCTATCCTTGGCCTCAAATCTGCTCCATTCTGATGCCATCAGCCTACGTAAGAACATGATTTTTTAAAGAAAAACTTCAATCTATCTCTCCTCAAATATACATAGTTTTTTCTAAGCTGAGTTAAACATTTTATTTTTTCCCTCTTTCAAACACTAGAACACGACTGTTATTTATTGGTGACTGCCTGATGCTTGATCATGAACCTGAAAGAACAAAATCAAATGCAAATATTGTAATCTACTTTTCCCTCGGAATGTTATCATGTCATCTATGAGAGAAAACAATGTCTAAAATGGAGACATCTGATTGAATCTTCTTTCGTGCAATGGTCTTTGTAATGTCAATAAAGATTAGAATTAATAGTACCTGAGAAATGCATTAAAAAACTCCTGTGGCCTCAATGCAGAGCAATGATTTTTTCTCTTTGTTTCTGGACGACACAATGACATATTCTTCCGCAATCTTCAAGGTTTGTCTTTATTTTTGCAACATATCAGTCACTAGGTTATCATTCATTATGTTGTGAAATTTATCGCTTGCACTCTTAGATTTCTCAAAAATGTTGATTGATCTATCATTGTCACCAAATAAAGTCTTTAGAATGATACTGACATAAATTTCTCACAAATGCTTTGGAATATTCCCCATGATAAAATAAAAAATATACATAATACCTTGTACTCATGTTTGCCCAGATGTATTTCAGGGACCAGAGGAGCCGCTTAAGGATGCCCAGCTGCGAAAATTACACTTATTGATAGACAAAGTGAGGCATCCTGGTTTTCATGTGCTTAGATTCAAATCATTTCCTTGCAGACACCCTTAGGGCAAATAAAACTCCAATTTATAAGCCTTATTTAAATGGATAATTAATCTATTTACAATCTTCAAAGCTTTCACCAGGCTCGAATAGATACCAGCCATGAGGTGCTAGAAATTGGTTGTGGCTGGGGTAGCTTCGCCATAGAGGTTGTCAAACGAACTGGATGCAAATACACAGGAATTACTTTATCAGAAGAGCAATTGAAGCTTGCACAGGAGAAAGTAAAAGTGGCTTGCCTTCAGGTAAATACTTTCTATTTACTCCTATGCATTATAATGAAACGGATTCACATTATCTGTTCATAATAATGGGAATGCTACCAAGCTACTTAACATATTTTGGCAATCACATAAATGTTCATTCCCTTGCATATGTATTTTTCACTTGCTATAATGTATTTGTTTTTTTGTATTTGGAGAATTTGTTTTTTTAGGGTTCACTGTTTTGGCCAAAGAGAAATAAGGCAAGACCTTGAACCTTTCTGGATATTCCATATGCACAGAATGCACACTTTTCTACTCTCATCAACCTCATTTTTTTCAAGGGTTTGGATAATTGCAAGATGTATCTAGCTATTCAATTGATTTCAACCTTAAAATTGGAAACCATATATAAAATCTAAATCATGCTAGAGGAGATTTCAAGAGAAAAAATGGTGGATAAAAGAAAGATTGTCACTTTAAAAAAAATCTCAAGCCTGATGATATTGTTTTAATAAAATATAACATATACACTATGGATATGAAGGCATGATTGTCAGTGACAACTTCCTACATGGCACATCAGAGAACACTAAATGTCTCTGTATATTAATATGTAAGAAAATTTATTGGCAGACGCTTTCTTGTAATTTAAATAATTGTTCCAAAAAAAATATTGTACATCTACTATAACTGGAATACTACCAATTTTAAAACATATGATAAGTTATTACCAGACTTAAAAATCAGCAAATGGCTTCTGAAGGTCAAGCAACTTTTAAGCTTGATCCAATATAAACATTATATTGTTACTTCCTGGGCTATTTAGTCACTGTAGGCCTTCAAGATGAGAAAATCTATTTTGACATTCAGGTTTTGGGGTGTTAGTTTATTCTCAATCAAACAAGACAAAAGTTGAAAATAAACATCATCCGATAAGATAATGGTTGTGTTAGTTTATTCTCAATCAAAAAAGATAAAAGTTGAAAATAAATATCATGCAATAAGATACTGGTTGAAAGGTAGAAAGAGCTTTAAGGGAATATGACAAAATGAGCAATGAGGCATATAGGTTGATTGTGCACCAACTCTAATGTTATGAGACAATGTACATTGGCTTCTCTCTCTACGGGCAGTTTTCTTAGTGAATATGATGACCATCAAAAATTATTTTTTTATAAGTAAAAAGCAGAAATTTATATCATATTCACATTCATACACATTCAAAAAAGTCATCTACAAGCAAAGGCTAAAAGTAGTAACTAATATTCCAATACAAAACCAGATATCTCACCTAATTCTTGAATTAAAAAAAATAAAAATCCAATATTTAAATTGGCATGCAGACAAGGAACTAAAATTATCATATACCCAGGTATACAGAATATGGTGATGTGCATATCCAACATATATCATGATGAGCCAAACACTAAGATTATCATAGAGTCTAGACACATTTGAAGGACCAAAAGCAAGAACCGGCATATAGGAGTTTTGTTTGACCCACTGACCATATCCTCGTCAAAGTTCACATCAACAAGGCTATGGTACACCTGCATAGACTCCACCTTTGGATAGTGTTTTCCGAGGAAGTCCTGAAACTCTTGTTTG
Source organism: Taxus chinensis (assembly GCA_019776745.2). Lineage (NCBI taxonomy): Eukaryota > Viridiplantae > Streptophyta > Pinopsida > Cupressales > Taxaceae > Taxus > Taxus chinensis. The sequence goes on along the minus strand of CM034152.1, from coordinate 360,949,226 downwards.
GAGTCTCTGTGGCATCCTTACTTCTTAAGGATTCCTATTGGGATTCATAGAACCACGAGCTTGGACTGCATAACTTGTCATATCAATAGCTCCATAGACTGAAACTTTTCTTCCAATGCTATGATGAAAAAAAATACTTATAATAGAGAGAGTGCACCAAGATCATTAAATGTCTAATACCCAATGCATCATTAGTATTAAGAAAATAAAAAGCAATCACACGAGACAAGTGCTCCGGGATTTATCGTGGTAAAACCAACGGGTTTTTCTGAGTAAGTCCTGAATCTCTTGTTCGGAGTCTCTGTGGCATCCTTACTTCTCAAGGATTCTTATTGGGATTCATAGAACCACGAGCTTGGACTGCATAACTTGTCACATCAATAGCTCCATAGACTGAAACTTTTCTTCCGATGCTATTATGAAAAAAAATACTTATAATAGAGAGAGCGCACCAAGATCATTAAATGTCTAATACCCAATGCATCATAAAGCAATCACACGAGGCAAGTGCACGGGGATTTATCGTGGTAAAACCCCTATGGACTGTAAGGGAAACATCTACCATCAAAGATGATTTTCCTTCATCAAGCAGAAAATTCTGTTTACAAAGAAGTCATTAGCGCATTGAGTACAACATGATTGAATCACTCACTCTGATGATTAAATTGAGCTACATGCCCATTGTATTTATATTAGAAGGCAAGGAAAAGTTTTGAGAGAAAGAAAGGTAAAGTTTTGGAAAGCTTGTGCATGCACTAGAAAATCTCAACATTCAAGGCACAAGATCCATCCATGGGAGGATTCCTAAACAAATTTAAAACCGAAAATTTGTCATTCCTCAAAACATTTCTCCTCTTATGCTGATTTCTTGTGGAGAAATCATGGGAGATTCTTTGACAAGCACATTACTTCTCCTCCTTGGTCAATTGTGTAGTTGGTTGAGCCTCAGGTGCCTTCTGTTTTGTCTTCCCCTACCCCTAACTTCACCCCTGCCCCTAGCCTTTGAATAGTGAGGAGATGCTTTTGATGGATTTTTAGGTAGTAACGAAGGTGGGTGACCAAGGGAATTGTGTGTTAGAAGCACGAGAATACTGAGAGGGGGGGTGAACGGTATTCGACAATATAAAAACTTTTTCTCCAACTTATTAATTTTCTTTTTCACACTTAACAAGATATTCAAATTTGAAAGTAAAATGAGAGTACACACAAAAATCACATGCACATAACACCAGATATACCGTGGTTCACCCAATGTGGGCTACATCCACCAAAAGAGACTGCTTGGATCTACTGTCCAAATCCAGCCGAAAAAATAGTGTTTACAAAGTGTGAGCACCCACTCACAGAGGACACCAATCTCCAAGCCAAACACCAATTCAGCCCTTGAATGAAAACACCGACTGTGCAGTCTCTTATTCGAAGCACCAACTTCTGGAGACACCAATCCCCAATCCGAAGCACCCACTCCAGAAAATCTGCAATACAAATCAATGATAATTTCTCCTTCTATATTCTCTCTCTCACATACTCATACTCACTTGAGAGATTTATAATATCAGCTCGCATACATATCACACTCATGCAAAATGCTCTCTTTCTTGCTCTACACAAAATGTGCACACATAGAAAGAAGGAGAGGAAAAACCACTTGTGGTTTCCCTAAAACCATGTGCCCATACCATGGGCCAATTTGCTCCAAATAGAAATATTCGCTTACACATGTAAGAGTCACGCCTCTTACGCATCATAGAATCTCTTACACATCATAAACTATTATAAAATATTTTACGTGTCATAAGTTGTTATAGAATCTCTTACGCGTCATAAGCTGCCATAAAATCTCTTACACATCCCGTCATGTGTCATAAGATTCCTTGGTGATGTTGAATATTAAAATATTCAAATTTTGACATCACACTTATTTTGACATGGATAAATATTTTATGAACACTATTGTTGTAATGTTGAATATTAAACAAATATTCAAACCTCAATATTTCCATCAATACTAATGTTGTACCTTTGGCGTCAATGACAAAATACTTAACATTGTGGTGTTGAAGAGAAACTTGATGGTGGTGTCACTCAATAGCTCACTATAAGAATATAAGGCTTATAATTTATCATTAAGGCAATATTAGTTAAGTATTAACTAATAAACGATTGTAACCACTTCAACCATTTTGTAACCATCTCTCACATAATAAAATGACAAACACAGTGAGTAATGTGTGCTTTTTGGTTTCTCTTCATTCCTTCTTTGTGCACATTTTATGACATTAGTATTAGAGCCAAACAAGTAAGGCAAAAGACGTAATGAAGACTATAAATTGAAAATTTATTTGAAGCACTTGTTTAGGGCATGCAAATTTTGAGTTCAAGTGAGGATTCTTCAAAGTAAAAAATGTCAAGGGTATATTGTGAATCATTGTGAAGCACAAACTATTGAGCCAATTTAAGGTCATGATAAAGAGGGAAAAATATAGACAACGCCATTGTTGAAGCCGAAAGAAAAACAAATAGTCGTGCAAGGTGTAGGGCACAAACACACTAGCAAATCTACATAGTTGCAAATTTTAGATGCAATTTTTGGAGACGAATTTCAAAGAACATCCGTCGTTAATTTTGAGATATCAAGGGTACAAAACAACCAGTCACCAACTAAATTGTGAGGGTACAATCGCAGTCGTGAAAGGATTTTAGACTACTTCGAAGGTTTTTATAGAGTCGTGAACCTGCATAAACCAACTTGTGAAGTGGTGAATCGCAAAAACACCACCCAAAATGTTTTAAAAGGCATAAAACTAGTTGACAACTTTGGAAGCATTTACATACCAGTCAGATTTTAAAACATCCGAAGTGACTTAGGGCACAGTCTAGGTATTTATACCTATTTGTATTCACTTTTTTATTATTAAGTAAATATTTCAAAATGGAAATTCCAATGGAGAAATATTATGGCTCAACTTTCACCCCTGGAAAGTTATAATACAAAAGCATTGATGAATAAAAGTTTGTGGGGATAGTAAATGGGAAAGAGATATTACTGACATCCAAATAAATTACTATATTGGCAGAGTAGAGATGATAGAGCCAAAGCCATTACTGGCCTTGCTCTCTTCGATTCCGAATTACATCATGACAGCCTAGAAGAAACCTCCAGGGTAATCTAGGATACTCTGAATATATTGTTTGGAGAAAAAGCAATCAATGCGAAATTTTCTCTAAAACTTCAGCTTTTTAGATTCAAGATGGATGATAGTGTCACTATGCCAAGCCACATAAGTAATCTAAGGTCTCTAATCAAAACACTAGCATAAGTCAAGGCTCTGGTAGATGATAAGGATGCCAAAGCTATTCTATTAAATAGTCTACCTTCTAAATACAACGATGTAATTTTTACTCTTACGGGCAATTACATTCTCGTAAATTCTAGAAGATATGATTTCAGCTCACTCTAGCTAAAGAAAAGAGAGCAGCACTAGAAGATACAAAAGGTAATCCTTAACCTATGAGGGGTGCACTATACTCGGGAAACTATTCGTAAAAAAGATCAAGATAAAGATAAAGGACAGATTGAATCTTATTGTTCCAAGAAAACTAGGTCAAACAACATGGAACTGTATCATTCAAGCTAATGATGTTCTCAAGGGAAAGCTCAAAAGCATACCAAATGAAGTTAATGTATCCATTGTTTGTGAATCTACTGGATGTTGAAAGTGGTGAAGAATTTGTTGATGGAGAATACATATTTTAACGAAGCCATACACTTTAAAGATACGGAAAGGATCTAATGTAGATGAAGCTCAGCATGGATTTTTTTCGCAGTTATTTCGGGAGTTTGTGGATCTCGGAAATGATACCCTTACGAGGGTCATGAGACAACTTGATGGAGCACTATGGATGTAACTCAACATGGATGGTTGTCCAATAATTCGGGAAGTTCGTGATTTAACAGTTTGGCAAGGTGGAATCCAGGAACTCAGGAATTTAACTCAGGAACTACACCTTTACGAATGTTACAAGGTTGCTTGATGGAGGTCTCCCTGGTCAAAAAATTGTTTTCAAAGGGAAAAGCTTCTGAAAAATGTGTGGTCCTATTTGATTTTGTTATTGTTGCACAATTAACATATAACATGCCTAAGTATATGTGTGAACTGACCTAAGGCACACTTATCATTAATATTTGCATTCATTAGTTATTAATGTACGTAAACTTATCTTTAATAAATGGGTCTAAATTAAGGATTTGCGACCCTTCATATTTAGGTTTATATATATGGATAAGTGTGGCTTTCCCAAATCATCACTTTGAGGATTATATTCTTGTTATAGGGTTTTGGAGGTCGCCCCCTCAAAGTGGCTCAGTTATATAACAAGTATTCTTCCGTTTTTGCACTTATATTAAAGTAATTTCATTATAAGTGGTATCGGGGCATCAATTTTGGCAACAATTATCTTTTTGCTTTATCTCGCACAGTTTCAAATTTTCAGAGATTTTTTTAGGAAAGTGTCTTGTGGCGAGAAAGATTCAATAAAAATTTCAGTATTTTCAAATTTGTTTTGTGAGAGTTATTGCAATTTTATGTTTTTTTCATAAAGTTCCTCTCTAAGCTGCATTTTTCGGAAAGTTCGTACAATTTCCATCTAGGTCCATTCTTTGAATTTTCAGACTTGAGGTCATCTACATCGAGAAATTTGTTGGTCACATTCAGTCAATAATGAAAATTAAATTTGCACAGTCAAACCCTTGTTATGGTAAGACCACAAACTTGGGGTTAGGGCAAACATTCTGAGACTCCAAGTAAAACTCCTTACAACAATGATATTAAGTCAACAAGAAGAATTGATGAATCTTCTGGTCTAGGGTTTTTCTCAACAAATCACAAGGTGAGCCAGATCGAGTACAATATACATACCTAACAATTTGAGACAACCACTAAAGTGAACTAGATCAATCAATGTTTGGATGATCTTATGCAAAAACTCAATCCAAATTTGAATGTTCATCAACCTCAACCAACTCCATTGCAAAATTCTACACAACCCAACTAGAGTGGATCTTCTAGCCAACCCAATCCAAATAACAATACAGAAGGGAGGAACATGTTCCTGGAAGTGGAAATGCGTAAGTTTGATGGGAAGGATCTAGTGACTTGGATCAACCAAATGGAGAACCTTTTTGATGTACATCAAATCCCTTATGGATAGAAGGTGATAATGACATCCTTGTATCTTGAGTCGGAGTAGTTCATTTGGTATAGATGGCTTTGCGCTCAAAAGAAAAATAATGGTCTTATTGTCACTTAGTTGGTGTTCATGGATGAGATGCAAATGCACTACTCTAACAGTGTAACAGAAAAATAATTTAGCAAGCTAACAAAGTTGCGACAAACAAGGAAAATTAAGGATTTTGTTCAACAATTATAGAACCTATCCTTCCATGTGGATGATATCTTAGAGAACAACTTGAATGATCTATTATTGGGTGGCCTCAAGGATAACATCCAACTTGATGCGCACATGTTTAATCTAAGTGCAATATCAAAATTCATGGTATTTCTGCGTCTGGCCGAAGGAACAGATCTGGTCATAAGTAGGGCTTTCACTACTAAAAGAAGCACATGGGGCCAACACAATCATTCCCTCAACCTACTAGATTGTCTCCGAAACAAATTGAAGAGGAACAAGCAAAAGGTTTATGTTTCAATAGTGATAGCAAATGGAGCAAGGGGCGTAAATGTGCTGAGAAAAAATTGTTCTACATTGAAGGGGCCGTTGAGGAAGAAGAAGGCCGTGAGGTGGCAAGGGATGAAGAAGAAGTGCCACAATCAAATCCAACGAGCCCCAACCATCCCATGCCATGCACTTTCTATAATTAGCACTCCATGAACCCTCAAGGTTGTGGGTTTCCTTAAAAAGCTGAAGGTGACAGTGTTGATTGACTCGGGGAGTACACATAATTTTATCAACACTAAATTGGCAGCACGTTTGAATTGTTTTATTTACCCACCTCTAGATTTTTTGAAGTTATGATTACAGGTGGTGGCACAGTCAATTGTTTAGGAAAATTCCATAAAATCAAACTACTGATGGGAGACCACAACTTAGATTCCCCTATGCTTACTATTCTCATGGGCAGAGCAAATATTGTTTTGGGAGTCCAATGGCTTACAACCTTGGGCACAATAGAAATGAATTTCCAATTGTTTGTGTTTTCATTTGGATGGAAAGACGTTTGAACTAAGGGAACTACAAGCGAAATCTCCACGGTTAGTTCTCATTTGATGCAAAAGATTTTTCAAAAAAGGTGTTGAAGGATTTGTCGAATGGTTGTGCACTATGGAAGTTCACCCAACAAATTTATCTATACCTAATCTATAGAAGATTATTGATGACCACTCGGCCATTTTTGGAGCAATGCCAAAAAGACTACCATCAAGGAGAGATCATGATCATGCCATCACTGGCTCCTGAGTAGTCAACTACCAAACATCGGAGCATACAAATATATATATGCTCAAAAGAGTGAGATTGAAAAACCGCTACAAGAGATGTTAGAGGCAAGTATTATCAGTCATAACCAAAGTGCAAATTCGTCCCTGGTGATCATGGTGTGTAAAAAGGATTAGACTTGGATAAAGTGTTTAGTTTACCGAGAACTCAACAACTATATCATCAAAGATAAGTTCCCTATCCCAATAATCAATGATTTGCTAGATGAGTTACATGTCATTGTCTACTTTAAAAAACTAGATCTTTGTTCTGGATACCATCAAATTTAGATCAAAGATATGAGGATGTCCATGAGACAATTTTCAGAACTCATGAAGGCTGTTATGAGTTTATGGTGATGGCTTTTGGTCTCGCAAATGCACTACCTACATTTCAGAGTTTGATGAACATTATTTTTAGGCCTTTCTTGCAAAAAATATGTACTGATATTTTCTTTATGACATCCTAGTATATAGTAAGACTTGGGAAGAACATTTACAACATTTGCACCAAATATTGCTAACTCTAGAGCAACATCAACTTTATGCAAAGCCTTCCAAGTGTTCTTTTGGAGTACAAGAGGTGGAATACTTAGGACATGTTGTTTTTCATTAAGGGGTCAAAGTAGATCCTCATTAGATTAAGGCTATGTTAGAGTGGCAAGCGCCAAAATCCCTCAAGAACCTTCGTTGTTTTTTGGGGTTAACTGGTTATATCATAGATTTTTAAAAAACTATGGTACCATAGTAACACCACTCACATCCTTGTTGAAGGAATCCTTCCACTAGAACGAAACAACCACCAAGGTCTTTGAGAAGCTAAAAGAGGCTATGTGCACCACTCTAGTTTTGGCTACCCCAAAATTTTCAAAGACTTTCATTGTCGAATGTGATGCATCAGGATTCAGAATCAGGGCAGTACTCATGTAGGAAGGCAAACCCATTGCATTTGAGAGTCATTAACTCAAGGGCAAGAATTTAAGCCAATCTATGAGAAAGAGATGATGGCTATTCTCCATGTTGTCAAGCAATGGAGACATTAATTGATGGGTAGACACTTTAAGGTAAAGACTAATAATGATCGTCTCAAATACTTTATGGAACAAAGATTATCATCCAAAGAACAACAAAAAAGGGTGACTAAAATGTTTAGATATGACTTCGAAATTATCTATAAGAAAGGAAAAGATGATGTTGTAGCGGATGCACTACCTAGGAGGGATGAATCCACTAAGGCATTGTTATGTGTCCTGACTATTTGGCAGGAAGATTACGTGGATGAGGCAAGATATAAATGGGAGAATGACAAGGATACACACAGTTGGATTTAGAAGCTCCAACAAGACTCTAGTGCCTTCGAAAAAATTGAGTAGAAAGGGAATACTTTAAGATTTAAAGATCAATTATACGTATGCAAGAATTTTCCCCTCAAGCACAAGATCCTTATAGAGTTTCATGCATCTCCAATTGGGGGCACGCTGTATTTTTGAGAACTTATCACAAAATTTCTTTTGGGAAGGGTTCACGGGGGATATACAAAAATCGGTGGCCGAATGCATGGATTGCCAACAAAACTGGGGGGAAACAATTAAGACTTTAGGTTTTCTATTAGCCAAAGGTGGGAGCAGGTCTCTATGGATTTCATAATAGGCTTATGTAGTTCAACGCATAAACATGTAATAATTGTAATAGTTTATGGGCTCACAATATATGCCCATTTGTGAGCCTTGTGACATCCATTCACAACCACTACTATAGTTGTTGCTTTTTTGGATACCATTCTAAATCTATATGGTACCCCCAAGATCACCATGAGTGATCATGATCCAATTTTTCCTAGTAATTTCCAGACTAATTTATTTTCCTGTTTGGGTACTCAGTTGGCTCATTGCTCGTCTTATCACGCTCGATCTGATGGACAAACAAAAGTGGTCAACAAATGTTTAGAAACTTATCTTCATTGTTTCACATCAAATAAACAAGAAAGATGGGTTCATTGGTTGCCTCTAGCAGAATGGTGGTATAACATTCCTTCCATGCCTCTTCCAAAATGTCTCTATTTGTGGCACTTTATGGGTACCGACCTCTCTGTATCACCTCATCCTTAAGGGTCCAACCAAAAGTTCGTGTCGTGGAAGAACACATTCAATGGCAACAAGAGGTCCTAGCTAGTCTCAGAGAGAATTTAGCAATGGCCTAGAATCTAATGAAGCAACAAGCAAATGAACACCATAGTGAGAAGCATTTTGAAATATGTGATTGGGTATTTGTAAGTCTACAACCACATAAAAAATTGTCCATGAAGCAAAAAAAGGATAATAAACTCTCTCCTAAATATTATGGCCCTTATCAAATCATACAAAAAATTGGTAGTGTTGCATACATGTTGGAGCTACCCCAATCTACTCTCATAAATCCAATCTTTCATATTTGTATAAATATGATTATCACCAACAATATAACACCAAAGAACACAAGATTGCAGATAAAAGATCTCAATATGCAAGTAGATTAGCTTAGCCACTTCGAGGGGGCAACCTCCAAACCATACAATAAGACTCAAATGCTCAATAAGATGATCAACTACTACCTACTAACCCCTATTTATATTATTCCTATGCTATGGCCATCACCAAGGCTGACCCACTAATGATAATATAACATATATGAAAGAGATACATCATGATAAGAAGTTATGATAGCCACAAGTCGGCTATATACATCCAATGTAAGATATATGATTAAGGGCATAACATGCCCCTCCCCTTCAAAGCAACATTGTCCCCAATGTTGGGAAGCCCTGGATGTTGCTGCACAAATGCTTCATCCTCCCATGATGCATCCTCAATATTCATATTCTTCCACTTGATCAGGTACTCGGTAATGACTCTGGTCCTCAGTCTTTTGGTGCATGTCTGAAGAATACCTTCAGGTTCCAATATGATCCTTCCTTCCTCGTCCAGTTTTGGAAGCACTGACTGGGTGGAAATGTGTTGCCCAATAACTTTCTTCAAGCAAGAAACATGGAAGACTGGATGTATTTTACTTCCTGGAGGGAGCTCCAACTTATATGCCACACTACCAATTTTCTGCAACACTCGGTAAGGACCATAGTATTTAGGAGCAAGCTTATTATCCTTCTTCTGTTGTTTTAATGATAACTGCTTATATGGCTGCAACCGTACAAAAACAAAGTCACCCTCTTCAAAGTGTCACTCACTACGATGTTGATCAACCTGTTGCTTCATGTGGTTTTGTGCCCTTGCCAAATTCTCTCTAAGACTAGAGAGTACCTCGTGTTGGTGTTGAATGTGATCTTTGATTTCTCTCACCTTTGGTTTGACCTTCAAGCTAGATATGAGTGATGGAGGATGGTACCCATAAAGTGCTAGAAATGGAGACATTTTGGAGGAGGTATGAAATGAAGTATTGTACCACCATTCTGCAAGTGGCAACCATTGCACCCAATGTTCTTGTTTATCTGAAGTAAAACATCGAAGATATCCCTCTAAACATTTATTTACCACCTCAGTTTTCCCATCTGATTGAGGATGATAAGAGGAACTCTGGGCCAGTTGGGTACCCAAACAAGAGAACAAATCAGTCCAAAAATTGCTTGTAAATATTGGATCATGATCACTTACTATAATTTTGGGCGTGCCATGGAGCTTTTGAACTGTGTCCATAAATGAGATGGCAACTGTACTAGCTGTGAAAGGATGAGCCAGGGCACAAAAATGAGCATACTTGGTAAGTCTATCCACCATGACCATGATGACACTTTTCCCTTCTGATTTAGGTAATCCTGTGATGAAATCCATCGATACCTCTTCCCATCTCTCGCTAGGAATAGACAAAGGTTGGAGGAGACCTGGTGTCTTAATGGTCTCGCCCTTATTTTGTTGACACACCAAACATTCTGCCACAAATTTTTGAACATCTCCTTTCAACCCCTCCCAAAATAAATCCTGCTTAACTCTATGATAAGTTTTCAAGAACCCGGAATGGCCACCTAGTGGAGAAGAATGGAGCTCTGAAAGAATATGGTGTTTAAGTGTAGAGTTCTTACATAGATATAACCTATCTTTGTACCACAATGTATCCCCCTTCCATATAAATTGTTCTGATATGGATGGATCTTCCTTGGAGATTCTAAATGAGAGTATGTGTTGTTGCATCTTTCTACCATTCTTCCCTTGCTTGATCTACCCAATCTACCTTTAGTATAGAGATGGCACATAACAATGCTTCTGCGGACTCATCCCTCCTAGATAGAGCATCAACGACCAAATTTTCCTTCCCTTTCTTATAAACAATCTCAAATTCATACCCCAACATCTTAGTGACCCATTTTTTTTGTTCTTCTGAAGATAGTCATTGCTCCAAGAAGTATTTCAAACTATCATGATCAGTTTTTACCTTAAAATGTCTACCCATCAAGTATGGTCTCCATTGTTTGACTGCATGTAGTATTGCCATCATTTCCTTCTCATAGGTGGGCTTCAACAAATTCTTTCCTTTTAGTTTCGGCTCTCAAATGCTATGGGATGTCCTTCTTGCATAAGTACTGCTCTGATCCCATTTCCTGAAGCATCACATTCAACTATGAAAGTCTTGGAGAAATCTGGAGTTGCCAATACTGGAGTGGTGCACATTGCCACCTTCAATTTTTCAAATGCCCTAGAAGCTTCCTCATTCCACTGAAAGGAGTCTTTCTTCAATAATTTTGTAAGTGGTGTTGTTATACTGCCATAGTTTTTTTACAAATCTATGATAATACCCTGTGAGACCTAAGAAACCTCATAATTGCTTGAGGGTTCTTGGGACTTCCCATTCCACCATGGCCTGGATCTTGTGAGGGTCCACCTTAACACCTTCATGAGAAACAATATGGCCCAAGTATTCCACTTCCTGTACCCCAAAAGAACACTTCGAAGGCTTGGCATATAGTTGATGTTTCTCTAAGACTTCTAAGACTGTATTGACATGTTGTAAATGTTTCTCCCATGAGTTGTTGTAGATGAGGATATCATCAAAAAATACTAAGACAAACTTCCTTAGGAATGGTCTAAATATTGAATTCATCAAACTCTAAAATGTGGAGGGAGCATTGGTAAGACCAAAAGGCATCACTAGGAATTCATAATGCCCTTGATGAGTTCTGAAGGTTGTCTTATGAATATCTTCTTTCTTTACTCTAATTTGGTGATACCCAGAACGCAGATCTAGTTTTGTAAAATAAATTGCACCATGCAACTCATCTAATAAATCATCAATGACAGGAATAGGAAACTTATCTTTGATAGTGTACTTGTTGAGCTCTCGGTAGTCTGGACACATGCGCCATCTTCCATCCTTGCGGTGCACCATCACCACTGGAGCAGAATAAGCACTCTGACTGTGATGAATAATACCCATTTCCAACATTTCCTCCACCATCTTCTCGATCTCACTCTTTTGCACATATGGGTATCTATAAGGCCTGATGTTGGGGGGTTGGCTTCCTGGAATCAACTGAATGGCATGATCATGCTCTCTTTCAGGAGGCAATCCTCTAGGATCCTTGAAGACAACTACATGTTGATCAATAACCTTCTGAAGATCAAGATGCACTACCTTCATTGGTGGTTGAACTTCCATGGAGAACAATCATGCTACAAAACCTTCAGACCCCTTTTTAAGAATCTTCTGCATTTGGTGAGAACTCACCACCTGAGGATCTTTATCCTGTAGTCCTCAAAGTTCAAACTGTTTACCCTCAGAATGAAAGCACATGAACAATTCCTGGAAATTTATCTCTATGGTGCCCAAAGTTGTGAGCCACTGAACACCTAAGACAATATCAGCTTCGCCCATGGGAATAGCAAACATCGTAGATTCCAATGTGTAGTCACCCATCATAAGTCTGATTTTATGGCATTTACCTGAACATTGGACTATGCCACCATCTGCAATCATTACTTGAAATTCAGGTGTTGGGTAGATGAAACAATTTAGTCTTAGCTGCCAGCTTATGATTGATGAAATTATGTGTGCTCCCGAATCAATCAATATTGTTACCTTCTGCTTCTTAAGATAACCCACAACCTGAAGGGTTTGTGGAGTACTAATACCTGATAGAGCATGGCATGAAATAGTGGGTTGGGGATCTCTAGATTCTTCCTCTAATTTTTCCACTTCCTCACTTGATGTTTCCTCATATTCTTCCTCATCACCGGACCCTTCAATGTAGAACAATTTTTTCTCAGAACATTTATGATTTGGTCCATATTTTCTATCACAGTTAAAACATAACCCTTTGGCTCTTTTTTCTTCAATTTGTTGAGGTGTCAACCAAACTGGCCGAGGGTACGATGGAGGCAAGGTGCTACGATATTTTATGTTAGAGAAGGACTGCCTTCTGCTGGAAAGAAATTTTTCCTCTACCCTACGTGCCATGATAATAGAATCATAAACCTTGAGTGGGTTAAACATGCGCACCTCATGCTCAATGTGGTCCTTAAGACCCCCAAGAAATAGGTCATTCAAATACTCTTCTGTAATATCCTCCACACGCAAGGAAATATTTTGGAATTGATGGACATACTCCTTAACTGAACCTGTTTGTCGTAACTTTGCTAATTGGCTGAAGTAATTCTCTGAAACACTAGAACTATAGTGTAATTGAAGCTCTTCAGTGAAAACAGTCCATGTAACATTTAGACCATTCTTCTGCCTTTGAGCACATAACCAACGATACCAAACAAATTGGTTAGGTTCTAGGTATAAGGATGCCACAGTTACCTTTTGTCCCGTTGGGATCTAATGGAGATCAAAGAAATTCTCCATTTGGGTAATCCAATTGAGTGGATCCTTTCCATCAAATTTACACATTTCCACTTTTGGAATAATGCCCCACCATTGGTGAGGAGATCCACCTGAATGAGTAAAGGAGCCTCCATGATTGGAGTGATTTGGATCTGTGTGACCATTGTTAGAGGAACCCATATGACTGGAATTGGGAGTTGTGTTTGAAATAGCATGCAACAACTCCTGCTTCATTGCATGAAAATCCGTCTGAAGTTCACTCCTAAGGCTACCTTTCAGATGAAGAAGCTCATTATTAAGGTCATCCTTACCATATTATTTACCCTTTCCTGAAGTTGGATGACCACCTCAGATACTCCCAAACCAGAAGACTCTAAATCCATATCTTCCTTATTTGGGGTCATTCCTGGAGTTGCTTGACCTTTCCCTTGGCCTCGGGTAGATCTACCGGTCATGATGTAGGGTTTGGGACTCGGGTAGATGAAATAGGGAAAAAATTTAGGGTTTGGGGTTTTGTAAATTTTTTGGCCGAATAGAGGAAATCATAAAAAAGAAACCCTAGCTAATTTTTGGAAAGGTTTCCGAAAATATAAGAAACTTGGAAAAATTCCAAAAATTGCACCCTATGGAGCCGAATTATGAAAAAACATAAAACTACTATAACTTTTGCAAAACAAGTCAAAAATGCTTGAAATTTGGAGAGGAGCTTACTTGACTGATTTCACCACACCACAAAAAAATTGCAGAAAAATTCGCTACCAATTTTGAGATATAGCCAAACCTTCACAATTAGGGTTTGACGCCACGCTGGCCGAGATCAGGCTCTGATACCACTTGTAATGAAATTACTTGTATAAATTTGATTATCACCAGCAATATAACACCAAATAACACAAGATTGCAGATAAAATATCTCAATATGCAAGTATATTAGCTTAGCCACTTCGAGGGGGCAACCTCCAAACCATACAATAAGACTCAAATGCTCAATAAGATGATCAACTACTACCTACTAACCCCTATTTATACTATTCCTATGTTATGGCCATCACCAAGGCCGACCCACTAATGATAATATAACATATATGAAAGAGATACATCATGATAAGAAGTTATGATAGCCACAAGTCAGCTATATACATCCAATGTAAGATATATGATTTGCCCCCTTGAAGTGGCTCAACTATATAATTATTCTTCTTTTGTTCTTGCATTTATATTGAAGTAATTTCATTGTAGTTACTTTAATTTTTGTTAGTGTGTTTGTATTTTCTTTCCATAGTGTAAGCCTTAAGAGGGAGTATTAGAATATAAGGCTTATAATTTAGCATTAAGTCGATATTAGTTAAGTATTAACTGAGAAACAGTTGAAACCACTTCAACCATTTAGTAACCGCATAATAAAATGACGGACATAATGAATTATATGTGCATTTTGGTTTCTCTTCATTCCTTCTCTCTGCACATTTTCTAACACTTACTGCTTTCGAAATAGCTTGCAAAAAAAACTATGGCTTTTTGCGGCTCCTTAGTGAAGCGCAGTGACTGACAAATGGAGGCACTATAGAGGTTAGAAGTTAAGGCTGCAATAGAGGTGGGTTCGCATTGGACATTGGAATCCCTTTTCACCTCAAGAGGGAGAAGACTGCTCTTTGGCCATGGATAGGTTTCTCCCTTCTTGTGAAGTGTCTTCTTTGTTTGTTTCAAATCATATTTTGGTTCGATTGTGTTTTTATGTTTTTAATTCATCTATTTAGCTTTGAAAGCCTAGTTGCTTTGTTTTATTTTGGTCCCCTGAAGAAATGTTCTTTCAATTTTCCCATGGATGACTCTTCCTTTAATCCATGTTCTCGAGCTTAACATTTCTTCTTCTCTTCCCCTCACTCCTTTCTCATTTAATGCTTTCTTCAAGGGTGTGAAGGTTCCTCTTGGTTTCTCCTTTGCCCTATACCCAGGACATTTTAGGTTTGCATCTTGGGTTCATGTCCCTCATAGGCATGGTTTGGGACCTGGGTTCTCTTCCTCTCTCTCCTTTTCTTCCTTTGTACTTAAAAAATATTGAATGGGTGAGGGCCCTAATATAACCCCTTATTTTACCAATAAAAAAATGGCAGAAGCGCAATTAATCGATTTAAACTAAGCAAGACAATAAAAGGATAATATACTTAGCTAATGTTAACTATCTGTGTATTCCAACAACTACTATAGGATTTGGGATTTTAGTAATGTGTTGTCAAGTTTTCAAGTGCAAAACTCCCAAGCCAATTCAAAGTTAAAGAGAGCAAAATATACATTTTCCATATTTAAATCAAGACATTTTTTTTCTTGAATATTAAGGGTGGTTATAAAGAGAGACATACATTTTCATTTAGAGAAATAAACCCAACCATTTCCAAATTTAAAGATGGTGATAGAAAACACAAACAAATTATGATTCAACTCATTCAAATTTCAAAATCTTTTCAAATAACACCAAGTTCTACGACCTCTAGACAATTTTCGTTTTCCGTTGTCACTGTAGAGGACTAGATAAAAGTGCCAAATTTCGCAATTCCAACTTTCCATTTGCAATCTTGCTTAAATGAACCAAACCTCATATTTCTACACAAAATACGTATTTCCAACCAGAACATCAATTTTAAACATAGTACAAACCCTGGAGAGTCAACGCGAGTCTGCGGACCCTTGTTGCGCTGCTGTGCAAACTAGCCTAAGTGGCCACGAAATGAGCCTGCAAAAAGGGCGTGGGACCCCCAAATGAAATGTCTAAAAGTTTTACCCTATTCTCTATTATACAGACAATCACCAAAAACTTACGGAAACAAAAACCAATCACTGAAGCTCAAACAACAACGGATTTTCGGAGTCAGTTGGTTGACATCAGCTGTTTGCTCACCAACAAACTAAGCCAAGTGGTCTCCAAGATGAATGCACTAAATGCATTTTTTAAGGTAACATGTAAAACAAATTGTGCTAGGCTATTCTCCATACAACAACAAAGATGTATCCAGGGTCAAACTTTCCTTCCGAGATCTATGACACAAAATGCGAGGTGGTTTTTGGAGGGTTCAGTTGTAGGCAAAAGGTTTCTCCCAACAAACCGTTTTTTGAAGCGGCCAGAAAACCCACTTCCCAAATATGATCGTCACGTGTGTTGGCAAAATTCCTAGGTTGCAATGGAATGGGTCACCATATAGCAAATAAGAGGTTAGGATAGTTCACCAGCAAAAATAGGGTTTAGTGGCACTTTTTGCGTGTCAGTTTTGGATAAGTATGGCATAACTTGAGGGTTGTTTTAAACCACCTGTTTGCGTTTAAAAAGAAACGTTGTGCACACCTATGGTTTACTTGTTGAACGTAAGCCATAATAAACACATTTTTAGTTAAATTTATCATGTTGCTCGTGGTAGGTCCTTTTTCAGTGTATATTTTAAAAAGAATAGTGTCAATCTAGCATTTGCAATTAGTATTAAGGGGATTTTAATATTTTTCCTTCATTAAATTTAAATATATGCAATTCCGAAAATGAGTTAAGAAGGGAAAGGAAGAATCCATTCTTGTGAGGTACTCCAGGTAGCACTGTATGCATCCCAAGAGGCCATGTTTCGCCACAGCATATTATCACACAGCCCTAGTGCTTTCGGTACGTCTTCCACATTTTCCACATTTGAAAACATATCTGCTTTTTACTCATTGCTTGCTGGCTGCCCATAACCGGTTCCAAAAGCTCCCGTTTGCTAGCAAAATTTATGGATGTTGGCTTCACACCTTTTCAATGGCATTTAATTAATGCCTCTATAGTTTGTTCAACAAACCCATTATTACATATCCAGCAACCATGGCATTCCATGAGACTGCCTTTCTTTGAACATTTTGTCAGATAATTACAAGCTTGTACATGCTCCTACATTTTACTTGCATTGCTACTAAGGCACTAACAGGTACAAAAACTGAAAAATACCCTGTTTCTATTATGCTTTGATGGGTTTCATACTCTATTCCAAGGCGTTTCAAACAAACCCATTATGTGCAGTGCCTATAACTATGGCATTTCATGAGATGACATCTAGATGAAGCATTTCTTTGAAAGGCCTTAAGACTTGTCAAGAAAATCATTTTCCCTGCCTTCATCTCATCCCATATGATCACATTTCTTGAAACATTTTGTCCACCCCATGCCCAGTTCTGCATAGATGTTTTAACAGGAGAACCTAAGGCGCAACATTCCAACCCGCTCTCAAGCACCAAGCAAACAAAACCACACAATCACACAGGTAACTGGCATGTTAATGAAACGTTGAGAGAGTCTTCTCAAGACAGTCAGCGCAGACAAGGAAAAAAATCAAATTTTTATTGTTATTATTGTTGTTTTGGGGAAAACAGCCGAAAAGAAATGCCCACGCAAAAGAAAATATTTGAAACAGGTCCTGCATGCCTGCAACAAGACAAAATGAAGTTATCATGGTCATTGCGTGTTTCCGGGAGACCAAACTTCTTTGAGGCGTTTGGACAAATGGTTTTTTTTCCCTGCATTCTTTTGTGCACGCTCAGGTCGCTAGCAGCTACAAGAACTGACAAAATCCCCTTCTATCTACTTTGAGGGATGCCCATAACCTGTTCCAAAGCTCTTATTTCCTCGCAGGTTGGGGCGCTGCTAGCAAAAGTTGTTGGATCTGGCTTCATCTCTGCTAGACGTGTTTTCAACAAAATCCATTTTGTGTATGTTCTACAAACATTGTCGTCCCATGAAGGATACTTCAGGAGAGGGTAAGGAGGAGGCAGCGGCATGGAAAAGCTAAATCTCCTCCCAAAAGACCAAAAACTATCGTCCCTAACCCTAAACACATTTCTCATTTCTAAAACATCAATCTCCTGAACTCCTTTTTGGTTATTTGTTTATTAATTAAGCTATCATTTTAGTAAATATTTTTTGAATAGATATGTATTTGTTTAAATAAATTTTGATCCAAAAGGTAAAATTTAGCCATTGCCCACCACAGGAGAGGCTAATTCCCTTATTTATTATTATGATTATTATCATCTTTATAAGATTACGGAAACGCAAATCAAATGTGATCGCCAACGTAACGTTCGCAATTATTGTTGAGGCGAGATTTCTTCATCAAGTCATCCTGATCAATTCAAGTTTCCCAATGAATCACATCGACTACAATGGTCTACCTTTAGCCGACATCTATTTATCAAAGAATTCTATCACTTCTTCACCTTTAATTATTTATTAGAAGATGTTTTCATAAAACTTCCTCTATCTTTAAGGTTCAGCTTCAGATTCCCCTAAAGTAGCCTTCATGAAGGAGCCCTAACTAGGGGGGAAGGATCTTGGCCCCTCATCCATTGCCAATCCGAAGCTCAAAAGAAACCCTTTCTATTCCAACATTTTCCACTGGCGTTCCTCCTCTTCCTGCTACTTTGATTGCTGAGATAAAAGATTATTGTTTTTGACAAAACATTCATCCCCAATTGCTTTGTCTTCATTTTCTCACAAGGAACCTAAGAAAAGTTCCAACGAATGATATTTATTTAGACTTCTTATGCTTCTTCATGGCCACAAATATTGTGAGTGCCCCCCATCCCCCCCTATCTTATCTCTCTAGGAGGTTGTCGATCGAGTAAATAGAATGGGTAGGTGGGGGCGGGCCCCTATCTATATACGGGCGGTCCCATTACAGCTTGAAATTACCTCTAAGCATCTGCATTTAGGTTTTTAGTAAGTTGTTTCGTGCAATGTTTGCCCTCTGTACAAGGCCTGCAGGCAGCATGTATAAATACCCACTATATGTTTACTGAAAAACACACGAATTCAAAATAGAATTGTGTTTATGATAAACAACCTCCCTGACTAACAAAATTTTTGCCCATACTATCAATGTGAGTTGTTCAATAGTTTAGAGAAATAGTCCTGTGAAAATTCATCTGCATGAATAAGGATTTTTCTTTTGCTAGCATAGATATAATTTCTTATGCTGCAAGCAATGGCTGCAGTCTTTATACACTCATTTTTCCCATGGATCTTCAAGGCGCAATAAGTGATTAATTTTTAGGCTATAGCATGATATTTTCCAAGTCTAGACACCTAGACAGTTCCCGCATCAAATGGTTTAGTGGCAGTCATCAATTTTCACCCTTACAAGAATAGCATTAATATTGTGAAAGATGTTGTGCATCAAATCTTTAAACTATTATCAATATGTAAGCCTGCAGGAACCAGAACAAAAATACCTAATCAGTAATTTCTCTTAGCCAGTAATATTTTTATGAAACTGATAAGGGATTCAGCTATCAAGTATGGCCAAAATTTCAAATAGTTTCTAACATAAGTTCCACATAATTGTTTAAGCTTTTTCATTGGCATTCATCTTCTATATTTTGTTTCTATTCATGTCCCTGACCTGAGCTGTTTTCTGCTAGTTTTCAACTTGTCATGATTATGTTCAAAATCCTGTTAAATAACAGGAAGGGAATGCCTGCTAAACTATTTATTATCTATTTTTCCAGGATAAAATAACACTGCTTCTATATGATTATCGAGAATTACCAGGGTTTCACAAATTCAATAGAATCATATCATGGTAAACTTGAAAGAGAGCCCTTGATCTTAAGGTTGTTAGCCATTACTGCTGAAAGTTATTTTATGATGCAAAAACTGATTTTTCAACTTCATATTGTCTAAAGTGAGATGCTAGAAAGTGTCGGCCACGAGTTTATAGAGGAATTTTTTAGCAGATGTGAATATCTGTTGGCAGAGGACGGTCTTCTTGTTTTGCAGGTTGGCTCTTACATTCCTTTCTTCTCAGTATTTATAATTTTGGATTTGCTTTCCAACTGAAGGCAGACTAGAATTTGCTGCAAGTACTCCATTTTTGGCTTAAACAAAATATATCAGAGAACCAATAATTACAATGACAAAATCTCTATATTTGTACTCCTGCCTGTTTGCTTCTTTGTTTTCTCTGTTTATCGCTTTCACTCCATACTAATCTTTGGTAAAATCTATTAACAGTTTATCTCAATACCTGATAAAAGATATGACGAATACAGAAGAAGCTCTGACTTCATTAAAGAATATATATTCCCAGGAGGATGCCTACCCTCGTTGAGCAGAACCACCTCAGCCATGGTAGCTGCATCTAATCTATGGTATGAAATCTCTCCAACGTATCTTTGTTTTCAATCAGTATAATTGTTTGTACGGGAAAACAAAAAAGATCTTTATAAACCATCAGTTAATCTTAATTCAGTCCTACATGAATCAGGAATGAAGAGAAAACATTTTTTATAGTCCGAGATCTTTTAGGTTTAATACTGATATGCAGCTGTTTTGGTGGGATCAGCGTGGAGCATGTGGAAAATATAGGCATACACTACTATCAGACCCTGCTATGCTGGAGGAAAAACTTTCATGCGCATCGCAGGCAGGAATCCTATGTGCCTACTAAACTAAAACCCACAAAAATAGAGACTAATAGGAAATAAATATGCAATTCATGGGAGTTTTGAATTAATTGAGAGATGTTTACAAATGTCTTGATTGTTTGTTTTTACAGTGATATATTAAAGCTGGGTTTCAACGACCACTTTATAAGGACATGGGATTACTATTTTGTATACTGTGCGGCAGGATTTAAATCTCTCACCTTGGGAGACTATCAGGTATGTTCATCTGATCATAACTAGAGTCTAGCATCCTGAAAAAACTTAAAATAAATATCGCAATAATATAAGAACAAAACAGCCTGTTGTCATGGCAATTTCAGTAGCTGTGTTAAAAAGAAATTTGGCATACCTGGTCAGGTGGTATTCTCTCGGCCTGGCAATGTCAAAGCATTCCAAAACCCATATTCACCCATACCATCGGCTGACTGATTTTGGATCCTTATCAAGGTTTCCACCATCATGATGAATGTGATCCTGGAAAACTCGCATGTCGTTGGTGATGATTTCCGTCATTTCTTCTGCCGTGACGCCACCTCAGAAACTGTGTAAGAGAATTCAGAATAAAGATATTGGTTTAACGTTTATTAATTAATGTTCCAAGCTATTTCAGGCTAAGGACATTGGTTTAACGTTTATTAGTCCATGAGCTATTAGCAATAACAAAAAAATCATTTCCTTCTTGTTTTTCAAGGAAAAATGTTAGAATTAGATCGATTCATTTACTTTTAACATTAGGTGGTCAAGGATGTAATCAATAAATTGGTAAAATTATATTGTATGGATTATTATTTAATAACAAGTTTTGGAAAAACACTCGTTCCCCCCTTTTATATATATATATATATTTTGGTACACCCTACACTTATCGTACTTTATACAAGTATTTGAAATTATTTTTGAAATTGTGCAAAACAATATAACTAATATAATGTTGATAAAAATATTAAAGACATCTTTTACATATTTTAACAAAATTATATATATATATATATATATATATATATATATATATATATATATATTAAAAGTTTCTACTATAATAAGTAAAAAAAAACATGTAAATGAATGTTAAATTGTATGAATTATTTATGATGAACAAACCACATAAGTGTTATTTTCTACAATTCATTATTAACATAATTTATAATACAAAAGCAAGGACTAACCGCTACGTGTCCTTTCTTAATTAATGTTCTAAGCTTGGGTGTAGTATTTGTGCTAGCTAAATGGACTATCTCAATTTACCAAAATAGACGAAAAATATAGATTTTCGTTACTACGAGGATATCTAACTCACTTTTATTAACTCTTTTGTGTGTGTGTGTGCGCGCGCGCGCACGCGTGCGCGGGTGGGCGTGCGGGCGTGCATGCGTGTGCGTGCGTGTGTGTGTGTGTGCATGCGTGCGCGTGTGCGTGTGAGTACGTGCGTGCATGTGCGTGTGTGCGTGCGTGTGTGTGTGTGTGCGTGTGTGCATGTGTGCACATGTGGGTGTGTGTGTGGGGGCGTGCGTGCATGTGTGGGTGTGCGTGCATGTGTGGGCGTGTGTGCAAGCGTGCGTGCGTGTGGGTGCGCGTGTGGGTCGTGCATGTGTGTGTGTGCGTGCATGTGTGCGCTTGTGTGCATGTGTGTGCGTGCAAGTGTGTGTGTGTGTGCGTGCGTGTGCGTGGGTGGGTGTGGGTGCGTGTGTGTGTGGGTGTGTGTGTGTGTGAGTGTGTGTGTGTGTGCGTGCGTGTGCGCATGTGTGTACGCGCGTGTGTGCGTGTGTGTGTGGGTGTGTGTGTGTGCGCGTGTGTGTGCGTGTGCGTGCATGTGTGCGCGTGCATGTGTGCGTATGTGCGTGCGTGCTTGTGTGCGTGTGTGTGTGCGTGCATGCGTGTGTGCGTGCGTGCGTATGCGTGCGTGCATATGTGTGCGTGCGTGCGTGTGCGTGCGTGCGTGTGCGTGCGTGCGTGTGCGTGTGTGTGCATGTGCGTGCGTGCGTATGTGTGCGTGCGTGTGCGTCGTGCGTATGTGTGCGTGTGTGTTTGCGTGCATGCGTGTGCGTGTGTGTACGCGCGTGTGTGTGTGCGTGCGTGTGCGCGTGTGTGTACGCGCGTGTGTGCGTGTGTGGTGTGTGTGTGTGTGTGCGTGTGCGTGTATGTGCGTGTGTGCGTGTGTGTGTGCGTGCATGCGTGTGTGTGCATGCGTGTGTGCGCGCGTGTGCGTGTGTGTGCGGGTGTACGTGTGTGCGCGCGTGTGCGTGTGCATGTGTGCGTGCGTGTGCATGTGTGCGTGCATGTGCGTGTGTGTGTGTGCGTGTGCGTGTGCGTGCATGTGTGTGTGCGTGTGCGTGTGTGCATGTGTGTGTGTGTGTGCATGTGTGTGCGTGTGTGTGCGTGTGCGTGTGTGTGTGCGTGTGCGTGCGTGTGTGTGTTTGTTTGTGTGTGTGTGTGTGTGTGTTCATATGGTAACACTAATATATTGCACTAATAATACGACATTGGAATTAAGTTTAAATAAATTTAAATTGTAGATACACAAAAACAACACATGCTTTTTTATGATGACTTTTAAATGATATTATGCATATGGTACATTGATTAAAATTAAATACTAATTAGTGCTCTTACCACTAGTTATTTCTTTTGTGTTTGTATCTAAACAACTGATCCACACCCTATGGCTTTCATTCTCTATCATTATGTTGTTTCCAAGATAGGTTTGGTAAGATACTTTCATTCGACAAATCTGTCCCAAACCTATGAACCTGCCCCCTCTTCATTTTGACTAAAATCTCTTTAGATCATCCTTTTGGTACTTCAAATTTAAATTTATGTTGGTTGCACGCCAAAAGATGCTTAATTTGAAGTTGATCATTATATAAACAATTTAGCTAAAGACATTTTAAAGGGGAGGCGATCACAAAATCATTTTAATAATTAATTTCTTAAGAGCATTATACGCATCAATTTCCATGGATGATCTCTTTCATTATTAAATGTAAAGTACAATTTGCACCTTGTGTCACTTGGGTCTTGGGAAATGTCACATAGTTTTGTATCCTATTCACATGTTATCACACACCTATTAGGAGGGAGAACTATCACATAGGTATGAGGCCTCTTTGAAGTAGTGTTATGTAGGAAATGTTCCTTCATCTAGGGGATGCACTGATGCCGTTCGAATCAGCCACTTACTAACCCCTTTTTACATCACAAGTGAAGTGCTAAATTTCCAAAACAAAGAGAAGACATTTGCAAGTGCATGAGCATCTTTACAAGATCCCATATATAAAGACATGCAAAACATGCCTTAAAGTTAGATTGTTATTAAAACCCTTAGAGGACACATCCATATGACCCCAAAAAAATTCATCTCAAAAATGCCCCTTGTTGAAAAAACTTGTCATCAACTCAATTGCATATCACAAGATTTTACAAACATCATTACAATATTCTAGAGTATGTGTGGCACTTATTCATTTCCACATCACTATCATGTCACAGAAGCTTGTAGTGGGGTGAAAAAGTTATAACCCTAAGCCCTAATTATACTTTAGTCTTTTTTTCTATAAGGGTGTTGAATGATTTACCATCCTTTCATAATTTATAATTGTTATCTTCTTGTTCTCAATTATTCTTGTACATGCACGTAATATCCTATTTCTATTAACCCTAGTTTTGATATCATAACAACATTACATTGTAATAAGTGTAAATAGATATAAATCACTAAAATAAACATACTTAATTGTTCAATATTGAATATTTATATCATAAAAATGTAATATAATTTTATTTGAAAATATTAGAGAAATGGAGTTTAATATAATAATATTCAATTTCATGATAATTTGGAGAAAGTTCGACATAGTCATAGTTAGCGGTCCAAATTAAGGGATGCAGTAAACAATGCATCCCACAATTCTTAGAGTTAGATTTCACTGAAGAAACATCCCAAGCACAACATATAAAAAACAACGAAGGTTTATTTTATTAATATGAGGAAAACATTACAATACCTAGTGTATTCACATAGCCTAATTTTCCACATTCTTAGAAAAATATCTTTGTAAAAATTCTCTAGGAACTTTACTCCTAAGGTATATCCTATCTAAGCTTGCATAATTTGCTAATATTTTGTATTGCCCACCTAATTTTCTTATTCTCATTTTGAGTTGTACCAACTCATCGTATCATGATTCTCTATATTGATAGGGATATTACTACTATGTTCTACTATTTTGATGTGACATTGCTTCATGATATTGTTATTTGCTAGCACTAAGATGCTAACTCTTGTTGGTAGATTATCGATGGGGCATATGATACCCATGTTTATTGATCATTTATGTGTTGAGAGGACATCATGATTGGATTTGATCACGATTTTGTATTGTTATTGGATTATCCTAGATGAATGGTTGTAAGCCTTCTTGTTACGATATAATGTTGTAGCCACAAAATCACGCACTTATTGCTATTTATTATACTGCCAAATATGTTGTTTTATATATGGATCTTGTATAAGAAAAGTATTCACTGATGACCCATTTTATAGTCCATCCACTTGTCTTGTTGGTATTTATTGTTTTTATTTCTCAAACATGTTGCTCATACTCATGGTTATGTCAGTTAGTCTTTAGTCATTTGTTGTCACTTGTCTCTCGACACTAGCGCCTAGTATTGGACACTAGCGTCAAGCGCTCCTGTCCAATCCTAGGCGCTCGTGTCCTCTTTATGTTTGATCTTATTTTTGACATTTGAGGTCGGTCCTTTCAGTTTTCCCTCTCATATCCCGAGGTACTAGTCGGCATGTCGGGTCATTAGTGTCAAAATTCAATCAAGAGATCCCTATATAAACACAACATACATACCATTAAATGGGCAGAAAATTCTTATCAAGGGCTAACTATCTACATAGATCAAGGGATTGCATTTGGGCACATTACTTTGCATACACACTACATAGGAAGGGTAGTTCATTTTATTCCATCCACACATTTGCATTTTATCTAGTTATTGCCCACGATCTTGGCGTCATTGGCATGAGGGCGACCTAGGAGTACTATTACACACACAAGCACACAAAACTACATTGGGTCTGAGATGTAGTGCGACGCTCAGTTGTAAGTTCACCATTGTGATAACTGAGAATAATTTGACCCCTCATTTTGCATCTTTCATTTTCAGGATTTGATGTCTTTTATATGATTTTGCAGGAGGATATTTGTGTGCAGGTTTACAGGTACCTTGGTGGTCCAAGTGTTACATATAAGCAACCAAAAGTGAATAAGTGTGAAGCCCCAATGACCATATCGAACGAGGTTTCGACTTTTTCCGTAGACCTAGATGCCTAGAAACAAGCCTAGGGTGCTCATGCGCGCCCCTGTCTCTCTCCAAATGCCTAATTAACTAAAAATGTGGATATTCTAGGTTAATCTAATATTATACACAATAGTAAAAAAACAAGCTAAGCAAATACAGAAAGTAACCCAAGCCACTAAGCAAGTAAAAATGTGAAACCTTAATGAGAAAAGAGGGTTAGGAAGAGCTTAGCTGATTCATATGATAATTTAAGGACTGTGTTACAGAGAAGAAAAGATAAACATAATGTAGGAACGGTCACACAAAAGCTCCAGAAAGCACAAATCTGGGATAGTAGGCTAGAATGGGGCACCTGGGGACACCTTGGGGCATCTGGGGCTCTAGTATGAGATATGGGTGCCCTGGTCTATGAAAAAGCTCTGCAAACCTCCTCCAAGGTCTCGCTAGATATTCGCCTTCCTTCGCTTCATGTCGTGTTATTGTCGTTGGATTGCACTGGATGTCATTGTAAATCAGAAATGAAGAAGAGACCTGTAAAACCCCAAGCCAAGCATCAAAACCCTAAAAAAATAAAGATGCATATGAAGGGGTCAGACTATCCTCAGTGGCCACAATGGTGGACTTACTAAGAGCATTGCACTACATCTTAGACCCAATGTAGTTCTAGGTGTGTGTGTGTGTGTGTGTGTGGGTGTGTGTGTGTGTGTGTGTGTGTGTGTGTATCGTGCCATAGGTGCTCTTGTGTCAGTCGTAATCATTTGTTTATCTTGTTCCAACTTTGTGAGTAGCGAGCAATAACTAGATGTAGAAATGTAATAAAATGGTGGATGGAATAGAATAAACTTTCCATCCTATGCAGTGTGATGCAAATGAACCAACCTTGTCCCTTGTGATGGAGCTAGATGGATGCAAATGGAGCCTTTGATGGATGCAACCTTAGGTGGTGATGATAGTGCTTAGTGTTGGTCCCTTATTATGGTCTCATAACTTTATATTTATATGGTTCTCTTGTTTAAATTTCATAATTAACCCCAAAGAGGCCGACCACCAAAAAGATAGAAAGCTCAAACGGCTAGAAAGTGCCCCAAAAGTGGCGATAAAGTGTAAAAAGGATCAAGGCACCCCAAATGGGACCAGGGCGCTTGGGACGCCCTAGTACTGGGCTGGGTGCCATGGTTAGAGATAAAATGATGCCAAATGGAAAAACTGACTGGGCAAGTACATGCATGGGAGGTCGGAAGTGATGACAAAAAGTAAAGTAAAATGGCCAAAGGACATGGGTTAATTAGTACTTTCTTCACTCAAAAACCATATGAATAGTAGTATGAGACCGAGAACTAAATAATGCCCAAAGTGCGTGATTTTGTGTCTACATTTTCCCCCACTTTATGTTGGTGAGACGGAACACTTGGTAACATAAAGTAGATAGAGATGCGTACCTGATATCCATGTAGAGTGATGTAGAAAGCGTGCCAATGGACTAGACAAAGCGTGGAGTGACAAAAATATGGAGCATGGAGACTAAAGATGCAAAAGTGCAAAAAGTGGTGAGAGTGAACCTAGGGCGAAAGCGTGTGTGTAGATGTCAATGTATGTGAGGTACCTACATGTTAGTATGAGGTATGAACTACCGAATGATGTTGTTGTTGTTTGTGTATTTTGTTGTTGTAGTTGTTGTTGACTACTTGCTTCTCATACAGACAAACCTGCAAAGGAGAAGATGATCAAGTAGTCAAATACACATGTATATGTAAAAATCACATGTATATAGTAAAAATATTGTAAATGGAAGTATGAAAAAGTAAAAGGAACATGTGCACTTGATCCATGATGAGAGAAAGGGTGTAGAAAAGGATATCCTATAACTGTGAGTTTTTTTGGGCAATCTCATGCCACTGTGGCCAAAGAAGTGTAGGGAGAAAGTTGCATTATTCTCCAACATGTAACTACTTCCATGAGAATAGTATGAAGAGATATCTATACTGCCTGGTTTTTTGGGTGATCTAACCCTACTTGCCTAAGTACTGTAGGGAGGAAATCCGTTGTATCCTCCAACCTGTAACTGCTCCCCCCAGAATGCTAAGGACAACTATGTCCTATAAAATCCATTGTGTATGGAGTTTCATAGACTAGTCTGAACCCACTCGTTATATAACCCACAATGCCAAGGATGGAAAACTGAACTGAACTGTACTCGTAGAGAGCGTTGTGTAGTGTTATAAAACCCCAAATGATTCCCCCCTCTTTGGGGGTGCATGCAACATTCGCAGATAGGAGGATGTGGCCCCAAAAGAGGACCAACATGCATAAACTATTGACCCTACAGGGGGAAGGGAATGCACTTGGTATAAAACCAAGGCACACACAAATAAGTGGTTAGAAACAAGTGTTAGTACAAACACACATGCATGTAAAAGATAAGTGTAAGTTATGCAAACAATTGTATAAGCTAGAATGCTAAGTAAACACACAAGAAGACAACCATAGAACCTTACCAAAGAAAGTTCCAAACATGGGACATCACTCACGATGTCGCAAGAAACTCAAGGCCGCAATGGCCGCATACAGTAAATAAGTGTGCACACCAAACAAAGGGCAAGGCCCATATACAAGAGACAAACAATAGTAGACAACAATGAAACAAGATAGCCATGGAATGAAATAATCTTACAAACAACTGTTACACATGAAGCACCCGTTAACATGTTAGAAAGATAACCCATACATCAAAAATGTGTATAAGAAAGTAATGTAGAGTGCTAAGTACAAAATGAAACAATAGCACCTGTAAGAGACAAATGTGGATGCCCCTAGCAACCGTTGTAGGAATGGTAGGAGGCAAGCATCCATGTTGTATGTAAGAGACCTGTATCTGCGATCACAACTAGAAAAGGACATGAATGTGCATGTGTGTATGGTAAAGATAATGACATACAAGAGATCTAGCTAGCATGTGTAATAAGTGAACATGAACAAGAAAATGTAAGCAAGATTAAAAGCAAACCAAGATATGCAATATGCTCATGGATGGATGGAATGGAATGCAAGATAGATGATAGGATCCACGTGCCCCGCAAGTGATTGAAAGTGTATGCAGTGAGGTTCATTTAGTATGCCCCCTCAGTAGTCAAGAATGAACCAAAAATGAGAGTATGTCATCGGGAAATGGTCGAATAGTGTGTGGTGTATAGTGCACTGTGATGAATGTGTATGTGTAGTGATGATATGTGACCTAGAGATGAATGTCTGATGATGTAGCTTAAAGTGTATATCACAATGACATGAATAGAGGGAGTGGTGATGTAGCCTAAAGTGTGTACCACTACAAGATGAAGGAATATGTGACCATTTAGCCTATAACGTATATCACTAACCTAGTAATGTCATGTAATAGAAAGTTAAATGATGAACGTGTGAGTATGATAAGGTCCATTTGATTAGTAAACCCTTGGCAGTCAAATATGGACTGAGGAACTAGAGTACATCATATGGTAGTGAGTGCAACATGTACATATAATAGTAAATGCATGTGATATAGATCATATGTGTATGATAAAATACTATACCATGCATGATGTGTAGATAACTAATAATGTGGTATGTATGTAGTAGTATGTATGCTAGTGCATAGACACTAGGTATGTAACAGCATGTGGTGCAGTGTGTGGGGTTTATGATGTGTAGTATGCCCTTAATAGTCAAATCATGAACCGAAGCACAAGAAGTTGAGGATGTCATGGGTGATGTGTACTGATAATATGTGGTGAACATGACATAGTGTGTCAGTGCTACCAATGTGTAGTGTGATGTTCATGTGTAGTATGTAGCCCTCAACAATCAAGTGTTGAACGTTAGGCATGAGTGTGTCATCGGGGGGAGTAAGTGGAAAGAATACTAGGCCAAAGACCAAGTTTGCGTATGGTGGATGAATTTTGGGAAAACAAACAGACAGTACCAGTGTGATCAATTAGTAGGAGACGTAGTTTGACCATTAATAAAAGTAGTTTCTTTGCCAAGAATGATTGGCTATAGAAGTGGTCACTGGGATGTGACCATACATTGATGGTGGATTATTCTGATGACATGTGATTTTAGTGGAATAGCTTGCAGCTGAGGTCCCAGGAGGTTATTGAAATAGGTATTGGTAATAATGTAGATGGCATTGATTAGGATGGAGCTGGTAACAAATCTTGTAGAGGTGATTTCTTAGTTTGACTTGCGTGATGTCGCAGATAGATTTTGGAATAGAGTGTGGACCATACTTAAGAGAAGATTGAGTGGATTAAATAGGTGATCACTTAAATAGATCGATGAAAGCACATTAGAAGTGGTAGCATGATGCTCATTAACATAAAATAGGAGAAGATTTAGGAGCCCATTGAGATGTAGCGTTTGTAGATGGCCATGTAATGGAATGTTATGCAGTGAATGATATAAAGCCCTAACGCTCAAAATGTTTGATTCTTCATTGTAAAGTGTGGAAATCGATGTCATTATGTCCATTGATTCGATGATAATTGCAATATAGACGACCTTGATATTTGGCTAGCTAATAAGGGGGATAACAATGAGTAGGTGGTAAAGTGATCAATTGGTGACTAAGGAGGTCATGTTGCTTAGTGTTGCAGTCAAAGATGAGAGGCTCTAGTAATGGTAAGACAAGAGGTTCACTGATATGAGCACATGTAGTAGACATAACATGAGAATGAGATGTAGAAAGAGAACAAACATGCGTTTGAGAAGCATCCTTAAGTTGTTGGATTTCATATTTGAGAGATGTGATTATGGATTCCATAGCCGTAAACTTTTCTAGAAACAAAGAGTGTAAATCTTGAATTGATTCCAATAAAGGTTTATTAGATGGAGGAACAATAAGACTAGGGTCGTCATATAAAAAAATAAATATAAGACTTATTTCATGTGGCAGAGTGTTTTTAGGATGATATATGGTGTTTAAGGATTTTTGAAGAACAACCTGGCAATTGGGATGAATTTTAAGTAGGCCAGATAAGGAAACTTGAAGAACTATAGGAGCCATGATAGAGGGAAAATGAGAATCCTAAGCGTGAAAGCGTTCAGGTTCACTAAAATGATTAACTAAAAATGTGGATATTCTAAGTTCATCTAATATTAACCACACCAGTAAATAATATCTAAGCAAATAAAGAAAGTAACTCAAGCCAGTAAACAAGTAGAAATGTGAAAGCTTAATGAGCAAAGAGGGTTAGGAAGAGCTCAGTTGATTTGACGACTGTTCAAGACTGTTTCGCAGAGAAGACCAAATCAACAGAATGTGGGAACAAACACACAAAAGCTTTAGAAAACACAAATTTGGGATAGTAGGCTCGACCAGGGTGCCTACAAAAGGACTGGGGCATTTAGGGTACTCTTGTCTGAGATCTGGGCACCGTGGTTTGTGAAAAAACTCTGAAAACCTCCTACGAGGTCTCACTAGATGTTTGCTCCTTCGCTTCCTGTTGCATTGATTTTGCTAGATTGCACTGGATGTGGCTGTAAATCAGAGATGAAGAAGAAACTTGCAAAATCCCAAGCCATGCATCAAAACCCTAAAAAAAAAAAGATGCATATGAAGGGGTCAAACCATCCTTAGTTGCCATAATGGTGGACTTACTAACTAAGCGTTGCACTACATCTCAGACAACAATGTAGCTTTAGGTGTGTGTGTGTGAATATCGCGTCCTAGGTGCTCTTGTGCCAGTCACACTTTGTGAAAGTAACGAGCAATAACTATATGTAGAAATGTAATAAAATGGTGGATGGAATAGAATAAACTTTCATCCTATAGTGTGATGCAGATGAACTAGCCTTGTCCCTTGTGATGGATCTAGATGGATGCAAATGGAGCCTTTGATGGATGTAACCTTAGATGATGATAGTAGTGCCTAATGCTTGGTCCCTCATTATGGTCTCATAACTTTATATTTATATGGTTCTCTTGTCCTAATTTTGTAATTAACCTCGAAGAGGCCTCCCACTAAAAAAGATAGAAAACTCAAACATCTAGAAAGTTCCCCAAAAGTGGCGGGAAAGCGTAAAAAGGATTAGGACACCCCAAATGGGACCAAGGCACCTGGGGCGCCCTAGTATTAGGTTGGGCGCCCTAGTTAAAGATAAAATGACGCCAAATGGAAAAAAATGATTGGGCAAGTACATGCGGGAGGTCGACAATGAGGACAATAAGTAAAGTTAAAATGTCCAAATGACATGGGTTAATTAGTACTTTCTTCACTTAAAAAAATATGAATAATAGTATGAGATCGGAACTAAATAATGCCCAAAGTGCATGATTTTGTGTCTATAGAACTCGAGTCCAACCAGTTCCACTTCTACTGCATTTTTTTGTGGTTAATTGTGACGATCTGTGCTTTTGTTTCATCACATTGTCCAGTCCATACTCACTACGAGATAAGCGAAATTAAGATAAGTACCTTACCCCTCTCATTTCCTTTCATAGTTAAAATTAAATAAATTGTTTAGCATTTATATTTCATTATATATCATTTACAACAGATCTTTGCATTCATATTTAAATAAAATATATATAGATATATAGATTTTATTGAATCATTTTGGTGAACACGTAACTTAGAAATTCTTTCCCTAGGATCCACTAAAAACCAGAATGGCTATGGTTAGCTCTCCTCCTCGGCTAGTCATGCCTCATGTGAGTGTCAATCATATCTATGATGAAACAACCATATTTGAACTCGTTGCTCTATATCGTAATGTTGTTCTTCCCGATGATACTCAAAGACAACTCTTAGCTAATGAATGTAATGTGCCTAATAACTTTGATCATTCTACCATAAGCATTGTTTCTTGTCTGACAAGATTTTCTTGTTGTGGACCTTGTTATTCAATTAGCTGCACTCCTTCTGTTATTTCTAATGAGAACTTAAATGATGTTATTCTTAGTTTTATGCTTAATCTTGATGATAATGGTGTAGCTAACAAACAAGAAGACAATAAACATGTGCATGATTTTGTTTCTCATACTAGTTCAGATGATTCTATAGCTACATCTCATACTCCTTCCATTTCTGAAAATGTTTCTCATGATGTATTGCATACTAGTTCTCCTCCTTCATTATATGTTGATGATACGC
Organism: Taxus chinensis; assembly: GCA_019776745.2. Lineage (NCBI taxonomy): Eukaryota > Viridiplantae > Streptophyta > Pinopsida > Cupressales > Taxaceae > Taxus > Taxus chinensis. Next base: position 360,916,036 of record CM034152.1, on the reverse strand, counting down.
TTAATGAAATCCTTGCATCTGAATCTTTGTTTGATTTTGATGAGACACCTGATAGTCATGATTTTACTTCTTTGCATACTGTTGAGTGTGAATCCCCCACTCCACTTTCATATTCTTCTGATATTTTCTCTAATAACATGCATGATTCATCTCCTTCTATTACATCATCTCCTAATGATGTTTCTGATGCTATTCCTACCGCTTTTATTGATGTTCCATGTTCTTCACCACCCATTACTTCTTTGACACCTATATCTAGTGTTCCTTTAACATCGACATATTCTATGTATCCTTTTGACATTCCTATGATCACTCATAATGGAAAATTACAACCACTCAATACACTATTTCCATCCTCTACCATCCCTCCACAAGACATCTTATCACTCATGCATGTTTTTGGCCACTTACAATCTCAAGTTCAATCTCTCACACTAGAAAACAAGGCCTATTATGCTTTTATCAATAATAATTATTTGCGTGGCAATCCTGTTCCAAAAAAGATTCATAATTCAGAATTTCCTAAGGATTTCATTATGCCTACATTTTCACGTTTTGATGATATTGGAAATCTCTATTTACATCTCAAACATTACCGTATGGCTATGGCTTCATACTCTAATGATTGGTTGTTGCTCAAAGCCTTTCTCCATAGCCTTACTGATGATTCTCTCCAATGGTACACACATCTACCCTTTATATCTAATAGTACCTATTGTGAGATGGAAGAATAATTTCCATGTCACTTCATACTTAACAACGACCCTAGAGTCACATATAATAATCTACCTGGCTTACACCAGGGAAAAAAGAACCTATAAGTGATTACATTTTGCGATTCAATGCTTGCATGTATTAGTTAATTATCCAACCCATTGACTTAGATAAGTAATTCATCTTCTGTCATGGTTTGATTTCCACTTTAAAACAACGGTTGCAATATGACACATGTAAAGCATTCATGCTCTTATGTTATAGGGTCATTGATCTAGAACAAGATCTCATTGCTACACATGTTATAGATCCTCATCCTATCATTGTTACTACTACATCATCTGGTGTTTCTCCACTCCCATTTTTTGAGTGGCTTCCATAGTCTCCATCTCCTCCACCTCCTAAGCAATTTCAATATTCTAGATCACATAAGCATCTTCCATCTCCTCCTCTGTGTCATGCTACACCTCGAACTTCTGCACTTGTTTCAAGGGAGCCATTACATTTTTTCTCATCATGTCAGACGTCATGATGTGTTGTGTACCTTGCTTGACAAGCGTTTGATTTACTTAATTTTTAATCAGCCTCATCCACCTCATCGCTTACAATGCAAGTGTGATAGACCTTGCTGCAACTATCATCTTATCAATGGCCATCATGACAACGACTATTTCGCCCTTCATGATCACTTGCAACAATCAGAAGATAAAGGTGTCATTTCCTTTAGCTCTCAATCTCATCAGCGGTCTATGTATCCACTCCCACATAGGCGTGTTGTTACTCCGGTTGATTTCTCTCCTTCATCTAGTTCTAAGGTTATTATTCACCCACAACCACATGTTATTGCTCATGCACGCTCTCCATCTCATCCATCCACCGCTACACTGTTTCATCCATTGCATCATGCTCCTACTACACATTGGCTTCCACAACCCTCGACAACTCCACTTCCCAGCGTTGCATCACCCATCATTGGCACCATTCCACATGACATTCAGTTTGGATCATACACTCATGTTGTTTTCATTCCACATGCTTCCACTGCTCTACGCAAGCTTGGTCTTTGGTAGGTGATTTATATCACCTTACCCCTGATGATGCACTCATGTTCTTATGATTCTTACATGATTGTTGAGGGATTTGTTACAATAAGAACCTCTCATCATTCTTGCGCTACACGTCTTATCAATCAATCTATCTCGCGCACACTATCATATCACTTCCTGATGACGCACTCTTGCTTTTTAGCTCATTCTTGACTAGTGAGGGGTCTTATATAAATGAACCTCATCATTCACACACTAGAGGGCATCGTTATTCTTCCCCCCTCTCTTCATCATACTAACATGCGCTTCACTACACTATTACGACCATCTCATACTTTTACACATTATTCATTTTTACTTTATCATTCATCACAACTTTATTCATACATACAATACACTTTTTCACAATCACATTACATATATCATCTATCATCATATACGTTATATCACCATTTATCTATCTATAATCACAACTACCCATTGCAAATCAATTCAAAACAATACTCAACACATCACACATCGCATATAGCAATAATAATCAATGCATCATACATCAAGATACAAGTCCCAATCATCACATCAATAAACATCAAATACAATGATCATACGCCAACAAGTCCATATATATATATATGTTTATAATCATAGTTACAAAACATCTCATTGCTGGGGGACAACTCCCCCTACATCGATACATCAATACATATCATATCTCGTCATCGTTATCACTATCTTCCACTGCGAGATATCTAGAACTAGAAGCTTCATTACTCACCCTATGCCGCTGATTGCGGCCCCTATATCACTTCACCTACCTCCACAACAATGACACCTCAGTAGATTATTATGCTAAATGACCTTGTAACTCCACATACCACGCAAATACATCATGTGCTAGAGGACCACAACCTGTAACCTCTCTATATCGTTGTGTCTCCTCACGTGCCTCATCCCTATCATTCAATATCACGGTATATGTCGTTGCTTCTATCGCCACTAGCTCGAATGAATGGGCATGCTCACCCATAATATCATATACACACTCCAGCATACCTCCACCCACGAGTGCATCGGTGCACACATTCCATGTCAATGTGAAGATAGATGTATCCACAATCAGTAACCAATACACGTTACCTGCATCCATAGAAAAAAAAATTAGACAACAACAATAATCAATCAACCAAATAACAAATCATAAAACATCACTATGTAAATACTCATGCTCTGCTACCATTGTCTCTACGTTATCCGAGGCATGTGCTTGCCCCTCTAATCCTCCTATCAACTCCCACCGCATCGGTAAAAACTGGAAACAAAAACAACATCGATGTGACACCTATCATGCACGGTAGGCCTTCGTACACCCTGCATCATCTGCATCTATCAGCTCAATCACTATATCTACCTCGTCTAGTTTGGGAGGTACTATATGCGCTCTTATGGGCCCTATCTAGCTACATCCTTCCTTGATGCCCTAATGGATTTCACCCATACATATGGCTCTCGGGGCACATCCTAGGCCATGCAAAATTGTTGTGACATGCTCTCCACCGGAAATAACTTAGTCACCCATGGAAACCAATCCTCTAACCACATAGTCCATCGAATGCATCATAGCTCTACTACATCCTTTGGCCATCCTCCGTAGTCTTGGTATGGCCTCCATATCACGACCTCTGGCCCCATATGATCTAACATCACTCTATAGGTGTTTGTATCCATCTTCCTGCCATGTAAACCTACCCACCTCCCAAAAAATATATCCGTCCTATCCCACTTTCCTCATGGTCCACCAATTGGCCTCAATATTGTACTATGCTTATAGGCCCACACATATAATAATGTAGTAGCTTTGATACTGCCTCCAAGCTCCTCATGTATAAATATGTATATATCCCTATAAAATTTGTCCAATACACATCATGCCCACGCATACCTCGTGCTATCCTCCTTTATCCGACGGTAGATATCATGTATTTTATAAAATATGCTAACAACACCGCCCTCCACTACAATTGACGAAAAAATCACCACGGAAATAAACTTCCGCAATCACAGAACACTTGATCTCAGAATAACATCCAGGCTAATATGAACGTCAATGTGAACTTGGGTCCCCTTAAAATAATGCCTAATGTCCCTCATCTGTCTTTGTACATCATTCACAACCATAACTTGAACCCTCTCACCAATGATAGGTAATTACAATATCTGATACACATCCTCCAGGGTAACTGTCATCTCCCCTGTAGGTAACCAAAAGGTGCAAGTATCTGCACACCACCTCTCGCACAAAGTTGTGATCATAGGCATATTATGGGGCACATCCCCCATCCTCTCTACGTGCCACAAGATGACACCGTCTAGAACATCCCACTCATCGTCTGAAAACCCCAATCCTAGTAATGTACTCAAGTGTCAGCCACCACGAAACTCTCTTGAATGGATGTCCCTCTACACACCACAAAACAACAACAAATGCAGTGTTAGAACATCATACATAGGCAAATACACCTACATATAACATCAACACACATCAATTTTCAAATCTACATCACTCTGGGCTCAACCCAAGCTTTCCGGGACGCCAACACCCGGAAGCAGGACTAGGGTGCCCAGAAGTAGGTCACTATCGTCCATGCCTGGGCGCTTGTGTCCCGAGGGTCATTAGTGCCTTCAACACTCTTTTTAGGGTCCAAAATGCCAAGAAATTAAAAAATATTTTTTTTCGAAAATTCATCAAAAGCGACTGATATCAACACATTTTACAAAGAAAAAAATCACACTTACTGGCTCCGCATACGTGACGCCACAACCGCCGCCACCATCTCAAACCGACTCAATCATGGTGCTCTCACTTGAGGCATATTTTACACACCTAGAGCTCACAATCACACTAGTGAAATAATCAAATGAATTTCCTATTCACTTTTTCACATTACTATTTATAGTAACTCTCCATTACCTACCTTACTATGACCATTTTTGTGATTATTTTATTAACTAATACACATTGCACAATTTCAGTCATATCTTGAGCATCCGTACTCTGATTTCAATCTTGTTCACGTCAATATTTTAATAGTTCCGCATAATATTGTACATTACACATTTCTCACATAATATTTTGCATTGACATCATTTCTACTCGATATACACACACTTTGTGATATCTATCATACATTCTCCATTATATCACTACACACTTACTTTCGGCTCAGCGTTTGTTTTCTTCACCGCTCCCCCTTTCACTGAAAGGGGGGGCATACAGTTGGGGTCATCTTATAATTCCCCTTGCACTATTACGTGATCAATCTACATTTCTAACCCATCATTTTCTCATACACCATGCAACATTTCACATCACTTTCAAGCGATTCCCCCTAATGACCTAATTTGGGGACAACAAGCTTAAAATCTCTCCATGAGTAACCATCAATCAATCAATCAAGCAAGCGATCACAAATCACACAAATCTTCCACTATTCAATCGATTGACATGACATAACGTATATATCCTCACATATGACCTAACTTGGGAATTATATCACCACTATCCCATATGACCTAACTTGGGAGTTATATCACCACTTTCCCAGATGACCTAACATGGGAAGTTATTCTGCACTTTACGATTGCTTCTAGATGACCTACCATAGAAGCCACCACATACACATTTCGGTGACACTCGTGGAGTGGGGGTAATGACACGTTGTTGCCTTTCCTATACTGCTCCTATGTGGATTATCACATTTAATCAAATTGGATCCAAAATCAACAAAAGCTAGTCTTTTTCTGTCTGCAGTGGCTAGATATTTTGAGGATGTAGTTAAAGTTGGAGGGTAAAACTAGACCTCTCTCCCTACACTCTTCCTCTGGCAGCAGGACTCCCAAATCCTCAGTTTTTCACACACACGCAATCGGGTTGGGAACTGATCACTCCCTACCCCATCACATCTCCATCAACAACAAAAATCAAAATTTCCAATCATTCAACATCACAATCATCAATCTCATTTAGCACTCCTCATAACGGTCCCACGTCTCTCGTTACACCGCATGGATCGACACACCAATCCATGGTTTGTGACACTATGTGTTCTCATTCGGCATGTAATTTTGCCACATCTGTGCGTACTTCTACAACATGGGCTTCTCTGAACTTCTCTCAGGTATGCATCTCCATATACTTCATATTACTGAGCTTTTTCTCACCAACATAAAGTGGGGGGGGGGGAATGTAGACACAAAATCATGCACTTACTACTATTTACTATATAGTGCTAAGTATTTTGTTTTATATATGGATCATTCGTAAGAAAAGTATTAACAGATAAACCATTCCATAGTCCATCCACTTGTCTTGTTAGTATTTATTGTTTTTATCTCTTACACTTGTCAATCATACTCACGGTTTCTGGTCAGGGCACAAGGATCGCTTTCTGTCAATATTTACTCATTTTTCGTCACTTGTCTCATGACACTAATGCCCTATATTGGACACTAGCGCTAGGTGCTCCTATCCATCCCGGGCGTCCATGTCCTCTTTATGTTTGATAATATTATGGACATTTAAGGTCATTCTTTTCATTTTTCCCTCTCATATCCCGAGGTACTAGTCGGCATGTCAGGTCATTAGTTTCAAAATTCAAGCAAGAGATCCCTATATAAACACAACATACATACAATTATATGGACAAACAATTATTATCAAGGGCTAGTTATCTACATAGATCAAGGGACTACATTTGGGCACATTACTCTGCATACACACTACATAGGAAAGGGATTTCATTCTATTCCATCCACACATTTGCATTTTATCTAGCTAATGCCCGCTATCTTGGCGTCATTGGCACTAGGGCGATCTAAGAGCACTATTTCACACACAATTACACAAAAATACATTGGGTATGAGATGTAGTGCAACGCTCATTCGTAAGTTCACCATTCTGACAACTGAGGATAGTCTGACCCCTCATTTTGCATCTTTCTTTTAGGATTTGATGTCTTTTTTAGGGTTTTATAGGAGGATATTTGTGTGCAGGTTTACAGGTACCTCAACGATCCAAGTGCGACATACAGGTGACCAAACTTGAATATGTGTGAATCCCTAACAACCATATCAGAACCAGTTTCCGACCTTTTGCAGACCTAGGTGCCCAGAAACAGGTCTAAGGCAGCCACCGACACCCCTGTCCCTCTCCAAACGCCCCTGTCCAGCTAGATCCACCTCTGCTACATTTTTCTGTGGTTCGTTGCAACGGTTTGTGCTTCTATTTCATCACATTTTCTAATCCATACTCACTATAGGATAAGTGAAATTAAGATAACTACCTTACCCCTCTCATTTCCTTTCATAATTAAAGTTAAATAGATTGTCTATCATTTATAATTGAATCAAATCTTTAGCTATCGTGATTGTGTATGGATGATTGTTAAGATGCATATAGATGTTATCATATTTTTTATATTGGGTAAAGAGAGGGTTTTGCCAAGTGCCTTACCCTGATACAAAAAGTATTTACCATCTAGATATAACATTATACAATACACGGAGAAAAACAAGCTGCATAAGTGGAGGGAAAGGAGGGTATGATGTTTTCCTTAAGTGTGTAGGTGACATGTGTTTAGCCATGTGAGAAACGTGGGATTCATGAAACATACTCCAAATAGCATGACAAGCCTTAATGGGTCAAACTTTTTCTTCTTGATGAGTGTGATACCTTATTCATCTTGTTTAGATCCTGGTTTATTTTTTGACATTCATACTTATTTGATTGTATTGGTCCATATCTTTGTAATTTGGAATATGTGTACACCTCTTGATATAGTTGATATGGTTAAATCTTACCTCTCTTATTTAATGGTTATCTAGTGATTAATATTACCCCCTTTTGGATTTTGGCATCTTATGGACTTGGGAAATTGTGTTTGGCCTAAGGAGGGATTAGGAAACCTAATATTGGATTAGGTGAGCTTAATTTACCCTCCTAAATGCCTCATCTTTCCCAAACTCAGATTTGGGAAAGATGTGCCATTTAGGAAGGGAAAATGTAAGCAAATGACCTCATTTGCTTTAAAAAGGAGGCCCTAGCCTCTATCCATATGGGTGGTTGGGATTCTTTAAAGGTAGATGAAACCTATTGGCCCATTTTACCTCCTCTCACTCACTTATTCATTATGAAAGTTTGAATTCGGGGAATGTGTTGGAATTGGGGAAATTCTAATGAGTGTTTGTGATTAATTTTACTTTCCTCTCTCTTTATTTTGAATGAAATTTTGTAGGGTGGGCATTGGTTATGGTTTTGGTGGAGGATGACACTTTTCACCTTCCCATCGGCTTGTGTGGTGGTTTCTTTTCTTTCATAATCCCACTTGTTTATTGTTATGGGATTCTTTTCTTGCAAAAATTCCGGGGAGCATTGTGTTTTTGGAAAAGCTTAGAGAGCGACTGCGTGAATTTGTGAACCAATTTGGTATTAAATTTTGGCTTTAATTGCAAGGTAGAATCTTGCTCATTTTCACTTCTTACTTGGTTATGTAATTAAATTGTTGCATGTGAAAATATTGATTTTAAGAAATAGAAAAATTGAATGTTTAAATCTTGGTTTAATTTGCTCCATCCACTCTTGAGGGGTGTGGATTTTGGAGCTTGTTTGGGAAGAGGAAGAAATCCCTTCTTTATTAAATTTCACTGCTTGTTGGTTAGGCTTGAATTTTTTTTGATTTACCTAACTACATTTGTTTTGTAGGTAGGGGTTGATTTCCATTTGGTTTGGAAATCAACCCCTATCTCTATTTAAGGAATTTTGGAGTTTGAAAACCCTTAATGGAAAGGGGAATAGAGTGATAAGGGTTGAAATTTGTACGGAGAGATAATGGGATATTTAGTGCTAAATTTGGAGGCTTATTAGTTTCTTAGTTGGGATTATTTCATTCCCTCTTCCCATGAATGAATCTTGGTGATTCTCTTTGTTGTTTTGCCTTGGTGTAATTTACTTGGAATGCAATTTTGAAACCTTGTTTGAATGTGAACAAATTCTTTTCACCTTAGTGTTGGTTGGAGTTATGTTTTCCTATTTCCCATGGGCTTGGATGGAGGCTAGCATATTTTCTTAGTTTCCTTGGAGGCATGTGATGACGCCATATGGTTTAGTGGTCAACCAATATTACTTTTATGGCTGTTTTGAATATTTCTTGTGTTGTTTTGGAGCTTGGAATGAAGCTACTTTTGGGAGTAGATTACAATTTCTCTTAATGTTGGAAAGTTGTTTAAATTTTCAAAATAAATTCCCATGTTATCTTCACTTTAGTGGAGGGCTTATAACTTGAATTTTAAGTTGTTTTTATTTCTTATCATTTCAAAGAAAAATGTATAAATTAGACCTCCAAATCTGAAATATTGTAATATTGAAATGGTGTTTGAAAAACTCATGAAAGGATTTGTTTTTGGCTATTTAAAAGTGCATTTTGTTTGTTTTTATAAAATTGGGTTTCACCTTAATTTCAAAGGTTATAAGTTGTTATAATCCTTTTTCTCCCTCTTTAAACCGTACTTTTGGAAATGAAATAAATCAATTTAAGGGATAAAGTAAATTTAGAATGTTTATGGTAAATTTGGAATGAAATTATCTTTCCTTTTCTCATAACTTAAATCTAAAACTTATGTACTTAACATTCCCTTCAAAAGAGCTAAGAAATAGTTTTCATACTTGTTTTATTTCATGATAGATCAAATTATAATCTTACGGCATGGAAATGACTTAATACAAATTGTATTATTCGAAAACATCATATTATGCAAACAATTTGTTTAATATATATAGAAGAAAAAATTGTAGAGTGGGGAGGGTGGGATGACTATCCCAACTCGTCCCCACTCCCCTCCCTATCAAGATGTTGGGTTGTCGCATATGCCACAACCCATTCCCCTCACCCTCACCCCCACAACCACATCGAGGTCGTGGCCTTCCCTCACTCTGTTCCATCCCCACATGCCTTGGGACAACCCGTCTAAACAAGACATGTGGCAATTTAGACTCAGTCCACCCATGCAAAACAAAAATTGTGTGTGTGTGTGTGTGTATACACACACGCACGCACGCACGCACACACACACACATATACATGTGTGTATGTATGTATGTATCTATTTGTATGAATATAAATTTGGATTTGTAACTTCACACAAATAAAATAATCATTCACAAATTTGCTCTGTGGAAGAGCCATTATCAATAGGAATTACGAAACTTGCATATCCTTTCATGGATCAATTAATAACCAAAGAATAAGAAATGGATTTTTAATCCCACAAAACAATACTAAGATCATACCCTATTGGGTTCAAAATAGAATGAAAATAATAAATGGAGTGATTCCACCATTTTTAGCATGTTTAAGCTCCATGTGAGCTTCCCTCTTTTCCTCTATCCTGCAAACCTAAAACGAAACCAAATAAAACCTTGCAACAAAATGAAATGAGAGAATGATAAAAGAATACAAGGATTTTAGGTTTTATGAGAACCTATGAAATTTTAGTGTTTTAACATCCATTAGTGGAGAGCTTTTCAAATTTAAGGGCTCCTCTCATTTAATTTAATTTTAACTTAAGGGTTATAAGGTTGCCCTCACTTTTGAATTTAATTTTGAATCCCTTTTTAATTTGTGCAATTAATCTTTTGAAAGGCATGGGTCCATTTAGGGAACTAAATTGGACCCATGACCATTTTAACCACTAGTGGGCTTTCTGTTGTCACTTTATCATTTTCAAAATGATTATTATTGTCGTGATTAATTAAACTATTATAATCCATCCCGACGCGATAAGCTAAAATATTCCGTCACATTAAATCATCATTGACACTTTAAAAACACTTTATTATTCTAAAATTGCATAGGTGGCGTTACACTAACTCTACATCTTCTAATGTTGTAAATGCAATGCGGTTGTAATGACGCTAATTTTGATAATATATCCCTTGTCATTTAAGCTTAAATGGCTTGGTGTCGCTTTGTCGTATTTGTGACTTAGTCACATTATGAAGTTCGTTATCATAATGTGTTATCTTAAATCACTCTGGCATATACTCAAAAAAATTATTAGCATCATTATTACTGTTAATATCATTTCTCGGGATTTAATCGTTATCTTTTGGACATTTTGGACCTCATGTTGAACGGGGCGCAACATATGGTATCAGAGCTCAGTTTCAACACCGGATGCTCTAGGGTTTATTTTTAGATTTTTGTAGCTTAAGTTAGGTAAAACCACTTTTTTTAAATGGTTTCCACAAAAATACTAATGTGTTGTTTTTCCCTCATGCAGGATGACATGGTGCGGTACCAGGTGAGGTTCAACAGTGACTCAAGGTTATGAGCAATCACTTCTAGAGATTCGTAAAGATGATTTTGGGCCACAGATCCTGGATGCACTTCAACAGATGATGGGAGTCCTTTAGGATTGACTTCTCACACATCCAGAGCTTTTTGAGGAGGATAGTCAACATGACAGTGGGGTACACCCATATGAGTGCTCACAATCTGCCACTCACGTTAAAATTCCTTCACAATTGGAGAGGTATTACAACCCTACAATTTATATTTAGAGGGTAGTAGAGACACATCCTCATGGGCATGTAGTAGGTGGTGTTATTCGAGATCTTCTGTGACTTCAACCACCCATGTATGAAGGCACGATTGATGGTTTTGGGGCCAAGCCATGGCTTCTAAGTTCGGACAGATTCTTTGGCTTACATCCTTATGAGAGCAATGTCAAATCTCACCTTTCCACATACCCCCTCTACGATATAACAACTGTTTAGTGGAGGAATGAGGAGCGGAAGCTCCATTTAACGTGAAAGAATGTTACTTACAAGCTATTCGAGGAGCATTTCTAGGATTGTTATATGTTAAATCATTTCATTTAGAAAAGGTTCAATGAGTTTCATGATCTACGAAAGGGGTCCGACATAATAGCCCAATATAAGTTTCAATTTTTGGATGGAGTTCCTCTGTGAGTATGATGTGGATATCCAGTACATCAAGGGGAAGGATAATGTCATCACAGATGCGTTAAGTAGGCAGTGACATGAGATTTCTTCCTTGACATTACAATCAAACCTCAGAGGTAGGATACTTCAACATATTTCAGGTAACAAATTATATGACGGTGCAAGTGAGTGGTAGAGTCTTAATGTCCCTTGGAGGGAAAGTTGTACACACAAAATCATGCACTTGGGTACATTTCTAGGTCATAAAAGCATACTAACATTTACATGATTCGTAAGTAAGAAAACTAGTGGTTGACAACTATCTTTGTCCTCTTTTCTTTATTTCTTGTTTTCTATTTGGTCTTACACACCCTATAACCCAGTCATATTTTTACTTATTTATCTTTTATGACTTCAAACACCAACACCAAGCTAGGACAACAACACCCAAGTGCTCTTGTCCCCTTTGGGTGCCCCTGACCCTTTCTCACCTTAATCTCTCCTTTTGGGTCTCTTTTATATTTTGGGAATATTTTTCACTTATGAATCGTCCTTTGAGTTATCAATTACGAAATTCAAACAAGCAAATCATATAAATACAAAGTTATGTTCCCAAAATCAAGGACCAAACACTAATTATTACTATCATCACCTAAGTTTTCATTCAAAAGGCACCTAAAGCACTCTAAACGTATCCATCTAGCATCCAATCAAGGGACAAGGGCTGCATGCTTATGCATACACAATATTGGAAGGGGAAATTCATTCTATTCCATCCACACATTTTTCTACATTGTTACATTCTAGCTACAACCCGCTATCAAGTGCAACTTGCACAAGAGCATCCTAGGGCACAATTTCTACACACACTCAAAAGAACTACATAGAGTTTGAGATATAGTTTGGCGCTCATTCGTAAGGTCACTCTCAAGGTGATTGCCGAGGTCATTCTGACTCCCAATTTTACATTTTCTTTTTAGGTTTGATGCAGTTTGTGGGCTTGTGTAGGTGAAATTCTCATTTGCATGTTACAAGTACCTTCGATGATCATAGTTTAAACAACTGATTCAATAAAATTTGATTATTTTATATAAATCTAAATGCACAACTATGATATAAATGATATACAGTAAAATATGAATGCTAAACAATTTATTTAATCTATTAATAAATAGAAATAAGAGGGATAAAGAACTTACCTTGATTTTTCTTACCTTGTTATGATCTGGAACTGAATTGTGTGATGAAATAGAATAACAGACTGTTACAATAAACCCCAAAAAATGCAGCATAGGTGGAACTAGCTGGACTGGGGCTCTTGGAGAGGGATGGGGGCACCCTTGGGTGCACGGGTCTTACTTCTGGGCACCCTAATCTACAGAAAAGTTCAGAACTTGGTTCCAATATGGTCGCTAGGGATTCACACTTGTTCACCCTTGGCCTCGTGTATATCGCACTTGGATAACCAAGATACCTGTAAACCTGCAATGAAGAAAGCACATGTAAAACCCTCAAATAAACATCAAATCCTAAAAAAGAAAGATGTAGAATGAGGGGTCAGACTATCCTTAGCCACCACAATGGTGGACTTACAACTGAGCATTGCACTACATCTCAGACCCAATGTAGTTCTGTGTGCTTGTGTGTGTAATAGTGTTCCTGAGTCGCCCTCGTGCCAATGACACCAATATAGCAGGCAATAACTAGATAAAAATGCAAATGTGTGGATGGAATAGAATGAACTCCCCTTCATATGCAGTGTGTATACAGAGTAATGGCCCAAATACAGTCCTTTGCTCTATGTAGATAGATATCCCTTGATAAGAATAGTTTGCCCATATAATGGTATATATGTTATGTTTATATAGGGATCTCTTGTTCGAATTTCAACACTAATGACTTGACATGTCGACTAGGGGGGATGGGAGGGAACACCAAAAATACCGAGCTCAAATGTCAAAAATAAAACCAAATACAAAGAGGAAAAGGGTGCCCAGTATGGACAGGGGTGCTTGGCGCTACCATCCAACCCTGGGCACTAGTTTCCAAAGACCAGTGATGACAGATGAGTGAGAACTGACAGACATGGATCTTTGAGACATGACCATAACTGTGTGTATCAGTGATAAGTGTGTAAGACAAATAGTAATAAAGACCAACTAGAAAAATGGATAAACTATGGAATGGGTCATCAATGAATATTTTTCTTATGCAAGATCCATATATAAAACAATATACTTGGTGGTATAATAATAATAGTAAGTGCGTGTATGATCTAAACTGAATTTCATGTGGAGCAGTGCTAATGATGGGTGAAGAGGTGGTGGGAAACAAAAAATGCCGAGGGTTATAGAAGCCAATGTGTAGTAGTAGCGTGACGTGGTGGATGAGATGGTGCAGCGATGGATGGATTAGATGAAGAGCACATATGAGTAATAACCTGTGGCGGTGGATGAATAATGACCTTAGAACTTTCTAAATGAGTGAACTCAACTAGAGTAACAACATGCCTACGAGGGAGTGGAGATATAGACCACTCACATAAGTGATAACCAAAGGAAATGATTCCCTTATCTTCTAATCGTTGCAAGTGGTCATGAAGGGCATAAGATTCACTGTCCATATGGCCATCGATATGGCGATAGTTGCAATAAGGTCTATCATGTTGTCATTAGAAGCGATGTGGTAGATGGTGCTGATTAGAAGGTAAGTGGATTAAACGCTTGTCAAGCAAGGCACACATCACATCATGGGATCTAGTGTGATGCAAAAAAAATTAATGGTCCTCACGAAATAGGTGTAAAATTCATAGGTATATCCTGACGCGGAGTAGGAGACGAAGGATGTGTAAGTAATGGAGTAGACTAAACTTGTTTACAAGGTGGAGGAGATGAAAACCGTGTAGGATGCTCAACATATGGGAGTGGAGAAGAACTAGATGATGTAGTAGTAGTGTTAATAGGGGGAGGATCTATAACATGTGTAGCAATGAGAACTTGTTCTAAATCAATGACCATATAACATAAAAGTGTGAATGATTCACATGTGTCATATTGCAATCATTTTTTAAGGGAGGAATCAAACTGCGACAAAAGATAAATTGCTTCTCTAATTTAATAGGATGGAAGACTAGTTGGTACATGCAATCATGAATCATAAAATTTAATCAATGATGGGTTTAGTTTTCCCTTATGTAAGTTATGTAGATGATCATATGTGACTCTAGGGCCATTGTTGACTATGAATTGACAAATAAAACCATCTTCCATCTCAGAATCGGTACTAATAGATCCAAAGGGTAAATGTGTGTACCATTAGATAGCGTCATCTATGAGACTATGGTTAAATTATTTAAGTAATAATCGATCATTGGAATATGAAGCCATAGCCATACGATAATACTTGAGATGTAAGTATGGATTTCCAGTACCATAAAAACATGAAAATGTAGTCATAACAAAATCCTTAGGAAATGTTGAGTTGTGAATACTTTTGGGAATAGGATTGTCGTGCAATGAATTATTATCAATGAAAGGGTAATAGGTCTTACTTTCTAATGTGAGATATTGGACCTAAAAATGTAAGTGACCAACAACATGCATGAGGGTCAAGATATCATGTGAAGGAATAGTAGATGATGGAAATAATGTGTTAAGTGGTTGCAATTTTCCATTATGAGTAAACATAAGAATATCAAGATGAGACATAAGAGATTCTGATGCTAAGGGAACACTATATATTGGTGTTGAAGAAGTAATAGATGGCAAAGGACATGGAACATCCATACAAGAAGTAAGACTAGTATTGCAAACATCCCTAGGATATGGAGATGAGGCGGTAGGAGGAGATGAACTAATAAAAGGAGATGAATCATGAATGTTATTAGATACACTCTCATAAGAAGATGACAACGGAGCATCAGATCCACACTCAAAAATATGCAAAGAAGTAGAATTGTGACTACTAAGTGTTTCATTGAAATCAAACAAAGATTCAGATAGAAGGATATCATTAAGTGTATCATCGACATAGAATGAAGGAGTAGGAGCATAGTATGCAATGTATTATGAGAAACATTTTAAAAAATAGGAGAAGTATGAGATACAACTAGAGCATTATTGTGACTAGTATGAGAATCGTTAGGCACATATTTATTATCATCAAGACCAAACATGAAATTAATAATATCATCATCCAATATTTCATTATAATTTTAGGAGGGGTGCAGATAACTGTATAATAGGATGTGCAATGAGTGAAGCTAACCGAATCCAAAACGATGCTAATAGTACAGTTATCAAAGCTAGTATGCACATTGCATTCGTTAGTTAAAAGTTGTTGTTGAGTATCATCCGGAAGAGTAACATCATGATATAGAGTAGTTAGTTCAGCGATGGTTGCTTCATCATAAATGGGATTAATACTCACATGAGGCATGACTAGCCAAGAAGGAGAAGAGTTATCCTTAGCCATTATGGTTTTAGTGGATCCTAAGGAAAATAGTTTTAAGCTACGGGTTCAATAAAATATTATTATATATGAATCTAAATGCACAGCTATGATATAAATGATATCTAGTAAATTGTGAATGCTAAACAATTTATTTCATCTATTAATGAAAGGCCATAAGAGGGATAAGGCACTTACCTTGATTTTACTTACCTCGTTATGACCTACGACTGAATTGTGTGATGAGACAAAATAACAGACCATCACAAAAAAAACCCCAAAAAAATGTAGCAGAGGTGGGACTAGTGTGACTGGGGTGCTTGGAGAGGGATGAGGGTACCCGTGGGAACTTCGGTCTTGCTTCTGGGTGCCCTGGTCTATAGAAAAGGTTGGAACTTGGTTCCAATATGGCCATTAGGGCTTCACACTTGTTCTCCCTCCGTTGCATGTATGTCGCACTTGGATAACTGAGATACCTGTAAACTTGCAATGAAGAAAATTGTAATGCATCCATTTTTTTTTTAATAATAATAATAAAAATAAAATAAAAGAACTAAAAATTTAAAAAAACCCGTGATTCTTGTGGGGGCAGATTAGGGCAAAGTGGAGAAGGGTGAGTAAACTCAGTGTGGCGTTAGGGTTTCATGTTTTTGGCTCTTGGAAGGGGCGAGTTTGGGGAGGGCGGTAGCTTGGCAAACTCCACAACCTATTTCAGCATCCCCCAGCCAAGCCAGACTGCCAAGCATGGGCGTTTTTTTGTTGCAATGCATGAGAAATAGGGTAATCTTCGCCAGATGTTGCTGTTACAAATTTCTTGGAGGCACCGCTTCATTGTTTGACCAAATAAAAAAAATGAGACAACGCTCATGGGCGTGATTTTTGCAGCAGCCAGGTGGCGTGGGTTTCCTCAAGGGATAGCCACACTGTTTCACCACGCAGCAAACGGGTCTCCAACTTGTTCAGTTCTCATTTGCCAACAAATTCTCAGCCTGTGTAAAAAAAAATGCGCCCAGACCCGGCATGACTCCTTTCAGCGCATGGAAGATACATTTTTTTGTCAGATGTGTTAGTTGCAAGCGCCTTGGCAGATACATATGCCAAAATGTGGAAGCTTGCGAACTGTTTGACTAAATGCAGGGAAGAAATGCGGTCCAGGGACTGCAATGACAGCGGGATATGCAAAAAAATGGGTCTGTTAAAAAAAAGAGCGTTGAACTGTTTATTAGAATGCCTCAAAGAAATGCGGTCTCATAGAATGCTATGATTTGTAGGATGTGCAAAAAATGAGTTTGTTGAAAAGGCCTTGGAAACTTTCAAGCAGATGCAAAACCATATTCCACAACCTTAGCTATATTCTCCCTGTGTGTGCGCCTAAATGGGAGCTTTAAATCAGTATATGGACTGGTAAAAGTGCATACAAAATGTGGAAATAAACACAAGGCATGAGAGCTGTTTGACTAAAACGCCTGATAAAAATGCGGCCTGCTAGAAAGGAACGTGGTATTATAGACTGAATACATACAGTTTTGCTCAGAATAGTTTGTTAGTTCTGTATGTAAGTTGTGGATGTACAAACAAGTTGGTGCTCATAAGGATCGGTTGAGCTTGGATTCATTCATGGAGATATGCGTGCTCATAACCTACTATGGTGGGTGAAAGCCAAATTTCATAACCTTTGCAAGCGTCCTAACTCCTTGTGCCGAGATGCGAATTTTGGAGCAAGATTGTCGTGTGGTGGACTTGTTGTTTGTATGCGTTCTAACTAGCTTGGGGCACCTCATACACTGCATCATCGATTAACAGGATTTGTACGAAGTGGGTATGTTAAAAATCTCAGAAACTTTCAAGCAACCACTTATGCTGTTGGAAAAATTCAAGTGATCGGAAGTTGGTGTGATGTGGTGGAGGTTAGATCCAGGCTCGTGAACCGGTTGGCGAAGTGCCCGAGCAAGATGCTGAACCAAAGCCTGCGGCTTCGACCGACTTCGTTCTCCAGGCATGGTCCTTCTTCCCTTACCTCTCATAATTCTCGTGTTTTGTTTCTCTTTTGCAACTAAATAGAATTTTAAATTATTGGGATTTTTAAATACAGTTAAAATGTCTCTTCAACTCATTGCAAAACAATAAAGTGTCGTGTCGCAACTCTTGAAGCCATTATAACTCGCCTACTTTAAACCATGAACTATCACCCTTTCTTCGAGATGATTTAGAAAACTCTTACCCTTCTTGATCACTCCAATATCGTTTTGTTGACCAGACAAATTTGACTCTCCATTGATTAAGTTGACCTTCTCCCTGCTTAAAATAGTTAAATTTTGCATTTTTCGGAGACTCACTAAGTACCCTTCGCAACTCTGGAAACGAGATGTGAAGTTTCATTCGTGTACCTTGGTATACGAGGAGTCACCTTGATTTTTGGTTTGACCCGAAACGATCATATGACATCCTTTTGACGCTCTTATAGGAGCCCTGTTACACCGGTTTACAATAGTAGAGAGTTGTTAAAACTAGAAAGTTGGCTTTCGTTTGGGACCACCATTTGAAACCCGGAAAGAGAAATCACGTTCCGTCTTCGCAAACCTCTAGCGTTTATACTAGACAAATGCATGGAACATTCAGCATAGGAAAGAGCACTTTTCAGGATAGTTTGGCGAAGCCATTTTGTAGGCCCCCGGTCGCAGTTTGACGAGGTCAAACTGGACCAATTTCTTCTTGTCGCTCCAGAAAACGTGTCGCCATTTGAAAATAGTTTACTAGTTCTCAGTCCCGTCGACTCTGATGAACTCTCCTTATATAGGGGAACTAGTAGGAGATGTCCCATTGCGTGCTCCTCCATCGAACATCGTCTTTGGAGGTGGTTTTTTGGGCCCTCGAGCTAACTTTTGTCATTTTACAACTGGGTCAACTATGACCAGTAGCCCCGGAAAATTAGCCGCCAGACACAAACCGTTCACTCTTTTTCAATTCCTTCAGTTGCTATGAACTCTTGGTTATTCATGTAGGCCATTGAGCTAACTTTTTAGCCTCATTTTACAACTGGGTCAACTACGACCAGTAAACACACCTGTTTAAAACAGCTGCTAGATGAAACCCGGTATCTAAGAGAATTTTGGGTTTTGTTAGCTAGTGCGCTCTTTTTCAGAAAATCCTGGTATATCTGGGGACACGTAGAAAGATAGTTGTGGTGTGTGTGTTCATTGGAGATAACCTTTGGAAGCGTTTCTTAGCCTCCGAGATCGTTTTTGTACGTTTTGTAGCTAGTGAGAAAATGTAAAAATAGAAAACTGTGGACCCTCGTAGGGTTTTCAAATCACCCTGAAAACTTTTAACACATGCAAATAACTGTTTAAAACCCTTAGTGTATCTGTTGTGTGAAATAGAACTTTTGACAAAATGGTGTTTTCTCTCTCTTCCCTTCTCTTTCTCTCTCCTGGGTTACAAAATGAAGAAGAAAAATGAAATGCAATGAATACATGTTTCTAGACTTTTTATTTCGATTGGCAAATTGTAATTATTGTCTGATGTAAATGGGAAACTGAAAAATGACAATTATGATTGATTAGGTTGGATGCCATGCCAGCGAATTATCACTGATATCATGCTCACGTGGGTTTTGCAGGATGGATGATTGACGACGCAAAAGGCGATGTGTAATTTTAATTATTGTAATTGTAATTTTTATAGGTCATTGTAAAATGAATAACTACCTAATGTAGTCTCTTGTTACAGAAAAGTTATAATTGGAATTTGTTAATATGTAGGAGATGCTAGTTTTAGGGATAACTTAGGAAATGTGCTTCTAATCATCGGTTCAATTTGTTCTTAGTTGTGTATGGCAAAAAAAAAGGGTTTGATTTATACATAGTAAATTGAAATTGAAGATAATATCTTGTAGTACCTTCTCAGTATTCAATAAACGACTAAATTAATTACTGGGTCATCTTCTTACCTTGTAAACTTAATAAAGAGCTTTAATGGGAACACTCAACATTAATAAATTATTCGTGCATAACTTGCCTGCATGTGTGATTCTTTTTTTACCATATAAGGAATTAAATCGTAGAACGACCTTAAACTTGCGCTCGATGCAACCTTCTAGGTTAGGTAAATACAACCCCTAGCTGGAGTTTACCGTCTGAGTCTTTATGTCTAGCGACATTGTCGTGAACCCATGTTTAGGAATGTCCTGGTCCCACCTACCCAGAGTATGCGGTTTCCTTCTAGATTTGGTAATCGTGAGAAGAATGTTCTCTCTTTAGGTCCGACACCAGGCTGAGTGGTGAAGATCACCTTGGAAGTCACCTTATGAGTCCTTGTTAGAAGGAATGACTAAGCGGTGTAACCTTCCCATCTGTGGAGTAGGTAGAGATATTACTCCCTTGTATCCTATTGGATTTCCGGGCCTTACGAAATTAGATCTAGAAATTAACTTCATCAGTGAATGAAATCCCTGTTGGATCCAAATGACCTAAATGAAGATCGCGATATAGTTGTTCTATGTCTTGCATTCTCGTTAGTGAACCCTTTTGTCCCTCGTAGATAAATGTCTTGTCTTGGGCTTGTGAAAATTTAGTGCCTTGATCTTTCACGAAAGGATTATAGGGTAAATACATTTTAACCTTAATCACACCTATAATAGAGATTGAAGCCCTGGGAGAAACTGGAATTAAGCTTAACCATGTGCTTCTTTAATATGTCAGATAAGTACTTTTGTAACTCTTGTGTTTAAAATGATAGTAATAATGAGATCCTAGTGCGATGCAAAATTAAATCATATGAGAGTAAAACCAAAAATTTGAGGTTAGGAATAATGTCACTGGGAGTCCTTAAGACTTAATTTAAACATCTTCATGTGTTACAAAGAATATAAATTGCCTTGGTGTGACCAAACGTCGAGAAAACAAAAGATATACATATAAAAATCAAATTTGGAATTCAACAAATTATTGAACTATAATAATAATGGTAGTGAAATAACTATTCCGTGATCGATGGATGTTCTTGGGGAAAAAGCTATTTCAATCTATGTCTTCCTTAATCCCAAGATTCCATCCTAACATCACGTTAGGTTCACTTGTGTAACAAGGTTAAATTCTAAACTTTGAATAAGCATTTTGGGAAGCCTAATCTTAACATAAGAATGAGAGAGTTAGAATTTTGTATAAAATTTGAAGTATGGAAAATACTTATGTAAGTTATGAAGATTTGTCATAAGGGTAAAGAGCAAATTAAATGGTTGAACAATAAGTGAACTGTGAAACAAATTTTCAGAACATGTAGGTGGAAAAAGGGAGAAAATCATGCTTACCTAATAATGATCTTGGAAAGTTAGCCGTAACTAAAATACATTTAAAGTAACGATATGTCGTGGGTTCGCCATTCCTAAAGTCACATTTCTTGTGGTTGGGTCTTTGCTAGTATTCGTTCGTCAGGAAAAGTGTGGCATCGACATGCCGATGTCATCTGCATGTGTCTATGTGAGTCGATGACTTATGTGATTGTCACATGTGCGTCGAGTCCTGTACTTGGAGCCCTTGTTGTGTTGTGTGTAGCGTGTATTGTAAGTCAAAAAAAAAATTATCCTGGTATTTTACTGTTGTATTTGGGTGTGTAAAATGTGGGCACTACATATGGTATCAGAGCAGAGGTTCATGCTCTCGAACCTCTGGGATGGATTGGAGTTGTGATGATTTTGCATGATAGTGATGGTGTTTCATGACGGGTTGCATGATGGTGATGGTGTTTCATGATGGTGATAAAAAACTGGAAGAGTAATGTGTTTTAAGAGTGATGTGATCTATGTCGTAATTGTGATAGTGTGAACGCACATGAGGTGTATGTCACTTAGTGCGCTTTTGTTATCATGTTGATGTGCTGGGGATGGGAGTATTCTCTCTCCTTCGTGTGGATTCTATGAAGAGTCCACGTGTGAATTACTACTTGGAATGTGTGAAAAGAATTCTAATGTGGATGACGGGGTGTTGGAGCATTGTGGCATATTGTGATATGTGGGTGTGTCGATATGTGTATGACTGGATTGATGTAAAGTGAATTGAATTGTATCATGATGTTTTACCATGTTTTGAAGAAATGTGTGTATCACTTTGTATGTAGCAAATGAATGTTATGTTGTGATGTTACTATGTCCATTGTATGTATGATTTGTGTAATATGTGATGGTTCATGTCGAGATATAGGGGCATACAGTGAGTATGAACCCTATTGTGTACAGTGATTGCACTTTGGGTGCAGGATGTGATAAAGTGATGTATCGTACACCCGTGAAAGTAGTGATTGTGATATACCCTGTATATATATACCATGCGTAATACGTTATGGTTGTTGTGTGTGAATTACCATTGTGTTAGTGATGTAGTTATGTGTATGTCATGGACCCTACACTAGACGACCCTAAGGGGATGAACTGTCAAGAGTGTATGTGTGGAGAGAGGAGGTGTGGACCAGGTTTTCATAATCTTGAGCCGAGTACGAGTGAGGAAGTGGAGTCTTATATAGACTGAAAATCCACTTCTATCTGTTTAGTATACTTCGAGCTTGCTCAGTATATTGTGGGTGCGCACAACCTTAGGCTCAACTTATGCAACCTTGTGTCCCCTGCTCTTTCCTATTGGATTGTTCATTGAATAATCCTATGTGATTTTGACTATGTTGATCCTTGTGGGAGTATGGAGGAATGGTTCAGGCAGAGATGATGACAGTTACATTATTTGATTTACTCATTTCTGGTTACATGTATATTTTCACGAGCTGAGGCTCGATGTCTGAGTGCCAGCAACTCGATGAGTACCCCTTTGGTGGCGGTATGAGGCCACATAGTGATTGTGATGTGCTATTTTCTCATTACGTATTTTATTCGTAAATTAATCTTTCTCTTTTCGCTAGAACCAACCGTTTTCTTGATTGACATGTTCTTATATTTTGGGCATTTATTTGATTGTTGCATTAACATTTGGATTTTGCACTAACCAAGGCTAATTAGCCATTTGTTTTCTTGGTTTTAAAACTTTCTTTTCATATTTGAAAGTTTTTGTAGCCTAGCCCAAGGCTTTTGATTTTGCCACTTGGCATTTGAATGGATTGTTATGTTGGTTCTAATGTCGTAATGTGTTGGAATAGGGTCATGGGATTCACCATGGAGTGGTTGAACCTATGGACCCGCTTCGTTGTATGGGGGTACGCCCCAAGGAGTTACAGATAACTAGCGGGTTGTTGAACCACGAGTTATTATGTCACTTGGGTTGGGGGTGACGGGGCTCTATGTGCCTAGGGCCATAGGGTGACCCGACCTCATTTAAAAGGAGAAAGGAGATGGGCCTCTATGGTTGAGTGACCTATTATTCTTTATGGCGCTCTATGGTTGAGTGACCTGATATTCTTGATGGGGCTCTATGGTTGAGTGACCCGACTTGGTTTTGGCACTATGTTTCTTCCTCTTGGGAGGTATATGGAGCTTATCTGGTGATGCTTTGGGGAGGTATATGGAGTTGTATTCTTCAGGAGATTGCTTTTGGATATATCTGGAGTTGTTTCGTGATGCCTTGTGATGTGTGGAGATTGGTATAGTGAGTTATGTGTACTTGTATGAGTCTTTTTGATACCTTGTTATGTATGAGGCTTGACTCTCCTCTTGGTCGGTATGGACTATTGGATATTGTCTTGGCACTATGTTGGTGCAGTCATGGATTTTTGGGGCTTGTGATACCCGTTGTATATGTATCAACGTGTTGATTCTGTTGTCAGTCATATGTGTGTACTAGATCTATGTCTAGGGCGTAATTGTTGGAAATTGATTGTTATGTGGTCTACTTGTTGTCATTCCATGGTTGGTGAAACCCTTGTGATGTGATACGGTCGTGAAAGTATGTAAAAGTATGCTTGTGAAAATCAGGTGTTGTGTATAACCCTGGTAGGGTGTTGTGACTGTAGTTCATGATGGGAACCCACAGGAATGAATAAACTAAAATTCTACAAAAATGAAATTTTAAAAGAACTTGAATTAAGAATAATGTTAATAGAAAGAGATTAATGAAATAACGAATAAGAGAGAACTGCCAATCTTCACAGAACCTTGAAAGTTAAAATTTCTACCTGATGTTCCTAGGGCCACCCCGTGGCCGTGATCTTGTGTTTGAAATCGTAACCTTAGAGCGTACCTTCACCCATATTCGTTCCTTGTTGTTTACCCTTTCTCCTTCTTCATTGTATGTCGCATCGAGGACGATGCTTTCTTAAGGGGAGGAGAATGTAATGCCTCCGTTTTTTTTTTAAATAATAAAAATAAAAATAAAATAAAAGAACTAAAAATTTTAAAAAACCCCGTGATTCTTGTGGGGGCGGATTAGGGAAAAGTAAAGAAGGGCAAAAAACTCAGTGGTGGCACGTTAGGGTTTCCATGTCGTTTTGGCTAATGTAGAAGAGGGCCGAGTTTTATTAATAATAGGAGGGCGGCCATGGCTTGGGAAACTCCACGTAACCTGTTTCAACATCCTCCAGCCATGCCAGACTGCCAAGCATGGTTGCTAGTTTTTTTGTTGCAAACATGATGCGTTCGATTCACAGGGTAATCTTCGTCAAATGTTATCCCATATTACAAATTTCTTGGAGGCGCCCTGTGCCAGTGTTTGACCAAATAAAAAAATGAGACAGCGCTCATGGGTGCGATTTTTGCAGCAGCCAGGTGGCAAGATTTCCTCAAGGGACAGCCACACTGTTTCACCATGCAGCAAACGGGTCTCCAACTTGTGCAGTTCTCATTTTTCAAAAAATTATCATCCTGTGTCAAAAAAAACGTGCCCAGACCCGGCATGACTCCTTTCAGCGCATGGAAGATACATTTTTTTGTCAGATGTGTTAGTTGCAAGTTACGTGCCTTACAGATACATATGCCAAAATGTGGAAGCTTGTGAAATTAGTGACTGTTTGACTAAATGCAGGGAAGAAATGCGGTCTAGGGGCTGCAATGACAGCGGGATATGCAAAAAAATGGGTCTGTTAAAAAAAAAGGGCGTTGAACTGTTTATTAGAATGCCTCAAAGAAATGCGGTCTCATAGAATGCTATGATTTGTAGGATGTGCAAAAAATGAGTGTGTTGAAAAGGCCTTGGAAACTTTCAAGCAGATGCAAAACCATATTCCGCAACCTTAGTTGTATTCTCCCTGTGTGTGCGCCTAAATGGGAGCTTTAAATAGTAAATGGACTGGTAAAAGTGCATACAAAATGTGGAAATAAACATAAGGCATGAGAGTTGTTTGACTAAAATGCCTGATAAAAATGTGACCTGCTAGAAAGGATCGTGGTATTATAGACTGAATACATATAATTTTGCTCAGAATAGTTTGTTATTTTTGTATGTAAGTTGTGGATGTACAAACAAGTTGGTGCTCATAAGGATCGGTTGAGCTTGGATTCATTCATGGAGATATGCGTGCTCATAACCTACTATGGTGGGTGAAAGCCAAATTTCATAACCTTTGCAAGCATCCTAACTCCTTGTGCCGAGATGCGAATTTTGGAGCAAGATTGTTGTGTGGTGGACTTGTTGTTTGTATGCATTCTAACTAGCTTGGGGCACCTCATACACTACATCATTGATTAACGGGATTTGTACGGAGTGGGTATGTTAAAAAGATTAGAAACTTTCAAGTAACCACTTATGTTATTGGAAAAATTCAAGTGATCGGAAGTTGGTGTGATGTGGTGGAGGTTAGATCCAAGCTCGTGAACCGGTTGGCGAAGTGCCCGAGCCAGATGTTGAACCAAAGCCTACGGCTTCGACCAACTTCGTTCTCCAGGCATGGTCCTTCTTCCCTTACCTCTCATAATTCTCGTGTTTTGTTTCTCTTTTGCAACTAAATAGAATTTTAAATTATTGGGATTTTTAAATACAGTTAAAATGTCTCTTCAACTCATTGCAAAACAATAAAGTGTCGTGTCGCAACTCTCAAAGCCATTATAACTCGCCTACTTTAAACCATGAACTATCACCCTCGCTTCGAGATGATTTAGAAAACTCTTACCCTTCTTGATCGCTCCAATATAATTTGGTTGACCAGAAAAATTTGACTCTCCATTGATTAAGTTGACCTTCTTACCGCTTAAAATAGTTAAATTTTGCATTTTTCGGAGACTCACTAAGTACCCTTCGCAACTCTGGAAACGAGATGTGAAGTTTCATTCATGTACCTTGGTATACGAGGAGTCGCCTTGATTTTTGGTTTGACCCGAAACGATCATATGACATCCTTTTGACGCTCTTATAGGAGCCCTGTTACACTGGTTTACAACAGTAGAGAGTTGTTAAAACTAGAAAGTTGGCTTTCGTTTGGGACCACCATTTGAAACCCAGAAAGAGAAATCACGTTCCGTCTTCGCAAACCTCTAGCATTTATACTAGACAAATGCATGGAACATTCAGCATAGGAAAGAGCACTTTTCAGGATAGTTTGGCGAAGCCATTTTGTAGGCCCCCGGTCGTAATTTGACGAGGTCAAACTGGACCAATTTCTTCTTGTCGCTCCAGAAAACGTGTCGCCATTTCAAAATAGTTTACTAGTTCTCAGTCCCGTCAACTCTGATGATCTCTCCTTATATAGGGGAACTAGTAGCAGATGTCCCATTGCATGCTCCTCCATTGAACGTCGTCTTTGGACGCGGTTTTCTTGGCCCTCGAGCTAACTTTTGTCATTTTACAACTTGGTCAACTACGACCAGTAGCACTGGAAGATTAGTTGCCAGACACAAACCGTTTGCTCTTTTTCAATTCCGTCAGTTGCTATGAACTCCTGGTATATCTGGGGACACATAGAAAGATAGTTGTGGTGTGCGTGTTCATTGGGAGATAACCTTTGGAAGCAGTTTCTTAGCCTCCGAGCTCGTTTTGTACGTTTTGTAGCTAGTGAGAAAATGTAAAAATAGAAAACTGCGGACCCTCGTAGGGTTTCCAAATCACCCTGAAAACTTTTAACACATGCAAATAACTGTTTAAAACCCTTAGTGTATATCTGTTGTGTGAAATAGAACTTTTGACAAAATGGTGTTTTCTCTCTCTTCCCTTCTCTTTCTCTCTCCTGGGTTACAAAATGAAGAAGAAAAATGAAATGCAATGAATACATGTTTCTATACTTTTTATTTCGATTGGCAAATTGTAATTATTGTCTGATGTAAATGGGAAACTGAAAAATGACAATTATGATTGATTAGGTTGGATGCCATGCCAGCGAATTATCACTGATATCATGCTCACGTGGGTTTTGCAGGATGGATGATTGACGACACAAAAGGAGATGTGTAATTTTAATTATTGTAATTGTAATTTTTATAGGTCATTGTAAAATGAATAACTGCCTAATGTAGTCTCTTGTTACAGAAAAGTTATAATTGGAATTTGTTAATATGTAGGAGATGCTAGTTTTAGGGATAACTTAGGAAATGTGCTTCTAATCATCGGTTCAATTTGTTCTTAGTTGTGTATGGCAAAAAAAAAAAGGGTTTGATTTATACATAGTAAATTGAAATTGAAGATAATATCTTGTAGTACCTTCTCAGTATTCAATAAACGACTAAATTAATTACTGGGTCATCTTCTTACCTTGTAAACTTAATAAAGAGCTTTAATGGGAACACTTAACATTAATAAATTATCCGTGCATAACTTTCCTGCATGTGTGATTCTTTTTTTTACCATATAAGGAATTAAATCGTAGAACGACCTTAAACTTGCGCTCGATGCGACCTTCTAGGTTAGGTAAATACAACCCCTAGCTGGAGTTTACCGTCTGAGTCTTTATGTCTAGAGACATTGTCGTGAACCCATGTTTAGGAATGTCCTGGTCCCACCTACCCAGAGTATGCGGTTTCCTTCTAGATTTGGTAATCGCGAGAAGAATGTTCTCTCTTTAGGTCTGACACCAGGCTGAGTGGTGAAGATCACCTTGAAAGTCACCTTATGAGTCCTTGTTAGAAGGAATGTCTAAGTGGTGTAACCTTCCCATCTGTGGAGTAGGTAGATATATTACTCCCTTGTATCCTATTGGATTTCCGGGCCTTACGAAATTAGATCTAGAAATTCACTTCATCAGTGAATGAAATCCCTGTTGGATCCAAATGACCTAAATGAAGATGGCAATATAGTTGTTATATGTCTTGCATTCTCATTAGTGAACCCTTTTGTCCCTCGTAGATAAATGTCTTGTCTTGGGCTTGTGAAAATTTAGTGCCTTGATCTTTCACGAAAGGATTATAGGGTAAATACATTTTAACCTTAATCACACCTATAATAGAGATTGAATCCCTGGGAGAAACTGGAATTAAACTTAACCATGTGCTTCTTTAATATGCCAGATAAGTACTTTTGTAACTCTTGTGTTTAAAACGATAGTAATAATGAGATCCTAGTGTGACGCGAAAGTAACTCATATGAGAGTAAAACCAAAATTTTGAGGTTAGGAATAATGTCACTGGGAGTCCTTAAGACTTATTTTAAACATCTTCATGTGTTACAAAGAATATAAATTGCCTTGGTGCAACCAAACGTCGAGAAAACAAAAGATATACATATAAAAATCAAATTTGGAATTCAACAAATTATTGAACTATAATAATGGTAGCGAAATAACTATTCCGTGATCGATGGATGTTCTTGGGGAAAAAATCTATTTCAATCTATGTCTTCCTTAATCCCAATATTCCATCCTAACATCACGTTAGGTTCACTTGTGTAACAAGGTTAAATTCTAAACTTTGAATAAGCGTTTTGGGAAGCGTAATCTTAACATAAGAATGAGAGAGAATTTTGTATAAAATTTGAAGTATGGAAAATACTTATGTAAGTTATGAAGATTTGTCATAAGGGTAAAGAGAAAATTAAATGGTTGAACAATTAGTGAACTGTGAAACGAATTTTCAGAACATGTAGGTGGAAAAAGGGAGAAAATCATGCTTACCTAATAATGATCTTGGAAAGTTAGCCATAACTAAACTACATTTAAAATAATGATATGTCGTGGGTTCGACATTCCTAAAGTCACGTTTCTTGTGTTTGGGTCTTTGCTAGTATTCGTTCGTCGGGAAAAGCGTGGCATCGACGTGTTGATGCCGTCTGCATGTGTCTATGTGTGTCGATGACTTATGTGATTGTCGCATGTGCGTTGAGTCCTGTACTTGGAGCCCTTGCTGTGTTGTGTGTAGCATGTATTGTAAGTCAAAAAAATATCCTAGTATTTTACTGTTGTATTTGGGTGTGTAAAATGTGGGCACTACAAAAACACCATAAAAACCCTCAAATAGACATCAAATCCTAGAAATGAAAGATGCAAAGTGAGGGGTTAGACTGTCCTCAACCATCACAATGGTGGACTTACAACTAATTGTTACACTACATCTCAGACCTAATGTAGTTATGTGTGTTTGTGTGTGTAACAGTGCTCCTAGGTTGTCCTCGCGCTAATGATGCCAAGATAGCGGGAAATAGCTAGATAAAAATGTAAATGTGTGAATGGAATAGAATGAACTCCCCTTCCTATGCAGTGTGTATGCAAAGTAATGGCCCAAATGGAGTCCCTTTCTCTATGTAGATAGCTAGCCCTTGATAATAATAGTTCTCCCATATAATGGTATGCATGCTATATTTATATAGGGATCTCTTGTTTGAATTTCAACTCTAGTGACC
This sequence comes from Taxus chinensis, assembly GCA_019776745.2. Classification (NCBI taxonomy): domain Eukaryota; kingdom Viridiplantae; phylum Streptophyta; class Pinopsida; order Cupressales; family Taxaceae; genus Taxus; species Taxus chinensis. The sequence continues at coordinate 360,886,141 of CM034152.1, read as the reverse complement.
CAACATGTCGACTAGTACCTCAGTTGATGAGAGGGAAAATAAAAAAGACCGACCTTAAATGCCAAAAATAAAACCTAATACAAAGAGGACAAGGGCACCCAGGATAGATAGGGGTTCCTGGCGCTACCATCCAACCCTGGGCGCTGGTGTTTAGAGATTTGTGATGACAAATGAGTGAGAACTGACAGACATGTATCCCTAAGACCTAACCAAAATTGTGTGTATGAGTGAAAAGTGTGTAAGACAAATAAAAATAAAAACCCAAAAGACAAATGGGTGGACTATGGAATGGGTCATCAATGAATACTTTTCTTACGTAAGATCCATATATAAAACAACATACTTGGCAATATAATAATAGTATTAAGTGTGTGATTTTGTGTATATAGCAACATGTGATTAACAGAGAGCAATTGTGACACCCTTGTGACATAACTGAAACCATATTCATATATTTTATGTAGTCACAAACTCCTAGATCCAACCACCCATGCCTAGGCACCCCTATCCTGTCGTGGGTGCCTTTGTTCATAATTGTTCGTGAGTTACAAAATTTACAAATATTAATTACAACATTGTTTTCATCATGTGCATCACTTTTCCCTACCCAAATCAGTTCCAGATTGCACAGAAATTAGCTAAGTTCTTTTATCTCCCTCTCTTTCTTAGGGTTTCATACTTTAAATCTTAGTGTTCCTGTGTCATTACTATATTTCAGCATTTATACATCATTTATTTCAATAGTAACTCTGTAATTATATTTAATTCAAATTAAATTAAATAACAAGTATGTGGGTTGTACCTTAGGGTCATATGGCCTTCTTCGATTTAAGAGACGCAACTACGTGCATAGAACAGGAGATTTGTGTAGGTTTGTTCTTTTAGATGCGCATCGAGCTCCTTATGCGGTTCATCCTGTGGTTAAGAAGATGCATGTGGACTTGAGACAGTTATACTTTTGGTCTTGGTTGTGCAATGATATTGCAGATTTTGTAGCCCATTGTTTTGATTTTGAGAGGGTGAAGGCCTAACATTCTCACCTCTCAGGCCTTCTTTATCCATATGATATTATAGAGTAGAAGTGGGACATGGTTTCCATGAATTTTATTGTTAGTCTTCCCACTTCATCATATCATCATGATGTCATATAGTGACGGTGAAATATCCCTTTCTAAAAAATAACAAGTCGAAGACCCTTAGCCTATTTTTTGTTTCCTGACGTCTAAAGGATGTAATAAAGGGAAACTAATCTTAATAATTTAATTCAAAGTGCATATTAATTTTTTTTATAAGCATTTTAATAATTTATTAGTGATAAAATAATAAAAGAAAAAAATTTACTTTATTTTTATTTTCCCCTAGAGGAAAATTGTGAACCCATATAGGGATGAAAAAAAAGGGGTAAATAAATATTAAATCAAGAGGAAAATATTAAATAAATAAAAAAGTGTTGATTGGCCCTTTTAGGTGGCAAGAAAAGTTATAAAAGCAAGTCACCGTATATGGAGAAGGCATCAATTTTACATATTTTTCTATCTCTAAAATTTGGTTGAGTGATTTACTTTACATTTTTACCTCAAAGGATGAAAACCCTTTGAAGTGTTTGCATTAGAGGATGAAAACCCTATATTTCCAAGGTTGAAGAATGAAAACTCTCCATCCTTTGTGGTAGTAATCTCTATTCAGGGGTTTCCATTTATTTTCAAGGATCTCTTTTTGAATTCCAACAGTATTTGAAGGTCAAAGTTACAGATTTGTATGGTTTCCAACTAAAATTTTGGAACGAGATTCATAGAAATAATATTATAATATTCTTCATTAATCAACTAGAGAAAGCCATACAATTATATAGGTAGAAATTCTCTTATAAACAAGGAGCTTCTCTGAACAACGTAGCCCACAATTCTCTCCACAAACACCTCTATACGCGAGCTGTTAAAACAACTCACAACAATAATATTCACCTAATAATATTTTCTACCCATATTTATTTTCCAATCATGTGAGCACTAAATAATTTTCCTAACATTCCCCCCTTAGTGCGAACATGGGGAAAACATGCCTTTGTACTTGCACCTGCTTATGATCTGGTGATTTTCACAGGATGATCACAAACCTCAAGGCTGGTTTTGCAAACGGTTGACCAAAATCTGAGAATGGTGGTTTTGCAATTGGTTTACCACAAACCACAAAATCGTATGGTTTTGCAAATGGATTAACCAACTAACCGAAGAATGGTGGTTTTGCTATTGGTTTACCACAAACCACAAATGAAGGTTTTCAAGTGGTTTACCTACAACCACATCATGATGTGCCAAGTAGTATTATCAGTCCTCATCAATATCTCACTGCACGAAATAACATAGGAAAATTTGTTGAATTCTGTTGCTTATGCACACAAACTAAAAACTGGAAATAAAACATTGGATCATGTTCCCCCCTCAATGTGAAAATTTCCACTTATTGAAAACAGGAACGTTGCAAACAAACACACAGCGGAAAACACACTGCCCAAACTGAAAGCAAACACACACACCACAAAAATGCCACCATAACATATATGCGTCCCCGTCATTGGCGACTAACGAGAGGTCGCTGATTGACCTCCAACCTCTTGTGCCTCCGTCCTCCAGTTTCATGCTACTAGTTCAACTGGATGTGATCATGGGGCTCAATGGTTGCCAGGATGTCGGGTAACACCGAAAATGCGTTCATAAGGCAATTTTTTTTTTTTTTTTACAATATTTGACTTTTTGACTTTTTGACAGTGGACCCAAAAAGACTTGACATCAACTTGATAATGGACTTGACAGACGTACTTTTGATGATAAAACAAAAATTGACTCTTTTGATAGAAATTTTGACTCACACTGACATACTAAACCCATTTGATTATGACATTTAGGGAAGGATTAAAATTGACAATGAACATTGTTTAATCTCAATTTATTATTTGTAAAGAACACATAACATGAAAGATAAACGGACACAATTTTGACATACAAAAAGATTTAAACACATAGACTATGTGATAAAATCAAACTAAACAAAAAATAATTAAAAAAACTTAATGGACTCCAAAGCTAAACATGGAACTTAAACTTTAATTCTAAAGACCCAAATTAACCTACTTGTCACCACATAACAAAAACTCTGGTTAATGCAAAGACTGTCAAAAATCATAGAAAGGCGATGCTTTCAATACCAATGATAAAGCCGTGTCAATGGGAGGAGATCTGTGCTCGTGATGTTGTCTTGTGGAAATATCGGCTTTGTGATTCGAATGCAGTGTTGGAGATAAGATCGATGGAAGGAGCCATGTTTGAGATCGATTGGTGAGAGGAGTTCACCAAATTCATAGAATCCGAGCCAAGATGTGAACAAAGTCACCAAAAATGAATCTACCGGAGCTAACTTGAGCATAGAACTGACAAGTTGCAGAAGGCTGTGTGTAATTTGCAATCATATTTCTTTAGTGCCCACACGTGTAACTGTTCCTCATCATATCCATGCACTTCTTTTTACAGCAGTACGCTCTCCCACCTTCAAACTGTTTAATAAAAATTGACACCTAGCTTCCACCGTGTGAACAAGCCTAATTTGATGCAGATCTCACCATATACAACGTTTATATCATATCTTTCATAACACGCCAATTACTGACAGGTGGCTGTCAAAACTACAGTCATATAGCTGGAGATTGCTCAACGTTCGTGTGAATGAAAATATTAAAATACATAAGACTGCTACACATTGTCTACCACACGCAAGACAAATCTATCAACGATGTAAATTATTGACAGAGGATATAGTTTTGAATGAAGATACCAGACTCCTCACAGAATTTGGGAATGTTTGAAGAGCTCGCAGCACAATACAGTGTCTTTTCTCCAAATATATAGGTGTTGTGAATGCCAAGGCTAACCTTGCCAACAATATAATATGTACTACAGTCAAATTCGGCAGTCACCACTCAAGATCATGTTAGGAGATCATCGATGCATTACTGAACAATGTAGAAACTGAGCTGAGCATAGGATCAAGCCAATGAAATCACGAACTCACGACCAAATGGAACTATCAATGTATGAATTTATTTGAAGACTCTCATCTTGGATTATCCTTGCTTTGATGCCAAATGAAATTTTTGTACAAGCTTCACAGAAATAATATTCTAATTTTCTTCATAAATTCAACTAGAGCAAGCCATACAATTATATAGGTAGAAGTGCTCCTATAAACAAGGAGTTTCTCCGAACAACTTACCCCACAATTCTCTCCACAAACTCCTATATACGCTAGCTGTTAAAACAACTCACAACAATAATATTCACCTAATAATATTTTCTACCCATATTTATTTTCTAATAATGTGAGCACTATATAATTTTCCTAACACCAACTAGGGTTTGAAGACACAAGTGTTGAGGTAGATTTATACCTTCAGATTCAGCGATATCTAGGGTTACCTACACCCTTATGGGTGGAGTTTAACACATTCTAGGGCATGAATCTCTCAGATCTCATCACTAATATCCATGTCATAATTTTGGAGGCCATATTTAGATTATTTTTAGTGGATTTGGGCTTTGGAAACCTCTTTTCCAGTCATGTATGTAACGTAATTTTCTGTAGACGTTTTTTAAATTTTCATCTCTTCTTATTGGTCGGAAAATTTATTTTTTTGGTGTTCTTTCATCGATGATAAATTTTTATTATTTTTGGTGAATATTTGATCAAGTTTAAATCAGTTTTGAATATCATTAATCTCCAAGGTAAGTTACATTTTCCCTAATAAATTCATATCTGCATTAATTTTGTCAAGTATACATTATATAAATAACTATTAGAGATTATATTTGTGGTTATTCTCTTTGGGGGCATAAATTTTCCTATTGGGGAAATTACAGTGATATCATAGGATGTTCCTTTCCATACTATGAAGTAGTTTATATCTGAATGCACAAGGAAAAATTGACTCATGTTTATCAAGAATAAATCAGACTCCAAAGAAAGGAACAATGGATGAGTGTGATCAGATACCTCCTCTTACAGATAAGATGAGTTTTATGCAAGAAGTAATTACAAGGAACCGAAGGGAGTTGTAACATGTCTTAAAGGAATCTCACATGGAGATGTATGATGCATTGACATGATCTATTATGGACTTGGCTAAGGTTTACATACACACAATATTAACAAATCAACGAACTATGGATCAACAAATAATGGTGAAGGAAGCTCATTTGCTCAAGGAAAGATCTCCATTAAACCTCCTCCTCTTATATTTAAGGCCAAATTTCTTTAGGAAGAGTCGCAACCAGTTGTGTTATATCCACCAAGTTATATGGAGAACATAGAGGCATGGGGTCAAGAATATGTAACCCTCAATTTCAAGGTGAGATATATGTTGTCCTTCAAATATTTCTATGAGTTGAATAATAGTAAGGGCATAAAAAAGAATAGAAGACCTCAAGAAGAGAAACCCATAGAAGCCATAAAATCCCCCATCACCATTTCTAAAGTAGATCCCTTGACTGATTTTCCAAACAAAACCATAAAAACACAAGGGTTTGGAGAAATCATGGGGCATGTGTCAAGGAATGAGAATGAAATTACAGAGCATGCAATCCAAGGTAAAAATATTTTATTGTTTGATGATGAATTGTTGATGTCCAATGTTAGCATAGAACCGAGTATTAGTAGAGACAAATCAGATATGAGGAATGGTACTCCTCAAGTTGTGACAGCGAAGAGTATGGAAAGTTCTTTCAAAAGAGAGCATATTACATGGGATACAAATTATGTGGTAAGAGACACATCCTCTTTTTTACTAAAAAATCTCTATTGTGATGATATTCAACCCATTTTGGACAAGAATGCTAAGAGTTCGGTACATCCAAACCAAGATGTCATGAAGACAAAGAAAAATGAAGATCTTGATGATACTCCAAGGTATGAAAGGAATGGTAACATATCATATTTATTGTTTCATATTTGTTTCCTTCATGAGAAGCATGATAAAATAAAGAATGAAGTTTTCAATATGGAATGTGTGGACCCCTTGATCCAAATTCATGTTTATGAGCATCATGAGAACTAGATATTTCGGCAAGAACTCTCTCATTTGACAGGAACAAGATCTAGACCCTTGGAGCACTACAACATTTTCTACATATTGGACATTACACTCGGGCATATGAGTTTGCAATTGCTCGAGGGCAAGAAATTTGGGGAAGGGAGGAATGAAATATCCCTTTCTCAAAAATAATAAGTCGAAGACCCTTATCCTATTTTTTGTTTCACGATAGCTAAGGGGTGGAAAAAATGGAAACTAATCATAATAATTTAATTAAAAGTGCATGATAATTTAATTATAAGCACTTTAATAATTTATTAGTGATAAAAGAATTTTAAAAAAAAGTCACTTTATTTTTTTCCCCTAGAGGAAAAATGCAACCCATATAGGGACATAAAACAAGGGGTAAAGAAATATTAAATAAAGGGGAAAATATTAAATAAATAAAAAGAGTTGATTGGCCCACTTAAGTGGAAAATGTGCCAAAAAAAGTTATAAAAGAAAGTTTCCATGTATGGAGAAGGCATAAATTTTACATATTTTTCAATCTCTGAAATTTGGTTGAGCTATTTACTTTCCATTTTTACCTCAAAGGATGAAAACCCTTTGAAGTGTTTGCATTAGAGGACAAAACCCTCTATCGCCAAGGTTGAAGAATGAAAAATCTTCACCCTTTGTGAGAGGACACTCTATTTAGGGGTTTCCATTGATTTCAAGGATCTATTCTGCACTCCAGTAGTATTTAAAGGTCAAGTTGTAGATTTGTATGGTTTTCAACTAGGGTTTGAAGACACAAGTGTTGGGGTAGATTTCTAGCTTCATATTCAACTAGATCTAGGGTAGAGTTTGACACATTCCAGGGCACGGTTTTACCGGATCTCATCACCAACATATTTTTATAAATTTGGAGGCCATATTCATCTTTGTTTCAGTGGATTTGGGATTTGGAAACATATTTTCTAGTCATGTCTGTAAGTTGATTTTATGCATACTTAAGTTTTCAACTCTTCTTCTTGGTCAGAAAATTTATTTTTTTGGTGTTCTTGCATCTATGATAAATTCTTATTATTTTTGGCAAAGATTTGATCAAGTTTAAATAATTTTTGAATATCATTAATCTTTAAAACAAGTCACATTTTCCCTAATAAATTCATATATGCATTAATTTTGTCAAGTATACATTCTATAAATTATTGTCAAAGATCATATTTGTGGCTAATCCATTTGGGGGCATAAATTTTCTTATTGGGGACATTACAGATTTTTTTTAATATATTTCTCCCACATGTTGGCAAGGATCACAACTCTGATGCCATTGTAATGTCTCCAATGGGTCAAATTCTGACCCCAAAAGGAACAACCACAAATCTAATTTCTAATAATAAATTATAGAATATATATTTGATAAAAATGCTACAAATATGAATTATTCATGTAAAATGCAACTTGCTCTAGGATTTGTTATTCCACAAAACTGAAGTAAAATCACTCAACTCTTTACCAAATCAAATCAGATATTTTATATATACAAGAACATCAGAAAAATACCAAATTTCTGACCCAAAGGAGGGCTGAAATTTTTATTAAGCATTTGCAAATGAACAACTTACATACTTAGCTAAAAGTAAAGTTTCCCAAGCCCATAATATATGCAAATAGTTGAGTTTGGCCTCTAAAAATTAGATAATTAAACTAAAAAATTAGATTATATCCAAAAAATTCCATAGAGTGTTCAAAACACTCCCATAAGTGGGTCACTCCAATAGAAATTTTTTGAAAATTCATGTTAGAAATCAACAACAAGCTTCCACCTTTAAACCCTAACTGCAAACAATATAGATTTGTAACTTAGGGCCTTCAACACTGTTAGAACTTCATAAATAGATCTTGAAAATCAATAGAAACCATGAGTACAGCTTCCTCTCACAAAGGATGAAGAGTTTTCATTCTTCAATCCTTGGCAATATATAGTTTTCGTCCTCTAATGAAAACACTTCAAAGGGTTTTCATCTTTTGAGGTAAACTAGAAAGGAAATAGCTCAACCAAATTTTAGAGATGAAAATATATAAAAAGTGATGCTTCAATAGAATGTGGTGACTTGATTTAATAACTTTCCTTGGCATCTTTACCACACAAAAGGGCCAATCATCTACTTTCACTTTATTTAACATTTTCCCCTTGCTTTACAATATTTAATATTTCTTTACCCTTTGTTTTATTTCATCCCCATATGGGTCACATTTTTCCTTTTGGGGGGAACAAAAACTAAAGTGGCTTTTCTTTTTCTTTTATTATTTTGTCACTAATAATTAATTTAAGTGTTTATAATAAAATTCCATTATGCACTTAAAATTAATTTATTAGGACTATTTTTCCTTCTTTCTTACTTCCTTAGCCGTCGGGAAACAAAATTAGGTTAAGGATCTTCGACCTACTACTTTCAAGAATTAATTACAAGGAGCCAAAGGGAGCTGCAACAGGTCTTGAGGGAATCTCACAAGCATATGTGTGATGAATTGACAAGATCTATTATGGACTTGTCTAAGGCTCTACATGGACACAATATCAACAAATTGGTGAACTAAGGAACAACAAACAATGGTGAATGAATCTCATTTAGTCAAGCAATGACCTCTATTAAACCTCCTCCAATATTCAGGGCCAAATTCCTTTAAAAATAGGCACAACTAGTTGAGTTAGATCCACCAAGTGATATGGAGGACATAGAGACATGGGGTGAGAAATATGCAACCCTCAGTTTCAAGGTGAGGGATACATTATCCTTTAGAGATTTCTGTGAGTTGAATAATAGTACGGGAACTAGAAAGAATAGAATATCTCAACATGGGAAATTTGCGGGAGCCATAAAATCCCCCATCACCATTTCCAAAGTAGATCCCTTGACTGATTTTCCAAATAACTCCATAAAGATACAAGGGTTTGGATAAATCATGGGTTCTGTGTCAAGGAATGAGAAGGAAATTATGAAGCATGCAATACAAGGTAACAATATTTTATTGTTTGATGATGGATTAGACTTAAATAAGAGCCATGAAGACATTCGAAATATATATGAACAAGGTATGAATTTGAAATTCAAGATGTAAGATGAGGAACTTGTTCTATAAGGTATAAGAAATGGTACCCCTCAAGTTGTGACAACCAAGTGTATGGAAAAATATTTCAAAAGAGGGAAAATTGCATGGGCTGAAGACTGTGTGGTAAGAGATACATCCACTTTTTTATCACAATAGTTCTATCATGATGATATTCATCTTATTTCGGACAAGAATGCTAAGTATTTGGTACAACAAAGCCAAGATATCATGAAGGAAAAAGGGAATGAAGATCTTGATGACACTCCAAAGTATGAAAGGAATGGTAACATGTCATATTTATTGTTACATATTAAACCATTTCAGATTTGTTTTCCTCATGAGAAGCATGATAAATAAAGGATAAAATTTTCAATTTGGAACATGTGGACCCCTTGATCCAAATTCATGATTATGAGCATCATGAGAACTACATATGTTGACAAGAACTCTCTTATTTGACAAGAACATGATCTAGACTCTTATAACACTACACCATGTTTTATCTCTTGCAAATGGCACTTCGTCAAATGAGTTACAATTGCTTAAGGGAAAGCAATTTGGGTAAGGGATGATTATAATATCCCTTCTTGAAAGAAACAGGTCAAATACCCTTAGCATAATTTTGTTTCCCACCGGCTAAGGAAGTAAGAAAGAAGGGAAACTAGTCATAATAAATTAATTTTAAGCGCATACTAAAATTTTAATATAAGCACTTAAATTTATTATTAGTGACAAAATAATAAAAGAAAAAGAAAAGTCACTTTACTTTTTTATTCCCCCCTAAAGGAAAAATGCGACTCATATGGGGATGAAATAAAGCAATGGGATAAAGAAATATTAAATAAAGTAAAACAAGGGGAAAATATTAAATAAAGTAAAAGGAGTTGATTGGCCCTCTTATGTGGCAACTATGTTGAGGAAAATCATAAAAAGCAAGTAGCCACACCCTATTGAGGCATCACTTTTATATATTTTCATCTCTTAAATTTGGTTGAGCTATTTGCTTTCCATTTTTACATCAAAGGACGAAAATCCTTTGAAGTTTTTGCATTAGAGGATGAAAACCCTCTATTTCCAAGGATTGAAGAAAAAAAAATATTCATTGTTTGTGAGAGGAAGCTCTACTCAGGGGTTTCCATTGATTTTTAATATCTATTTATGAAGTTCTAGTAGTGTTTAAGGCTGTTTTCAACTAGGGTTTGAAGGTGGAAGCTTGTTGTTGATTTTGACTTTACATTTTCAACCTTTTTTATTGGAGTGATCTAAACAGTCTAGGGCACATGTAGATCAGATCTTATTTTTAGTTTAATTATCATATTTTTATAGGCCAAATTAAGCTAGTTTGCATGTATTTTGGTCTTGGGAAACTTCACTTTTAATTAAGTTTGTAAGTTGTGCATCTGCAGATTTTTTAATAAGATTCCAAACCTCTTTTGGTCAGAAATCTGGTATTTTCTTGATGTTCGTGCATATATAAAATTTCTGATTTATTTTGGTAAAGAGTTGAGTGATTTTACTTTAGTTTTGTGGAATACAAAATCCTAAAGAAAGTCACATTTTCCATGAATAATTCAGATCTGCAATAATTTTATCAAATATATATTCTATAATTTGTTATTTGAAATCATATTTGTGGTTATTCCTTTTGGGGTGAGAATTTGAACCATTGGGGACATTACATATGGTGGACAAGTTGACCAAAATTGTATGCTTCTCTCTAACGAAGATCACTTATTATGTAGTTGTCATTGCTTAGGTTTTTATGGATGATGTGGGGAGACTTCATGGTATTCCTAGGACGATCATTTGTGATCGTGACACTATTTACACTTCTAAGTTTTGGACATATTTTCAATCAGCCTTGGGGACTCAAATCAATTTCAGTTTAGCGTACCACCCTCAGACAGATGGATAGACAGAGAGGGTGAACCAGGTGCTAGAGGATATGGTTATGATTTATGTGATGGATCAACAGAAGAAGTGGGAGCATTATATGTATCTGTTTGAGTTTTCTTATAACAACAGTTTCCATAGTTCCATTGGTATGGTACCTTATCAAGCCTTGTAAGGGAGACCTTCCAAGAAACTATTGATCTGGGACAGATTAGATGATAGGATTGTTCTTATCCCCACTTATCTTTAGGATATGGAGTAGAAATTTGTTCTCATCAGGTAATGTTTGGAGTAGGCTTTTACACGCTAAAAGGCTTATATTGACACGAAGAGGGTAGAGCATCACTTCCTTGTAGGTGACAAGGTATTTTTGAGTGTGTCTGCATAATATTCTAATATGTCATGGAACAGGCTCTAAGTTATTCCCTCGGTATGTTGGGCCTTTTGATATTTTGGAGGTTATTGGTCCAGTTGCCTATTTCTTAGCTCTATCATCATGCTTATCTCATGCCCACGACGTGTTTCACGCTCAGTTCCACAGAAGTATGTTCTTGACACATCTCATGTTTTGGATTGGTCGGCCTTATATGTGGAGGCTAAAGGATAGTGTATTTTGGAGCCCATGTTTATTCTAGAGCACATGAGGTTGACCCTTCAAGGGAAAGACCTGGACCAGGTTAGAGTCTAATGGGATAGATATGATGATAATTTAGCTACTTAGGAGGATGTGACACTATTGCGGGCCCAATATCCTTACCTCTTTTAGTGACTTCCTAGAGGAAGTCAATTTCTAGGAGAGGGGGATGTAGTGCCCACCTATTTTTCTTATTCTCATTTTGAGATTTACCAATTCATTGTATCATGATTATCAATATTAACAGGGATATTACTGCTATAAACTACTATTTTGATGTAACATTGCTTCATGATAGGGTTATTTGCTAGCACTAAGATGCTAACTCTTGTTAATAGGTTATCGATGGGGCATATGATGCCCACGTTTATTGATCATTTAGATGTGTTGAGATTATATCATCATTGGATTTGATCACGATATTGTATTGTTAATAGATTAATCCTATATGCATGGTCGTAAACCTTCTTTCTATGTTTGACGATTCATTATAATGATATACTTCTTAACTAGTGTGATTGTGTATGGATGATTGTTATGATGCATATATATGTTATCATATTTTTGATAATTAGTATTAGACACATATGATGTTTTCCTTGAGTGTGCATATGACAAGTGTTTAGCCATGTCAAAAACATGGGATTCCTTATACATACTCCAACTAACACAACATGCCTTAAAGGGCCAAAGTTTTCCTTCCTGATGATTGTGATACCTTATTAATCTTGTTTAGACCTTTGTTTATTTTTGAACCTTCATACCTATGTGATTGTAATGGTCCATCTCTTCGTAATGTGGAATGTGTATACATCTAGATTGATATAATTTCTATGGTTTAAGCTTACCTCTCTTGTTTAATGTTTAACTAGTGCTTAATGCTACCCCCTTTGTGGCTTTTGGCATCTTATGGATTTGTGATGTTGTGCTTGGGCTAAGGAGGGATTAGGAAACCTAATATTGGATTAGGTGAGCCTTATTTCCCCTCCTAAATGCCACATATTTCCCAAACTCGGACTGGGAAAGATGTGCCATTTATGAAGGCTAAAATGCAAGCAAATGACCTCATTTGCATTGAAAATAGGCCCCAGCCCCTATCCCTATGGGTGGGTGGGCTCTTTTCAAGCCTATTGGCCCATTTTGCCTCCTCACTCACTTCTTCATTGTGAAATTTTGAATTTGGGGAATGTGTTGGAATTGGGGAAATTCTAATGAGTGTTTGGGATTTATTTTACTTTCCTCTCTCTTTATTTTGAATGTAATTTTGGAGGATGGGCATTGGTTATAGTTTTGATGGAGGGTGAAACTTTTCAACCTCCCATTAACTTGTATGGTGGTTTCCTCTCCTTCATAATCCCTCTTGTTTATGGTTATGAGGTTATTTTATTGCACTTTTTTTTTGGAGCATTGTGTTTTTGGGAAATCTTAGAGAGAAAGTGAGTGAATTGATGAACCAACTTGGGATTGGATTTTGGCTTGAATTTCAAGGTAGGATCTAGCTCATTTTTTCTTCTTATTTTGTTACGTAATCGAATTGTTGCATGTAAAAATGTTGCTTGTAAGAAATGAAAATTTTGAATTTTTAAATCTTTCTTTACTTTACTCCATCCACCCTTGACGGGTGTGAATTTTGGAGCTTGTTTAGGAAGAGGTAAAAATCCCTTCCTTATCCACTTTCAATGCATGTTGTTCATGCTCGAAAGAATCTTGATTTACCCCAATACATTTGGTTTATAGGTAGGGGTTGATTTCCATTTGGTTTGGAAATCAACCCCTATCTTCATTTAAGGAAACTTAGAGTTTTAAAACCCTTAATGGAGAGGGTAATGGAGTGATAAGGGGAGTATAATGGAGTGATAAGGGGTGAAATTTGTATGAAGAGATAATGGGATATTTGGTGCTAAATTTGAAGTATTATTGGTTTCTTAGTTAGGATTATTTCATCCCCTCTTCCCATGAATGAATTTTGGTGCTTCTCTTTGTTGTTTTGCCTTCGTGTAATTGACTTGGGATGCAATTTTAAAACCTTGTTTGAATGTGAACAAAATATTTTCACCTTAGTTCTAGTTGGAGTTATGTTTTCCTATTTCCCATGGGCTTGGAGGGAGGCTAACATGCTTTCTTGGTTTCCTTGGAGGCGTGCGATGATGCCATTTGGTTGGGTGGTCAACCAAGCTTACTTCTATGGTTGTTTTGGATTTCTATTGTGTTGTTTTAGAGCTTGGAGTGGATCTATTTTTGGGAGAAGATTACAAGTTTTCTTATTGTTGGAAAGTTGTTTAAATTTGGAAAAACTTTGTCATGTTGTCTCCACTTTAGTGGAGTGCTTGTAACTTGCATTTTTAGTTGTTTTTATTTCTTATTATTTCAAAGAAAAATGTACGAATTAGACCTCCAAATCTAAAATTTTGTAATATTGAAATGATATTCTAAAAACTCATGAAAGGATTGGTTTTTGGTTGTTTAAAAGTGCATTTTGTTTGTTGTTATAAAATGGGTTTTCACCTTGATTTCAAAGGCTATAAGTTGATGTTATAATCCTTGTTCTCCCTATTTAAACCTTACTTTTGGAAATTAAATAAATCAGTTTAAGGGATAAAGTAAACTTAGAATGTTTATGGTAATATGGAATGAAATTATCTCTCCTTTTTTCATAACTAAAATATGAAACTTTTTTACTTAATCTTCCCTTCAAAGGAATTAAGAAACAATTTGCATACTTATTTTAAAATCTCATAATATTTGTTGTTGTATCATTCAATTTTAGAAGATGAAATAATTTTGTTCAAGTTACATTTTTCTTATTCAAATTGAATAATGTTGCTATTACACACTTGATGTCTATAATATCTCCATTTTCCAACTTAGTTTCTATGATCATGTATAAGCTTACTTATTATCCTTTAAGAAAAATGTCTTAAGATTGTTCTCATTGAAATATGTATTCTATACTATCCAAAAATTGTGATAGTCTATAACTAATTGTTTTTACTTGTTTGTGCAATATCTTCCTGTGTGTGTGTGTGTGTGTGTGTGTGTGTGTGTGTGTGTGTGTGTGTGTGTGTGTGTGTGTGTGTGTGTGTGTCTAAATATATATAGTAATTTCTTATATTTCTCTCAGCGTGCGCGTGCGTGTGCGCGTGTGTGCGCGTGCGTGTGCGTGCGTGTGCGTGCGTGTGTGGGTGTGTGCGTGTGCGTGTGCGTGCGTAGTAATTTCTTATATTTCTCTCATTGAAAAATTACTAAGTAGAGAGTTGCGTGTGCGCGTGCGTGCGCGTGCGTGTGTGGGTGTGCGTGTGCGTGCGTGTGCGTGCGTGTGTGGGTGTGTGCGTGTGCGTGTGCGTGCGTGTGTGGGTGTGTGCGTGTGCGTGTGTGTGCGTGTGTGTGCGTGTGTGTGTGCGTGTGTGTGCGTGCGTGTGCGTGCGTGTGTGTGCGTGTGCGTGTGCGTGTGCGTGCGTGCGTGCGTGTGCGTGCGTGTGTGCGTGTGTGTGTGCGCGTGCGTGCGTGCGCGTAATTACTAAGTAGAGAGTTAGAACTCTTAAATGTTTCTGTACTTAATGAAAATTAAACTATTGTTCCAATAATAACACTATCAAGAAATAATACTTGCAAAATGAACTTCACACACACACACACATATAGATATAAATATAGATATATGTATGCATGCATGCATGCATGTGTGTATATATATATATATATTTCATCATAGATCAACTTATAATCTTATGGCATGGAAATGAATTAATACAAATTGTATTGTTTGAACAAATCATATTATGCAAATAGTTTGTTTAATATATATAAAAGAAAAAATATGGAGTGGGGAGGGTGGGACGGATGTCCCAACCCATCCCAATTCCCTCCATGTCAAGATGTTGGGTTGTGGCATACGCCACAACCATGACTGTGGCATATGCCAAAGCCCATTCCCCTCAGCCTCACTCCCACATCCACGGAAATGCCATGGCCTTCCCTCGTTCTGTCCCATTCTCATAGGCCTTGGAAGGACCCATCCAACCATGGCATGTGTCTATTTAGACTCAGTCTACCCATTTGGGATTAATATTACTTCGGCCCGTGTGAAACAAAAACTACACACACACACACACACACACACACACACACACACACACACACATATAGATATGTGTGTGTATGTATTCGTATGAACAAAAATTTGGATATATATCTTCACATAAATAAAATAACCATTCACAATTATTCTTTGTGGAAGAGCCATTATTAAAAGGAAATAAGAAAATTGCATATTCTTTCATGGATCGAGTAATAACCAAAGGAGAAGAAATGGGTTTTTAATCCCACAAAACAATACTCAGATCATACCCCATTGGGTTCAAAATAGAATGAAAATAATAAATGGAGTGATTCCACCGTTGGTAAGCCTGTTTGAGCTCCATGTGATCTTCCCTCCTTGCCTCCATCCCGAAAACCTAAAACCAAACCAAAAAAACTTGCAACCAAATGAAATGAGAGAAGGATAAAAAAATAAAAGGATTTTAGGTTTTATGTGAACTATATGAAATTTTAGGGTTTTATCATCTAATGGTGGAGATCTTTTCAAAGCTAAGGGCTCTCGTTTAATTTAATTTTATCTTAAGTGTTATAAGGTTTCCCTCACTTTTAAATTTAATTAATTGGAATCCATTTTTAACTTGTCCAATTAATATTTTTTAAGGAATGGGTCCATTTAGGGAACTAAATTAGACCTGTGATTGTTTTAACCACTAGTGGGATTTTTGTCATCACTTTATCATTATTAAAATGATTATTATTATCGTGATTAATTAAACTATTATAATCCCTCCCGACACGATAATTTTAATTGAAATTTAATATTGTATCTAAAATTCTCCATCGCAATTAAATCATCCCCGACATTTCTAAATCACTTTATTGTTCTAAAATTGTGTAAGTGACGTTATGCCAACTCTACGTCTTCTAATGTCTTAAATACGATGTGGTCACAACAACATAAATTTTAATACTATCTCCATTGTATTTTAATCTTAAGTGGAGTTTTCATTTCATCATATTTGCGACTTAGTCACATTGTGAAGTTCATTATCGTAATGTGTTATCTTAAATCACTCTGGCATATACTTTAAAAAAGTTATTGCCATCATTATTACTATTAATATGATTGCTCAGGATTTTATCATTATCTTTTGGATGTTTTGGACCTCACGTTGAATGGGGCGTGAAATTATACATAATAGGACTTGATTCCTTAGATAATGGAGCTCTACAAACACTACCCCCTAGCTCAATTAAACATAGGCTTGATAGACTTTCCCTATTTTGACTCTCTACAATATTTTTAGCTTCCAAAATCTTTGAATGACACTTAATTCTACAAGATTTGGACTACCTCACACCTTCACTATTCTTTTCTACTTATAAAATCATGAGGGAGAGTAAATATTCCTTTCCAAGTAAAGATACCCTTGCAAAGTTTCTATATTATGTATAGAACATCGTTGATCTCATCATCCAATTTATGGGTGACCTCTCATAAAATTGTATCCATTAGATCAAGGTATATCAAGTTTCCCAATTTTCACTTGGGTGAAGAAAATGGATAATTACCCATGTGTGCTTCTAATTATATCGATGTCGACAAGTGAAAAAAAGAACAAGCTCTTTGAAGGACAAAAAAATGAACACTCGTCAATAGGCGTTAAAGGATTAAAGACCCAAAAGACTAATAATTTTCCAAGTGTGGTTATAAGTCCTTGTGTGTGCATTTTTGCATGGTTTCTACCCAAGGTTATTTTATTGTGTATACCTCTCTCTTCATGCCAAAGCTTCATCTTGTTTAAATGAATCAATGCACAATGTTATCAATAATTGCACAAGCTTTTATTTTCCACTCTTAATTTTTTTCTATTGATGTAAGATTATAAGTGAACCTATATGTTCTTGAATCATGCACCTTGGATAAGAAATAAATTTCACTCATGTATAAGTGTGTCACTAAAATCCTTTAATGGAATGAATTCATTTAGAAATTATTTTTGCGCTAAGTCGAGATGCATCCTTGACTTCTCTACCCTTTCATTCCACTAGATATTCATTTTACTCCTTATGTGTTGCCTTCATTACATGTATCATGCCCACTTTTTTGACCTAAAATTATAGCTAAAATTAGGGTAATATTTAATAAAAAACTTAGTAAACAGAAACACCAAGTTTGTTTCTACAACATTATATAAACACAACTCACATCATAACCACTAGCCGAGCATGTTACAATTTAGTATTAATTACTTGTTTATTATTTTATATTGTGGAACATTTAGAGAGCACTAGGATACATATTACAATCATGAAAAGGTTAGGATTTCATCATGTAAGTCATATGTTCTTCCCTCTAGGAGGTACCAAACTTCCACTTTCAGCAATCTTTCTAAAGGGTAGAGAATTAGTCCAAGAGGAAGCATATCCATCGCTAAGGTAAACACCCACTAATCTTTCAATAGGAAAAACCATGTAATTCCAACATTATAATATTTTGTTCACAACATCCTTTTAATGATATCTTAGGGCTAGTCTTATCCACCTCTTTCTAAGGGATAAATAAACACATTGTGGAGGCATCACTAGACTCATGTATCAAAGCAAAAAGTGTAAGGCATTACCCATGTAGTAACATATTGATTATGATATAAACTAGAGGATCTTATGTAAGGATTTAATAACTTCTACACTCAAGATAGGAGGAAAGTTACATGTTTAGGTTGATTGGTATGTTTTACTATTGAAATTGAATTTAAGCATACTTAACAAGAAACTTTTAAAGGGCTAACACCCAAGTTAGAGGTCCTTGTCAGCCTACATGCTAATGGAGAGTCACATATGTGTGACATGCTCCATGCATCATTATAAAAAGTAGTGGTATGGTTTAAATATGAGCTACTCAAGACACCTTATAATGGTAAACCCATTAAGAGATTAGTCTCATCATAAGTTTCTTCTTGCACATACATCAAGATATTTTTTACACAAATTCTTAAATAATTTACTTCACACAAGGTTTATAATTTATCTTTTAGTCATGATTGAATCAAGGGGAACATTGTAAAGGTAAGATATTTTAGACACTAAAATTAGAACAAAATCATAATTACGTTATTTTTTTATTGTACTTATATATATGCGAGTCCTAAATAATGAAACCAAGTTGTAGTGGTATGATTATTTTGTTGCTTTACTCTTTATTGCTTGATTTGACTGTTTATATCATTGTTTTACCTTGTGGATTTAATTTTAAGACATTTTACAGATATCTCTGGTAGTATCCACTCATTTTTATTTTATATATAAACATGATCCAATACCATATAATAGGGTTTGGACCGTACGATGGTCTTGACCCTTCTGTATGGTCTTGGCCCCTTTTACTTTTCAGTTGTTTTCTCTTTATAGACCCATTTGTTATGCTTTTTTATTTCAGATTATATGTGTTGGGTTGGATTTTCCCACCACTAAGGTTTGAATTTAAAAGTATCAAATCAAATATATACAAGTACATTATATGCATTTATCACCTAAAAAGTACTTATCTATCCACTACCTACTAAACTGAATAAGGAAGAGATACATATTCATACTACATACACAACATAGGAAGGCATAAATTTGAATTTGTCATCTGCACATAAGGGTTTCTTTTGGGATGAAGTAGCATAGTTTGCTATCAATGTTGAGGCATAACTGACCACCTAGGTTAACAGATAGTTTCATGCACCTTTCCACAAAGCACTAGGAAAAATACATGGAGTTTGAAATGTAGTGCAGTGCTTAGTGACTCACAAATGGGGTGACCGTTGAGGTCAGCCTGACTCAAACATTTGCATCTTTTATTTTTACATATAATGATTTCTTCTATGTGTTGCATGATATAAAGGGTTTATTTTGTAGGTACATGTGTGAAATATAGGGTAACATGTGTATCCAAAATACAAAAGTGTGAAATAAGTGATATAACGAAGGAACTGATAAAAAATCAAATTTTGAAGAGCTAATGGTCCAATATAGTAGGGAAGGGCCAATTTGCATAATTTGGTCATGACTCTTTTGTATGGTCCTTCCCCAGAGAACAACTTCAAATAACATTTGATTTAGGTATGTCCATCATCTTGCATAGTTCCTAGTTTTGGTGATGACACATCTAAAACTTGTCTAATATCAACTAATTCAATTATTTTATCCCTCTTGCAATTTCAATTGATATATCGGTTTAACATGCTTACAAGTATCCTAGTTTACATTGTAAATCTATAAATGACTATATGATTTTATGATTTGTAATATATAGTATTTAATTTTATTTAGAACCAGTTGCATTTATTATCATCTATAAAATAAATCAAAAGTTAAATTATTATTGCTCGATAAAGTAAAATGTATTTGGTATAGTGAAACTAATTAAAATACAATTTGAATCAGTGTTTGAGTGTATTACAATATAACATGATATGCCTCTTCAGTGTATAACAAATATAATTATACCAATGCTTAGAATATAACTAATTTAGCTAGATATAAAACACTTACACAAGTACATAATATTACAAATCTCATTCTTTTAACAAAAGAACATAATATGCCTCTTCGGTGTTCTTTGCTGTAACTTTTGTGCTTTGATACAGCTTCTCTGCTCCTCTCTCTTATTCAGGCTTTTAGGCCTCCTTTTGTACACAAGGGTATAGTCCCTTTCAAAAAACTATTTACCAATATTAAAAATAACAAAGTATTAGGAATGTAATAATAATTACAAAATAGAACAAATTTATTAGCATCTACATTCATTCACTTTATCGTTGCAGCACGTATAATCCTATATCATTGTGGGTGAGCACAAGGCTAGCATGGTATTGTCATGCTAAATGTATAGCATGAAAAATTGAAAAAAATGATCATGGAAACCAAACCCACCATTTGAAAACCTCTCTCTCGTTCATTATGAACCCTTCCTCCAACCAACCCATCAACTCACGCAACTCTTCCGGGTCTGTGTCATCCTCATAATGGATGAGAGGAAATTTCTAACATGATTTTAAAGTGTGTTGCATGTATAGGGTAATGGATCCAAGTTGATTTCATAGTGATACTAAGCTCTGAGGTGGAATAATGCTCTATAGAGCTCTAAATAGGTTATTTTTAGTCATACTATAACATGACGACATCCTCCAGAAGCTGATTGGAAAGGCACAACCCATCTGGGAGTTTTTTAGGATAATAATTAGGTGATCTAAGGTATTTTAGGGGAAATATTTGAAGGAAAAATATGTCGGGAACAATTCAAGTAAAACCGGGTTATTTCAGGCATATGGAATGAAAGCTTCAATAGAGAAATTCACCCTTTTCTGAAGATCATGGGAGTTCTCAGAGGATTTATAATATCATCAACTATTCAATGTAAATATCTTAGAGTTTTATAAATTATGGATTCATTAATTTTTATCCTTGACCTCATTACTCTCCATGGTAGTTTGGCTCACTATTGTTCCTTCATGCCGAAAGAGTGACTGGGGCCATAACTCAAGTTCAACTAAAAATAGGTCCCCCTCCTCATGATACATGTACCCATGGCACATTTTTGAGATTATTATGTCCCTTTTATTTTTCCCAATAGCCAAGGGGACAAGAGGTATAATATAATTCACTCCACCTCTCTCAATTAGCCCCTAGACACATGTAAAAGCATTATTAAGCCCTGAGAGCTAGTTTTCAGCCCCCTTCACCTCACTCTCATGAAACCCCTTGCTGAAACTTGTCCTTATCTAATGAAAAGTGGATTCTAATGTCCCTCTTGTCCCCTATTTTTAAGGGTTCAACTCCACATCAAACCTTGTATGATCCTAGTTAGGTTAAACATGATTTAATGTGTGCAATGTGAAAGAGAAAGGTTAAAATTAAGGACTTTACCATTTTTCATGTATTCAAATGCATATTTTCCCTCCTAATATCACTCTCCTTAATTTTATGCTCCAGCCATGAAATCCATTTTTTCCCAAAACAGTTGAAAATGTATGTGTATTTTCCCAGTGACTCGGAAAACCAAATTACCTAAATATTGGAGCATATGTTCTTTGTAAAATAACATTCCATTTGAGATCTTTTTGGAGATATGGAGGACTAGTTTTTCTCTCATTATTCTTACCTCTTTGATGAAATGTGCATTTTCCCAATGATCCAATAAGCCAAATTGCCTGAAATTTGGAGCATATATTCTTTATAAAATCAGCTTCTATTTGAGCTATTGCTTGCATGATGATGTAGAGTAATTTTGGAGATATGGATGACTTTTTTTAATCTCACTATTCTTCACTCTTAGATGAATTTTTAACTTTCTTACTAATCCGGATAAGAGAATCATGTAAAATTTGGAACAAAGCGTCTTGGTGAAATAACAATACTTTTGAGACCAATCTCTCTCCATTATAATACCCCAAAGACCCAATTCTAAAAATATTAAGTCTTACCAGGTTACCTAATCCATATATATTAGATCTCGGAAATAGTTCATTTCCTGAGTTGCTTTCACTTCTTGCATATCAAGAATACTCAAAAGTGCTAAATTGAGACACTTACTAAAAATAGACATCGTGGAATTAGAATTACTAAAAATAGAAGGTGTTGGGATTGTGGTAAAAAAATTCATATTCAGTCATATCCAATTCATCGCATTGGACTTTATCACTATAAATCTCAAACAATGAATTTTGGAGCCAATTTCAACTCCAAACATTGAATATTCTGATGAGAGTGACAATGATGTAACAAGTATGGAACTAGAAGAATTAAAAACAAGGATGTTGATTAAACAATTAATAGATGTAAAGGGGAATACATTCTCAGTGGGATACTCAGGGTTGGCAGGGTCATTTTTGTAAGAGACTATATGGTTCAATTCATCCTAGTGGTAGAACAAGAGGATCAACATGTTTGTAAGATCGGGAAGTCATCTCAAGTCCACATGATTCAAGTCTTGTAGTAGATTGTCTGAACACTTATTCAATGCTTTGCAATGTGTATGCATCTCGTAGGAAGAGGTAATTGCAATCATAATGTTTCCATTCAATATGAGGTTAAAGAAAAGGAACTTCATTCTCGAAACATTCTCTCAAGATTCATCGGAAGTAGATTCTTCATCAACGGGAGCATTCCCATATCTAGATTATCACTTCTATCCCTCCTTATCTTTCCTCCTCTCTCTAACATTCTATTTGTTCATTGGGAATTTAATTTTTCACTCTTTCATCTTATTCACTTAAGTGCCCTCGCTTTTCATTGTAAAAGTTCCTTTTCAAAAATAAGAAAAGGACTGAATTTCATTCCTAAAGGAATATGAAAGGTCGCAAGTGGTGGTCAGATGAAAATTCACATGTGGGGGAGAGTAAGATACATATTTGTAAGCTATAAATTTAGATTGCCTCTCCATTCCAAAGGGTTAGCAGTGGTTGGTTATTGTTAGTTGTTGGCCTTTGTTTCACTACTACTATAAGTAATAAGCTATATTCTTCTATCTCCTTACCTAAGTTCTTCCACTCTCTCTACTTTCCAAATTTGCAAGCATTGTAATCTTGTATAAACAAGAAGGAAATTTCTGTCTTTGATTATTAAATCCACATAATTTTGTGTCTATGATTTATTAGTCTTGTTATTTCTTACACGGTTGATTTCAACATATTGAATATGTACATGAAATCTGTAAGTACACTCACAATATTAACCCCCTCTCTCCATTTCCCCATATTATTTTTGCCTCTCTTCAAATAAAATTCCTCCCTTGTACACTATACAAGAACTTACCCACATCTTTAGTGGAGTATTCATGTGTCATACCTAGCCTAATAACCACCCACAATTTTATTTATTCATTGCATTCAATATATGGGAGCTTCCTCATACCCAAGGAAGGGCCTAGCCCTGTGATCATTGGTGAAAACCACTAATCTTTCCTACAACAAATTATTTCACCAATACATAGATTTCATTTTTCCTATCTAGCGACAGTATCATACATTTAAACTTTCTAGAGCTATGAGAGAGAGAGAGAGTTCTAGAAACCATTCATTAGGGTTTCACAAATCATTTAACACGTTTCAATTTTAGAGAAAGAGAAATCAATTTCTTTACGCAACTTTTTTATTTCATTTAAATTTCTAGGTTTTAAAGAGATAAGACATTCATTTCTCTACACAATTTTCCAGTTCATTTACAAGTTAAGTAGATTTTAGAGAGAGAAACGTCATTTTTCTAACAAATCACAATTTATAGTTATTGTTTCAAGAAAGGGTTTAGTGAGAGAAATATCATAGTTTACAGTAATTGTCTAATTTTTGTTTATACTATCAAGTTTAAAGAGAGAGGCTTATACTAATAAAATTTTCTCAAAAGTAGGTTATCAATTCTAACAAAGATAGCCTCATGGGGTCAAAGTTGGGGAACACAGTCGTGAATAATTTACTTCACAGAAGAGTTAAGAGTTTAGATTTTAGTAATGATTTAAACAAGTGGAACATGGTAAAGTTAAGGTCTATATAAACACTAAAATTTAAAAATGTATCTTGTTAACACTGCTAGATATGATTATGCTTCTTGTTTAAGAAAAACACCCACATCCTATCCTAGTCAATACATTTTTTTATTTCACTCATAACTTGCTTATTCCTACACACTAATGTGTCATTACATTTTAAGTATAAATTCATTAAATCAATATTTAACCTATTCTCATCATGATGTAACTTCTAACTTTCACCCACTGTCTCCAAGATTAGGATGTAATTTATAGTCTTAGACGACTTATTTGGCTTTGGACTGACAAATCCTCCAACTTTGGTTTCAATTGCACACTCTTTATTGTGTATTTTTATCCTCTTGGGTCAAACTTTACATGAAAAATTACCTTTGGATCCCTATACAAGTAAGTTTATCTCACGTCATCAAGCCATATACAAGAAATTTTATATCACCTCATTAACTAACATGTAATCATTAGGAAATATCATGATATTTTATTGCAAATACTACCAAAAAATGCACCCAATGCATGTTAAATATTATCAAATCTAATGGACATACACTAGGGTAGTCACTACTATAGTTATGAAGCACTTAACCAGGTCAAGAAGACTCATTTCCAAGCACTCAAAGATACCAATTTAATGTCTTAACAAGAGAAAAATCATCTCAAACACGATTAAAGTGGTTCAAGTTTTCAACTAATTGTATTCATATTGATATTACATGTTAGGTGGAGAACTACGTGTGGTTTAAGGCCTCTTCATAATAGTGTTAATGTAGGTAGTTTAGGGATTACACTTCAACCCAAGCATTAACCTTCTTATAGGGTCTTCCACCATGGTTAGGGTTTAAGTTTTATTCAACTAGTTTCATATGGTTTTGGCATTATATGACACTTAGGTTTCAACAGCGATACACTTTTTTAAACCACCAAACTATAGAACAAGTTGTAAAACCTCATTTCAAGCAAGTTCAATACCGTATAATAGGTCTAGGACCATAAAAATGTTATTGGTAGAAATGTAGAGTTCCATACCAAGGAATATTTCAATTGCAGTCTCAACAAGTTAGAATCTCCAATCTCTACACTCCTAGATTCTCCATCTTGTGCACCCAAATCTCTCCTGTATAATTTTGTATAACTAACTGCATCTTCCTCTTATGTATTTAATCGTGTAGCACATTGTCATTGTTAGTTGGAAGTATTAATGTGTTATTTTGATTTTGGATGGTTAATGTTGGAAGTTAATTAATCGGAATAACCCCATGTAATGAAACTTACTTTCCTTTTTATTGTTGTGCATTTCATAATAATCTAAATAAATCTTAAAAAGGGTGTAAATAGTCTAGTGAAACTATTTCAATTACATTTCAAATTAGTGTTCAATTATATTATAATATAACATGATATGTCTCTTCATTATATAAAAAATACAATTATAAAAATGCTCATAATAGAATTATTTCACCTATATTTAACACACATTAGTACATGATAATACATTTAATTATTTTTAACATAAATAGAAATACATTAATAACTATAAAATATATGACATATTTGAGCATCTACATTCATTTTCCTTCTTTTAGTAACATGTATCATCATGGGTTAACACAAGGCTGACATGGATTTCACTCTTCCTATCAAATTATTGTATCATACATTTTAACTTTCCAATGAGGAGAGATAAAAATTACTAGAAATCACTCATCATGGTTTCACAAATCATGTTAGGTAAAATATATTGTATATAGGTAATTATGCATTGTATTTAGTTTTATTGTTTTACTTTGGTAGAATAGTATACTATGGTAGATAATTGATTACTTAGGTAACTTGCATAGTTTATTATTTTTGTATGGCTATATTGTTATAACCATGATTATTTGTTCCATTGTTTTTATTCACTCCCATATGGTTTTGGTTACACCTGTGTAACCAATTTTTGTTTGTATTATGTTTTCCAATACCTATAAGTATTACAACATTTTGTATCATTTTGTATGATTATTTGTTCCATTGTATTATTATTTTGTATCATTGTAGGAGGAAAAAAAATTGAGTGAGAGGTATTGGAGAAGAACTATGCACTTCTGGAGAGCCTACGCATCCTCCTGTAGCTTCTAATCCCTACCCTTATCCCCACACTCTGCATTCAAAATTTGAATAAAAAATATTTTAATATATTTTTGCATTGGGAAAGGAGGATTCCCTGGGCACTACCTCTTGTACCAGGTAGCTTTCCTACAATCTAGAAAAAAATATATATATATACAATAATTTATTCCCAAATAGGGGTTTTTCTTCTAAATTTAGAGGCACTTTTTTCTACAACTAAATCTAGTTGTATCGCTAAGTTTAGTAGATTGTGCTTATTGTAGTTAGCATGTGTGTTACGTGTTTGAATTAAGATAAGGAGCACTTGACTGAGTTGTGTATTGAGCTATTGGGGGAGTTGCACAATGTGTTGATTTTTATTTTGTCACTGAGTTAAAAACCCTCATCCAAGCCCTTGGTGAAACTCCCTTGGTGATTTATGTACACACCACGACGTCAAACTAACAACTAATTTCATTGATGAGCTTCTTTTCATTACAACCATGCCAAGAATTACATGCCAACAACCATGTAAAAATCATACAGATTAGGACCTCTGAGTTCACATTGAGTTGATCAATATTGGATTGGGTCACATCATGGCCAAGCCATCTCCAAAACCCCCACAATGAGCTAATAAGTGTAGACACAAAATCACACACATATTTTTATTTTACTATAATGCCAAGTATGTTGTTATATGCATGGATCTTAAGTGAGAAAAGTATTCACTAGTGATACACTCCCTAGTCAATCCATTTGTTTGACTTGATTGTTGTTATCTTTCTCTCACACATTTATCACTTTTGTACCCAGTTCTGGTCAGGTCACAGGGATCCATGTATGTCAATATTTTCACATCTATTTTCATTTATCCCAGGGCACCAGCACCCATTCTGATCACTAGCACCTAGGTGCTCCTATCCATTCTGGGTGCTCATGTCCTCTTTGTTCTTTTCACTTATTTTGTCATTTGTGTTCAGCCTTTTTGGTTTCCTTATCTTGATCCTGAGGTCATAATTGGAATGTCATGTCACTAGTGTCAAAATTTGAACAAGAGATCCCTTCATATACACAACATACATACTATTATATGGGCAAGAAATTATAAAGGGAAATCATATCTACATATTATCAAAGGGACTACATTTTTGGGATACTTACTCCACATACATTGCATAGGAAGGGGAAGTGCTAAATTCCATCTCACACATTTTAATTTTATCAAGTTATAGCCCACTATCTTGGCGTCATTGGCACATGGGAAACTAAAGGACATTATTTCACACACAAGCACAAAGAACTATATGGAGTATGAAATGTAGTGGAGCACTCGGTTATAAGTTCATCCTTCGGATGACCGCTTGTGATCCAAAAATGGGTACTTAAACCAACACTTTTAAACGTTTCAAGGATTGTTAATTTTTTTAATCAACTTAAAAGGCAATAATACTCCAAAATATTGATTAAAATTTGATTTAGGACTGATTTTTATTACTGAAATTAAGCTTCCATCTTGCTCAATTTTCATTATTTTATCAAATCCCTAAATTATATTGTTTCCCGATTAACTGATTTCCCAATTTTATCAATTACGTATTATATTTGCATCCATATTCATATTCTAAACTTAAATTATTTACAAATATCAGAAAAATGAAAAATCAAATCAGAAGCTAAGGCGATCAAGTCCATTCTAAAATTTTATGAGGCTGCTTCTGGACAAGAGATCAACTTTGACAAAAGTTCTATTTTCTTTTTCAATACTCCTTTGGAAAGACATAATAAAATTCCTAAAATATTGGGTTGTAAAATAAATTTACTTCGCACTACTTATTTAGGGCTCCCCCTTGGTACTAAAAAAGTCTCAAAAAAAGTCTGGAATGATTTACTGGAAAGATTTCAAAAGAAAATGGCCGGATGAAAAGGAGCCAATATTTCCAGTGCTAGTAAATGTCTGCTTATCAAAAGCACTCTTCAAAATCTACCTATCTACATTATGTCTCTATACAACATTCCTTTTTCCTTTAGAGAAAAAATTAAAAGGATCCAGAAACACTTTTTATGGCAGGGAATGGAGGAAAAATTCAAATATCACTTGGTTTCCTGGGATCAAGTGTGCACTCCTAAAAGGATTGGGGGATTGGGCATAAAAGATATAAGGAAAATGAATATGGCCTTAATTGCAAAAATGGGTCAAAGAATGCTATTAGCGGAACAACCATGGATTGATCTCATCAAGGCTAAATATCTTGAACAACAATCAACTTTCTCTTTCCTTCATGATGAACAACTTCCCCATGGTTCCATTTTCTCGAACAACTTGATTCTAGTCAAGAATGTCATCAACCAAGGGTGTAGATGGAAAGTGGGAAATGACAAAGACATCAATTTTTGGGGTGATAATTGGTCTAATCTTAGTCTGAATGATAGATTTGATGAAACAAAGGATAGTCTTGAACATAAATATGGTACTAAGGTCATTGATTACATGGAAATTGATGGAAATAAGAAGAGATGGAAACAACTCTCAGTGGTTGGATTTTATTTGAACTCCATGTTGTCCTCTCTTCAGGAGCAACTAGACCTCATCCCCTTGAATCAACTGGAAGTCAAGGATGAAATTGCCTGGCACAAATCTAGAGCTGGGGACTATATAGTTAAATCTGGATATAATTCTTACTTTGAGAATATCTAGAGTGAATTTAATTGGAACAAGATTTGGATGACTGAGATAACCCCTAAAATTAACTTTTTCTTTGGCTTGTGCTCAGAGGTAGAATTCTTACTAATCATAACTTGATGAAGAAAGGATTCATTATGCCTAATCGGTGCCACCTTTGCAAAAAACATTCTGAAGATATTAAGCACCTTTTTGTCCACTATGAGTATGCTACCATGATTTGGAGTTATGTCTTTTCCAAGTTCAATGTTTTCTGGATGGTGCCTAAGGACTTTATTCAGTTTTGGATCCAATGGAATCCTCCTTTCAAGAATTGTGTTATGAGAAGACTGTGGAAATTGGTCATGCCCCATATTATCTGGAGAATTTAGAAAGATAGGAATGATATCATTTTCAGAAACAAAAAATAGCATTGCAAGTTCAACTTTGTTAAGATTGGTCATGCTATTAAAGATAAAATTGGGAGATTCAAACCTCCCAAAAATAAGAAATATCCCGAAGATGAAGAATATATTCTTTCTAATTCGAAGATAGGAGCTGCTAGTTTGCATATTAGGAATACCTCAAACATTGATAGGTCTTTGATTCATTGGATCCCTCCAGAGATAAACTGGCATAAACTAAAGTTTTATGGTTCCTCCAAGGGTAATCTTGGTTTTGCTGTTGGGGGAGGTGTAATTCGAGATCATAAAGGTTGTTTAGTTGTTGTTTATGCTGGTAAAATGGGGATTCAGATGAATCATTATGTAGAATCCGTAGCTGCTCTATGGGGGCTAAGGATTGCCAAAGATTATAATATGCAGAAATTAATTTTGGAAGGGGATTCACTTAACATCATCAATCACCTAAATCAAATTTCTCCTCCTAGTTGGACTATCAAGGACTTTATTATGGAAGCTAGAAATATTTGTCAAAATTTCAAGAATATCATCATTAGGCATACTTATAGGGAGGGGAATAAGCTTGCAGACACCTCGGCCAATGTTGGCATCAATAATAATTTAACCATATGGGATAATGAAAATTACATCCCAAAGGAGGTACATAATAGCATTAATGTGGAAAATATGGGAATCCAAATGTGGAGTAAGAATAATAATGACATGAAGCGGGCCTTAGCGAAGGTGAAAGATCACACATGTGTGAATTATCTTCCTTATTACGGCCACATTAACGCCATTGAACTTCACACATGTGGAAGGAATTTTTAAAAATGGAACATACATAAGGAAGAAATAGTTTCAAACGAGGGTTTTGAGTCAAAAATTTACAGGATTAACAGGGAGAAGAAGAAAATGGGAGGTGCACTGTGTCAATTGGAGCCATGATGTGATCTATCCTGGAAGAACAATGAGGAGCTTTGGAACCTCTTACACAAGGGTGACATTTCTAATTTTATTGAACACATTCAGGGTCATGATCAGAATATTTTGGTTCATTTTGCAATGGACTGGAAGGATAGAAGGGTCAAATATGGTGGCCACCGTGTTACTACCAACAAAGAGCTTATTGTTGAGGCTACAGGCCTCAAATTGGAGGGGTATCATTTTTGCAGCAAAAGGATTGACATGGTCACCGAGAATAAGAAATTCTCTAATGAGGGCGAGGAGCTTGACTTTGTTTCTGCAGGCATTAGGTTAAATTCTATTCCCAAGCCATATGATGAAGTGACAAATATGATGGTTAGGTATATTTCTCTGGAAGGGTGATACAAAACAGTCCCTATTAAACACCTTATCTTTCTAAATCATTTTAGAAGGAATTTTTTGGTCTGCTTCCCACACTACTTGCTTAATTCCCTTCATCGCTCTATTATGGACTTTCAGAAGCACTCACGTGCTATCCATCTCCACCAGGGCCTCATCTTCTTGTTGTATAAGCTTTGTGTCTCCAAATTCCCTAGCTTCCCGACTACTCCCAGTGATCTGCACGTCATCACCTCCTCTTCTCCTACTCTCATTTTGGACACCCCTTCCAAATCCAAAACCAAGAACCCCAAGCTTCCAAAAAATGACACCCCTCACTCTACCCAAATTCTCAGAAGCACTAAAGAGCTGGAGGTTGTGCAAAATTTTCTGCATATCAACAATGTTGGTATGGATATGGCCCTGCATCATGAGGGGAATCACGTGCCTCATAGATTGGAGTCTCTGGAGAAAGAGATGAAGCATCTTAAAAAGGACCTGCAGCACATGAACAAGTAGAAAGGAAAAAGAAAAATTGATGAAGATAATGACATTGGGAAGGATCAAATTGTTGATATTTATAAGAAGTTGAACTCGCTGGAAAGTAGATTAGGGACAAAAAAAGATAGACATGATCACAACATGGCTATCTTCAAAGCCATAAGTTACTTTTTAGAGCAACAAGTTCGAAGCATTACCATGCTTAGTGGGATCCCTGGCACTATTTGGGGGAATGAAAAAGAGAGGAGCTAGACCATCTCGCAATTGAATGCTTCAGACCCAACACACATCACCACATTAACGTTGTTCACCTCATTACAAATGATCCAATCTAGAATTGAAAGAGCATCTAAGAAGTAAACTCACTCATTCTGGAAGGATTCATTTTAGTTGCTGATATTTTTTGGTCTTTTTGATGTGACTTTGCTACTTTTTTGTTGTTTTGTTGTAGTTTATGTTCTATTTTGTTTCTTGTTTGTAACTATCTCTTGGTTATTGATGGACATAATGTTCTATCTGGATTTTGATCCTTTTTGTCGCATCTTTATAGTTATATCTGGATGTTGATCCCTTTTTGTAACAGGGTATAGTCCCTTTAAAACTATTTACCATTAATAAAAAAATCAAATCAGAAAATGACACCAGATTATTTATGGGGTTCGGAATTCCTATGTCCTCAGGTTCATTGTGAATTGATCCATTAATAATGTTATAAAAGAAAATAAAATAACATTTACATTTAATGAATAATGAACCAAAACCTGCAAAAATGTGTTATTAGACCTTCAAAGGACTCTGACGTGTCTCAACACTTTCCCTTTACCTTCCTGATCCACTTGCAGTTGTGTCTCCCTTAAGTTACATGCTTTCATGTAACATCAACAGCTAAATAATCCATCACAAAAGCTCCAAAATGGGAAATTTATTACACCATCGTGACCATATAGAAATAATGAGCAACTTTCATGTTTACTCCAAGCTCTGGTTTTGACAAGAAGTTCTCCAAAAATTAGGTTTTCCAAAATTGCCCCTTCATTGGTTTTCCACATACATGTCACCACTGTTGTTTAAATCACAACGAGCTCAATTTATAATCATTCAAGCTTCCTATCTCAACCAGTGAGTCACATGGTTTGTTGACACTGGGTCATGGGTTCAAATCACACCGCCCTCCATTTTAGCCACTTTTTTATTCTATAGTGGGGAAATCCCACATTTATGGCGGGAAGGATTATTTTGTGGTTTAACTTGGGCATAACCACCCCGCATATGTGTGACTTTGGTCACACTTTTCCTCCTTTTGGTTCGCTAAATAACTATGGCACCATGTATGGTTGAAGCGCCTAAGGTTGGGCTGACGCATTTTTTGGACTTCCTGCTACATAGGCCCAAGTCATTCAATTTGTTTATTTGACTGATTACTTGGCCAAGTAATGTGGGATATAGCATAGAATTTCAACCACCCGTTGAATGTGGCCGAGCTGTAAGATATATTCACTACCAGGTTGTATGGATTAGACCATTCGGTGGACTTGATAAGTAAATAGGATCTCCAAGCCACGGTTCTTGCCAAGGTATAAGGGAGATAGCCCGAATAATATGGAAATAGAGCAATGCAATCAGCTCGACCATTGTGGCATTAGTATAGGTCTCAGTGGGGATTCGACCACACCGCAAAGCTACAAAAATAGCCCACCCGAGCTTGATTCAACCCTGTAATGCATAATTCAACTCTCCAATACAATATAGTCCCATATTGAAGGAGTTAGAAAAATATGTGGCATATATGATCAAAATTTCAATATCGATAATCTAAAAAAGGCGGCAAAGGCACCCCTCCTATAAAAGAGTGTGTCGAACTTGGCTGAGGGTCCCCAGTGAACAAATAGCAAGGCCCACCAAATTTTTCATGCGTCGAAGACCGGAGGTACTCAAAACACAAATTTTAACCTTTTTCACCTTTTTGCCAAATGCCACATCTCAATGCGTAACTCACCAGTTGACCATATTGGACCATTTTCAAACCAAATATTTGACCCACAATAACTTCAACATCTGGAATTCATTCCTAGATTTCATCATACCATCGGAAAGGTCTCAAAATGAGTTGTATCTTGGTTATGTTTTAGGGAAATTTAGGGAACCTTCGAACACCATAATGTCCTTTGGATCATCTGGGGTTAGTCTAACTTCACATATTACATTTTTCATTCTGATTTGATGTGTTTGTGATCTTTTGAAGGTAGTTAGGGTTTGTGTTGCAAGTTACATGTACCTTGGAAATCTAAGTGTAAATATCAGGTGACTAACAACAAATAAGTGTGAAACCCTAGCAACACATGAAAAAGAATATTTAGAGTTTTTACATAGTCACTAGTGCTCAAGAGTGGTATCTGGCACCCAGGTGCCCTTGCCCTAGCCCAGGAGCCTGTTTCCAACTCTGTCTGTAGATTCCATAAATAATATCAAGCATTTATGACACCCTTCCTTACATGTTCATCAGTTGTTCCAATTTATATCTATTCCACAATAAGCATCAATCAAATAAGTTCCTTATTTATCGTATTTACTTGCATGGTTACATCTTTAGAGTGCTTAGCATTTGTATTCTATTGTATATTATCATAGTAATGACTCTGAAATTACATTTAATATTCTATTTATGTATATCTCTCTGCGCAACACAAACACCAACAAAATTATCACAATAGTACTTCATACATTTTCAACCCTATCTAATCATAGTGTAAAAAATTAATCAAAATACCAATATTTCACATTGCAAAATCAAAGCCATTTTATGGGACACCAACACCCAAGATCAAGTCACGGGCACCCTAAAACAAGGAACTAGCACCTGGAACTGGACGCTAGTGTCAAAAAAGATGTCAAAATGCTAGTCGCTCCCACCCAAATCAGAAACAGGTGAAAATACAAAAGTTCAAATTTTATAAAAATTGACAAAATGGGAAAATTTCACCACATTTTTCAAAAATAAGTATACTCACAAACTCATCAGTCGTCTACACCACTACAGTCGATGCTACTCTCTCAAATCTCATCAAACTTGCTTCCATAACACGCGGCATCCTCACAGCTCAAAGTTCCAAATTTTAATCAATCTCGTTGTAAGTTAAATACTATTCACTTTTCACTATTACTATATATAGTAATTCCACTTTTTCCTATATTATAGTCATTATTTCCAACCACTCTTACAATTAATACACATTACACACAGTTTCACTCATATCCTAAGCCTTGTTACATCAGTTTCTCCTTTTTTGTGCCATTCTGATCAATATTTCTTCTGGCACCGTACTATACACTTTGCACAATGCTATATTCAAATTTGGAACAAGTAATTATCACTCTACACATATTATTCCATTATCTTGTATATTATTTTGCATTCACTCTTATCTTTACTTTCGGATCAGTGCTTGTCTCTTCACCCCTCACCCTTTCATCAAAAGGGGTCGTAAAATTAGGATCACCTTGTGATCCCTCTCACGTTATAATATAATCAATCAACACTTTTATCATATCACTAATGCAATATTTTTCTCCGATTTTATTTAAAGCAAAAGAACAAAATCAATCTATATTCAACACTCAAATATTTTCTACTATTTCAAATTTATTCCCCTTAAAGAGCTAATATGAAGAGAAAATGTAAAAAACCTCTCTGCAAGTAATATCAAAGAAAAATTATATCATTTGAATCAAGTCAATCAATCGGTATAACAAACATAATTTATTAGCTCTCCCATTTGACCTAACTTGGGAGTTACATCACAGTTACTATCACTCCCAGATGACCTAACTTGGGAGTCACTCTACATTTCTATAGATTCCTTATGACCTAACATGGAAGCCATCTAGCACTATAAAAATAAGGACACCTGTAGGAGTGGGGGAAATGAGATGACAGTTCCTTTCATATACTACTCATATATGGGTTCTTCAATACAGAACAATATGGTACAACACGAAACTAAATTTGGTCTATATCCATCTATAGTGGTTGGACCTTTTGGGGATGTAGTAATGGATGGAGAGTAAAACTAGACATCTCCCCCCAACACTTTTCCTATGCCTGTAAGATGCCCAAATCCTTCTGTTTACAAACAAAATTGGGTTGCAAATTGATCACTCCCTACCTCTTCAATCTCCATTGACAACAATCATAATTTACGAAATCTCCAAATCATCTACATGTTTCTCCAAGTGCTCATTACAACAGTTTGCTATCTTTATTTATGCCACATGCGTCGACACATAGATCTATGGTTCCCCACACTATAAGTTCTTACATTCTACGTGCACTTCTGTGATAGGGCTTATTGGGATTTCTCATAGGTATGTTCTTTACTTCCTTTACACTACTTAAATTGCATTAAACTAGAATAAAGGGGGGTAAATGTAGACACAAAATCATGCACATATTTTTATTTTACTATAATGCCAAGTATGTTGTTATATGCATGGATCTTAAGCAAGAAAATTATTCATTGATGACACACTCCTTAGTCCATCCACTTGTTTGACTTGATTTATATTTTCTTTCTCTCACACATATGTCACTTATGTACCCAGTTCTGGTCAGGTCACAAGGATCCCTGTCTGTCAGTATTTTCACATCTATCATTATTTATCCCAAGACACTAGTGCCTATTCTAGAGACTAGCGCCCAGGCGCTCCTATCCATTTTGGGCACTCATGTCCTCTTTGTTCTTTTCACTTATTTTGACATTTGTGGTTAGCATTTTTGGTTTTCTTATCCTTATCCCGAGGTCATAGGCGGCATGTCGTGTCATTAGTGTCAAAATTCAAATAATATATCCCTATATATACACAAAATACATACTATTATGCGATCAAGAAATTCTAAAGGGAAATCATATCTACATACTAACAAAGGGACTTCATTTTTAGGCTACTTACTATGCATACATTGCATAAGAATGGGAAGTGTTGAATTCCATCTCAAAAATTTACATTTTACCTATCCATAATGTGCTATCTTGGTGTCATTGGTGTAAGGGAAACCAAAAGACACTATTTCACACACAAGCATAAAGAACCATATGGAGTATGGAATGTAGTGCAGCACTCATTCATACATTCATCCTTTGAATTACCGTCGGGTCAGTCTAACTTCACATATGACATTTTTCATTCCAATTTGATGTGTGTGTTGTAGGTTATAGGTATCTTGGTTATCCAAGTGTGAATATTAGGTGACTAACACCGAATAAGTGTGAAACCCTGGCGATATAGGAAAAAGCATATTTTAAGCATTCGCGTAGTCACCAACACTCAGGAGTGGTCTCTAGAACCCAAGAACCCTCACCCAATCCTAAATGCCTGTGCCCATCTCTGTCCATAGATTACAAAATAAATATTGAGTATTTTTGACACTATGCCTGATATGTTCATCAGTTGTTCCAATTGAGATTATGTTTTAGGATATTCGTAAATCAAATTAGTGATTTACCTATCCTATTTACTTACACGGTTGCATCTTTAGAGTGCTTAACATTTTTTTATTCTATATTATCATAGTAGTGAATCTGAAATTGAATTTAATATTTATATTTTATTAAATCAACTAGAACTCCACTGATTGATCCATTCAACATTTGTAAATAATAGGCCAAAACCATCACCGAGCTATGTGTTGCATAAGTTGGCTTGCATGTTTGAATAAATCCTGTGTATATCATTCACCAAACTTAGAGCAGTTGATATGTTATCATTATTTGGAGCTAGAGACGGGATCCCCTCTTTGTGGATCCCTGCAGAGGAAATACAACAACGATGAAGACCTACAAAATGATGGTGTATATAAATACCAACAAACCAAATCAAAACCATTGTAAACGATGGATATAAGGATGTAAATATACTCAAGTGATTTTCAGGGAAAATATAAAACCTCATATTCCATCACTATGCCACGTGGCCCTCCTAATCATAGTCATGTTGTAACATTCCCAATTTTAAGACTTTAGAAACAAGGGAATTTTTTTTTTTGCATGATTAATGTTCTCTGTTCTAAATACATAATTTAGAACACACATTTCATAACAACCATTCATTTAACAGATAACCATATGCAGCTGCAATGACTTAGTGAGAAACCGATCTATTCATTCCATGACTCGGTAACTACCGATCTATTCATGGGTAACATTGAGTTTTGAGTATTCTTCTGAATACTTCATGTTCTTGGTTCTCTTACCCTGTTCTAGGTTCTGAGTGATCTACCTAAGGAACCTAACTGAATATTTGTTACCAATATTCATCGGCATCATGATCCTTAGACTAGGTGACATAGGACAACGCAATCAACAGCTTGTGATACTTTGGCCAAATATTTATAACATACTGTTCGTATTACTTATTCCTTGATGACATACTTTTCAAACTAGAATACGTCCTTCACTCCCATTCCACTGTTATCTAGAATGTCTTATACTGACTTCAGTCAGTCCCCTCGCTCAAGGTTTAACTCTAGTTCAGGTTAACAACATAGGTCATGATATAAAAAGGCTCATAAAGACTTAGGGTAAATTGGCATACTGGGCCAACCTAGGTTAACCCCGTGTGCCAAGGTACCCTGAGTCCTAAAAGGGCTACTTCATATCCTGGCTATGATACTAACCAGCCCTGGAGGAAAATCTTGGTCAAGTTCAAAGGTGTGTAGATCTTGATGATCAATGCAGAAGGGTGTTGCCACATGTTAACTGCATTGTTGTATCCTCAAGAAGATCCTAATCTTCTCGGGGGTACAACATTTCAGTTGACGTGTGTCAACATCCTACAAAACAGCCTCGTGAAGATGTACATACCTCCAAGAATTTACTCATGTTAAGTTAAATTTTTGTTAAAGGACGAAAGAATATGGTAGCCTAACCAACTCTGAGTTCAACACTCTTATAGTTCTTCTCACATTGCATGTTCATGTAATCTTAAGAACTTTTAATTAACTTAAGATTGTTCCAGATTCGACAGATTTGACCTATCAACCTGTTATCCAAAAACAGAACAACATCAACTTATGTTCCTTTATTCTAATTAACTTAACTAATTAAGGAAGTGCAACAACCTACTAGGCTGAAACATATCAGACTTATTATTCTTAAGTCTTAATGATTAACCATCATACCTTCCTCTTCGTAGTTACATTCTAGGGCTTAACATACCCTATAATGTCATTTATGCTTACAATAATTCATATTATAGTTTTATTTCACATCACAAGATTTAATGAATAACTTAGATGAGAATGATGTATTCTGCCACTTGTTTAATCTGCAGCTTACTTAGGATACTTATCTAAATTCCTTTTTATAATACCATCATGAATACACATCCAATCATAAAGATAACCAAGAAGATTATTCTCAAAACCAGATAATTTACACAATCTACACAAGTAAATTTCCATCTTTCAATTCATTTTCAAACTTATTCATTACAAGCATACTGCAGGACATCAACCTTTATTCAAAAGGAGGTAACTTTTATTTTTCAATACAACTTAAGAACAAATCAGAATTCTTCTCGAAAAGCAACATAGATCAGCCAATGCATCGTATTAGTTTTTGCCTTCTCTTATCACTTACAAAGTCCATCTGCAAAAATTGCTAGCACGGGTCAATTCAATGAACTGAGCATGATAAGCACTAAGCCTTAAAATGAAGTGCATTCCACTAATTGTTTCAATAAAACAACCCTACTTTAATGAACAACCAGTCATTCATACTCCCAAGCGTAAGTAATTTCAATAAAAGAAAAGCAACACAAAATAGATTTTAACATACAAGGAAACATGATATAAACTATAATACCTTCCCTATAAATTAAAGTATAATTGATTTCATCAAATATCTTTACTAAACAACAAAACATAATATATCATTGTTTCGAAGTTTTCAATAAAGTACAACACATATCTTTACTATAAGATTCATAAATGTTTACAGCATAATCTTTCAAGTAAAGAGGAAAAGATAAAGTTCCATTTCCATAGTACATAATCATCAGCAAGTCCGAAACTGGAGTAGGCCATGATTTAAACTGTTCCTTTCAAGTAATTCTACTTTAAGACAGAACAATATAATATATTTATCAACAGATCCAAACAAAAGAAATCCAAGGAGAAGTAATAGATTGGTAGTCATCTATTAGTTTCAATTTCATTTTCCAATCTAACTTTAATCTAATTCCAAATCACGTCATTCAAATGAAAATTAATCAAGATTAATAAAGCGTTGTTTTCTCATTTCACTAAGAATAGAAATCAGGAGGTGCAAATCAAAGTACTTAGCCCAACTGCATTATAGAAGGAGTCTTCTAAAATATGATCTCAAACTCAAATAATTTCCTTCAACGCAATAGAATAGTTTTACCTTCTAGCATTCATACAGTTTAAGCTCATTCAGGAGTTTCAAGGAAGGGAAACAATGACCATTCCAAAGAAAGAGATAGAGTACCAAAACTAACTTTCTTTCTAAATCATCTCATTCAAAAGCGTAAATTTCTACTTTCCGTTAGAGATATTAAAATAGTCTAGCTCTTACAAGTTCAAGAATTATTGAGCTTCACAGAATATTTCCTTAAAAACCAAACATTCTCCCATTGGTTCAGGACATCCACAGATAAGAAGTAATCATGCTATCAATGTCTACTTATAGAATCTTATAAATTCAACAGTGTCATTTCGACACCTTCAAACCAGTTTAAGACTAAAATCAATCTTACAAGACATGATATACCCTTATTAGACCCAACAAGAAGTAGGAATCTAAGTAATGGCTAACACTTAAGACTACCCAACAGTTCGGCAAGGTAGAACCATCTTAACGGTATGCCAACACATCACTACCAAATTTATAAAATGGGTATCCAATCAAGAGACAATATCAAACATCAAAGAATAATATGTACAGTCTAGGAATGGTTTACAATTCTGGCACACGGCCAAGTATAAACGTTATTGAAGTATCAAGACCATTCAAATATATGTAACCAAGTTAGGGTAACTATATGTTCCCTAAAAAGTGTATTACAAGATCAAAAGGCCATAATACCTGAAACTACACCATGTTCAGGTTTCGATTCCATTAAGAACATCAAGTAATAAATGGTGAGTATAGTGGAGGATATCAATACCACAACACAATTATATAATACGCCAGCACTATAAGACTGGACCGAGAGCAGTGAAAAGTATTGCATACAGTTTGAAATAAGAAGAAATGCTTCCATTTTTCCATTAACATCCTATCAACCTTATTTCTGAACAAAACAGAGTGAAGATGCTTTAGACAAAGCTCAGAAAGGATGAATCTCAAACTGGGTTTACAAAGAATCTCTATATACCATAAACGTGGTCAGAAGATCAAGACTCCACAAGCAACATACAGAAGCAACTTGAGTTACAGTCAGGTTATCCAAAATGATAACAAACACAAGTCCCAGATCAATCAAGTTCGTAGAATTAAAACAAACCAACCCTTATATTGCTTTTCCTGTGCATGCAAGTTTCCATAACCGACCATGTTTTCACAAGGAGAAACACAGAACCAACTGTATATGGTTTATCCATGCATGCGAACTTTGCTACCATCAAAGTTCCTCAAGGTAAAATACAAAACAACAAGACATATACAGGTTTACCTAAAGTGCATGGGAAACCAGTTAACAGTCAACGATCTTACTCAAGAAGAATACAATTCCCAGCTCCCATACATTTATATTCATAGCTTATTTATCTATGGATCGAAAACGTATGCTAACAAACCCTGAGAATCTCAATTACAGTCCTCTTACTAAACAAGTTTCCCAACTGAAGCTAGTACTGGCAAACAAGTTCAATAAGACTGAATTTTACCAGTTTGAATACACAAGACACGACCAGTTCACCCAACAAGCATTCCAAATCACTGAAGAAGCAACCAGTGTCACTATTTTTGTTTAAGTATTCGTGGTTCCTTTATGAACAGATAGTGCGAATAAAACTTTCCACCGATTTAAGAACACACAGACGCCAAATGCACAGAAAAAAGGTTTTCTTACAAACCCATCTATCATTTTATCAACTAAGCATGAATGCACAGATCTTAATAGAGCAAAGTTGTTTTAATGAAAACAAGTTAGAAGAAAGTAAGATATTTTAACAGTTAGGGCCTATCATGCCTGATAGTGTCGCCGAAAAATCAAAGAAGACTTCTTAGCTGAGCTCGCTTCTTCCCTTCTTCTCCACGAAAGGACAAAACATCAAAATACTTCCTCCACATTACCTCATATACTCTCCATGAAACAGAAATAGATTTGTAACCACAAAAATAGCCATGCAACACAGTTTAACTACTGGTTCGAAAAACTAGAGTGTGAGTAGAATGAAAATTGGAAAGCATGCAAGTGAAACAGCTCAACCAAAAATCCGCTTGGCATACCTACCAAATCAGTTTGGGCTCATCAAACAAGGTAATTAATTGCATTAATTTCTTGATCTCCCACCCAATCTTCCTTGCCACCACCTGCCAAACTGGCGAGCTTCCAAATCAAATAAAACATGAATTTCCATTACTAGTAATACTGCCACCTAGGCCTCCGCCATCCAAATTAGCCTCTGCCAAAGTCAGCAGTCCGTAGGAAATAAATAAACCTTATCACCTTCTTAATTGTTTAGAAACCATCGCCATGGTACATGCGACCCCCTTTTTGTTCCAATTCATATCCTTTAGTTTAGGATAGGTTAGATTTCTTAGGTTAGATCTTAGGTAGGATTTACATTAGTACCTTAGGATGTAACACTAACCACTAACCTCTAACATAGTTCTTAGCAAATAGGTTAGGTAACCCCTCAAATGAGTGAACCAATAATACTGTAGTTTAAAGAACTAGGTTAGGTCACCAAATGACTTTGTAGTGTTAGGTTAAAGTTTTATACTTAGCAACCCTTCTAACTCCTGTGCATCAAGTTTAGGTTAGCAACAAAATTATATCAAGTAACATAGCTTAGGTAGTAATACTTTCACCTAGCTTAGGATTTCAGGGTATCTTTCTATAGTGTTATGAACAGCTGCATTCCCATCGTTATCAACAATGACCTGTCATGGTCGACCTTCAAGGACCCAAGCCAACATCCTGCTGAATGGAAGTGCATTCACACAAAAGTAAAAGAACTTGCAACAACAAAGTTCAGTCTAGCGTGAAGCCTAACTCATGGAATGTCGATTTTACCATTCACTTCACAAAGCATTACTAAAAACATTCCTTGGATCACTGAAATTGATCCAAGGATGAGTCAGACAAAAGACAAGTTTACAATTCTTAAACTAGAATGAAATTTACCTTCCAGAACTGAAAAGTGGATTTAGAAAAGTCATACCAGTTTGACCATAGGATCTTAAGAGCAGAAAAGACTTATCCATACCAAGCATGATTTCCAAAAATCAAAAGATCATATTCTTATAAGGAAAATCACCTATCAACACTTGAATGCAAAGGAGGAAAATAACAATAGTCAAGGGTAGGCCATTTTCAGCTTTGGAGGCCACTAAGGCCTTGTAGAACATTTTTGTTCCCACCATTCATTTTTTCTACACAAGTAGTTGTATTAAAAAAAAATCATTGTATTATTGAATTGTATTGTGCTAACATGCCCTATAGTCCAAAAAATTATAGCAACCCACTATGGAAAATAATACTACCAAGTTCTTTTTGCTTGACTTACAACTCCTTTGTGGCGACAATTATACCGCGTGGAAGACCAAAATTTGAACTCGAGTTTGAAGAGATTTGGCCGTTTGTAAATGGTTATGTAACCATATCACCAGATGATGCAAAATAATTAGGGTGTCAAGGATGTAAGAGGGTTCAAAAGTGGTGGACAAGATTTTGGAAAAACATGGAAATACAACATTCATTAAAGTATTTAAACATGTTATAAAATGATTTCAAAAGGTAAACCCTACAAAATAGAAGTCAGAAAACCTATAAAACATCAATAAACACCAAAAATTAGATTATAGAAATCTTGAAATCCAAGCCAAAAATTTACATAGAACATTATTGCATAGGAAATTACAGAAATGCGGAGATATCAACGCTAGTGTAGGGAAGCTAACGCAGACATAGGGATATCAATGCTAGCGCAGGGATGTTAATGCAGGTGTAAGGGTATCAATGTTGGTTCAGGGATGCTAACATAGATGCAGGGGATCAACACTAGTGCAAGGATGCTAACACATACGCAAGGAGATAAACACTAGCGCAAGGATGCTAATGAAGATGCAGGGAAACCAATTCTAGCGTACGGAGCCTATATCTCTTCAAAAACATAGGAGTTTGATAAAAAAATGTCAAAAGCTCAATTTTTTTACTAATTAGCTTCAAAATTGGCAGCACTTTACCTCCTTCTTACCTACAAGGAACACACAATACATGCAAAATCACAAAACAAGCTAAGAACTTAAAGTTATTTTAACATGTGCAAAAATAGGTTAGTATGAAAATATGAAACTAAAATACAAAAACTTGAGAAAATGTGCATGAGACAAAGGGATGTCCCAGCGGGTGTATCACATGTATGCATGTAAAATTTGGTTAAGTTAAAAACTAGAAACCAACACCAAGTAGTTCTTATAACTAAGATAATTCAACATAAACATCATGATAAAGCTATGTAAGGGAAAAATCTAATCAATGCATCCAAATTAAACTTGAAAAAACTAAACCATCCCTTGTTATTTTTTATGGGCTTTCTAGATTGTAGTTGCTCCTATGGATGAACCATTCATGATTACGAGTGATCAAAGGAAGGCTATCTCCATGAAGTGAAAAGGATCTCGCCAATATGGCTTACTAGCCATGTTTGGATCTTCCTTTACTACTCTTTGCAAAAAGAGGGAATGGATGCTAGATCAATAAGCTTTTAAAGGTAGAAAATGCTCTTATCACGTGCATATAATAATGCTAGTAATAAGTGTGGTGTAAATTTAGATGGAAGGTACTAGGTTCTTTATATAACTTTCAAATTTGGGAGAAGCTATAAACTTAGAGAATATGGGACAAATATAAAGTAGAATTATAAAGGGATAAACATGATTAGAATATATTAATTAGTAATCAGTAACTCATAGGAGTTGGAGATAATTTAATTAATCAACTAAGATTAAGTAATAGGCCAAGATAAGCTTAGAAAGCCATTTGGAGGTGGTTTAGAAGGAAATAGATAGAAATTGGAGGATTTAAAAGG
This sequence comes from Taxus chinensis, assembly GCA_019776745.2. Lineage (NCBI taxonomy): Eukaryota > Viridiplantae > Streptophyta > Pinopsida > Cupressales > Taxaceae > Taxus > Taxus chinensis. The sequence continues at coordinate 360,841,632 of CM034152.1, read as the reverse complement.
GGAATTTAACCAATAATATGGGTTATTGATTAAATAGGAGATTAAAAAGGCTTAATTAACTATAATCAATTAATTGATTGATTAGAAGAGGATTATAACTAATGAAGTGACATTAATTGGCATGCGGAATGAAGAGGAGGCTAGGTAATTAAAAAAGTTTTGTTAATTGACCAAAATTAAGGGGATGTTAGAGAATTATTGGGAAATCACTAATTATAATGGAATTGATGGAAAAGAGGATAAACAATGCAATTTTGGTATTAAAATAACACAATCGTATTTTAGGTGTCTACAACTTTCTTGCGTAGAGTTGTAGCTTTGAGGGTTCCACTTCTAGCCATGTGAGAGGATACATGAGATACTGCTCTTTTTCCCATTATTTTGAGAGCACTTCCTCCATCATATAAATTTTTTATTATTACAATCAACTTGTCAAATAAGAGCATCATTTTTGAGAGGTTGGTGAATTTGATGTAGTAAGAAGAGTCATTATACAACATCGATGAAGAAGAAGAGAAAGCGTTATCTTCTCATTAGAAAGGGAAGAACAAATCACACTCCCCCAAAAATTCCCATAAATAACATCAATGTAGACACTAAATCAGGCACTTTGGGTATATTTCTAGGTTATGATCATATACCGCTATTCATATGAATCCTAAGTGAGAAAAGTACAAATTGACCATTGTATTTGGCCTCTTTTCTTTCCTTCTGGTTTCCTTTTTAGTCTTACACACCTTCTTTCCCAGTCAGAATTTTTACACTGGAGTTTTTCTAAGTATGGACACCAGTGCCCACATGCCCCCATCCCATCTGGGTGCCCTAACCTTTTTGTATCTTTCTCATATCTTTTAGGTTTTTTCTAGAAATTGGGCATCTTATTTTCTTGGTGGTCATGTTTTTAGTGGTTCATTACGAAATTAAAACAAGAGATTCATATAAATACAAAGCTATGTGACCATAATAAAGGACCAAGTACTAAACATATACAGCTATCACCTAAGGTTACATCCAAAGGCATTACAAGAGCATCAAAGCATCCATCTAGCATTCATTCAAGGAACAAGGGAATACATTATTCTGCATTCACTTCATAGGAGGGGAAGTTCATTTTTCGATGCACATATCTACTTACATTTTCTACATCTAGTTATTTCTCGTTATTCAAGTGTTTCTGGCACAAGAGCAACCTAGGGCACGATTGTACACACACCCCCGCATAACTACATGGAGTCTATAATGTAGTGCAATTCCTAGATCGTAAGTTCACTCAGTCGAGTGATTGTCGGTGTCAGTCCAACTCCCCATTTGCATCTTTTTTATTTTTAAGATTTGATGTGTTTTGGGGTTTTACATGTGCTCTTTCTCTTTACAGGTTTCAGGTGAATCTTGCGAACTTAGTGTGACATACAGGCGATCAACATCGAAAGGAAATGACATATAAGAAACATAGAAGAAATCAATTTTTGGCCATTTTCACATTCATGGGCACCTAGCAGTGGTTTAAAATGCCCACGTGCCCCTGACATGATCCGCGTGCCTGAGTCCCAACATTTCTGACACTCACACAATTTTATGGGCTTGGTTGCGACAGTCTGACTTCATGTTCCATCAATTTTCTAGCTCAACATAACTTTGGGATTATTGTAAAATCAGCTAAGTATCGCATTCCTTCTCTTGCACTTAGGGTTTTAAATTTAGTAGCTTAGTTGTTTGTGTCAAATATGTACTTTAATTATATATCATTGAGATGTAAATTAATTAAGAATTTAACATTTATATTTCAATATTTGTTAAATCATTTAGTAAACCCATCACTTGATTCACACCTTCTTTTTAGGGTTTTCTTCTTATGCTCATCACCCGTAGTGGTCGTTTTGGGTCTTCTGAGAATCTCGAGCTTCCTCCATATTATCGTAGGGTTTCTAAATCAATGGTTACAGCTGATAATCTATTCGCTAACTCTCAACAAGTTCCTCTCAAAAACATTGAATCATCTGATAGTGAGCACTCATATGATGAAGACACAAATGTTAATCAAGAGAAATTAGACAAGATCAAAAAATTGTGTGATAATCCTTCTCATCTTCCACATATTCTTCATGTTTTCATTTCCACTAAGAACTCTCATGATCCTACTTTGGCACCTATTTTCGGTTCTTCCTCAGCCTCCATGGTCTCCACCTTCATATTCCTGTTTCCATTCCTATTACTACCATTCCTATCATCTATCCTAACTTACAACTTGGTGCTTCTTCAAATATGCCTGATTTAACTTCTTTATATCAAGATCTGCAAACTCAAGTTTTTCAACTTCAATTGGCCACTTCTCATGCATCTCCATCTCTGGATTCCACATTACTACTTCATAATCATATCACACCCACCATTTTCACTTATGTTCTTCCTATTAATATTGCCACTCCCAAGCTTCCCATTTTCAAGGGCCATGATGAATCTCAATAGAATCTCCAAGAATTTCATCTAGCATGTATAGATTATGTGGATGATCACACTTTACTAGAAAATACCTTTCCTCACAGTCTTCAAGATTATGCAATGCATTGGTTCTATGATCTACCTATCCACTCAGTAACATCTTTTACGCATTTATCCAATGTTTTTATCACTCATTTCTCCATTAATATCAACTCTAAGATATCCTATGCTCAACTTTCGCAACTTAAACAGGGATCTAATGAAGATCTAGTGGATTATGTCTTGCGATATAAGAACAAATTAGCTAAGATATATAATGTGCTTGCACACTCTAAACTTCAAGATCTTTTTGTCCAAATTCTATTACCGCCGCTCCAGGAGATTTTTATCTTCAAGACATCTCCATCATTCGATCATTTATGTAATACTCTTAAGCTACGTGAAACTAAACTATTATCTAAATAAAAGGTTAAGTATCATGAGCAGGCTTCATCTTCTACGTGATTTCAAAGTAAATAAACTTTCAAGACATCTACAAAACCTATTGAATCTAAAACTATTTTCAATGTTATATCTAATCTTGAAAAGCTTCAATGGCAACTGGATAAGCATATGTTTATTAAATTTCCTTATGCTCTGTATATTCTATTTCCACAACTCATTAAGATAAATCTTATTATACTTCCTCATCCACTCAATCAGGACCCATCTCATCCTAAAGTTCACAATTAAAATTAAAATTTTAGATGTGATTATCATCAATGAATTGGGAATTCTATATATCATTGTTTTAAACTTCACAATATTATTCAATATATTATCGATAATAATGCAATTGAACTTCCTGAGCTTATGACATCTATGTCGGTCAATGAAAATCACAAGCTCAATATCTTAAACAATCATCTTCCTAAACATGAAAAGAAATTGGCTAACTCTTCAGAAAATCATACATATTTCACAATTCTTCCTCCTGCATCAGGATGTCTTGATTGTCTAGTTTCACGTTGAAGCATATCCACATATCATTGCATTTTTTGATCATGATTATCATGATACATTATCTTCTGAAACATTACATATAAATGATTCTATTGGATATTATGTTGTTAAAAATACCATGATCAACTTGTTTCCTTCTATGTGTGTGTGCTCTATTGCACTTCTTGTTGCTATCGGCTCTCCATCATCACATATTTCATATCCAGTGCCTTAATCTTACGATTATGTCAAGATTCCAGTAATTTTTTTCCTCTTACCATGTTTGTGCCATTTCTTGTGGAACCTTTAATCAAAGGGTGTGACATGCTCTTAGGTCTTCCTTGGATCCATGCAACTCAGGCTATCATTTCCATAAATCACTTTTGTCTAAATTTCATTCACAACACGCAAGTTATTATTATCAATAGTGTTATGTCATGCACACCATGACTGCAGCCTCCTCTTGGGGTTGTCATTACACTTGCTAGAGAATCCATGTCCCCACAACCTCTCACATCTAAATCATAATCTACTCTTACTTGTGTTTTCATGCACAACCTACTGGGTCTCACAATTATACTAGTCTATCTCATGAGTTTAGGTCCACCAGCCAGGTAGTTCCTTCAAATAGGTATACATCACCTCCTCAATTTTCATCACATAGGTGTTCATCATCTCTGTGATCTAATTCACATAGGTGTTCATCACCTTCGCACTCTCCTTCACATAGGTTTCCATCCCCTCCATGATATCCTTCACATAAGTGTTCATCACCTCTACACTCTCCTTCACATGGGTGTCTATCACCATCCTAATCTCAAGTATATAGATCTCATTCACCGACACATCATCTTTCTCATATATCAACAATCTTAGAGCATGGTCATACACCTTTATTAACATATACATCAGCATACTCTTGGGGGCATCATATGTATTCCCCCCTTATATCATCACTAGGTGTCTTATAATTATAATATTTCACTTCTTGCTTCGCATCTAGTCTTTTACATGTGTCTTGCACATCTTGATACATTTGTATCGTCATCACCTTATGAAAAACTTTAGTTCCATGGTTCGTACTCGAATCCTAAGGTTCTAAATTGGAAATGAGCCTCACCACACTCACTTACTCTCTACGCTCTACGCTTTATTAATCTTATCTTCCTAGCATACACAATTAAAACCATTTCCTGATGATGTACTCTAATTCTTGGGTCATTCTTGACTGTTGAGGGATATTTTATAAATGAACCTCACCTCATGCACACTCATTCACACTCTCTCAGGGGGCATGTTGCTCCTTTCATTCACTTTTCATTCCATTCCATCTAACTCATCCACGTCATATTGCATATCTTGATTGCACATTGTTCTTTCTTACTTATACTCACATTTACACTTTTCTTACTATGTTAGATGGATATTTCATATGTCATTATATTTATCATATACACATAAACATTCACTTACCTTATAGTTGTGAATTCATCCTTTACAAAAATTCTTACACATAACATAGATGTTTGATATTATACCTCTTACCAATCCCACAGCGGCTCCTAGGGGCATCTACTTTTGTACACATTATAGGTGTTATTGTTTCATTATATACTATTTCTTATTCTTACTAGCACACTACTTTGTATCAAATCATACACATTTTGACATACTTTTTATCTTTCTAACATGCTAATGGGTGCTTCATGTGCAACGTTTGTCTTGTAAGAACTATTTGTTACCATGTTTGTATGTCACTTTGTTTGCTACTGTCTTTCATTGTTTACCATTTTTTGCGGGCTTTTCCCTTTTTCCTATTGTCTTACGATATTGTGAGCGATGTCCCATGTTTACAACCCAATTTTCACAGTCTACATTGTCTTCTTTTTGGCTTGTTCGCTTACACACTGTATCTATATGCATATTTGTCTTATTTGCACTAACACGTGTTTCCTAGCCACTTGGTTTGCATGTGCATTGTTATTTACCAAGCACACTCCTCCCCCTATAGGGAATCATTTTTGTATCAGCGTCTAGTCCTCTCCTTTGGGATACATCACATATACCCCAAATGAGGGGGAACATCATCAGGTGAATCAATCACCCCATTGAACAATTCGTAATCATAGTACAACACAGTTTACTACCAGTACAACACAATATTCAGTCTTCGAAATGGCCCAAAATATGACTTGGGTCTTCAACACAGCACATACACCAATGCCCAGCACCAGATTATAGCACCTAGGTTCTTATGACCCTTCCTATATGCCTATGACCAGGGGGCAATTACATCATTTTCTATATCAACATAGTTATCATCAATCTACACACTTTTTTTTTATCAGTACATGCACAATCCTCCAATAATTAGCATGCGTATTGTCACCTTTTCTCTATTCGTTTTGGATCAAAATGGATTGTATTTGAACAAAACAGTATCAAACCATCTGCAGTGGTGTATAAAGCATCAGGAAGTGTTGGCTAGATTTTTGCATAACACAAAACCTAAGCAGTCATGGGATAAATATCCCTCATTAACCAGTGAGGCTCCCATGTCAAATTTGTCAATTAAAGTATGCTAATATCTAAATGGGGTTTTACTTTAACTACTCAGTTCATGAACCATAACTGAATAGTTCTGCAGCAAGTAAGCAGCTGTTTAAAGAAAGGAAATATTTATAGAAGAGAGGAAAGGGAATTATATCAACACAGAGAAGAAATGAGGAAGATGTGCATCCCAATCCAGAGAGAGCAGAGTTGATTGCATGTACATAGAAGAAACCAATAGATATAAACACAGAATTCTAAGAAAAGGTAGCTCTAGATCTAGATCTGAAATAACACAAAGTCTATTAAAAGATCTAAGATAAAAAGCAAGAAATAAGATACACTGTGACACAAAGTTCTCCAGAAATCTGCTCCTGTATATTCCTTTGCTCCAAGTGGCTCTCAATGGTTTCAACACAAAGTCTAGAACACAAGGTTGCTTCTTACAAATTTTGATCCTTAACCCGGAGGTTCTTCTCCTACTTATAGAATGTAGGAGGGAAAGTATAAATGGAAAATCTAACTGAACTAGAACACAAACAACAAGTAAAGATGACATATGGAAATCATCTTCCACTAACTTCTCCTTAAGTGACATATGTATCACTTAACTAATAGAATTGTTCCACATGACTTTAAGTAATGGTTTCAAAACCAATAACTTAAAAGTCTTACAATTTCATCCAGGAACATGGAAAATAGAAGAAGAAAGAATAGAAGAAGAAGTCAAGCCAGCTGTAACATTTATGTCTTCTTTTTGTTCTGATATTAGATATACTTGTCGAACATGTGATTCATCATCTTCCCATCTGTTTTAGCCACTGCTTCCTTCTCTATCCTGAACTGCAGCAATCTTTCATTCAACACCTTGATGCATGCTTCCACATCTTTCAGGTTCAACCTGAACCTTGCAATATCTTCCTGCAGTGCCACCAGTATGCTAATGGACTTCATCATGAAAGAATTAGTAGCTCTATCAATTCTCTTTTGTACCATCAGAAGAGACCGTTCCAGGGAATTAGGTACTTTACTAGGAATGATCCACATGTATGAAGTAACATTCCCGACCACTTTCTCCTCAGTGAAAGAAATGATACTGTCTAGTAAGGATGATGTCCTACTCTCAAGTGTATGCATCCTCTTCAGAAAAACTCTACAGATCTCCCAACGGAATGATACTGCAAACTCCAGTTACTTCCCCTTCTCAACTGATCCATCTGATATAATCTGTTCTGCAACCAATACATCTCCCGATAGCTTGTTGATCTCGACCAAAGTACTCAGGTTACTCTCAGCAACTGTTTTCATATCTACTATGCTCATCACCAGTTGCTTCAACTGATTTGTTGCATCATCCATAACCTTAAGGAGGGTTGGCACCTCTCCAAGTTGTACAAAAGCTTGATGAATAATCAAGTTCTTCCATTCGTCAATAGCTTTCACCTGATTGCTTTCATCCTCCATTTCCTGCATAAGATGATCACTCACCTACTCTGAAATGGGCTGAATGGAAGCTTTAGCAACCTTGGCTATGATCTTGTACAATTGAGATACTTGCTTCTGAAGCTCATCTTTCTCCACCTTTTCGCTGTCAATCCTAAGGAATAGAGCATCTATCAATGTCTATGTATTCTGCTTCAATCCTTTTATGGTGGCTTGACCGAGGGGTACTTTGGTAACCGTTACATCTTCCTCCATGAGCTCATCCTCCTTCTTTCCTTCCACCGGAATTGACATCTCAGCAAACTTCTCCCCTAACTCTTCAATGATCAACCTTGAAGTTACCTTAGCAACTTTAGGTCTTCTGTCTTTTCCGCCTAGGCTCTAGAGTAGCTGCAAGTCATGTTCTTCCAAGTTCATCTCCACTCTTGCTTCTGGAACCAACTGCGAAGCCAACCATTTTGAGAAGTTACTTCTCAAAGAATGAGAAGTTGTTGAGTGCACTTCCATCTCCCGCTCTACTTCCTCTCCATCATAAAGTGTCACAGTGTCATGGCTGCCATCTTCTGAGTCATCCAATGACAAATCTCTTTCGAACTCCGCCATCTGCAGCTTCAAGGTCTCTTCTGGAAGGGGTGCTAAATGGAGTGGCTGAGGAGAGTTCAGATGAATGTCGTCGGATTCAGTGGAGGCATGGAAGTATCATGCTAAAGTGTAACAGTTGGTGAAATATTGGATGTCGGAGAAGCTTGAACTAAAGTCATGGCCATGGAAATGATCTTCTCCTTTGATTGAGATCTTCTGTGTACTTTCAATTTCTCGGCCCTTCTGCTGTTTTCTCCTCTGTGCTTCCTCTTGAGGGAATCCCCTGCATCAAAGTTGCCCAAAACTTGATTCGTCAATGCTTCATCAAGGCAATATCCCTTTGTCAACAACTAGTTTGAAGTATTCACAAAAATAGCTCCAGATCTTTCTTCAATTGTATGGCATCCTCCTACGTTATCCTAAAGTATGGCTCTATCTCCTGCCATTTAATGGTAAGTGTCAAGTACCACATTCCCATCATCTTTAAGATCCGCAGGTATCCGCGCTAGTCTAAATTCAAACACTTGCCGTGCTGATAGCCTGCTGAAATCCTTCTTTCTAACCTCGTACTCACTTTTGCACTTCATCCAAAAATCCTCCAATGAAGGAACGTGTGCGTACTCCTGGGAGATCGTCTTCCTGGCTACTCCAAATGGATCAAATTTCAACCGTTCCGTGAAGAACTCTTGCTCATACTCAAATAACATCTGTGTCTCCATCCCTCGAGATCTATGAATGCTCTGACAGCTATAATGTCCCACAATGATCGGGAAAAATCCCGTAGGCTTGTGTCGTTTCGACTGAAGGTCATGTATCTCCACAAGTTGCCTGTTTAGCTCCATGGTGATCAATCTATCATTTGGATATCTGGGCATCTTTATTGGTTCTCCAAAAAAGCCAGTAACCCTGAGGTATGTGAAATCTGTAAACTGAATGAATAGACTATCAATCCTGGATACGGCTTCCCACACTTCTTTGCTTACCCTATTGGCCTTTAGGTCCTTGTCTAGCCTGCAAATGAAATCGTAGAAGAATCCATCATTGACCACTTTGAAATATTTCTCGCATGCAGGTACAGTAAGATGTGGGTAGCACTTGAAAATGGGGTCCTTAGAAAGAATGCCACATCTATCCAGCTTAGAGAAGATGCCTTGTGAAGCTACAACATACACCAAGTAGGAAGTCATTTTGAAGCTGAAAGTATGCTTCACATTCCGGAGTTTCTCACCAATGTTGTCACTAATAATTTCTAACCAATTGATTATGGAATCAACCTTGTTGACTTCAATGGTCATGATGAAAGCATAGATCCATGTACGAAAAGTGTAAGCATTCACCTCGCCATTAATCATGCATAACAATTTGACAATATCATCGACCTCCTGTGCCAAATTGGACCGCAGAAGAGTTCTTGGGAACTTAGAAGGAGATCTGGGCTTCTTCATGTATCTGTTGTTCATTATGTTCACATAGTTAACTCTATGCTTATCCCACCTGCTGTCGGCATCCTCAAGGCTAATGGAAGTCACCACCTTTCACACAAAAATCTTTAAACAATAATTGATGAACTCTGTGTCCAGCCAAATTATTATTTTTCTCGTAGTGTCTTGCACTGATCTGGATGAATGGTAAGATCTAGCGCACTCCATAACAAATTCTAGCAACTGGGCAATGTATGGAAAAGTTGCAGCTCGAATAATTCCACTGCTTTTAACCACATGCATGAGTGAAGTCTTTCCGACTCTAAATCTATCAATCAATTCAAAAAGAGGTTCTGGACCTAGATCTGTGTCTCCTATGTCTGCAAATTTGGAAGTGATGCATGACTCTTTTTCATGTCTTTGTCTATCTTTGTCTTAATAATTCCCTTTCTTCTTATTTGGCCAGATTTCTTCAAAATTGGTGCAGATCTGGATAATTCTTCAGATTCGGATGATATATGCAATGTATTAGACATTGATTTAAGCTCCTTTTCTTTTGTAAAGCACCTGTAATGAATTCCTGCAATTAATTCAAACAAAGATGGCAACCAGAACATGAACAGTGAATTTTAATAATAAAAATCTGCACTTTTCAAGCATGCTGCCCCAAAAATTGATGTTTTATTTGCATGCAAAGAGAGCATGAATTTTTCTAACTTCACCTGAGCACCTATATCACCTATGCAAACAATTATGCAAACACAAATCAACCTCCTTCAATGTATGCGCCAAAATTGGAAGCTTTTAGCCTTGATTTCACCTTTGTCTGAGCAAAAATCCTTTTCAAATGGAGCGCACTTTTCCTCTGGGCTGCACTTCTTCACCTGTGAATTAATTAATTCACCCTTATGGCAGCCCATTCTTATATAACCCTCATAACTCTATAATTAATAATTTCCCTTCCTATTCCTGGTAATTAATTAATTAAAAATCCTGCTCTTCTCTTTAAATGGTGTGCTAAAATTGGATGATTAAGGACAACCATCCATTAAATTAAATTTAATCAATTTAATCATCCACTCTTCACTTCACTTAAGCTTCACAGTGTGCTTTGACCATAGCCACTGAAAATAGAATTTAATTTAATGAATTAATGCTTCAAAAAGCATTAAATATATGCCAAAAGGGGCGCACTTTTTGTCATGAAGGGGGCAGCCTTTAAATAAATTAAATTTAATCAATTTAGACCATCCATTTCCAATTGATTTATTCCCCTTTTCTTTGTTGACTTTCTTCCATGCTTGGGCACCTTTTTTGGAGGAAGAATTAATTAAAATAATCACTTTAAACGTTGTCATGTTCTCTCTAAAGGGGTCGCACTTTTTAGCATAAAAGAATTCTATTTTTAAGAATTTATGGCAATGGGAATTTTTACCCTGCAAGGCAGCCCTGAAAATCCCATGATCCACTTAAGTGATTTGACTTTGACAATGGGATTATTTACCATGCATGGAAGGTAATAAAATCCCATGATTTCACTAAAGTCACTTTTCTTTTATTTCACCATGGGAATTTTTACCCTGCAAGGCAGGGAATAAATTCCCACCTGCCTGTTGCCTCTAATTTTTCCACTGCAACTTAAGTGACTTTTCCATCATGGGAAAAATTACCCTACAAAGCAGGCCATAAAATCTCACTTGCTTGTTGCTTCTAATTTTCCCATGATCCACTTAAATTCTTTGTTTTCCAAAAATGCGCCCAACCCCGCAGGGGCTTTTTACTGCACGACTTCGCCTTTTCCCAGTGAATTGGACCTCCGATGGCGACTTCCTTATGGTACAATGCACGTATGTGATCTCCGAATACTCTCGGATAAGAATTGGGCTAACCCAGCAAAGGAATTTATCTAGAGAAATTTCACAGAAAACAAAATGGGAAAACACAAAAACACGAAAAACTGCCAAAAGTCACAAATAAAGCCCAAAACTTATTCCCAGTTAAAACCCTTCTAGTATATAGGAATAATGATATGTTCGATCACAACAGGGTTAAAACAGAGCGCAAATTACCTCAAACGGGGCTCAAAATAATTAAATACGAATTTCCCGCAAACAAATCCTGACGACAGAATATAACAATTTTGGGCATTTGAATATTTGGCGAAAAAGGCTAATATGGCTCTTTGGGAATATCTTGCCGCAATACAAGAACTTTCAAGCAAATAAAAACACAAAACGACCCATTATTTTAAAAGTACAAAAAAAAATCGGATAGGGTAGTTGTAGATTTCAGGATGAAATCCAGGGACACCAGTCAGCTCCGTCTGTGGACATCTTTTTCTCTATCAGAATGACAAGGAAAAGGATGAGATCTCAACATCTCTAGTTTCGTATCTTGTCCTTTGGGCATAGGGTTAGGCAAACAAACACAACACAAAAACAAAAACAAAACAAAGAAAAACAAACAAAATTTTATTTATGTACATACATGTTTTACCCTGCTTCTAATGTTCGGAACAACTTCAAGTGTTGCCCATTGAAAGGAAATAGCAATTCAACTCCATCCTGATGAGCAAGAATGAAGCTATCTACTCCAGCGATCTTCTTAATCACAAAAGGCCCTTTCCATAGTGAATCAAATTTTCCATGCATGCTTTTTGCTTCTCTTCTTTTGTCCCATAAAAGGACCCAGTCATTGACTTCAAACTTTCTTTCCCTGGATTTTTTGTTGAAAATGACTTTCACCTTCCTTTGATGCTCTATCAACCTATCTACAACTTGATTTTGTACTTCCCTCAATTCAGTAAGGTACATAATTCTTTTATCAATAGCATCCGTGAATGTGGAATCCTCCAGGGCCTTAGAAAGTCGCAGGGCAGGCAGTTCCAAGGTAAGAGGCAACTCCGTGTCTCTACCATATAACAGCTGAAATAGGGACATGCCTATTACCCTCTTTGGTGTGATTCTGTCGGCTCATAATGCATCAAACAACTTTTTATTCCAAGTCCTTTGATTTTCTGTTACTAGCTTGCGCACGATAGTTACCAAGTTTTTGTTACTAGATTCAGCTTGGCCATTCCCTTGTGGATATTAGTTTGAGGAATGAATCAACTGGATCCCATGAGTGTAGCAGAAATCAACCAGCTCCTCAGAAGAAAGATTTAGAGCATTGTCTACTACTATTTTACTGGGCATGCCAAACCTGACAATAATATTTTCTTTTATAAAATTACACACCTTGGCGGAAGTGGCATTCTTCACAAGAATAGCTTCTACCCACTTACTAAAATAATCAGTAGCTGTTAGAATGTAATGGTGACTGACACTGGAAGCCGGGTTAAGCATACCAATAAAATCCATTCCCCACTGTTGGAAAGGTTCTTTAATTACAATGGGTTTTATAGGTAATGTAGGCAATTTCATATGCCCAACAAAATGTTGGCATGCTTGGCACTTAGCTACCCACTCTGCAGTATCTTGAAAAAGGGTAGGCTAGAAATACCTTGCTCTGAGGATCTTGTGTTCAGTGACTCAGCTGAGAAATGACCACCACAAGCCATGTCATGAAACTGTTGTAATAGCTTATCCTGTTGAGCTTTATCCACGCATCTGAGAAATACGCCATCAATTCCTCTTTTGTACAAACCATTATCCCAAAAAAAAATATTTGGATTTCAGTTTGGTAGTTGTTTCTCTTTTCTGGAAAGTTGATCTGGGCATTCTCCATACGTCAGAAAGTAGGCAATGTTACTGTACCATTCCTCTACCAGATCTATAAAAAGTACTGCAGGAAAATCCTCATCTATCTCATCTTGATATGCTTCTAGTACTGATGCTTTCATCTCTTTCATTAGTACACACAGACCTCTTCCTCGAACCAGCTTTGTTGGTTTAATATCCAGGTCATATTCTTAAACCTTTGTCACCCATGTTCCTCTCAACAATCCTAACTCTTTTTTAGTACAGATAGATTTTGCTGCAATATCTGAAACCAAAACTATAGTGTGTGAGGAAAGAATATAATACCTGAAAGCCTTACACACCTTTACCACTGCGTATGCATGCTTTTCCATGGGAGTATATTTCAACTCATAGGCTTTAAGGGGCGTGCTCATGAAAGCAATCGGAGCTTCTGCGTCCTCTTGATTTTTTTGCATCAATATTGCTGACATGGTGTGTTTGGAGGAATAACAATAAAGAATAAATTCTTTACTAAAGTCGAGTGAAACCAAGACCAGAGATTTTGACAGGGCCTCTTTAATTTTCTCGAAAGCTTCCTTCCCTTCGTTACTCCATTTAAAATCTTGTGTCTTCTTCATCATATTCGAGATATGTCAGGTTAGCTCAGCAAAGTCAGGAATGAATCTCCTGAGAAAATTAACTTTTCCAAAGAAAGAGTGAACTCCTTTTTTGGATGTGGGAAATGGCAATGTCTGAATGGATCTGACACGCTCTGGATCTATCTTGGTTCCTTCTTTTGAAACAATGTGCCCTAGTAGCTTCCCTTTGGTCATAGCAAAGATAGATTTGTTGGGATTCAAAGAAATACCATGTTTGCGGAACTGTATGAAAACCTCTTCCAGATTCGAAATGTGTGCGCTCTATCTTCGGAAAAGACTGTCAAATCGTCAAGGTACACCACTATGCTTATATCCTTGAGATGAGCAAAAGCTAAATCCATAGCTCTTTGAAATGTAGCACCAGCATTGATCAAGCCAAACAAAATTTTCTGGTAAGCAAAGGTTCCCCAAGGTGTAATGAGCACCGTTTTGTATTGATCTTCTTCAGCCACCTTGACTTAATTGTAGCCTAAAAAGCCATCAAGCATAGAAAGCATCTTAGATCCAGTGACCACCTGTAGAGTGTGATCCATGATGGGGATGGGGTAGTTATCTTTTAAAGAAGCTTGATTAATGTTACGAAAATCTACGCAAAACCTAATTTTTCCACTCTTATTCCTCACAGGAACTATGTTGGCCAACCATTCAGAATGATGTATGGGATAGGTAATATTTGTGTCTAACAACTTCTATATTTCTGCAAAGATGGTTCACGAAATGGTAGGGTTGTGTCGCCGCAGCTTCTGCTTGAAAGGCTTTTGTTCTAGTTTTAGTGGGATGTAGTGTTGAACTTCCACAGGCTTATATGTTTTTAGATCCTGGTAAGACCAAGAAAAAACATCCATATATTTCTTAAGAAGCTCAGTAAAAGCTTCTCTTTCGGCCTCTGAACAACACTTACTCAGATTTACTAATTTGGGATCATTGCCGACTCCCAAATTTAGTAATTGTGTATCAGAGGAAGAACCTTCCCCACTTTCTTCATTTTTCTTAAGCATCTGATCATGCTTATCAAACATTTCCTCAAGAGATACCAAGCCTTTGGGAATTTTATTTCCCTTTAGCTAGATAATCTCCTGACTTCCCGAGATGTCTGCATCCATTTCTCCCACAGTAGTTTGCCTCAGAGGTGAATTGCTTCCCTCATAGTATATCTCTTCAAAGTTGTCCTTCTGTTGGAGAAACGCAGCAATCTTCTTGTCATCATTGAAAACCTACCATTATTAGACGTTGTCATGAACTTTTGGGCGGAAGACCATCTCAACTTTGTAGTCCCCTTGTCTGAAAAATGTGGGAGGCTGATCCGGATTTAACAAAGTTGTAGTCACTGCAAGTGAATCAGCTCTTGAATTTTGTTCTCTCAGAATGTAAGATACCGAGAAAGCTGAAAAATCTAGGATAGCAAAGTAGACCCGATCTTTATAATGCCTAAGTTTGTCCTTTTTCACTTGATAGATACCTCTTATCTGCTTAACAATCAACTCAACATCTCCCTTTACATGTAAGAGTTTGATTCCCATTGTTCTTGTCTGCTACATGCCTAATAACAGTGCTTCATACTCTATTGTGTTGTTAGTATTTTCAAACATCAATTTGAAAGAATGCACATGCACCTTCCCTTCAGGAGAGATAAGAATAATGCCTTCGCCGGATCCAAATGAACAACAGCTACCATCAAATTCCAAAGACCAAACCTTGTTATCAAGTTGATGTGGTTCTTGAATCACCGGTTGAACATCTTCTTTATCCATTTCTAGATAATAGACTCCGTGATCAGATTCCTGAAACAAGATCTGAGATCTAGGATCCTCAGACTTTGATACTGTGTACTTGGATTTCTTCTCAGGTTCTAACTTCTAATTAACTCCTTTGATTGGTATGTGTGCACAAGACCAATCCATCTTGACTTCTCCACCTAGCTCTTTGCAGAAATTTCTACTTAATAGCATGCCATAAGAGACTAGGATGTCTACTACAAGGATAGTCATTTTCAATCTCTTATCTGGAAAAGAGGCAAGTACTGCCTGTGCATCTTTAATTTGTCCAACAAGAGGAACTTGCCTTTCCATTGAATAACATCTTTCGATGGTCTTTTTCAATGTGAGACCCAAAGCATCAGCAACTTTAGTAGGCATGATGTTGTCAGAAGCTCCAGAGTCCAAAATATAATTGCTTAGTTTGTATCCGGTTGATAAGCAATGACACATAAAATGGCTCGATCCTTTCTGATGTAGCAGGAGAAGAGGTAGAAGGAGAAGAACTTGCAGCTGCATTATTTGAAGGAGGAGTATTCTTTGGACTTGATAAGATACCCCGTGAAGTATTATTTGTTGAAGGATTGGGACTATTACTTTGCACATATTTGACCAATCTATTCAGCTGATCAGGAAATTCTCTCAAATATTCAGCTTCTAACATTTGGACCTTGGTCTTTTTTATATGATCAATAATGTCAAAATTTTGACTTGTTTCAGCCGGATGTGTGTTGGCTCTTTGCTACAAATTGAAAGAATTTGAATATTTATCTTTAGGTGCTAATGAGGAAGGAAGAGGGCTACCTCTTTTTAGGATAGTCACATCCGGGCCAGGATCTTCTCTTTCTCTTCTTCCGCTTGTGGATGCTTCGGCATTTTGGCACATCTGAGACCTTGTGAACACCATAAAAGTGTGACCATCAGAATCTTCAAAAGATTCATAATAGCAATTGTCAGATTAATAGTCCAGGTAACCAATATTGGAGTCACCAGCGGGATCTATAAACTCTTCATCATCAAATGATTCATCAATGTTGAAATCCTCTTCAAGTTTCCAAGTTATTCCTTGGAGTAGCTTCAATTGCCAATCATTGTGGTGTAGTAGCAAGTCTGTTTCGATTTTTATTTTGATTTTGACCATTAAAGGTCCGGGTAGGAGCTATTCTTGAGGGGGTTACATTCCCTGCTTGAGAGATATGCTTTTTGATCTGCAGCATGTCATTAGCCAATCTCTGCAACAAAGGATCTAAAGTACTAGAAGAAGCATCGTCACCTTTATGAGATGGTTGTTTGAGTTTTCCAACCATGATCAAGTCATCCTAAACTTCCACGGCAGCATTTTGTGCTTCAAGTAGATTTACAGGTCTTGCCCTTCTCAACTGATATCCAACTTCGGGTAATAGAACATTTATAAAAAAAATCTTTTGATTTTCATCGCTCAAGGCGGCAGAAGTGGGGATTTTATATAAAATCTTCTGGAACCTTGAAATAAATTCTCGTGTGTTCTCGATTGGCTCTTTCTTCAACAACGTCATTTGGGTGATCAATGTGCTAGCATCCTCTACAAGATTGAATCTTTTCAGAAATTGCTCACGCATAGTCACCAGTTGGTTATGGTGTCAGGAGCTAGCCGATAGAACCATTCTCCAGCCAAGTCGTGTAGAGTCTCAATGAAGAGTCTGACTGAGACATCTTCATGCTCTACTGCAAGCACACCACAAGATATAAAGAAGGCCAGCAAATGATCATCCAGGTTTTTCTTTCCATCTCCAAAGAATTTTTGAAAATTCTTTTTGGATCCCTTTGGAAGATCATGCATAGGTGGATTCAAGTTTAGAGGCCCAAAAGCTACTCCCCATGGGACAGGTACTATCTGGTTCTGATTCTAGTTTTGTATGATGAATGGGGCACGTCTCCTCCTTATGTAGACTTAATGGATGATTCCAGCTACCGGATTATGCTAAAGATGATACAGATCTGGATGGGTGTGCACGCTTCTTCCTGGTGAGAGACTAGATCTGCGGCTTCTAACTTGAGGAGGAGGATTGAAATTGAATTTCTCCTGCAGTCTAAAGAAATAATCAGTCCTTTCTTATGCCTTCACAGATCGAGTGAATGGTCATTCAGCCAAGTTGAGATTTGTATGGAAAATACTCTGATCTTCAATGGACAAGCCTTGATCTGCAAAGATAGTTATTCCCCAGCGGAGTCACCAAAAACTGTTGGCTAGATTTTCTGCATAGCACAAAACCTAGGTAGTCATGAGATAAATCTCCCTCATTTACCGGTGAGGCTCCCATGTCAGATTTGTCAATTAAAGTATGCTAATATCTAAATGGGGTTTTACTTTAACTACTCAGTTCATGAACCATAACTGAATAGTTATGCAACAAGTAAGAAGCTGTTTAAAGAAAGGAAATATTTATAGAAGAGAGGAAAGGGAATTATATCAACACAGAGAAGAAATGAGGAAGATGTGCATCCCAATCAATAGAGAGCAGAGTTGATTGCATGCACATAGAAGAAACCAATAGATATAAACATAGAATTCTAAGCAAAGGTAGTTCTAGATCTAGATCTGAAATAACATAAAGTCTATTAAAAGATCTAAGATAAAAAGAAAGAAATAAGATACACCGTGATATAAAGTTCTTCAAAAATCTGCTCCTATATATTCCTTTGCTTCAAGTGGCTCTCAAGTGTTTCAGCACAAAGTCTGGAACACAAGGTTGCTGCTTACAAATTCTGATCATTAACCCAAAGGTTCTTCTCCTACTTATAGAATGTAGGAGGGAAAGTACAAATGGGAAATCTAACTGAACTAGAACACAAACAACAAGTAAAGATGACATTTGGCAATCATCTTCCACTAACTTCTCCTTAAGTGACACATGTATCACTTAACTAATAGAATTGTTCCACATGACTTTAAGTAATGGTTTCAAAACCAATAACTTAAAAGTCTTACAATTTCATCCGGGAACGTGGAAAATAGAAGAAGAAAGAATAGAAGAAGAATTCAAGCCAGCTGTAACATTTATGTCTTCTTTTTGTTCTGATATTGATATACTTGTCGAACATGTGATTCAACATCTTCCCATCTGTTTTAGCCATTGCTTCCTTCTCTATCCTGAACTATAGCAATCCTTCATTCAACACCTTGATGCATGCTTCCACATCTTCCAAGATTGGCCCGAACCTCACAATATCCGCCTACAGTGCCACCAGTCTGCTAATAGAATTCATCGTGAAAGGCTTAGTAGCTCAGTCAATTCTCTTTTGTACCATCAGAAGAGACCCTTCCAGGGAATTAGGCACTTTGGTAGGAACAATCCGCATGTATGAAGTAACATTCCCTGACCACTTCTCCTCAGTGAAACAAATGATATTGTCTAGTAAGGATGATGTCCTACTCTCAAGTGCCTGCATCCTCTTCAACAAAACTCTGTAGATCTCCAAATGGAAAGATACTACAAACTCCAGCTGCTTCCCCTTCTCGACTGATCCGTCTGGTACAATTTGCTCTATAACCAATACATCTCCCGGCAGATTGATGATTTCGGTCAAAGTACTTAGGTTACTCTCAGCAACTGTGTTCATGTCCACTATGCTCATCACCAGTTGCTTCAGCTGATTTTCTGCATCATTCATAACCTTCAGGCGGGCTGGCACCTCTCCAAGTTGTACAGAAGCTTGACAAATAATCAGGTTCTTCCATTCGTCAATAGCTTTCACCTGATTGCTTGCATCCTCCATTTCCTGCATAAGATGATCACTCACCTACTCTAAAATGGGCTGAATGGAAGGTTTAGCAACCTTGGCTATGATCTCACACAATTGAGATACTTGCTTCTGAAGCTCGTCTTTCTCTGCCTTTTCGCTGTCAAGCCTAAGGAATAGAGCATCTATCAATGTCTACGTATCCTGCTTCAATCCTTCTATGGTGGCTTGACTGAGGGGTACTTTGGTTACTGTTACATCTTCTGCCATGAGCTCATCCTCCTTCTTTCCTTCCATCGGAATTGACATCTCAGCAAACTTCTGCCCCGACTCTTCAATGATCAACCTTGAAGTTACCTTAACAACTTTAGGTCTTCTTTCTCTTCCGCCTAGGCTCTGGAGTCGCTGCAAGTCGTGTTCTTCCAAGTTCATCTCCACTCTTGCTTCTAGAACCAACTATGAAGACAACCATTCTAAGAAGTTACTTCTTAGAGAATGAGAATTTGCTGAGTGCACTACCATCTCCCGCTCTGCTTCCTCTCCATCAAAAAGTGCCACAGTGTCATGGCTGCCATCTTCTGAGTCATCCAATGACAAAGCTCTTTTGAACTCCACCATCTGCAGCTTCAATGTCTCTTCTGGAAGGGGTGCTGAATGGAGTGGCTGAGGAGAGAAGATGAATGTTTCGGATTCAGTGGAGGCATGGAAGTGTCCTGCTGAGGTGCAACATTTGGTGAAATACTAGATGCCGGAGAAGCTGGAACTAAAGTCATGGCCATGGAAATGATCTTCTCCTTTGATTGAAATCTTATGTGTACTTTCAACTTCTCGGACCTTCTGCTACTTTCTCCTCCATGCTTCCTCTTGAGGGAATCTCCCTGCGCCAAAGTTTCCTGTGACTTGATTCATCAATGCTTCATCAAGGCAATATCCCTTTGTCAGCAACCAATTTGAAGTATTCACCAAAATAGCTCCAGATCTTTCTTCAATTGTATGGTAGCCTCCTACGTTATCCTGAAGTATGGCTCTATCTCCTCCCATTTGATGGTAAGTGTCAAGTACCACATTCCCATCATCTTTAAGATCCGCAGGTATCCGCACTAGTCCAAAGTCGAACACTTGCCGTGCTGATAGCCTACTGAAATCCTTCTTTCTAACCTCATACTCACTTTTGCACTTCATCCAGAAATCCTCCAATGAAGGCACATGTGCGTACTCCTGGGAGATCATCTTCCTCGGCTACTCCAAATGGATCGAAGTTCAGCCGTGCCATGAAGAACTCTTGCTCATACTCAAATAACATCTGCATCTCCATCCCTCGAGCTCTATGAATGCTCTGGCAGCTACAATTTCCCACAGTGATCGGGAAAAATCCCGTAGACTTGTTCCGTCTCAACTGAAGGTCGTGTATCTCCACAAGTTGCCTACTTAGCTCCATGGTGATCAATCTATCATTCAGATATCTAGGCATCTTTATTGGTTCTCCAAAAAAGTTAATAACCCTGGGGTATGTGAAATTTGCAAACTAAATGAATAGACTACCAATCATGGATACGGCTTTCCACACTTCTTTACTTACCCTATTGGCCTTTAGGTCCTTGTCTAGCCTGTAAATGAAATCGTAGAAGAATCCATCATTGACCACTTTGAAATCTTTCTCACACGCAGGTACAGTAAGTTATGGGTAGCACTCGAAAATGGGGTCCTTAGAAAGAACGCCACATCTATCTAGCTTGGAGAAGATGCCTTGTGAAGCTGCAACGTACACCAAGTAGGAAGTCATTTTGAAGATGAAAGTATGCTTCACGTTCCAGAGTTGCTCACCAATGTTGTCACTAATAATTTTTGACCAATTGATTATGGAATCAACCTTGTTGACTTCAATGGTCCTGATGAAAGCATACATCCATGTACGAAAAGTGTAAGCATTCGCCTCGCCATTAATCCTACATAACAATTTGACAATATCATCGACCTCCTGCACCAAATTGGACCGTGGAAGAGTTCTTGGGAACTTAGAAGGAGATATGGGCTTCTTCATGTATATGTTTTTCATTATGTTCACGTAGTTAACTCTATGCTTAACCCACCTACTGCCAACATCCTTAAGGCTAATGGAAGTCACCACCTTTCGCACTGGAATCTTCAAACAATAATTGATGAACTCTGCGTCTAGCCGAATTATTGTTTTCCCCGTAGCGTCTCGCACTGATCTGGATGAAGGATGGTAAGATCTAGCGCACTCCATAACAAACTCTGGCAACTGGGCTATGTATGGAAAGGTTGTAGCTTAGATAATTCCATTGCTTTTAACCACACGCATGAGTGAAGTCTTTCCGGCTCTAGATCTATCAATTAATTCAGAAAGAGGTTAAGGACCTAGATCTGTGTCTCCTATGTCTGCAAATTTGGAAGTGATGCATGACTCTGTCGTGCTTTCTTTTTCATCCCTTTTTGCCATGGTTTTGTCTATCTTTGTCTGAATAATTCTCTTTCTTCTTATTTGGTTGGATTTCTTCAAAATTGGTGCAGATCTGGATAATTCTTCAGATTCAGAGGATATATTCAATGTATTGGACATTGATTAGAGCTCCTTTTCTTTTGTAAAGCACCTGTAATGAATTCCTGCAATTAATTCAGACAAAGATGGCAACCGGAGCATGAATAGTGAATTTTAATATAAAAATCTGCACTTTTCAAGCCTGCTGCCCCAAAAATTGATGTTTTATTTGCATGCAAAGTGAGCATGAATTTTTCCAACTTCACCTGAGCACCTGTATCACTTATGCAAACAATTATGCAAACACAAATCAACCTCCTTCAATGTATGCGCCAAAATTGGAAGCTTTTAGCCTTGAATCGATCTTCTTTTGAGCAAAATCCTCTTCAATATGGGCGCACTTTTCCTCTAGGCTGCACTTCTTCACCTATGAATTAATTAATTCACCCTTATGGCAGCCCATGCTTATATAACCCTCATAATTCTATAATTAATAATTGCCCTTCCTATTCCTGGCAATTAATTAATTAAAAATCATGCTCTTCTCTTTAACTGGTGTGCTAAAATTGCATGATTAAGGACAACCATCTATTAAATTAAATTTAATCAATTTAATCATCCACTCTTCACTTCACTTAAGCTTCACAGTGTGCTTTGACCATAGCCACTGAAAATAGAATTTAATTTAATCAATTAATGCTTCAAAAAGCATTAAATATATACCAAAAGGGGCGCACTTTTTGTCATGAAGGGGGCAACCTTTAAATAAATTAAATTTAATCAATTTAGACCATCTATTTCCAATTGATTTATTCCCCTTTGCTTTGTTGACTTTCTTCCATGCTTGGGTGCCTTTTTTAGAAGAAGAATTAATTAAAATAATCATTTTAAAGGCTGCCATGTTCTCCCTAAAGGGGTCACACTTTTTAGCATAATAGAATTCTATTTTAAAGAATTTATGGCAATGGAAATTTTTACCTTGCAAGGCAGCCCCGAAAATCCCATGATCCACTTAAGTGATTTGACTTTGACAATGGGATTATTTACCCTGCATGGCAGGCAATAAAATCCCATGATTTCACTTAAGTCACTTTTCTTTTATTTCACCATGGGAATTTTTACCCTGCAAGGCAGGTAATAAATTCCCGCCTGCCTACTGCCTCTAATTTTTCCACTGCAACTTAAGTGACTTTTCCATCATGGGAAAAAGTACCCTGTAAGGCAGGCAATAAAATCCCACCTGCCTGCTGCTTCTATTTTTCCCATGATCCACTTAAATCCTTTGTTTTCCAAAAATGCGCCCAACCCCGCAGGGGCTTTTTAGTGCACGACTTCACCTTTTCCCAGTGAACCGGACCTCCAATGGCGACTTCCTTCTGGTATAATGTGTGTATGTGATCTTTGAATACTCCAGGACAAGAATCGAGCTAACCCGGTAAAGGAATTGATCTAGAGAAATTTCACAGAAAACGAAACGGGAAAACACAAAAACACGAAAAATTGCCAAAAGTCACAAATAAAGCCCAAAACTTATTCCTAGTTAAAACCCTTCTGGTATATAGGAATAATGATATGTTCAATCACAACAGGGTTAAATCGGAGCGCAAATTGCCTCAAACGGGGCTCAAAATAATTAAATACAAATTTCCCGCAGACAAATCCCGACGACAGAATATAACAATTTTGGGCATCTGGGTATTTGGCGAAAATGGCTAATATGGCTCTTTGGGAATATCTTGACGCAATACAAGAACTTTCAGGCAATAAAAACACAAAACGACCCATTATTTTAAAAGTACAAAAAAAATTCAGATAGGGTAGTCACAGATTTCAGGATGAAATCTGGGGACACCAGGAAGCAATCAAAGGATGGAGAATAACACTAGACCTTTCTCCCTACACTTCTTTTGTCGTGGCGTGAAATCACCTTTAAAACTTGCACTTGGCGTAATTGGCATGAGATTGCCCTAAAAAATCATTCTTGTCGTGAGATCACCCAAAAAACTCATTATCATATAGTATTTTTAGGATCCTCTCTACTCTTTTCACTCATCATAGATCAGGTGTACATGTTCCTTTTTGTATTCTCACATACTTTTTTTTATACTTTTTCACTTGTTTGGATCGAATTTTTTATATACACAACTTTGACTACTCTTTTGCTCTTCTCTTTTGAATATCCTTCCTTATGGGAAGCAACATTCACATCATCAATTATCAAGAGACATTGACAATCGACACACAACGTGATATATACACATACACTTTTCACCCCTAGGTTCACTTCCTCTTCTCTAGCTTTCACATTTTTTCTTGTCTCCTTGGAACACTTTTCACCATCGATCTACATGGTTATCATATACACATCTCTTATCTACTTTATGTTATCAAGAATTCACTCAACACATAAAGTGGGGGAAAATGTAGAAACTAAATCATGCACTTTGCGTATATTTTTAGGTCATAATCACATACCACTATTCATATGATTCCTAAGCGATAAAATTACTAATTAACCATTGTATTTGGCCTCTTTTCTTTCTTTCTGGTTTCCTTCTTAGTCTTACACACCTTCTTACCCAGTTTGAATTTTGGCACTTCAATTTTTCTTAGCTTGGACACCACTGCCAAGGAGACCCTGTCCCCTCTGGGAGCCCCCAACCTCTTTGTATCTTGCTCACATCTTTTGGGTCTTTTCTAGCTGTTGGGTATCTTATTTTATTAATGGTCGGCCTTTTAGTTGTTAATAACAAAATTGAAACAAGGGAATCATATAAATATAAAGCAATGTGACCATAATAAACGACCAATCATTAACATCTACTACTATCACCTAAGGTTGCATCCAAATGTATTACAAGATCATTAAAGCATCCATTTAGCATCCATTTAAGGGACAAGGGAGTACATTCTTCTACAAATAATTTGTAGGAGGGGAAGTTAATTTTTCCATGACACCTATACTTACATTTTATACATCTAGCTATTGATCTTTATTCAAGTGTGTCTGACACAAGAGCCACCTAGGGCACAATTCTACACACATACACACAGAATTACATGGAGTCTGAAATGTAGTGCAGCACCCAAATCGCAAGTTCACATAGTTGGGTGATCATTGGGGTCAGTCTAATTCTCCATTTGTATCTTGTTATTTTTAAGATTTGATGTGTTTTGGGATTTTACAAGTGTTCTTTTTCTTTGCAGGTTTCAGGTGAATCTTGCGAACTTAGTGTGACATACATGTGATCAACAACGAAAGGCAACAACATAGAAGCAACACAGAAGAAATCACTTTCTGGCCATTTTTTACAGTCACAGGTACCCAACAGTGGTCTACAATGCCTAGGCACCCCATCCCCAACATGTATGATGCTCACACAATTTTTTGGGCTCAGTTGTGACAGTATACCTTTCTATTCCACCAGTTTTCCATCTCGTCACAACTTCAGGATTATTGTGAAATCAACTAAGTATCTCATCCCTTCTCTTGTACTTAGGGTTTTAAATTTATTAGCTTATTTTCTTGAGTCAAATATGTACTTCATTGATATATCATTGTGTTGTAACTTAATTAATAATTTAACATTTATATTTCAATATTTGTTAAATCAATCAACAAAGGGAAAATCAAAATAAGAAATGTTATATCTGTAAAAAAAGGACATGAGTTGAAATATAATTAGTACACCACGTACAAGAAATGGTCATTGATAAATTCTAGACATAACAATCAGCAATCACAATAGGGATAGTCACACTATAAGCAAGGGTAGAAGAAGGGGAACTAAATAAAGAAACCCCATCAGCAAGGTAACATAGTTGAGCAAGAAGACCACTCAAATGATGACTCCTTGTCCACTACCCATTTCAGTGAAGTAACCATGTCATCTAGTTCTATCTGGTACGTTTATTTAGGAGCCACTCAATACATGATTAGATGTAGAGATTGGTTCTCCACAATATGAGACACACCCTCCAAAAATCATGTTTCATTGGGGAATGAATCTTCCTACACATTCCAAGGTATTGGAAACATTTCTCTACCTCTTGGTTCATGAAATTGTAGGTTATCAGATGTCTTATATGTCCTTGGTTTGATAAAGAACTTACTATCATTTAGTTAGCTTCTAGATCATAATCTGAAGATTGATTTTGATAGTCATTCTGGTAAGAGATTTTGTTTGATTTGAGATAAATCCAAAAGCTCAAAAATTGTTTCAAGATCTTTAAATGTGGGATGGATGTATCAGCTTGATTTTTTCCATAGATATGATCAGGCACTAGTGGTTAAGAATAATTCTTCCCCACAGTTATGACATCATATAATTAGTCGCATCCGTTTTTGATATCTCGACACATTTCTTTAGTACAATATAGTGAGACGTCTGTCATCTCTCTAGAAGGATATAGACAAGTGTCCTAACTACCTCCCAAGAAAGCAACATAGAGCCTCATTTCATAAGAGTACATATTGAGTTGTGGGTAAGTTGTATTTGGTACACACCAATCTTTGTGGTTTGATGTAACCTAGTAATTCTAGATTTTAATATTTCATGCTTTGTGTTTATGATTATTCAATAAAAAGGTGTATTTTTTTCTTCATAATAAAAATGAAGCTTTTTATAACTTCAATAAGTTCAACATGGCTGTTGAGAATGATATTGGTCCTAAAATTAGATCTCTATGTTCATATCGAAGGGGAGATTCACCAGTAATGAGTTGAGATACTATCGAGAAGTTCACAAGATTCGTCGATAGACGCCTCCTCCACACACACCACAAAAAAATGGTGTTGTTGAGAGAAGGAACTGTACTCTCATGGAAATGGTGCATTGCATGATCGATGAGTTACGACTGAAGAAGACATTTTGGGCCAAAGTAGTGAAGACTACACTATATTTGTTGAATAAATTGCCCATAGTTTCTCTTGACATAGTAACACCACATGAGGCATGGTCGAATTGGAATCCATCCAATGCACACCTTAGAGTATTCAGGTACAAAGCTAGCATGCACATACCCAATCAGAAGAGAAAGAAGTTGGACATGAAATTAGATAAATACATCTTCGTTAGCTATAGCGGAGAATCTCTTAGGTAGATATTAATGGATCCAAAAACAAGAAAAGTCAACACCAACAGGGATGTTGAGTTCTTTGAGAAGAAATAATTTGAGGATCCTTCCACAGACTCACCTTTTGTAGATAACACACATACTATGAAAATAAAAGTAGAAATTCACATGGTTGATGACAAATATGATTAGGATTATGGTTATGATCAGACAAGACCATAACCCACGGGAACAATACAACATATTCCCAAGTCGTATACAAACATCACTATGATAAATTATATGCTCCTCTAAAAAATCCACCATTCGACCACAAACTCATAATAAATCTCATGAAGAGGTAATTTTTTCTTTAATGAGTAGAGTTGTTGAATCTGTTAAGCCCTTTACTATCCAAAAATCCCTACAGTCAAAATCTTGGAAAGATGTCATGTATGTTGAGTATCATTCAGTGATGAAGAGTAAGACCTAACAGTTTATCGATCTTCCACTAGGGAAGAATCCCATTGATTACAGATGAATATTCAAAATAAATTACAAAGCAAATGGTACTATTGACAAGTACAAAGTGAGACTCATAGAAAAGTTATATGCACATAAGTAAGACATAAACTATGAGGAGATATTTTCTCCCACAGCTAAGATCAAAATGACCAGGATGATCTTTGCTCTACTTGCATAGTTTGGATGTAAATTCCATCAAATGGACATGAAAAGTGCCTTTTTGAACAAATATTTATAGGAAGAAGTCTACATGACTCAACCGGAGGGTTTTATCATACCTAGAGAATAAAAAAAGGTAAGCATACTCATAAAATATTTATATGGCCTTAAACAGGCACCCTGGGCTTGGTACATCAAAATTGATGAGCTCCTCATTCAACATGGATTTGAAAGGAATCCATATGATCCCAATCTCTACCTCAAGAGGTAAGGAGGATACTAAGAGATTGTGATAATTGTTGCATATTTCAATGATCTAGTCATCAATGGTAAAGCCATGAATATGATTGATACAATGAAGAAATATCTTAATCGATCATTTGACATGAAAGATATTGGCCTCATGTACTAATGTCTTGGTTTGGAAGTATGGAAGATAGAGAATAACATCTTTGTTTCTCAATTGAAATATACCAAGATAACACTCAAGAAATTCAATATGATGGATTGCATACTGATCGTTATACCTATGGAGATGAGATTTCATTTATTTCATACAAATCCATCTCCACTGGTAAATGCAACTCTTTATCAATAGTTGATTGAGAGTTTTGTTTACCAGACATATCCTAGACCAGATATCAACTTTGCAGTTAGCTATCTTTCATGGTTAATACAGGAACCCAAAGTTTTTCATTGGAAAGCATCAAGGCATATCTTGAGATATCTCAAAGGAACTATGCATATTAGTCTAGCGTACAAGAAGAATGATTAGTTCTTCTTGACTATACATTCATATTTAGATCATGCAAGTAACATTTATGATAGGAAATCCACTTCTAGATTTGTACTCTTTTTGGGATCTGGTCTAATATCATGGGGAAACAAGAAACAATTTGTTTTCTCAATATTCCACAGAGGATGAATATCGTGCTGCAGGTGGATTTTTCTAGGAATCGATATGGATATGTCACATGCTTGAGGGACTTGGAGTACCACAGGATAAATCCACTACCTTGTTGTTTAAAATGAGGGTGTTCTCAAAATTGTTAGTAATCCAGTGTTTCACGAGAAAACAAAGCACATTGAGGTACATGTTCATTTCATTTCTGAGCATGTTTTGAAACACAACATAAAACTTCAAGTTTTCCCAACAAATGAACATCGAGCTGATGCTTTGACAAAATCACTTACACGTGAAAAATTTTATTTGTTCAGAGATTTCCTCTCCTCTTTCTTAAGGAAATGCAAAATTAAGGGGGGGAATGTTAGGTAAAACATATTGTAATATTAGGTAATTATGCATTGTATTTAATTTTACTATTTTGCTATGGTAGAATATTATATTATGGTAAATAATTAGTTATTTAGGTTACTTGCAAAGTTTATTATTTGTTTTATAGCTATATTGTTGGAACCATTATTATTTGTTTCATTGTTTTAATTCACTCTCGTATGGTTTTGGTTGTACCTATGTAACCAATTGTTGTTTTTATTATGATGTTCAATACCTATAAGCATTGCAACATTTAATATCCCTGTAACTTTGTTTTTTCATATCAATAATATTTTTAGGCATCCTCCTTGTTTTCTCATTCACAAATCATTCAATGTATTGATATTTTAGAGAAAGATCAATTTCTTGACATAAATTTTGTATTTCATTTACATTTTTGGGTTCTCAAGAAAGAAGGAATTCATTTCTAAATATTATTTTCAAGTTCATTTGCAAGTTAAATAGATTTTAGAGAGAGAGTTTTTAAAATATATAATTTCTATTTAAAATTTAAAGAAAAAGTTCAGAGGGAGAAACATCATAGTTTACACCAAGTGTCTAATATTTGTTTATATTGTTAAGTTTAAAGAGATAGGATTTTACTAAGAAAGAAATATTGAAAATAAAGTTATCAAACCTAGCAAAGATAATCTCGTGCAGTCAAATTTGGGTCAAAGGGATTAACAAATGTGCAGTTCAAAGTCATCAAAATGGATAGAGAATTTCCTTCAAAATGGATACCATCACTTCCAACCTATTCTCTTATATGGTGAGAACACAAAGAAGCTAATGAAATTAAATTTTTCAAAGGGACATTCATTTTACGAACATTTTTTTAAAGGGAATTAGTGAACATTAGAGGTTTGGTGTTGAACATCGTAAGCTAAAGTGATTTTGAAAATGGTGTGAAAAACATTCCTCCCCATGGAGTATGGTGAAACTAATTGTGGATTCATAATTCCAATGCAAAAATGAAGAGGTCGATGTTGATAGGAAATGAATTCTTGTTCTACAAACATTTAATCTAAGTCAATTCCAAATTATTTTTGTAAGGTTGAGTGATTTCATCCTACAAAATAATAAGAACACTGATTCAAAAAGTGTCAAATTAGAGAATGGTTACATTTTATGGATTGTTTTGACAACTCTAATCATTAGGGAACATGTAAGAATTGTAAATATGAAAAAAGGGGAGGTTTCAAATGTTTACCCTGCATTGATTTTAAAATAATTGATAGATTTTAGAACGTTATTTTTAATGTGGTTATTGCTTAGTTTTTCACAACTTTTTCACATGGTTTTGAGCTCAATCCATGATCACACACTAGATTTTTGTTTCATTTGTATTTGGTAAGGGTGCATTATAGGTGGTTTACATATTTGATGTGGTATGGTGTTTTCTAGATGATGATCTTCACAACATGGTAAAATATTTATTACACTACTGTTATAAATACATATTTTCTAATGATTATTTATGTAGCTCACACACACTAAAATAAAGAAAACTACTTAATTGAATATGTAAATAAATACACAATAACATGGCTATCAAGATGGAGTGAAGTCCATGCCTTGTTTAGATTAGGAATTGGTTGATGAGGAAAGCACTTAGAAAGGTCCAAGACTCTCATTTGTGTATATCCTACAATTATGGAATTCCATGATATTGTACTTATTTGAACCATTTTTTCAACATTTCACATGTCTTACACATGCTTCCATATTTTTTATACATATCTACTAAGGCACTAGCTCCTACCTTTAACAAAAATATTCTTTACATTTTGTTTTTATGGATGACTATAACTCATTCTATAGATTTCATTTAGAAATAGGATCGAGGGTGCTTACAAAGGACGAGGGAGCAATATTTACACATTTTTATTGAATTTTCTTGAAGGGTTCTAAGGCCTTTTAACAACCCATTTTTTGTATATCTTGGAGTCATGCATGTCATGAGATCACATACATTTCAAACATTTTGTATAATAGTATACATGCCTTTTGTATGAATACATAATTTACATACATGTCAACTAGCATACTTACAACCATAACATATATGTAAATCCATTCTTGATAATGTTTTGAAAAAATAAAAACCATGTGAAGGCTTTGAGCTAATTTCCTAGCTTCCTTGCCAACATTCCCACTAAAATAAAGGCACGAGGTGTGATGCCAATCTTTTTATCTTCCCTAAGCCCATGGTTATGAGGATCATGTAGAGGAAACATCAATTTTAAAACATTATAGCCCCATTCCAATCCTGACACTTACAAGTATACTATAATGATCACAATTTTGACTAGTGATGGGTAGATTCCTCCAAGAATAACCTCTACCTAGAGGTGTTATAAGTTTAAAATCCCTTCGTGGGTTTGATAAGAGGATGAAATAAAAATCACATTCATTTTGAAACAAGTGATCTCCTCCCATAACTTACTCGTCAACATTCCTGTAGGGAAGCAAGGCCCAAAGTGTTAAATTTATATTCCATACAGAGCACAAGGTTACAAAGGACCAAGAAGAATAATTTCAACTTATGACTCTCTACAAAATAATAGACCCAAACCCAAAATTTACAAATCCATATACAAGAACAAAGATCTCATCATCAGGATACAATGTGAGATTGTCTGCCAATAATATAATTGGAGAAATATTGAGCTTCTTGCATAACTACTTCCTAACATTCCCTCAAGAAAGAAAAACAAATATGTTGGTATTTAGTTAAAGTTAGGATGTAGAATTAAGAGGCAATACAATTATTGAAATTTCGTAGTGTGATTCTTGACCTAGTATCCTTATAGAATACTATGGTGACTATATGCTTTGTCGATGGGAAGATTCATCTTTAGAAAAATTCCCACCCACCATAGTTAAAGTGAAAGGCCACTTGTATGTTTGATGAGAGGATCCATGCCCTATCACGTCCTGCACACTCCATCTCCTATCAACCACTTCCTATCCATCCCTTTTCAATGCCCACTTCCACACCTCATTCACTTCTTCACCAAATTCCCTTCCTTCCTCTACTCATCACCCTCATACACATCTAATTAATTTTATCCACCTTTTTGTTATTATTTATTTTATTATTATTTTTTCAAAAAAAAAAATAGCCCATATATATCCAAATGAAATGAAAAACACCAATGTTTTAAATACATTTATTTGAAGATATTGATGATATAAATCTCCAAGATCTTACTAGAATATTTAACATACCACAACCATTAAAAAATCATTACTTTTACACCGAATTCTTACAAATGAGATCATAAAACCATAGGCTCAAGTTTTATTGTTAGGTGAAGATAAGTTTGTTCAGTTAAATTCCTAAATGGAAGGAGGAATTCAAATGACGATCCAAGGAAACAATTTAGGGTTGGTTAACTTATGAACATATTTCAGTGCTAAAACATTGAACCAGGGTGGTTAATAAGGTAGTTACAAAATTTTAAATATTTTTGGTTGGGCTCAAGAAAAATTTCATGCTTGCTTGACATAGACATGCCACTATCAGAAGGGGGTTTAACCTTAGATCAATTAACTTGTGAATGTAAGCTCACACCAACCACCATCCATGGTGTAGTGGCATAAGGAACTATATTTCCCTCACCTTATAAAATCATCATCCTTGATACAACATCAAAGTCATAAATACCATTTATGGTGATTGTTGATGCAAAATCACAGCACCCCTGGATGTTGATCAGATTTCTATGTTGATCACCCTAGCATCCAGTGTGATTGCATAACATTGAAACCTTTCTCCAAGTGTGGGACTTGCAGAAATGAGAAAGGAATCTCCATAGAAGGCTGGTTCCTGCTCCTAAACTACCTGCCACAAGCTATTCCAGTGCAGGCAAGCTAATCTAAACCTAATCTAACCATGCCAAGGAGACAGAGAGAGAGAGAGAGAAAAGGGAAAAACAGCAAAAGCCTACACTAAAACGGTGATACACCAGAGAAGGAGAATGTTGAACATCTATCAAAACTGCCATGGAACAAGGAGAGGTGAGCAATGGGAAGGATGGATAGATGCATCACAGGCCCAAGGATAGATTTCACACAGAAAATGTCCCAAAACTCCATGAACACAGCTCCAGACCTGCAATGAACATTCAAAATTGCACAAATACCTGCAATGAAGAGAGGCAAAAAGAAAACAAGCAAAAAAATGAGCAAGGATGGATAGATGCATCACAAAACACGTTTTTGTTGCTTCAGAAGTTTGCACAGAACATCATTTCAATAGTAAAAGGCAAAAACGCCATTACAGAGCAAGGGAGGAGGTTCGAACTCCATTTTCAACCCTGGAGAAGAAAAGAAGGGAGGTCAGATCTAAAAGATGAACAACTTGTAATCATTATCCCTCCAAAATGAGCCAAATCTAGATTTTACAATGCATGGGTCGAGCCCAGGAGAGAGAAACGTGGGAAAACGTGCAAATAGCCCAACCATTGACCAAAACGCATTCTTCATTAAAATCAGTGGTTGAAACATCACTTCTGGCCATGCTGGAGAAGAATGCAACCCATGTGCATTAAACTGGTTGTTGAAACGTTGCTTCTGGCCGTGCTGAAGAAGAATGCAACCCATTTGCATTAAAACTGGTTGTTGAAACGTCAGTTTTGGCCATTACTATGTGTCAGAGACATTTCCTGATTCTCTCTCTTCAAACTGAAACAAAATGCAAGATTGACCCCGAAATCATGTAGAAAATTTCATAAGCTTTCCAATGATATAAAGAACATGCAAATCCGAGCTCTGGATCAAAAGATATGGGGGTCTGAAGTTTTAGGGCACAAAACAGGCCAAAATGGATTTTTGAATTTTTTCCCGCGCTCTGCCACTTGGATGACACGTGTCAGGCGCTGATTGGCTGAGAAATTCTCTCTCCTCCACCTCTCACAGGTTTCCCTTTGAAAAATTTGACTTTTTA
This sequence comes from Taxus chinensis, assembly GCA_019776745.2. Taxonomy (NCBI): domain Eukaryota; kingdom Viridiplantae; phylum Streptophyta; class Pinopsida; order Cupressales; family Taxaceae; genus Taxus; species Taxus chinensis. The sequence goes on along the minus strand of CM034152.1, from coordinate 360,807,937 downwards.
TAACTTTGGAAAATTTTCCATTTTTTCCCCGCGCCCCCGCCACTTGGGACACGTGGCATGATCTGGTTGGAGGATAGGGCGCGGGGTCATCCTTTTCTTTTAATTTTTTGGCCCAAGACTTTTGTCAAGTTTTCCTAAGTCTTTCCCGGGCTTCACACTTCCCCCGCCTTAGGACACGTGTCCTGCTCTGATTCGTTGGCGACTTTTCCGAGTCTTCGCGTCCCTCGCGTATTTTTGGCCCAGATGTCCCAAACTGTCTGGGACAAATTTCTCTGATCCGCCTGATTCGAGCTTCCCTGTCCCTCTTTGTGGCGAAGACACGTGGCAAGATCCCATTCACTCTCGGCTCTTTCGGCTTTTCACGTCCTCCGCGTACTCTTTGCCCGGATGTCCCAAATGAAAGTCCTCTGTTTCGGCCGAACCGGTTGGTTTGCGTCCTCCGCACACTTTTGTCCCAACTGTCCCGGACTGCCTGGGAAATATATCTCCAGCCCGCCCAAAATGGACTGCCTTGCGCCAAACCGGCCGATCCGCGTCTTTCATGTACTTTTGTCCCAACTGTCCCAACTGTCTGAAACAAAGACTTAGGCAATTTTCTTCATTTTTGGTCGGTTCACCTTTTCGCACCCCGAGCGTCCCAATGTCCCAACTATCCCGGATGCTGCGCAGACCGCCTGGAGGATTTTCGGCCGATTCGCGCCCCAACGTCCCAACTGTCCCAAGGACCACTTGGACTAGGACTTAGCCGATTTTCATGATTTTTCTGCCCCAAGCTTGGTTTTCTGCATTTCTTCCATTTTCTCAACCTATTGGGATTCTTCTTGGATGGGAGAGTTAGAGAGAAGCAGAGGGGCCCCAAAAAACATGATTTTTTACCTTGAATCAATCTATTTTCCTGGGACTTGAATATCCTGATGCATGTTATCAAAATTACCCTGGGGGGGTGAATTTTGGATAACAGTTTTGGCAACTCAGCGGGGTCATCTGCCTGCTAGATGAATGATCAGTAGCTTGAAGCAATCCATTGGGCATGGAGTCATGAGTAGTAACCTGCAACTGATCTGAACTTTGAAAACTTCCCTCTAAACCACTTGAATCCCACCAGACATGGAGTTGTTCTCACCAAAATGCCACCAAAACGAACTGTGCAAGAGTAAAACCAGCACCACAAAAACTATGTACAGAACTGAAAATCATACATGCTCCAAATGAAACATGCAGAGTGTGCACAAGCACTTCTTCTACTGAAAGCAAACCTACCTACTCTACTTTAACTAGAAGCAAAGGCAAGCTAAACAAACCCTGCAATTGGTTGTGAGAAATAGCTTCCCTTTCTCAAAAGTGGCAGCCATGCAATTGATTTGGAGCTGATCATGGCTGTTAGGATGAGTGGAAAATCAACAGGAAGTTGGTCTTCCACCCAAATCATCAAGGTATCAGCTGAAGGAAAATTCAATACCTTTTTGAGTTGCTCTGCATTTGGATTGAAGAGGTATGACAGCTGATCCTTGGAACTTTGCAGCTCACCCTCATGCTCAGAAGCAAGCATGACTGGTTGTGACTTCTCCTTTGGCTCCAACGAAGCTAAATACCTAATTGGGCAAGGTCTGATCCATTTGACATGCCCATAGCTCTGATTTTCAACTCCAAAAATGGATTCTTCTGGTAGACCCTCTTGAATGGATGGTGTCAAAGCAATGGTGAAATTCCTCTGTCCTTTCTCTTCCTCCAATGAAGAACATGAAAGATTAAAATCTTCCAATCTTGATTCCAAAGAGCTGCTATAAGATGCAGGCTACTGCAAATGAATGTTCTCCTTTATGACAACAGACTCAAGTGTTTGAAGTGTGGATGATGAAAGAGAGAATGGTGGAAACTCAACCGGCTCTTCTCCATCAAAACAGTCCTCCAAATCTGATAGATAAACTGCCTCATAACTATCCTACTGCAAATGCTCCACTTCCTCCATGGTGTCGTCTTGATCTGTAACTTGACCACCATGGTTTCTTTCACCCTCCAACATTGAGTTTGAGAGGTCAAACTCTTCTTCAGTACTAGAACTTGAGAGAGGTGAAGTAGAAAGAAGAACTGAAGGTTCTCCTGTAGCCTGCTTTGTGCTCAAAGCCCTTGGATCTGTAATTTTCTCCTCCACAGCTAGATTGTGCTCCTCTTCTTTTGGATTTGGAGAAACTTCTCCTTTCTCTACTACTTGAAGACAATCTTGCTCTTGATTGAACTCTTCCTCCAGCATGAAGTTTGTCAAGTCAAACTCTTCAATCTACTGCTCTAGAGGACAAGTTGGGACTGCAAGATCTTCTTCTGAGCTTTCTTCCTTTATGGCTGATTGTGCAACTTGAATTGAATCAGCATTCCCTTCAAATAGAGTGCCAACATGGACACTACTTTCTGAGCAAACTGACTGCTGATCTGCTTCTTCTTTTTGCTCTTCTTCTGCTGCCACAAAATCAGTCTTAACCACCATTTATTCAACCTTAGCCTCTTATGTAGGTTTAACCATCAAGGGGATCTTTTTCATCCCAAATTTGGCAGCCCAAACCCTCAAGTTGTCTGTCATTTCTTTTCTATTAGGCTCCTCTTCTTGCTGTCCTTCATGGCCATTTTTTGCAATTTCTTCTTCCCCACATGGAATTGGGAATGCAAGGGGAGGGATGGGTTGAAACTCAATTGATTTGGCATTTTTTTGTGGTGGTAAAGGAGGTGAAACCTCTTGTTTCTTTGGAGGAGAGTGTATTTCTTTTAGCTCTTGTGGAGGGGATGACTGTTTGGAAGGAAAAAGGAAAGAAGAATTGAGATGTGGTGGAAGACTGAGAGGTGGAGACATGAGATCAACATTTGGGACAGCAAATGGGGAGTCTAGAATTTACAATTCCAAATGAGATGATGCTGCTTGAGTAATGGGAAGAGAAAAACCAAATGATGGTGTGGAACCTACCCATTGACAAGGTTGTTCCACAACAAGTGTATAGGCCTCTATTTCTGTTGTCCATTGTGCAAGTTGGGGCAGCATCTTTATCATGAAGTCTAGCTTCTCCTGAGGGCTGAAGTGTCTTGGAAAAGGGCCTCCCCATGGACAAGGAGTTCTGCAACCAATTCTGAAAGCTCTCATTTGAGCTGTTGATCTGGACTGCACCATCTGTACCTCCATCTTTTGGATTTTCTCCAACAGACCAGCATCTTGCATCTGATTGTCTTCATAATATGCATACTCTTGCTCTTGGAAATCTCCATAGCCAAACTGATTTTGGCATTGCTACTCATATGGGTATGCATGCTGATTTGGAGGATGTGTAAAACATGTTGGAGGTGGAATATACTACTGTTGTTGATGTGAATTCCATGATGGAAATGAAGTCATGATTGCACAACTTCATGGAATGGAAAAGAATGAAAGGGATGGAAAGAAGGATGGATGGGAATGGATGAAAAATAGGTCTGCAACTTCAGAAATGGGTTGTTGATCAGGTGGAGTCACCAGATGTGTTTGCAAGTGCCTCCAAAGGCTGAAATCTTCACAGGAACACACCAACCTGCAAAAGATGAAGTGGAAGACCTCTAAGTCCCACCCGGCGTGCCAAAACTGTTGATGCAAAATCACAGCACCCCTGGATGTTGATCAGATTTCTAGGTTGATCACCCTCGCATCCAGTGTGATTGCATAACATTGAAACCTTTCTCCAAGTGTGGGACTTGCAGAAATGAGAAAGGAATCTCCAGAGAAGGCTGGTTCCTGCTCCTAAACTACCTGCCACAAGTTATTCCAGTGCAGGCAAGCTAATCTAAGCCTAATCTAACCATGCCAAGGAGAGACAGAGAGAGAGAGAGAGAGAAAAGGGAAAAACAGCAAAAGCCTACACTAAAACGGTGATACACCAGAGAGGAGAATGTTGAACATCTATCAAAACTGCCATGGAACAAGGAGAGGTGAGCAATGGGAAGGATGGGCAGATGCATCACAAGCCCAAGGATAGATTTCACATAGAAAATGTCCCAAAACTCCATGAACACAGCTCCAGACCTACAATGAACATTCAAACTTGCATAAATACCTACAATGAAGAGAGGAAAAAAGAAAACAAGCAAAAAAATGAGCAAGGATGGACAGATGCATCACAAAACACGTTTTTGTTGCTTCAGAAGTTTTCACATAACATCATTTCAATAGTAAAAGGCAAAAATGCCATTACAGAGCAAGGGAGGAGGTTCGAACTCCATTTTCAACCCTGGAGAAGAAAAGAAGGGAGGGCAGATCTGAAAGATGAACAACTTGTAATCATTATCCCTCCAAAATGAGCCAAATCTGGCTTTTATAATGCATGGGTCAAGCCCAGGAGAGAGAAACGTGAGAAAACATGCAAACAGCCCAACCATTGACCAAAACACATTCTTCATTAAAATCGGTGGTTGAAACATCACTTCTGGCCATGCTGGAGAAGAATGCGACCCATGTGCATTAAACTGGTTGTTGAAACGTCACTTCTGGCCGTGCTGAAGAAGAATGTGACCCATTTGCATTAAAACTGGTTGTTGAAACGTCAGTTCTGGCCATTACTACACGTTAGATACGTTTCTTGATTCTCTCTCTCCAAACTAAACCAAAATTCAAGATTGACCCTAGAATTATGTAGAGAATTTCATAAGCTTTCTAATGATATAAAGAACATGCAAATTTGAGCTCTGGATCAAAAGATATGGGGGTCTAAAGTTTTAGGGCACAAAACAGGCCAAAATGGATTTTTGAATTTTTTCCCGTGCTCTGCCACTTGGATGACACGTGTCAAGCACTGATTGACTAAGCAATTCTCTCTCCTCCACCTCCCGCGGGTATCCCTTTGAAAAATTTGACTTTTTATAACTTTGGAAAATTTTCCATTTTTTCCCCGCGCCCCCGCCACTAAGGACACGTGGCATGATCTAGTTGGAGGACGGGGCGTGGGGTCATCCTTGTCTTTTAATTTTTTGGCCCAAGACTTTTGTCAAGTTTTCCTAAGTCTTTCCTGAGCTCCACACTTCCCCCGCCTTAGGACATGTGTCCTACTCTGATTCGTTGGCGGCTTTTTCGGGTCTTCGCGTCCCTCGCGTATTTTTGGCCCGGATGTCCCAAACTGTCTGGGACAAATTTCTCTGATCCACCTGATTCAGGGTTCCCTGTCCCTCTTTGTGGTGAAGACACGTGGCAAGATCCCATTCGCTCTGGGCTCTTTTGGCTTTTCACGTCCTCCGCGTACTCTTGGCCCGGATGTCCCAAACGAAAGTCCTCTGTTTCGGCCGAACCAGCCGGTTCACGTCCTCCACGCACTTTTGTCCCAACTGTCTCGGACTACCTGGGAAAAATATCTCCGGCCCGCCCGAAATGGACTGCCTTGCGCCAAACCGGCCGATCCGCGTCTTTCGCGTACTTTTGTCCCAACTGTCTGAAACAAAGACTTAGGAAATTTTCTTCATTTTCGGCTGGTTCACCTTTTCGCGCCCCACGTGTCCCAATGTCCCAACTGTCCCGGATGCTACGCAGACCACCTGGAGGATTTTCGGCCGATTTGTGCCCCGACGTCCCAACTGTCCCAAGGACCGCCTGGACTAGGACTTAGCCGATTTTCATGATTTTTCTGCCCCAAGCTTGGTTTTCTGCATTTCTTCCATTTTCTCGACCTGTTGGGATTCTTCTTGGATGGGAGAGTTAGAGAGAAGCAGAGGGGCCCCAAAAAACATGATTTTTTGCCTTGAATCAGTCTATTTTCCTGGGACTTGAATATCCTGATGCATGTTATCAAAATTACCTTGGGGGGTGAATTTTGGATAACAGTGATACGATAGAAAAGGGAAACATGGGCCAATGACATCACTAGAGAAACATACTACCACTATAGTGAAAGCCACTCGCTGAAGTGAGAAAAAATTAATTTTCATCAAATTTTCATGTTCTATGAATATTGGTAGTTATCTCATTATATGATAACTTACTTTATATTATTATTCACTCTCACCATGTTTCAATAATATTTTCTTAATGTTAACACACTTGTTAATGGTTTTCCCATTGTGTTATTCTTTTAATCCAATTATCCTAAATTTATCATGGCTAATCCATTATATTTTAAGTTCCAAAAGTTTCCTATATAACATCATGACATCACAAAATACCCATGAACACAATACAAGGATGACTCTACAAACACCCTTTACCATATTTATCATGATCACTTCTCACAAATAAGGTCACCCACACATGAAGGAATTAGACACACCAAAACTCACATCACCAAGGCTAAATCCACATTCAAAAAACATAGAGGTCTAAAAATGACACATACATAACATCATAACAATATGGTATCACAATAGTATGTTTGTAGCCAGCACTTACATTGCCAAAAAGTACAACCATAGTTTAAAATAGTCTACCTATGAAGTGAGCATCTAAGAATGTAGCCAAAGAGTTTGAACTAGAACATCATATCTTCCTAAAAAATAACTATCACCATCAACATAGAGTTATATAAAACCTCCAACTTTCATGATCACTCTGCTAAGGAGTATCAATCATATTTGAATTAAGAATATTTTTTCCACTAGCATGTAATGTACATAGAATATGTCAACACTAACAGACACATAGGTCTCAAATATTGTTATTACTAGTAGGTCATATAATCAATTAGTGAAATAGGACCCATATCTAGATGGGGGTCATATCTAGAGAGGCTCTTCTCTTGTTGGCCTATATAGAGAGATAGATGGATGGGAAAAAACCCAAAATATGAGCCATATCTATATATGGTGAGTCACTCGACCCCCCTAGAGAGATATGGGATATAGGGCCCATAGAATATAGAGATATGGCCTTTCCCCAAATATATACAGGGGGCTAAGGTTGGTTATTCTATTTTTTTGAAAAATACATGGATTGAGATCCTATTAAAGGAATATGATGTGGGTCAATGCATCGATACATGATTTAGGTAGCACATAGATTACGAGATTTAGTATAATAGTTGTGTCAATGTTAGTACTCAATCATCACGTATTTGGAGAAGAGATAGAATCATCAAAAAAAATTGTGAAGATTATGATAAGATGTTCAATACATAAGGAAAAAAAGTCAAAATCATGAGGCTTGCAGTAGTAATAGTGTCATGATATAAATTTATCAATGTATCTCTAATGAAGCGTGATGAAAGGTGGAAAAGGATCAAGGATAAGGTCAAGTATCCCAAGAAATAAATTAGCATCTCAAGTGAAAAATATTGTCACATACTAGAGGCAACTATCACATCCAATGAATAAATAAAACTCGTACAACAAACTCACCAATATTTGTAAACCACCATATATATGACCCCCATGAAAGCACTTAATTTGGATGAGGCTAAGTATTTTTGCATACCATCATGTAGATGATTTTTACCAATAAAGTGATAGGATAAGGTGAGGTCATTATGCAATATCCCTAAGAAAAACATATTATATCTAATAAATTTAAGCCACTATGAGTCCTTAAATTCATCACTCTCACAAGGTAATGGAATACCCATGTTCATTTACAAGAAATCTCCACACCTATCCAACCTCATGAGGTCCTTACATCTATACCTATGTTTCAAGAGTTAGGAATATCATCATAAAATATAAAATCATCACAGACATGCATAACATATTTTTATAAAAATAAGCATATATCATTATGAGTTCTTATATCCACCCATTTCATGAGGTGATGGAATACCCATGATCCAAGAAAATCTCCAAACATGTCCAAATTTTTTAGGTCCCAACATCCATGCCTATGTTTCAAGGGTTAGGAATAACATCACGAAATCTGAAATCATCATAGTATCTAAGGCCATCTAACCTTCATCCCTAGGTATGTGAGGTTATGTCAACTTCGGTGTACCCCCATATCCACACAAGGACTGTATCCATCCTAGGAAAAAATTATGTACATACAAACAGAACAAAACCAGTTTACTAAAAAACCATTCATGAAATCCAAATTTACAAATTTTATGATGAATAACCAAATGGCCTCAAATTACAAAAGCTTTGAGTCTATAAAAAAAGGTAATCCCAAATAAGTCTCAATAATAAAAGAGGAAAAATGGCTAGGTAGCCTTATTCAATCTAAGAGAATCTCATATTAAGAAGTAAGTAAATAAATAAATAACCTTAAAGTTTTAAATTAAAAAATCAATAAAGAGTTTTGGTTCTACGTACAAGTCAAATTTACTAATTAAAATACAAGATCCAATGATGCACATCACATGCACTATGTGACATTTGATGCTTACCCAAGGGGTACAATCATCGATAACTTGATCTCGACATTAGAGCTAGTTTGACATTGAGTGTAGCTCAGAATATAAGAATGGTACATTAATCAAAACATTTCATCTACTAAAATATATTTGTATCATCATCTCATGACCTCCATAAGGCTAAACACAATAAAGTTCCACACAGCATAAGACCATATCACTAAAATGAGGATATATTATATAACATCTTTACAAAGCATTATACACACAAGTACAATATAAGATGGTGGTGCAACATCACAATATGTTCACAATTCACATGGGTAAACATTCCTCACATATCACACTAACAATTATCAATACAACACATGTTATTCATCTATACAATCACACACATTCGTCTAATCACAAGTTTTTTCTAGAAGTTTGAGAGCTTGAACATTTTCTCAAATACCATATATTATACCAACAATTTTGACCCAAAATTATATTTAAAACCAAGGTAATTTTTTAAAAAACACTTAGTACACAACAACACCTAGGTTGTTTCCAAAACATTACATAAACACATTTCACATCAAAACCACTAGCCACATAGGTAATAATTTAGTTTTTCACCCAGTGTAATTTTAATTAATTGTTTATTATTTTGTATTATGGAACATTTAGAGAGTAGCATCATAAATATTAGAATCATGAAAAGAGGATTCCATCCTCCAAGTCATATGTGCTTATCTCTAGGATGCATCACACTTCCAATTTTGTTAATCTTTCAAAAGGTTATAGAATGGGTCTAAAGAATAAGTGTCTCCATATTTAAGGTAAACACCAACATAACTCTTACTAGACACAAATATGTCATTACAATGTTATTAAAAAATTCCCACAATGTCCTCATAAGAATATCGTAGGGCTAGGTTCATCCCACTCTTGTTAATTGAGAAATAAACACCTTATGGATACACAAATAGACTTGTGTATCAAGGCACAAGGTGTAGAACATTGTCCATGTAAAAACACATTGATTATGATATGGACTAAAGGATCATATGTGAGGCTTCAATATCTTATGTTAATATTTTGTATTCCATTGTATAATTTTTCCTACTTATGTTTTTATCTTGCTTAGGTTTCAATGAGATAGATGACAATTACACTTCTCCACCATTCAAGTGGAAATCATAATTCTCCCCTCCCTATGTATGTACCTCTTGTAAATATATTTTCATACATTATGTAGTACAAGCTATCTTTTACAACATGCTTGGTTACTCTCTCTCTCACAACATTACTCTTTATTTACATTTGTATTTTATCATCGCTCGATCTTGGTGCACATTCTTGCATGCTATGAGATCTCATTCTAGTAATAAAATGTCATTGTTTTGTTGTGTTTATCTTTTTTGAATCAAGAGTTTTTTTTTGTTTTTTTACTACATATCCTTTGATATCCGAGTATGCTCTTCCTTTCATCTTTAGATGATATGGGGAATCAAAAAAGATTAAAAAAAAAAGGTAGTTTTATATTAAGACTTCAATATTTGCATTTTCTGGAGAAACAAACTATACAATTAGGTCTAGATCATTCCAAAACCCTAAGATTGAAAATATACTAGAGTATGTTGTGACACATATTGGGTTTGGGACTTTTTATTCTTTTTTGTCATCTCTAGATATTCAGTGGTATTCTATATTGTGCCAAATTTTTAGTTTTGTGGATTTTTTCAAAACAAAAGTGTGTGTTTTTAGTTTGATAGATCTGGTGGACACATTTATTAGAAAGTATAGTCATTGAACTTTCACAAGTGTGGATACTTTTACCTGTGTTTGACATCCATACACGATGCAATTACTATAGACCATGCCAAAATTTGGATGTATTTTTCATAGTTTTACCTACTAGATACCACATTTTTTGGATGTCGTACGTGTGAGGACATTGCTACAAAATGCTAGTTGGCCTACACTCATGTTGATGTAACATATGAAACTATGTGTAGTTGTACCTTTTTTCACAGAGTACAAGGAGGTGAAGGCATAATTGACATGCACAATATAAATTTTAAGACAGGGTGACCAAACCCTAGGCACCTCATATTCTCCTCATCGATGGTTGCTTTGATAAGTAGGGCATATCTATAAGGTTAATATCCCCACCAAAGTGCAAAAAGGAAAAGTTTACAAAGTTGATACAAGAGAATAACTTATAAATATTAAAATTTTGGTTTTCCTAGTTGTTATAGGTTGTGTAGGGTCCATTTTGATGTTCATGATATGTTTCTAGTCCATTTGGACTCTTGGGCATGTAATACGTGGTGTTTGGAAGTTTCCCTCCAAAACCACATTTAAAATGTTTTAACTAGTCTATGTGTGTGTTATAGGTTTATAAGTTATAATATATTGAATAAGTGTTCAAGTGAGGTCATAAAACAATTGTACACTCATACAAGGTCCTCATAAACCTCTCTAGGCTTTAACTCACTTTAGTCATCCTTACCATGGTGAGTTATTTACATGGAAAACCTAATCACCTTTATTCACTTCATTAACAATTGAGTATTTGAATGAAAGGAGGTGTGTGAGTAATAGAAAAGGTTGGTTGGTGAAAAAACTCTTTTTTTCATAGCCAAATGGCTTAAGAAGCTTGTAATGTTTATGAAGTTGATAACTCAAAGGAGTTCTTGAGTAAATTGTGTGTATTGCTAAAAATGTATATATGAATAATGGATAGCTATTTTTTGTATGAAGTTTGAATGAATTTATAGGTACAAGAAGTTTTATAAGTCTTGGGAGATCATGATACACAACTATGAAGGAAAAATCTACAAGTGAAAGGCATTATTGATGAAAACTGGTTTATGAGACTAGTAAGACCCTTCTTGGCATCAAAAGTCGCATATGAACATAATGAAGTGATTGTATAGTCTATTTAAATTGAATGAATTCATGGCATGGTTTATATATTGTGTTTCAAAAGTTATGCTGAGAAAATTGACACTAGGAAGGGTTAATGTTTAAGTAACTTAGTGTATACATTCCTGGTAGACAACTTTGCAATTGTTGGAATGGATATTTAGCATGGTCAAGAAGAGAAGAATATCTTAGTATTTTGGAAGGTTGTGGAAGATACTTCTAGGGGTCTAAAAAAACATTTGAAAGCCTAACATTACTGGGAAGGTTAATAAAATATAAATAAATTTAAAACCTTGCTCGTTGGTTTGTGACCCTATTGTAGGGTTTTTTAGAGAAAAGAAAATTGTATATTTTGAAAACTATCCAATAAAATTTTACGAAACTTGGAGTGTAAGGACTCACAAGGTTATTTTATGAGTTTTCAAAGCTTCGTAAATAAATAAATATATATGATAAGTCAAAACATGTAAAAAATAGTGTGACTATCTTAATACCCTGTTTGAGGGTTTAGTGCAAAGAAATTAAATTTGGATGAGATTAGTAACTCTATATTGTTCAATTAAAATCATATTTGAATGCTTGGAGGTCATGGAAAGTGTGAGAGTTCTTGGAAGAAATAACCTAAGTGTAAACACCCTAAAAATACATTCATATTTCTATCATGCTTCTATCCAAGTAGAATTAATCAAATTAATTATATATTTCTATAATACACCCTTTTAGAATTAATTAAATTAATTCTATTACTTAAGTCATATTCCTACCCCTTTAGAATTAATTGATTTAATTTTATTATACTCTCGTAATTATTTAAATTAATTCCTAACACCCCTTAGCTAATATAATTGAACATTTTTTAATTTAAATGGTTAACTATGTCCTCACAATTAATAACTAATTAATTTGGTTATTAAACTAATCCTATTCTCTAGTCAGCTCCACTTGGATTCCACTTCTATATTCCTATAAAGGTGGGGTAAATTGAGTTGTACGTGTAACCACCTTCGGAGGTGTAACTTTTGTCAATCCAATTGTCTATTACCCCTTCAAATATGCAATTCCACATACAAATTCTACATGTTATTCTAGGTAATTATAATTATTAACCTAAATCTTAGTCAAACTTTGATCCACCATTCATGGCCTCACCCTCAACTATAAAATAAAGCCATTTCCTTTGAAAATTCATCCCTAAAAGATTATTCAAATTATAGCCAACTTCTGCCAAATTTTCCTCTCGCATACTTGTGTATCCAAGCTCGTAACATTGCATTCATCCATTTGGATATTCATATCAAGAGCACCCACAATTCAAACATCTTAAGATTTCACAAGCCCAAGTGCTTCACAAATATTCTTGAGGTTTGTAAGAAAGTTATAGAGAAGGTATTGTTATGATTTATTTATTTATCTGGTAATTTTCGTTGCTCACACTAAGTGATCATGGAGGTGAAAAGTTTAAGGATACGGTCTAAACATTGATATAGTCAAGATTTAACATTTGATAGTTCAAGAGTTGTCTTAGGGAGAAAACTATAAGGATTTTGAAATTAAGTAATTTTGTGAGAGTTTTTAGTTTGTTATAAAGCTTTGTAAAGGGTGAAGAGTAGCTAAAGATTCATAATCTTGAAGATTTTATAAATGTCTTGTTACAGTCTTAGGAGAAGCCTAAGTGGAATAAATGAGAAAATGATAAAAAAATTCTTAAATAAGGATATTTGAATGCTTGAGTTGGGTGATTAAAAGGAATAGGTGAAAATTATATATATATATATATATATATATATGTATAAGAAAATTGGGGAGAAGGCCAAGGGAAGAAAGGAGAAAGCAGAGCTTAGAGGATAATAGGGTGTTTAGATCAAGAAGCCTTAAGAAGATCAAACTTGAGAACCCAACATGAATGATGATTCTAGGATGATGGAACCTTAAAATTTAGTTGTACAAGGTTGTTATAGGTGATGCAAAGTGGACAGAAGGTGCAAAACATTGGGCAAAATAAAAAACCCTAAGGAGCTACTTCAAAACCTAAAAGAGGAAATACGTGTTGGGTGGGTTGTATTGGGAGTTGGAGAATGAAATTAAGCATGAAAATAGAAATCCTTAATGGGTATCTAGAAAGGTAAATACTTTTGCATGAAATTTTACAAATTGTTCCAGAATATGAGCTTTGGGTGATTTGAGGGCTAGAAATTAGGCATAAGAGAAAATAATAGGAAGAGAATAAAAATGAATTAGATTATATTTGAGTCTTAAAAATTTGTAATCAATTTAAGTACCATAAATGGTATCTAAATATCTTCACAATGAAGGATAAGTATTTGTATTTTGTTATATTCATCAAAAAATTTCATGTGGAAGGGCTACTAGCTATTTGGAGGTCTAAATGGTGAATATTGATAAATGATGGTTTGTAACTTCTTGAGGTGATTTATTGTGTTTGTTAGGCGTAATGAGTAGGTGGAAAGCATTATTGGCCTTTGTTTCAGTATTGAAGGCATAATGGTGTTGGTAAGCAAAATTAGACTTCTTGTGTAGAGTACATTTTGCAAGATTTTGGTATTCTTAAAGATGATGAAAGATAACCTTGTTTGTGAATCAAGAACTTAAATTTTAGTGTGATTTTTTTATCCTCCTCTACATAAAAAAGTGCCACATCAACACCAATTTTCTAAGCCCTATCCCTCAGTTACATAAATTTTATCCCCCGGTGATGCGTAACCCAAAAGGGCTTCACTCAAGAGAGGTAAACGTGTTTTTAATTTGCATAAACAAGTATTAAAAAAAAATTAAACTCAAAGGATGCAAAATATTTTCAAGACACATGAGCAAGTGTTAAAATTTAGAAGTAGAAAAAACTTATAAGAGACATACCTTTTTGTTGGAAGCTTCATCTGAGGCACTGTTTATTTTGAAAGTGCATATTTTTTAGATCTTTTCATTAATACTATTTTCATTTCCTTGTTAGGCCTATATGAGACACTTTTAAGACTCGTAAAATATATATACACACTAAATTTTTAAGTTTCAGAGTTTGGGGCATTGTAATCACACACTAAATTATAAAGTGTTAACCTAGGGGGTTTCATCACGAGTTTTGGTGTTGAATTCCATCATTTTTTTGTCTACCTATATGTTTTGAACTATTTTTCATGGAAATAAGAGATATAAGATCATTGAATTTTGAATGATATAATACCCTATCTCCTTAGACTTGTTCATGAGCCAAGTGATTATCATCAGAATATTGTGTGGTTAAGTAGCAATTACATGGTCTACATACTAATATGTTTCATTTTTTACGAGGACATTCATCATCAACTTGAGTACATCGAGTTCCCTTTCATTGTTTGGACCTTCATCTGAAAGTTGTATGGATACCTTGATTCTCCATAAGAAAATGATATTTCCTAAGAAAACCTTTCATATATGGATGATATTAAGATTTTTATTGATCCTCCTCCTTATGACACCTCATCTATAGTTGAAGAAATTCATTCTATACATGTTATTACTGAAGATTTCATAATTGCTTCTTTAAGGGATTTTAGTGACTATTTACAATAGGATTATACCTCATCTAGATTAACCTCATTGGAACACATTCCTACCATAAATATTTTCCTTATTTATAGAGTTTCACATTTCAAATCTATATGACACCATGGAGGACATAAATTTCCTCTTGCATGACATTCCTCCATCACATGTTTTTTAATCATAGTTTAGAGTCATTACTCTGAGGGTTTCTAGTGATTCTCTACATTAGTGTTCTTCATGTATACAATACCCACTTCATTAGGAGGTATACTTATCAAACAATACATATCAATTTGTGGACTCGCATTATTTAAATATTGATGAAATTATTCAGGATAATTTTCATCTTTGAGATGACAACTATAATAATAGAGTTTCTTGTACTTATTTGAATGTATATTCTCCTCCACTACATGCTTACATGGTGACACAACTTGCACTTCTTAAATCCTATGATTCACCCATTTCATCATTCATGGTGACACCTTTTGTAGGATTACCTAGTTCTTGGTTCAATTCTCATATCAATATTAGGAACCATTATGAGTCTTATTTGGTACCTACTTTTATTCATTAGCACTTATCACAATTAGCATTAGATTTGTTGAACAACATCTAGAGATTGTATTAATTTCCTATTCCTTCAATCCACGATATTTTAGTGCAACATCTAGCATTCATGATTGGGATTCAATCTTCATTGATTTCTATACTCATTGTATCCTTTTTCATCTACAAGATATATTGTGAGTTCACAAGGCTTCATCTTTTGGGGAGGGTTGGCTAGTCCTCTCTGCTTTTCTTCTTTCTCTCTCTATTTCTAGGGGGCTTCTCTATGTTATTTTAGGGGGATTATCTACTGAGGGATATTTTTTTATGTTATTCACTTTTATATCTTTTAGGAGGATTTTTTTCAATGGTTTTTCTATTTTTCTCCAGTTTATGAGAGATTTTATATGTACTTGGGTGCCTCATCAGGCCTTGTTTTCGGGACCCAATTCTTATACCCACCTAAGTTAAATTTAAAGGGGGTGTTAGTGTATGTTTTTTATTCCATTGTATGATATTTATTACACATGTATTTAGTTTGCTTAGGTGTTATTGGGATTATGGGAGCTACACTTCTCCACCATTTTAGGTGGCGGTTGCATTTTTCCACTCCCTATTTTATGTACCTCTTATAAGTTATTTTCATACATTCTATAATACAAGATATGTTTTGGCTCATGTTTAGTTCCTCTTTCCAAAAACATTAATCATTCACTATGTTCATATTTTATTAGTGTTCGATCTTGGCCCACATTCACATAGCTCCTACACTCAAGATATGAGGGAAGTTACACATTTAGGTTAATTAGTATGGTTTACTATTCACATTGAGTTTAAACATGCTTAAAAAGAAAATTTTAAAGGAATGACACCCAAGCTAAAGAGAATTTTTGTCTTAGAAATTAATATAAAATCACATATGTGTGACCCACTCCATGAATTGTTACACAAAAGTAGTGGCATGATCTAAGCATGAGCTACTCAAAATATGCTAAAATGACAACCTCATTGAGATGTTGGTGTCATTAGATGTTTCTTCTTACACATATATCAAGATATATCTTACAAAGTTAGGAATAATTTACTTCACATGATGTTGAGAGTTTATGATTTACTCATGATTTAATCAATGGTAACATTATAAAGGTGAGGTATAGTGAAACTATTTTAATTATATTTTAAATCAATGTTCACATATATTAAAATATAATAGGATATGTCTCTTCAACATATAACAAATACAATTATAATAATGCTCAAAATATAAGCGATTCACCTAGATATAACACATTCACACAAGTGCATTATATTATAAATCTCATTCTTGTAAAAAAATAGAAATATAAGGATAACTACAAAATAGAAAAAATATATAATTATCTATGTTCATTTTCCTTCTCTCTGCAACGCCTGTAAGATTATATCATTTTTTTTAGCACAAGTCTAACATGGATTTCACTCTTCATATCTATGTATGGTATCATACATTTAAAATTTTCATAGATGAGAGATAAAAAATTACTAGAAATCACTCATTAACAACATATTTAGAGTTTACAAAGAGAGAAATAACTAGCTTCACACAAATTTCATATTTTATTTACTTTTCTAGGTTTTAGAAAAAGGAATTCATTTCTCCACATAGTTTTTAAGTTCATTAGAAAATTAATTAGAGTTTAGAGAGAGAAACATTATTTTTAACAAAATCACAATTTCTAGTTACCATTTCGAGAAAGGGTTCAAAGAGAGAAACATTATAGTTTGCACCAAGTGCTTAATTTTTATTACTATTGTTCAGTTAAAAGAGAGAGGATTACACTACGAAACATTTCATGAAATAAAGTTATCAAACCCAAAAATATCATCTCATGGGGTCAAATTTGGGTCAAAGGGCTTAGCAAAGGTGTAGTTAAAAGTAGCTGAAACAACCACAAAATTACCTTCAAAAAGGGCCACGGAGAAAGAATACATGGAATCTATCACTTCCAACCTCTTCTCTTGTATAGTGATTGTTGTCCCAAATAACTCCCCTAGTTATTTGGACAACTTATCTTTTATTCTGAATATGATGGTCCTAATTTTATGTTACATGCACTCTTGCAGTTCCCTTGGCACAGTTACATTTCTCCTACGTGCCATCGCCCGTCCTTCCTACTTCTCCCTTTGTATTGCCTTTTCTTTTACTTCCTCTCATGTTTTCTTCACACGCTTCCCCTTCCCTCTATATTCTTCTATCTCCTTCTAATTTCCCTTTGCGCCTTCTTTATACGCACCTGCTTTCATCCTACTTTTCCACACACTCCTTGCACACACCTTCTGCAGTCTTGCCTTCAAATCAACTAAGTCCCTTATATGTCTTCGTGCACATATGTTGTTCACTTCCTTCCTTACTGGTTTGGTCCACGTGCCCTTTCCTTTCTCTCGCCATGCATTCCTCAACAAATGTCATTGCCCTATTTACATACTTACCTCCTATAGTTATGCATATTTTCCTATGGCACAAAAGCACATTTACGCGCCTCTTCCTTTCGCATGCGCCTTCGTGCCTTCTTCTATGTCAGTCATTGTGCCACGTAGTAACTTTTTATACTTGAGTGTGTAACATGTAACCTATCAACACATGCCAACAGGGTGTTGAAACCTTTCAACGAACTAGTGCTTGACATGTGGTAGAAATGAAAAAACAAGTGTACAGTTGGTTGAATCCTTCAGTCAATCAGCATGTGCCACATGTCATTGTGTGTCTAGTTTACATTATAGATCTTTTAACATCCATAAATTTTGTTGCAGTGCTCAAATTATCTTGCATTTGGGCTCGTTTGAAAGCTGTTGACGTGGGCTACACATTAGAATTTTCAAAATTAGATTTTGGTAGGATTTGGTAGGTGGAAAATAGGGAAATGTCCTTCTGGTCATTAATGCACACATCTAATTAGCTCAATCACCAGATTTGGTCTCCTTCCTTCTTCTACACGCCAAACATACATGGGGAGACACATCTGATAGCCTTGAAGGTAGTTATTTCTTATTGTTGGTGGTTGGAAATTTGAATATGATTTTCCCTCCTCTTTCTCCTCCTCTTCTCTCCTTCTTCTTCTATAAATTATAGATCATTTCTCATTGAAACGGATCCCTTTTTGTTTTGATGGCACCATGCCAAAATGGTGGCCAACTTCCCATGAGTTTGAGACCTTGGGCTTGGTCTCTGCAATGTATTCCCACTTCCTACCATGAATGTAACTAATTGTGCATCCCTTAACCAATAAAATTAGATTTTGTGCCACTTTTGTCTGCCCTTTTTTCATTTATGTTGTGTGCATTTCCCTCTTGCATGTTCCATTTTCACCATGCTATCAAAGTGTTGGAAGTCAATTTTGTGTGGTTATCTGTGTCACACTCCTATCTGCCCTCTCTCCCACGTGCTCTCATTTTCCTTCCTTTCAAGGAGATCAATTGACTCTCTTTTTGGCACTATCAACTTCCCTTAGCCTAGGATTTCCCTTTATGCATCTCCTTTTATCCCTGGTCCCTTGGCATGTTTAGTTTAGGATTTTCTTTCTACATTAGGAGTAGTATTAGTGGTAGAAATAGGTAGAGGAACTGGCCTTCTTTAGAGGTCTGTCTCAAGCGTGAAAGGTTCCACAACTTGGAAATGGTTCCATTATTGACTCAACGAATTAGTTCAACCTGATCTGTGATGGGTGTAAGTTTAAGCTCCAAGAGCGATAACATAGGGAAGATGAAGGAATCAAATTATACTATGACATGATTATTTTAGGAGAAATTTTCTAGAGGGAATTAGTGATAATTGGAGGTTTAGTTTTGAATGTTGTAAGTTGAAGTGGCTTACAAAATGGTGTTGAAAATTTCCTCCACATGGATCAGGGTGAAACTAATTATGTGTTCATAATTCCAATGTATAATGAAGAGGAAAATGTTGATAGGAATTAAATTCTTGTTCTATAGGCATTTAATCCTAGTCGATTCCAAATTGGTTTCATAAGGTTGAGCAATCACCTCCTACCATCTGCTCATTAAATTGATTCGGAAACTTGATGCAAAAAAGTTTGAAACGAGAGGATGGGTTTAGTTTAGGGATTTTTATGACAACTCCTAACATCAAGGGACGTGTATTAGTAATAAATTTATAAAAAGGGAGGTTGCAGATGTTTAGCATGCATTGACGTCAACAAAATTTATAACTTCTAGAAATTTAATTTTAAGATGATTATTTCTTATTTTTCCAACACTCGTTCACAAAACTTAGAGGCTAATCCATTATTATGAACTATAAATTCATTTCATTTTATATTCGGTAAGGGTACATTTTAGGTGGTTTGTATATATGATATGACATGGTATTTTCTAGAGGTCAGTCTTCACTACTTGGAAAAATATTTACTACATTAATACTATGAATACCAAATTTTTTTAATGATCATTTATTTATATTCATACACTAAAATAAAGACAATTAGCACATACAAAAATAAATGTATAATAAAATTTCTAGAAAGGAGTAAATTCCATGCCTCATTTAGATGAAGAGGTGGTTAATGAGAAAAGTGAAATACACATCCAAGACTCTTATTTTTGTATATCTTAAAATCATGGCATTCCATGAGATCACACCTCTCTCAACCATTTTATCAACATTTTACATGCCTTGTACATGTTTCCAAATTTTTTTATACATATATACTAAGGAACTTACAATTGCATCTAATAAAAAAATTCTTGACTTTGTGATTCGATGGATGACCATGCCTTGCTCTATAACTCCCATTTTGAAACAATATGGGAAGATGCCAACAAAGGTTGGGGGGAAATATTCATACCTACCAATTTAATTTTATTGAAAGGTTCCAAATACTTTAAATGAAACTATTTTTAACATATCCTACACCCATGCATGCCATGAGACCGCATAAATTTTAGGAATTTTGTCAAACATTCCATATCCTTTTGTAGGAATCCATAATTCACCTATTGTTCAATCAACACACTTTTGACCACAACAGATGATGGGAATCCAATCTTCATGATGATTTTATAGAAGAAACACCATGTTAAGGATTTGAGCTACTCACCAAAATCCCTCTCCAACATCCCCATCAAAAGCAAGGCCCGATCTATAATGTCAATCTTGTACTATAGTTAAAGAACGCGACAATGGGAAAAAAATAAAGGCAACATCAATTTCAAAATAAAATGGTCTCATCCCAAGCCTTGCTCCTACATGCATACCATGGTGACCATAATACTAATTATAAAAGGAAATAGACCTTCAATAAAAACCTCCACCCGTAGGAATTATGACTTATAAAACCCATCACAAGTCTAATAAGAGGATGAAAGATAAATCATATTTATTTTCAAACAAGTGAACTCCTCCCACAAATCACTCGCTAATATTCTTATAGGGAAACAAGGCCTGATGTGTTAATATTTTATTTTTCATAAAGCATAGTGTTATGGAGGATGAAGAAGAGGAATTTCAACCTACCACTCTTTGTAGAATAATAGACATGAACATAAAATTCATAAATCATGATGCAAGAACAAATCTTTTCACCGAGCTATAAGGAGAGCTTGTGTACTAATAATCTAACCAAAGAAAGACCAAGATTATCATGTAATTTATCACCAACATTCCCTCTAAAAGTTAAAACACAAATGTTGGTCTTTTGTTCTACACAATGTGTAAGTTAGGAAGTAACATGAAGAGGAAACACAATCTTGAAATGTAATAGGCCAATTCCAGACTTGATCTCTTTCTAGGCTACCATGGTGATTTTGAATATGAATTTCTAGTGGCTAGAGATGTATTTAGAGAAAATCACACCCAACATAGTCAAAGTGAAAGGCCATTTGTAGGTTTAAAGAGGGGATCCATGCCCTATTAGGGCATGCACACTCCATCTCCTATCATCCACTTCTTTTCTATCCGTCGTCAATGCCCACTATCATTCCTCATTTAGTTCTCGTTCAACTTCCCTCTATTCCTCCATACACCATCCTCAAAAACATCTAATTAATTTCCCCCCTTTATTATTATTTGTTTTTAAAATTATTATTATTATTTACAATCAAAAACAATCCATTTCTACATCTATGTATGTATGTGTGTGTGTATAAATATATGCTTATATACACATGCACATATGTGTGTGACGTATATATGTGTATATGTGTATGTGTTTGTGTGTATATATAAACACATATATACATAGATACATACATGCATAATGCACACACACATTTCCACATATATAGACAAATGAATAGATAAGCAACAATGTCGTAAATACATCTATTTGAGGATGCCAACAATATCAATATCTAGTCTCTTAATTTAATATTTATACCATAATGATTTAAAAATTCATTACCTTCATGTAAAATTCTTACAAATAGGAGCTTAATACCATTAGACTAATTTATGTCATTTAGCCAAGATAATATTATTCATTTGAATTCTTGAATGGAAGGATGAGGAATTCAAATGAAACAATTCAAAGTTGGCTAACTTGTGAACATAAGTTTGTGCTAAAAAACCAAACTAGGGTGGTTAGAATGACACTTACAAAATATTAACTCTTTGTGGTTGAAGACACTTAAATATGACTACGCAGTTTCAATACTAAAATCACACTGATTATTATCTTTCTTTTCATTTTGTTATAATTATTTTTTTCCAATAATTAGCTAGCATTCCCCTTAATCTTGGTCAATTAACGACACTTTGTTAACATACTTCATCCTAGATGCCAATTAATGTTGTTTCGTTAGTTATAATCCTCTTTTAATAATTAATTAACCATTATTAATTAATTAAGTCTTTTAATCTTGTAGTTAACTAATAAACCTTCTTATGAGTTAAATCCCTCTTTCAAACCCTTCAAATTCTACTAATCTCCCCGTAAATCATCTCCAAATGGCTTCTATAAGCTTAATTTGGCCTATTGATTAATCCTAGTTGATTAATTAAATCATCCCCAACTCCCATGATTTGTTAATCTCTAATTAATCTATTCTAATCATACTTATCCCTTTCTAATTTGATTTTAACTTTATCCCACATTCACTAGGTTGCAAGTTTCTCCAAAACTGGAAAGCTATATAAAGAACCTAGTACACTATATTTCAACTTATACCATGTCCTTGTAAGACATTTGCAATTGATAAGAAAATTTTCATGCTATTGGAAAGCTTTATTCAAACCCCCTTTCTACTTGGCCAAGAGTAGTAAGAGAAGAACCAAAAATGGCAATCAAGCCATATTGGTGAGATATCTTCCTCTTCCTTAAAGAAATTCCTTGATCATGCATGGTAGGTTTTGGTTCACAAAGGAAATATCTACACTCTAAAAGCACATCCAACTAGGATTAAGAGGTTTGATTTAATGTTTTATGCATAATTAATTAAGCTTTCCTTTATGCTTTATTGTGATTTTTTTGTTAGATTCTTTTCATTAACTTAGATTATTTTAACATGCATGCATATGACACGCTCGGTGGACCCTCCTTTGTCTCATGGACATTATTTATATTTTCTTAGTTTAGGCTCCATTTTACATGCTCATTATTTTAATTTGTTAAAATTCTTTTGTTTTTGAGCATGTATCATGATGTTTAATAGTGTTGAGTGTTATTTTAGGAGGTAAAATGTTGTCAAATTTTAGTCTTCATGAGAAAAATCTAAGCTTTGTGTTGTTTTTGCCTTCGTATTGACATTTTTTTAAAGTAGAAACAGGTTTCTTGTGCTAGTATTCACATGTTCACACTACCGTATCATTATATGCGCTACTGTATCACAGTACTTGCATCAGCGTTCATCTGTGTGCACCTATGTTTATCTGCACGCACCTGCATCTCATTATATGTAATGGCATTACACTAGAATTATACTTACATATGCTAGCATTTCTATCTATTTTCCTACTCTTCGTGCTAACATTCACCTATGTATGCACTTTTTTTTGTCTATATGCACTAGTGTTCTTCGACATGTGTTAGTGTTCCTTTGTGCGCACAAACATTTTATTGAGTTCCATCTTGCTTGAAAATGCATCTATTTACACTCTCTAATGTTCTCATATATTCATATGCATCCATATGCACGTGTTGGAATTCTAATTTTCATTTTTGCTACATGTACTAGCATTCATCTCCTTGCACTAGCATTCCTATATATGTGGTATCGTTCTCTGTGGTTTTTATTTTAGAATTTCTAAAAAAATTGAAAGTTTCAAAATTGATCCTCATTTCCCTACAATTTTATACATCTTTTTTGAATTCTAATATGTAGTTTTTTTCTAAATTATTGCTAATATTTTGATTATTTGTTGGAAATATTTGTTTTGCTATAATTTGATCAAAATCGTGTATGCTCTTCTTTTGTGCTTTTGAGCAATCTTGAGAATCAGAAACTGAAATGATTTTGGATACTTATCATTTAAAAATATTACTAATGCTTGATATCTTGGTTTAAATTTCCATGTTGGTTTAATTTTGATCGAATGCCACCTATGCTCTTCTCTTGTGCTTTCAAGTGATCTTGAGAAACAGAAATGGTTGAGATCCTTGATATTTTTCTAACATTATGGTAATATGGAAACCTACTAAACCTTTGAGTGTAGGACCATCTACGCTTGTCAAAGGAAAATAATTGAAATAAATTACTTATGTCTTGTGTATATTTCCTCTGTCAAAGAATGACATTTAAGGAAATCAAATTTTAAACAAAGATAAAACAATGAACAACTCACATTGTATTTGCAAGTTCGGATAAGGATTAAAACCCATCCACTTTAAAAAATGGGAAGTGATTTGGCTTAATCCATAAAACTTATTGTGAGGAGTATCACAGGAACCCCAAAGTATTTGGCACATTGAGAGAACCGGCTGACGAAACGGGAAGTGCCCCAAACACCTATTTGACTAGTAAAACCCGTGAGGAATATCAAATATTGTCTGTATGAGGCCTCTTTCATTAATTTGATTGTGGGTAATGGTCCTTTGTTTATAATTTATTCTAAAAATGTACCTCTCTTAGACAAATATTGGTGAGCTTTGAGAACAAAATCCCTAGGAATTTATTTGGCATTGGGGCCAAATTATCCATATTCAATATAATTGGTATCAAAATCCTTACTAAGCAAAACTTTGTCTTAGTTTCCACCTTGTTTTAAAACAAGGAAAAATTCTTCCAAATTTTCACCACATATTTTTGGTTATGAAACATTTTAATATATCCCTTTTTCACAAAATTTTGGCTTCCCTTTTATCAAAAGTGCACTATTTGAAGTGTTGCCAAAATTGAACAGACAATTTTTGGATATTTAAAACTTGTTTTCAGTAAAAATGTATTTGAGTGTTGAAAGTGAGTTGTTACGCTTCTTGCATTGCATCAATCCCTTTTTGATACTTAAATATTGTTTCTTAAACTTGATTTAAGTGTTGAAAGTGTGTTCTCGTGATTCTGACATTGTTTTGGCCATTTTTGATACTTAGACAGTGTTTTATTAAAACTTGGTTTGAGTGTTGAAAATGTGTTATTACATTGCCTGCATTATATCAATCCATTTTTTATACTTAAATATTGTTTTCTTAAACTTTATTTAAGTTTTAAAATTGCATTTTTATGTTGATCACATTTTATCGACCATTTTTTATACTTAAACCTTGTTTTTCTAAAACTTGATTTAAGTGTAGAAATCATGTTGTTATGCTGCTAAAATCATATCAACCCCTTTTGATACTTAAATTTTTTTTCTCAAACTCAATTTAAGTGTTGAAATTGTGTTTCCGCGTTGTTCAAATTTTCCTAGTTGCCTTAAACAACTTTCAAGAGATTTACACCTAGGAAAAGCTTCCTTTGCAGTTGATACTCTGCTAACATTTCATCAACTATTTTTACACTCACACTTACAACTTGTTTTTCAAACCTTACTTGATTGTCAAAATTGTGTCTTTTATTATGTTTATTTTCCTTTAGGTCCCTTTGGAAAATCCTAAATGCATCCCCATATTTGTAAATTATCTAGTTGGCCATTGTTATGTTGCTCGAATCAACATGGAACTTATTTCACTATGAAGAAGTTAAATCACACAATATAGGTCTAGGAATCCACATCAAATTTTTACAATCATAATTAGATCTCAAGTGTTTCCTCACACTATTGAAAATAAGGAACCTATTCGATTTTCCACTTCCCCACCTTCATCTTCTAATCAATTCTATTCTTCTGATTCTTCTAATCAATTTTATTCTTTTGATTCTCCTCAGACTCTTGAATATCATCCAATATAATTTCTTCTAATGAATAATCAATCACCCAAATGAATTCATACTCCTTTGAAGATTAGTGTAACTTATAAATCCTTTAACCATTCATCAAATTCAACTCCTGAGTCATGGTCCTTTATTTTTCTATAACACCATGTTAATGTGTCACCTCATCAATGTCGACCTTCTTTGAAGATATGTGTGAATAAAAATTCATCTAATCAAACATTAAATCCAACCCCTGAGTCATGGTCCTTTCCTTTTCCACATGACCCCCTTAATCAGTCACCTAAATGACATCTTCCTCCTTTGAAGATCTGTACGAATCAAAATTCCTCTAATTAACAATATAATTCGACCCATGCATCATAGCCCCCTTTCTTTTCACATGGTCCCCTTATTTTATCTACATTATGTAGTATTCTAAGTAAGCTAGTACCTAACTATCCCAAAATTGTATCTAATTCCACTCTCGACACATCTGAATCTAAATCTACTTTGTCTCTTGAGTCATTTTCTTCTATCACCTCCCAATCTCATCATATTCATTATCAAACATATTTTAAATCCTAAACACTTTTTTGATTTATTCCATCAAATCAACCTTTTATCATCGACCAAAAATGACCCATATCAACTGATCTCTTTCAGAGTGAAGAAAAAATCAGATAATTCATGGGGCTACATGATGGCATTCATTTAGATTATTGCATGAAAGGATTCAACATTAACTTCAATGCGTATGCGTAATTTGAAGAAGAGATTGAGTCCTATGGTCAACATATAGACAACAAGCCTAAGATCATCAAAATTAATCCTCCTCTTGTTCTTCCCTTGTCACATTCCCCAATACATGGTGAAACACCTATGTATATCATTATTTCCTAACATATATTCTCATCACCCAATCATTCCTTACATAACACAATTCCTTAATCAAAATCTCTCCTTCGGTCACCTGTGGGTGCCCTTCATCTTCTTCCATATGTGGGCCACCTCCTACTAGCCCATTATCTTCTATCTATGGGTCACCTCATGGTATCCCATATTCTTCTATATGTGGGCCAACTCCTGATAACGTATCATATTATATTTTTCGGTTACCTCCTAGTATCCCGTTATCTTCTATCCTTGGGCCACGTCCTAGTAGCCATTCATCTTCTATCTTTGGGTCACCCCTTGGTAGCCTTTTATCTTCTATCTTTAGGACACATCCTAGTAGCCATCCATCTTCTATTTATGGAACACCTCCAAGTAGCCCATCATCTTCTATTTATGGGACACCTACGGGTATCCGATGATTTTCTATCGATGGGACACCTTCAGGTATCCTATCATCTTCTATTCTTGGGAAACCTCCTATCCCATTACCATCAGTTTTTGGACCACCTCCTAGCCCATTTCCTCTAATACTTGGACCATATCCTCTTCATCCATCATATAATCCTTCTATTGAAAATTATGGCAAGACCACCACCATCCCTATCACTCCTATTATCAATCCCAAACATCCACTTTCTTCTCTCATTTCTTGAAATCAATAAAAAACACATTTTATCATATGAAACATCGATTGTTTCTTCATCAAGCTCAAATCAAAAATCTGAGGAGCTCCAAATCTCTAAAAAAATCCAACACTCACAAATCTGATTTGCAAACGCATTTCAAAAATACACACCAATGCAAACTCCAAGTATGGCACAAAGTGCAAAAATTTATGGATAGGGAACTCAATCTCCCACATACAAAACCCGTATTTCAAGATAAGTCACAGTCACTTATAGAGTATGATCTCACAACGATCATTGAGATTTGAGATAATATCACTCTTGATAAGAATAAACTCCTAGTATCCCCCATCAAAGAAATTACAAACATCATTATTGGATCATATCACATGGAGTGACATTGTTGGTCCCAACTTCCCAATCATTCATCTTCATCATCTTCTCCCTTCATAGTTTTCCCTTCGCAAAATCTTCAAAACTATAAAAAATCCAAAAATCCAAAAATCAAAAATGAGAAAATATTAAAACACTACAAAAAATCAAAGATATAAAGATCAAACATTGTAATAAGGTATTACATACATATGGATTCTCTTTACTTCCTTTCTTCATATTCCTCTGCAAGTCTCCCACCATGTTCATCCCTTCGATGATATTTTGGTTAGTCTATTCACGCTCATTATAGAACATTTATATCTATTGTATTTGTTTGAACTTGGTCTTTCATTACCTTGGTAAATTAAAGAATGACCTAATTCTTACAAATCCTATCACCATATTCATTTAATAAACTTATTGTAAAGATCTTTAGGTGTAGCTATTAACATTAGCCAATGTTTTCATCATAATCACTTCGAAATCCTTCCATCAAGCCATTAGTGGTTCTTAACCCCTTATCAAAACAATCAAGAGAGATGAAATAATTTTTCAAAAAACAAAAACAAAAAATTAATCAAAATATCAAAAATAAAAAGTAAAACTCTATCTTGGGGTATTTCTAGTATCCTTATCAGGGATATGAATGCCTAGCTGGAAGTAGAATGATGTTCTAACGAGAATCAAATACATATTCATAGGGGCTATGGACACCTGGCTGGCAGTGAAGTAATGTATGGCTCTCCTTCCACCCTCCATTCACCAATCATCTTTCCAAATCAATCGTTCCTAAAAATTGGCTAGTTTTTATTCACTTATTTCCCATCAAATCTTCACTTAAGTTATTAATTTCCACTTGCACACACTGGATCATGATGAGAAAACAAGACTAGTGTGTTACAAGGTGTTGTTTGGATCTTGTTTAGAGTTTTGCTTTAGTCTATTTCTTGTCTCGCGTTTTGTGCCTTTGGATCATTACCTTTTCATCGTTAATTTTCTAGTTACATTTTCCATATCCATCCATAACATCCACACTTTTCTTCTGCTTCATTCAGAACATCCATGTGTATAATATTTTATTTTTACCATGTTTGAGGGTAGTTTTGTCCTTTCTTTCAATAAAAAATCCTCTACTTCTTTCTATCTTTTGTTTCTTATCCAGCTTGCACTTGGGGCATACTCGCTCCCTCATATCTCTTCATTGGCTTTATTTCATCTTGTTGAACTTATCCCTTTTTTCCTTGATCCAGCTTATCTTATTCTTGTATATATGCATGGAATTTTCCCTTATATATTATCATCTCTCGTTGGGGGCATCTTGACACTCAATTTTTCATGTACATAGTTTCAGAAAACTTTCAAAAACCCTAAAATTTTGTAAAATCCTATAAAATCCAAAAACATTGGTAAAACCTTTGAAAATCCCCAAACATGGGTAAAACCTTTAAAAATCCAAAAACATTGGAAAAACATCAAAAATCCAAAACATTGGTAAAAAATCAAAATTCCTAAACATTCACAAAACAAAAAATCCTAAAAATTGAAAACTATACTACAAAACATCTTACTTCAGTGCTTGTTATTTCTTGCGCATGACATGCAAATCATATTATGATCTTCCTTCATCAACAAAATTGGTTTGCTTTTTGTGTCTATCTTCCCAGCATATATTGTTGTTCAAGGTTGTTTCATAGTGCACATTCATTATTCATGGGACTTATTTTACGCTCTGTATACTCACTTGCATGTATCCTTGTCTTGGGGCATCATTTTAACCCTTGTCATATAACTCACACATTTGGGATCTGAAGCTGGATTAAAAAAAAATTGGTAAAACTTTCTTAAACATTGTTTATTTGAGTATGTTTCTTTATGCTTGGTTATTTACATCCGTGTTTGTTTACTATCTCATACTACATTGCTTTATGTATTTTACTTTGAGTTAATACTTTATAAATGAACAAAAATTAGTATTATGGCTCTTCATATTATTTTACCCTTTTGTTTTATGCTTATATCAAATAAAAATATATTTCTAAACCAAGATGGTATGTATACTATGTCACGATCTTACCTTTTATCATATATATTATCTTCCATTCTAACTAACTTTCTACCCATCATTTTCCAATTCTTCTACCTGTTCCTCTGAGACATGGTTATCATAATGACTCATTGATTTAACAAATATTGAAATTTCTGAAATCCTAATTGCAGAGTAACAACGCAATAATAAGCAATGAAGTACATATATGACACAAGCAATAACCCAAAGAAATAGTAAACCTTGGGTGAAAGAGAGAGGAATATATGACCTAGATTTTTGCACAATTGATCCCAAAGTATGTTTGGCTAGAAAACTACTAAATAGGAGAAGGAATATGTCACAATCACACTCATAATATTATAGGATTGATGGATCTTCATGTACTATGTCAAGGGTTCCTAGGCACCAAAGTCTACTTTTGGGCACCTGTGACTGTGAAAAAGGTCAGAATCTAAATTTTCTTGTGTCATAAGGTGTTCACTGACCTTTTCTATTGATCACCTGTATGTCGCACTTTGCCCGCAGAATTCACTTGTAACCTGTAAAACAAATGATCTCTTGTAAAACCCCAAACCACATCAAATACTAAAAAGAAAAAGATGCAAATGGGGAGTCATACTAACCCTGATGGTCACCCGATAGAATGAACTTACAACCGAGCACTACACTACATCTCAGACTCCATGTAGTTATGTGTGCGTGTGTGTAGAATCATGAACTAGGTGGCTCTTGTGTAAGATGCACTAAATAACAAACAATAGATAGATGTAGTAATGTAGATAGATGTGTGTGTGTGTGTATCAAAATGAAATTCCCCTCCTATGAAGTTTATGTAGAAAATATAGTCCCTTGTCCCTTAAATAATATCTAGATGGATGCTTTGATGCTCTTAGAATTCCTTAGATGCAACCTTAGGTGATGATAGTATATTCTTCGAGATTGGTCCTTTATTATGGTCACATAGTTGTGTATTTATCTGATTCCCTTAGTTAAATTTCACAATTGACAACTGAGAAGATGACCCATAAGAAAATAAGATGCTCAAAAGATAAAAGAATCCCAAAGAGAGCTATTAAAGTATATAGAGGTCGGGGACGCCTAGAAGGATGAGGGCGCCTGGGCACTGATGTCTTGTCTAGGCGTTAGCGTCCAAAGTCATGAAAGATAAAGAAATGAAGTTTAGATTTGGTTGTAGGATATAGAAGGCCAAATAGAAAATAAGAAACACAAACAAAAGGCCTAATATAGCTATTAATTGCTAGTTTTCTCGATTAGGAATCATATGAATAGTAGTATGTGATTAGGACATGTAGTCACTAAATCACGTACTTTGAGTCAATATTTAGTCCCGGTCTCATACTACTATTCATATGGTTCTTGAGTGAAAAGAGTAACAATAAACCCATGTCTTTGGCATTTTTACTTTGCTTTCTGTAGTTACTTTTGGTCTTTCACCCGCACCTTCCCAGTCTATATTGTCATTCTGCATTATTCCTATTTCTGACTAGGGTTCCCAGCCAGGACTAAGGTTCCCTAGGCGTCTTGATCCTCTTTGCACCTTACTCTTACCTTTTTGACACTTTCTAGCCGTTTGAGCTTTCTATATTTTTAGTGGTCATCCTTTTTGGGGTTAATTATGAAATTAAAACAAGAGAACCATATAAATATATAGTTCTGTGACCATAATGAGAGACCAAGCACTAAGCATCTACTATCATCATCTAGATTTACATCCATCAAAGGCACCTAAAGCTACATTTGCATCCATCTAGATCCATCATAAGGCACACAAGGTTGGTTCATCTACATCACACTTCATAGGAGGGGAGTCTATTATTTCCATGCACACATTTACTACATTATACATCTAATTATTTTCTCGCTACTTCACAAAGTGTGACTGGCACAAGAGTAACCTAGGGCATGATTTATACACACACAACTAGAACTACATTAGGTCTGAGATGTAGTGCAGTGCTTAGTTAGTAAGTCCACCATTGTGGCCACTAAGGACAGTTTGAAACCTTCGTATGCATCTTTATTTTTTAGGGTTTTGATTCTTTGTTTGGGGTTTTACAGGTGTTTTCTTTATCTCTTATTTACAGCGACATCTAGTGCAATTCAGTGACATTCACGTGACAGGTAGTGAAGGAAGACATTCATCTAGCGACACCTCAGAGGAGGGTTTTAGGCTATTTCCATAGACCAGGGCACCCAGATATCAGACTAGGGTGCCCATGGGTGCCCCTATCCCTTTACAGGTGCCCCAGTTCAGTCAGAGAGATAAGATTTGTACTTTCTTAGGATTATGTGTGGTTTTTTCCTCCCCCTGTCTACCTGGTTCACATTGCGACACAGTCCCGCACCTTCATCGAATCAGTTAAGGAATTTTTAACCCTCTCTTACACATTAGGGTTTCACATTTCTATTTACTTAGTATCTTGGTTCATTTCCTTTATTTACTTAGTTGTTATTTACTACTTTGCATAACATCATATTAGGCTAGGACATCACATTTTAGTTTAATCATTCTGGCGAACCCGATCTTTGAATACACTTTCTCTTTTGGTCTTTTCTTTGTATGCCCATCACTCATAGTGGTAATTTTGGGTGTTTTCAATATTGTGAGCTTTCTTCATTCACCCATAGGGTTTCCA
Source organism: Taxus chinensis (assembly GCA_019776745.2). Lineage (NCBI taxonomy): Eukaryota > Viridiplantae > Streptophyta > Pinopsida > Cupressales > Taxaceae > Taxus > Taxus chinensis. The sequence continues at coordinate 360,775,788 of CM034152.1, read as the reverse complement.
AACCAATGGCTGATATCTCTACTTTTGCAGCTACAACTAAGAATCCCTTAGATTCCTATCGCCAATTTCCTCTTCACAAAATAGAAGCCTTTGGTAGTGAAAATACCTAAGATGAAGATATTTATGTTGACCATGACCAATTAAATATAATTAGATATTTTTGAAAAGATTTGTGTGATAATCTGACTCATCTTCCACATGTCCTACATGCTTTGATTGCTACTAAGAATGATCGTGAAGATTCCACCTATATAGTTACTCCTTCTTTGGCTCCCATGGTCTCCACCCCACCTATTTATGTCTCAATTTCCATTCCTACGACTACCATTCACCTTAGCATGCCTAATGTGTATCTTGGCTCTTCTTCAAAAGCTCCTAACTTGAACTCGTTATATTAAGACTTACAAACCCAAAATTGTCAACTCCAACTCGTTACTTCTCATGCCTCGCCATATTTAGACTCTAATTCACTATTGCATACTCATTTTGCACCTAATATATCTGCATATCCTTTACCTCCTAATTTCATCTCTCCCAAGTTACCCATCTTTAAAGGCCATGGTGACCCACAAGAGCATCTCTGAGATTTTCATGTAGCATGTTTGGACTATGTGGATGATCATACCATACTCACTGAGATTTTTCCTCATATTTTACAAGATTACAGAATGTGTTAGTTTTATGACCTACATGTCCATTCATTATTTTTTTTACGCATCTCACTAATGCTTTTCTCACTCATTTCTCTATCAACATCATCTCTAAGATCTCGTATGCCCAGCTAACATAACTTAAAAAGGGATTTAATGAACATTTAGTAGATTATGCCTTGTATTACAAAAAAAATTAGCTAAGATGTCAAATGTGCTTGTGGACGCTAAGCTTCAGGATCTATTCATTCAGAGTCTCTTACCCCCTCTCCAAGATAGTTTTATCTTTGAGACCTCTCCTTCTTTCGATCAGATTTTTCATACTCTTAAGCTTCATGAAACCAAGATCTTAGCTATAGGAAAGATTAAATACTAAGAGCAAGCATCATCTTCCACGTGTTTTCAAAATAAGTCAACATTTAAACCATTTTCAACAAAACCAATAGACACAAAAGTTATTTTCAACACAATGTGTACTACTAAGGAGCTTAAAGTGCAACTGCATCACCATAGCTTCACTAAGTTTAGTGTACCTCTTCATATTTTATTACCACAATTTATCGATAATACATCATTACACTACCTTCTCCACTACAAATATATCCATCTCGATCAAAAGGGCATAATTTTGATTAAAATTCCCATTGTGGTTATCATCAGTGTGTGAAACACTCCACTGATCATTGCTTCCGAATTTGATTTCTCATTCAAGGCTTGATCTATAATGGTAAAATTGAACTTCCAGAAGCTACATTTTCTCCACCTATCAATGAAAATCATAATCCCAAGATCTTTAACGACCCTCTACCTAAATATGACATGAAAGTAGCTGAATCTTCCACTAACTATTTTTATCATGCAGTTCCTTCACCTGAATCAGGGGCTCTTGACTTCTTGGTGGCTAACATTGACATCACTCTTCCATTCATCTCTCTCTCTCTCTGATTGTGATTATTGTGCCACTTTCTCTCCATATCAATTACATATTAACACCTCTATTGGATATGTCTCTATCAATAATACTTAGGTTGACCCGTCATGGCCTATTAGTGTATGTTCTCTGCCACTTCTTGATGTTATTGGTTACTCGCACTCACACATCTCATATTCGATGAAAAATTCATATGGTGTGGTCAAACTTCATGTTACAGTAGGACCTCTTACTATGATTTTACCTTTCCTTGTTAGACAATTCGTAGACGGTTGTGACATGCTTCTAGGCCTCAATTTTATTTTTCGGTCTCATTCTATCATTTCTATAAATCATTTGCAATTCAAATTCATTCATAATAATCAAGTTCTTTCTATTGACGGTGTACCCCCGTGTACTCCATGGTCTTAATTTTCTTGAGCACTAGTTCAAGCATCCCCTACTCCATCTACCACATCATAACCTATGTTAATCAAAGTGCACTATACTCCTAGTTCACCTATTCACACACCATTTACATGGTCATACTGCTCTGTTAATCCTACACATCAATATAGGCCTATTCCTTGTACAGTTACATCATCTTGGCATAGATATCCACCTCATTTTATTCCAAGTAGATCTCCATCACTCATGAATTTTTTCATGCATACAAATTTGTCATATACTCATCCATCACATGCATATATACTTCAATCACATGCATAGAAACTATCTATTATTCCACCACTACTAGATCATGGCCATATGCTTTTTCCACCACTAGTATCGAAAGAGAGACTTTCCTCCTTCACTTTCATTGGTTAGTTCATTCAATTAGATGCACTTGGGGGGCATAGAACTCACACAATCCCCCCCATCCTAGCATCAACATGTGTCTCATACTCACATTTTCATATATCCACATTCTATCATTTGCATAGTCATATACACCACATACATCATCACTACCCTATGACGGACTCTTGTGCTTTGTTCACACTTGACTGTTGAGGGAGATGTAACATCCCCATTTTAAGATACTAGAACAAGGGGGAAAAAAAATTATATATACAATGTTCTCTGTTATGAATTATATAATTCAAACACACGTTCAAGTTTTAATAATTGTTCTCTTCCCAAACAACACAGTTTGGAACACACAATTTCCTTTTAAAACTAATGTTCCCTGTTCACATATTTACAATATGGAAGACACATTCAATGCCATTCAATCTTATAACATATTCTATATGCTACCGTAAATGACTCGAAGAACTGCCGATCTTCCATTTTCATGGCTCGGAGTTTCAACAATCCTTCATTTCATGACTCGGCAACAACCGATCCTTCATGTTCGTTCATGCATAGTATATTATATATACCAGTTCTCTTAACCGTTTCTGGTTATCAAAGTGATCCATTTAAGAAGCCTATCTGAATATCTGTTACTGATATTCATCTGACATCCTGCATCTTAAATTAAGTGATTAGGACAACGCAACCAGCACTTGCGATACTTTGGCCAAAGATTTTCAGATGCTTTGCATGATCATATTCCTAGATTTGATACACATCAATGGAATACGTCCTTCACTTCACTTCACCTGTTATCTAGAGTGGTCTTTCCTGGTTCCTACCAGTCCTCTCAATTTAAGGTCAGATTTAAACTTCCGATTTCCAACTAGCAATATGAACGAATATAGGAAGGCACTCCTGGTAACTAAAGATACGCAGACATACGATGTCGTTCCCCATGACTCCGTGTGTCTAGTTATCTTTAGTCCTCCGGAGTCACTCCGTATAAGTGATCATACTCCCATCCCCAGTCAAGAACTTCACGTTCATCCTATGTATTCTTGATGTTTTAATTCGGGAGGGCATTGCAATATGTCAGCTATAACATTGTGTCATCATGAAGACCCCGTCTTCATGAAGACACCTTGTTGTAGCTGGCGTATGTCAATGTCCTACGGAATCCTCTCATCGAGATTACACATCCTGCTCAAGTGATTTGGATATGATCTTAATATTTAAGATCAACTTTCAGCAACCATGTTGATCCTTTATCCTCGTTCCCGTTACAGTTGTACGTAGCTAAGAAAGACTAAATCCGTCCTTTAGCTTGCTATGCATCTTCTCCTTCGTACCGAAGGGCTGCATTTCTCTACTTGGATTTCTTCTTAATCTTCAGATCAAGCAACCCGTTACCGACGGACGTGATAAGTTTAACCTATTAAACTTAACCAAGATTTTTACAACTGTAACTAAATTAAGAATTTCAGCTTACTAGACATCATTTAAACGAGGTCTAATTCCCAATAAATGTATTCATTTATTCTCCTTAACATTACATAGTTAAGGTCCATTAGTTATGGATATACTTATCCCATATCCTTTCTTTCTGAATTTAACATACGAGGTAATTAATAGAGTTCGAAAGCGAAGTTCGATTACTCCTAAGTTAATTGATATTCCTTAGCTTCCAAGCTAATCCTAAATACCTATCAGTTATGGAATCCTATTCCTCCTAATCCTTTTTAATGTCAATTAAAAATTCATCTTTACCCAAGTATGAACTAATTGCACATTTCAACTTAAAAGTTGCATTAAGGTAAGAATAGATATCAATTCCTATTTAGCATCCATCCAAGGATAATTAAATAAACCCAAATCAAGAAATAACATTATATTTCCAATTAATCAACAATATCAAGCTGATATAGTATTTAAAATATCACACTTGTATTTGTATTCATCATCCATCTCATAATCCATACATCTGCCAATCCAACTGACTGGACTTTGTTTAAATAAAACATCATTACAACTCATAAATAGAAGAATGTACTTTCTTCTTTTCACAATTCCTCGAAGAGGAATAATAGTAAACAAATACAATTCATCTTCAGACAATCAAAGAAGCATCAGAAAATAGCCATATCTTCGTTCTAATCAAATTCCATCTGCAAAATTACTTGCATGGGTCAGTTCAATGAACTGAGCATATTAAGCACTTATCATTAAAATGAGGTGCTTCAATTAACTGTCTCAATAAAAGAACCCTGCTTTTATGAAACAAGAACATCAATCAAAAATCAAGCATCAAATAATGGACAGCATAACAACTGAACCATCAAATACCATCCCAATCAACCAAAGAACTGTTGTCCTATTTTCCACTTAACCGTTACAAGTTCTAAATTACAATATTTGTAAAGTTTAGGAATACAAGTAGTATACTACTGATATAACATAATTGTTATCCTTTCCACCCTTTCATTAATAATAAATGCAAAAGGGTAAAACTAACTGAAACGTAAACCAATTACTTTCCTTTCAGCTCATGCATCACATTAGATTCCAAGCAATCAAGCACAGATGAGAAAGCAAACAGCAATGCATATAGTTGCTCATATCTAAGCACTACAAGATTCGTTATTAACGATTACAGATTTTCAACTGAATGAAGAAGAAAATATCATTTTTCCAAGTTATTCATCCACATTCCTATCTCTTTCCTCATGACTGTTCTAAAAATGGAATCCAAATGAGACACAATTCAAGATAACAGTTCAGAGTGAAACTTACAAAATCCATTCGAAATTCACTTTCCAGCAGCAAGAGTAATTTCATTCATAATCAGCTTTAAACGAAAACAAGGAAGAATTTATCGTCCTTATCAATACTTCATTTAAATCAAGCTCATATGAATACCCAAAAACAGGTTAGTACAACATCGTATTTATCATAGATCAAATAGTATAAGGATGCATTCTTTGTACTTACGGTACTAGAAGAATCCATATTTCTTTCACTGTATTTTTAACCAAATAACAGTTATACAATCACGAAATCAATTATTCGCATGACTTTCTATTTCCATGAACGCATACAGTTCAAAATACAATTTACACATTGTTGTTAACTACAACAAGACTAAATCTTAAAGCACAGTAAGGCTCTAATACTATTCCCAGGATTCAACAGCAAGAAGAGAAGAATTCATCCCTTTCACCTTTCAATAAGAAAACAACCATTTTCTTCGAACTCAACGAGAATTGTTTAGGTCGGTTTCACTTCTTTTAAATGACTGTGTAAAATCGAAGACCGCAAGAAACATTTAAATATTCTAATTGTACAGAAAAACAGCGCTCAGGAAACAATTTAAATGCCACTGTCCTCTATACAGACTGAACTTACAAGTTCAATAAACCATCCGACTACTAATTTTACCAAATCAAAATAGCAGAAAGAAGAAGAATTCCTTACCATTAAATGTTTCTACCTGAATCCATTTTTCTGTTCACAATGATGTACAGAACCCAAAATGTGATTTTCATACAATAATACCCTTATTATTAAAAACCCACATAGGATATCAGATGCACAACAAAGTACATTCAAAACAGGCCCAACAGGAAGACAATTTCCCAAGCATTTCTTCCTTTGCACAACAATCCAAAGTAAAGTGCGTTTTCACAATGAAAAACGGAGTAGAAGACCAACCGCATCCATAGAACACTATAAAATCAACTTCCCATCTCAGCAAGAAAACAATATAATTCATTTATTGCACAGAAATACAAGTCAAACTCGTTTTCACGACTACAGTCCAAATTAGAGATCAAACCGCCTCAAATAAGACGTAACAAATCAACTTTCCTCCAAGGCAAGAAGAAGTACAATTCATAAATATTCATTCATTGCTCAGAAATGCAAAGCCAGTTTTTTTTTTTTAATCATGTTCACAGTCCGAATGGTAGACCAAACAGCATCACTAAACACAACTAATCATCCTACCTTCTCAACAAGAAAATAATATAATTCATCATAAGTTCAGAAGAAAAACTATTTCTTTTCCAACTCCCACGAATACCCAAATCGTATTCGTCTATTTCTTTAAGCAAGAAAAAGGGACAGCAATAAAATATTACCATTTCTTCCTTCAAATCAAATTCATATGCCCATACAAAACCCATTTGCCATTTCCATCAAAAACCAAAACAACAGAAGGAAAAGGATCTATTTCCTTTTTCAAAGATTTCAGTAAGAAACAACTTCAACAACTAATGTTTCTATCATTCTAGTTCCTCAACAAAAGAACGATTGATTCATTAATGATAACAACTCATACAACATGCACAATTCCATATCACATATGACGAGTTTTCCTCTTACTGTCAAACAAACCAACACAGCATGGAGGTATTCCATTCCAAGAAAATGCAAAGACAGTTTAAATAGAACAACCAGAAACGATTTTACCTATCATTTCCAAAAATGACAGCAAGAATCGAGTAAATCCAAATCGTAACAACACGACAACAATCACATAAACCCAAAACCCAAGAGCAGGGTTGTTTTAATGAGATGCTTAAACAAAGAAAGTATTTTAAAGAGAAGGGCTTAACATGCCTGCAATTTCTTTTCCAAAAATCGAAGAAAACCGCGTCTACCGAAGGTATTTCCTTCCACGGCGACAGCACGAGCTTCCCAGAATCACCTTTCCTCTTATAGGCTCAGCAACAGCCTCCAATTTTTCCAAAGAAACAGTAATAAAACCCAATGAAACTGGTTTGACTGAACCAAACAAAAAAACCAAATGCAGAGCAACTTCTCAAAATCCGAATCGACACAATAAACAATCAAATTTCCCTCATACACTTTCCAATGCGAGCTGGTCGCGAGGACCAAAAAAATTTAATGCATTAAAGGCTCTGTCTTTTCCCATTTTCCCACGCCACTGCCAACTTGGGTTGGCGAACTCCTAATTTTGAATTTTGCATGTAAAACCAAATTTAGCTACATGTCCCACTAGATACCTCCACCACTTACCTGTCCCCGCCAAACTGGCGTTGTCCACGTAAGGAATCCTCATTAATGCCATTAAACACCCTTCATCCTTATCCTCTTCCCTCAAGGGTCTGCGCATCCCCTTTAGGTTAGGATTAGCTTAGGATTCATATTAGTGTTCGACCTAGGTCATAGCCTAGTCTTTAGGTTAATAGGACTTAGGTTTATGTTAGTCATTTTAGAATTTAAAAATCCACTTAGGATAGTAGTTTAGGATGTAAGGTAGAACTTAGGATTTAATTCCTTCTAACCACTAACACTAATCAACCTCCAATCCAGTCTTCCAACTGACATTCATGTCAATGCTGTGCAGGACGTTTCGTCCTTTGCTTCACATGCCAGAGCCACCCGTGTCTAAACATTTCCTGCCTCACGAGGTCTTAAGTACGACAGTGCATGGTTCGAGAATCGAACCTTTGTCGTTGGCATTTACGTGCCAGCTGCTCATACCTGCAATCAGGTGCTGCACATTTATATCAACCTCCAGTTTGGTTCAAGAGTAAATCGAAAAAACAATCACAAGAAGGCCACAGCATACTTTGGATCAATGGAATTGATTCAATGTGTGCTGTCAATCAGCAAAGAGAGTTTAGTAAGTATACGACAATTTGTGTCGTCACATCAGTAACATACAAGCAACAATAATTGTTGTCCCATGCAAAGAAATTACAGCATGCAAGAATCCAAGTTAGCAACACATTCCTTTAAGATCAGAATATATCTTAAAATGTTTGCCTTCATTTCAGCAGTTATAACAGTATGAAAAATAATCACCAAGATAACTTACAAAATCGGGGTGTTACATTCTTCCCTCCTTAAAGAATCATCGTCCCAATGATCAGATTAAACAAATCAAGGAGTTCCTAGGACAAAGTTTAGTTATTGTCCTTCCATTCATAAGTTCATACCAAAAATAGATTCACTCTTAAAAACAGCGTTTTAAGACAACTGTACAATAGACTAATAATTGTCTAAATTTGGTAGAATTATCAGTTTTTCGAATTTCAAATTCGATTAAACAAATGTGGAAAATTAGATCTCATTTCTTCGAGATTTTCCCAAGTTGCACTTTCTTCACTGAACTAGTCCCACTGGACCTTACATTGGTTCACTTCGCGATTTCTCAAGTACAACTGGCGAGTTCCCAGCACTCGAATGGGCTTAACCACGATTATTCCTGGGTCTTAGACCTGCAAGGAATTCCAATTCAGCACATGTGATAAATCTGTCACGTATTTCTTAAGCAAAGAAATATGAAAAACATCATGCATTTGAGACAAAGCAGGAGGTAATGCTAGACGATAAGCTACAAGGTTGATTATTTCAACAATTTCAAAAGGTCCCACGTATCGTGGCGACAACTTGACAGCCTTGCCAAAAGTTATTGAGCTCTTTTTCGGCTTCACCGAAGAAAGACCTTCTCTCCCAGTTTATAATTCTTGTCAACCTGCTTTAAGTTTGCATAACTCTTTTGCCTATTGGCAGCCTCCTTTAGATGTTCCCTAATCATTTTGATTTGTTGTTCCATTTCCGTAAGGATTTCTGGCCCAATTACCTCTCTGTCCTCAACGCTGTCCCAACTGACAGGGGTTCTACATTTTCTTCCATATAATGCTTCAAAGGGTGCCATTTTTAAAGAGGCATGATAGGTGTTATTGTAAGAAAATTCTACCAGCGGAAGGTATTCCTCCCATTTATACTGCTGGTCCATGCAATACATCCATAACATGTCCTCTAAAACCTGATTGACTCTCTCAGTCTGTCCATCCGTCTCCGGATGATATGCAGAACTGAAGTTTAATTTAGTTCCCAAGGCTACATTAAGCATTTGCCAAAACCTTGGTGTCATCCTCGAATCTCTATCCGATATGATTAATTCTGGTATTCCATGCAATCTAAAGATTTCATGTACAAATATTCTTGCTAGCACTGGTGCATCGTCCTTCAAATTACTAGCAATGAAGTGTGCCACTTTGGTCAATTTGTCGACTACAACCAGGATAATGTCATGCTTATTTCTTGACATAGGCAATCCTTGAACGAAATCCATCGTTATCACTTGCCATTTATACTGCGGAATGTTGTGGGGATACAATAATCCAGCGGGGTGCATATGTTCTGCCTTAACACGCTGACATTCCAAGCAGTGTGTTACAAATTCCGCCACATCCTTTTTCATTCCCTTACAGAAGTATTGCTGCTTAAGATCAGCAAGCATTTTCGTAATGCCAGGGTGTCCAGAAAAAGGTGAATTATGAAATTCAGTTAACAATTTCCCTCTTAAGTCATTCGCCAAAGGTATATATACCCTATTTTCGAACCTCAAAATTCCTTCATTATCGAAACGAAATCCTTTATACCTGACATCCTTTGGATCTGCAGCAAGTGTTGTTTTGACTTGCTGGAAATAAGGATATGATTCCAAGGCATCTTTCACCTCATCCTTAAACTGAATTCTTAACGTTATAAGAGTAGAGATATGCTTCCTTCGACTCAGAGCATCTGCTACTCTATTTTCCTTGCCCTTGATGTAGCTTATATCAAAATCATACTGAGACAGAAATTCTAACCATCTTCGCTGCCTTGCATTCAGATTTGGCTGAGTAAAAATATACTTCAGCCCCAGATGGTCTGTTTTTAACTCGAAAGGCTTGCCTACAAGGTAATGCCTCCACATTTGAAGTGCATGAACAATGGCAGTGAGCTCTAGATCGTGTGGAGAATAATTCTATTTATTTAATTTAAGTTTTCTACTTTCATAAGCTATGACATGGTTATTCTGTAACAGAATACCCCCAAGGCCTTCTCCTAAGGTGTCTGTTACAACCATAAAATTGCCATTTGGATCAGGTACAGTCAAGATAGGTGTTGTAGTTAGCTATTCCTTTAAATTTTTAAAGGCAGATTCACACTTGTCCGTCCAGACAAATTTCTTTTCCTTCTTTTGCAGCGAAGTGATTGGGGCAGCAATTTTTGAAAAGTCCTTAACGAACTTTCGATAATATCCAGCCAAGCCCATGAAGCTCCTCACTTCGTGCACGTTCTTAGGCGCAGGCCACTCCGTTATAGCTGTGATCTTTGAAGGGTCAACAGCTATCCCATTCTTGCTTATAACGTGTCCCAAATAATGCACCTCTGCATCATAAAAGGAACATTTGGACAGTTTACCATACAATTTCCTCTTTCTTAAAATTTCCAGCACTATTCTTAGATGTTCCTGGTGCTCTTCGACATTTTTAGAGTATATAAGAATGTCGTCCAAGAATACAAGTACAAACTTGTCTAAGTATTCTTGAAAAATATTGTTCATCAGATTCATGAAGGCGGCAGGTGCATTAGTCAACCCAAAAGGTAACACCGTGAACTCATAATGCCTGTACCTCGTTCTAAAAGTTGTTTTATGAATATCTTCTTCCTTTATTCTCAGCTGATGATACCCAGATCGAAGATCTATTTTTGAATAAATTGATGCTCCTCGTATCTAATCAAACAGATCATCAATCCTAGGAAGTGGGTATCGATTTTTAATAGTTGCTTTATTCAGCATTCTGTAATCAAAACACAGCCTCAAAGTGCCATCCTTTTTCTTTACAAAAATTACCGGCGCTCCCCAAGGTGAGACGCTTGGTCTTATCAGTCCCTTAGTCAAAAGTTCTTGTAACTAAGCCTTTAGCTCTACCAACTCAATGGTAGTCATTCTATAAGGTGCTTTAGATATGGGTTCAGTTCCCGGTTTGATTTCTATTGCAAAGTCAAACTCACGTTTGGGTGGAAGACCTGGAAATTCCTCCAGAAACACATCCTTTTCTAGTTGTGATCACAAATACAGAGTTGCTAAACACATCACTAATTCTTCACACACTACCTACTAGAGACATCTACATTCATACACTACATGTGTTATTGTTTCATTTTATACTTAAAACTTTCCATTATCTAGTTAAACATGTTTTGATATACTTTTTATTTTTCTAACATGCTAACAGGTGCTTCTTGTGCAACATTTTCTATACAAGAATATTTTCTTCCATACTTGTTTGTCACTCTTGTTTGTTTTTGTATGTTATTGTTTGTCTTTTTTACAGGACTTTCCATTTTTCATGTGTATAAATTTGTTTATTTTCAGCCATGAAGGCCTTGAGTGTCTTACGAAACCATGACGGGTGTCCCACATTGAGCGGTCTATGATTATCTTCTTGGGTGTTTACATTTTTTTTTAATGTTATAGCTTATACATTAATTGTTTGGCTTATATTTGTTCTCTACATGCATACTTATTTGTATTAACACTTATTTCCTAGCCACTTGTTGATGTGTACCTTGGTATTTACCATACACATTCCCTTCCCCCTGCAGGGCATAGTTTCAACATATGTCATCGGTCCTCTTTTGGAGCCATATTCTCCTATCTGCAAAGTCACATGCACCACCAAAGAGGGGTGGCATCCTATAGGATTTAAACATGGTACCAGTCTATAGTTCATTCTACAGTTCAATCTACAGTTCAATATACAGTCTTCATCCATGACACATTTCAATTTATAGTGAGTGGGTTTAGACCTGTCTACAATCTCTGTAGTCACTTTTGCACCCACTAAGAACAAGGGAACATCATGCACGTTGGCCTATCACCCAGCGGGCACTAGGTGCTCACCCAAGGTGTGCGAGAGGGAGTCGATTCTCTCTTTTATGTGAGTCTAGTGAAAGGCATAGTTCATGGTTCTGACTTAGTGATTTAACAGACATGAAGAGCTATAGAGCTCAAGACAAATTCTACACCCCTTTAGTCATAATAGAAACAAAGCGCAAAATAGAAATAATAGAACCAAGAGTTGTAAATCCACTAATATACTTAACCATTCAAGTGAGGTCCAGGATTATACAAGATCAAAAGTAGAGTAAAAACATACAGATAATACAGAAGGAGATCTTAATGTAAACATGATGGTAACCTTATCATATTTATTCAGAGTCTTGCTACAAAGTATCACATAGGGGTAGACCATAGTCATGCGCCATCTCTAGATTCATACATTTATTCCCACAAAACAAAAATTTCATTCCCCATTTTCCCTGTTACATCCTTACTAGAATTTTGTACCCATTTTCATCCCATAGTTCTTGCAGTAATTCTGCAGAGCTCCACTACCTCACTTTTGTCTCTCTTCTTTGCCAACGGCACATGTATAAATAGGCCTCTGAGCTCTAACAAACTCCTCTGTAGCCTCATATCTAGCCCCAAGTGTCAAGGTATGGGTCACCCCAAGCGCATGCCTCTCTATGTCATGATTAAATTTTTGGATCTTTCTATCGCAAGGTATATTCCCTCCAGGACACCCTATCGCAGTACTCTCAGCAATTGATAAGGTCATTATCCTTACGATGTGCATGTCCTGTAACACGTACCTTTCAATGTATGTGCGCTTCCCCAAGTAGACTAGCTTCTTTCTCATCTCTCTGTGTTCATTGTCAAGGGTGGACAGGTCGAGTTTTAACTTCTTTGACTCCTTATACCTGTTCATTCCTGCCTGGAAAAATTGGGCAGTAAATGAGAAGGGGAGTTTGTACCAAGGACTCTAACTACCGTCCACCAAGATGAATCTGCCAATGCAGAAGTGTTGGTATACCGTGAACTCTGCCTCTCCTTCAATCATCGTGAGGAGTTACTCAAGGATTTTCCAATCAGCCCCAAATGTGTTCCTAAGGTGTGTGTACCATTTATCCAAGTGTTCCTTGTGTACCCATGTCATTGACTCACAAGTATACTTCTAGAACCTGTCTTTGGGTGAAGGGTCTTCATCGGGGTACTCCCATACGAACTTATCAAATGCATCCGGCACCCCAATTTCTAAGAACACAATGGTCAATAGAATGTTCCTAAACAATATCTTTCCTTTGTTCTATGTGCTTCTTATGATCTCGTCTGCTATGTAATGGGAGATATTGTACATGGTGCCTTTCATGACCTTCCTGTAGACTTTTAACCAGGGCTTGCTCACCTGGGTCCACCGCTCTTGTCCATTCAGCTTGGAAACAAGGTGCACGGCCATTTTCATCACCGGATCACTAATATCCACGACATCATAGTACCTTGATCCCTTCTTATAATCTTGGGATGCAATGGTTTCCTTAAATGCCTCCTCATCCTAGAGGTCATCTAAGATCGCATCCCCTTTACAGCTTAGGCTTGTAAAGTTTGAGATTAACTGGGGGGTTATGTGCATTTTACACCCTGCAAAACAGAAGAAATCTTTGTGTATGCACGTCATTAACCATTGGTACAGGCACTTGGGCTTCCCAAAGTATGGCAACTCGTAAAGCTGGAGAAGCCCTACCTTCTCCATTTTCACCTTGACTACATCACTGTAGATCGACATCCCGTTAGGTGTTCATTTGTTTGTGGGGTACACCATCTCCAGCACCATTTCCTTCACAATTATACTCGACCAGTGATTATAATCAATTACTGTCATCTGTCTGATGTGGGACTCCCACTCTTGCCCTAGCAAAACCCCACCTGGGTATTGCATCTCTGAGTACCATTCCTCATTAGCATCCAAAGGGATTTCTTCTTCTTTCTTCTTTCCTTTTCCCTTACCCTTTCCCTTCTTGGATTGTACTATAAGCTTATCACTTAGTTTTGTGGCCTTCATTTGACCCTTTGCTTTCATTCCATGGTTACTTTTGAGTTATTTGAGAGTTTTCCTCATGCGCCCTGTGCCCTAGAGTACAAAACCTAATTTATGATTTTCCTCCTTCAATCACGGTGTTCTTTCACAATGTTCCCCACACCCGTGAATCACTTATGCTCTAGTTTTTAGATCTAGCGGACCGATTACGTGTGAGTTTTTGAGATTTTCCTTCACATTAGTTAGCTCTCGAAACCCTAGCTCTTGAAAGAAAATCGTTCTCCTTATTTTCTCAAAGTAAAATAATGAACTGCCCATCCTTGTATTTATAGCTTTTCCTACTTTTACACATTAAAGGCTAAGCTATCTACCACCGTACGACAATATTTAATGCATAATTTTTCAAACAAACCCAACTTCGGCACTTTTCCTTGCGCGCCCAATCCTTGCAAAAAAAAAATTTCACCCGCGCCTAATCCTTGCACGAAAACTTTTCCAACCTTCTAGCACGCAAACAATTCATCTTGATTGAAGACTCTTGCACGCGTGTTACCAGCACCAAAGGTACCTCTTCCATCCTCATGGTTCTTGCTTTCACCTACCTTGTGTTTTTGTGCTTTCTCCTTTGTACGTGGATTTCCAATGTAACTTTATTTTTTCATCCATCTGCCTTCCTAATGCATCTTTTCAACAAGGCTAGTTTGAATGGTCTGCCAACCCAATCCTCCTACAGAATAACTTCATGCCTCTTTTTATCACCTCACCCCACACTAAATCGATGTGTGGTCTGTGCATTCATAAGTCAAAAAGTAATAAGGTTACCGATGCCCAAGGTGCAAAACAAGACAACAACGTGAAAGGGAAAAGCATAAAAGGAAATGCTAAACTAATTGGAAGAACTGCCTTATTTACAAACACCAGGAAGCATTATTTATAGTAGGGCTTCAGCCTACTCCCATTGAAGTGTCCATGTAATTTTGTTCCATCCAGCTTTTGTAACTAGCACGCACCCGAATCAAGGATGTATGAAATTATATAAGGACCCAACCAATGCACCTTCAATTTTCCAGGATGGCGTAGAAATTTTGAATCATATAGCAATACCATCTGGCCAACCTCAAACTGTTTGTTTTTAATGTGGTGGTCGTGCCATGCCTTTTGCTTAGCTTTTTTAGTTGTTTGGCTCCATTTTTCTAGTGAGTTCCTTTTATCCAACTTTATCAATTCATCAATTCTTTCTTTCAGTGCTTGTTCATCATCCAACCCTCCTGCGCGCACTATACACAGAGACGGTAACATGAATTCAACCAGAAAAATAGCCTCCGTGCCGAACACCAGTTGAAATGGTGTGGCCTTGTTCAACCTTTTCTACGTTGTTTTGTATGCCCAAAGGACTACTAACACCTTGTCATCCCAATCCTGCCTACCCACGTCACATATCTTAGTCAATGTGTGAGTAAGGATTTTGTTGAATGCCTCTACAGTCCCATTTTCCTGAGGGTGATAAGGGGTAGTCTTGTGATGGGCTACCATGAATTCTACCAATAAAATCATGATTGTTTCATTTAAGAAGTGATTTCCCTTATCACTTGTTAAACTTAATGGACATCCATACCTACTGATAATGTTCTCCCAAAAAAATCTAGCAGTCGTGGCTACGGTGCAATCCTTAGTGGGCGTAGCCTCTGCCCACCTTGTCAGATAATCAGTACAAGTAAAGATATACCACGAGTTAGTCCTTCATGTAGCTGGTGAGATTGGTCTGACAAAATCTATTGCCCACTTTTCAAAAGGTTCCACGCTGGTGATGGGGCGCAAGGGCATCTCATCCCTTTTTCTAGGTTTTTCGAGGTGCTGGCAATGGTCACAGGCCTTGCAAAACTCAATACAATCCTAGTGAATTGTCTCCCACCATAGTCCAGTGACTAGGATCTTGCACATGGTTCCATTCCCTGCATAATCTCCTCCATCAATCCCACCATGGGCTTCTTCTATTATAGCTACATGTTCATGTTCTAATACGCACCGGTGTAAAACCTCATCACCCATCTTATACAAATCCCCATTGATCAATATGAAGGGTGTGGCGCTTATGGCTAACCTTTTCCTTTCCAGAGCATTCATCCCTTTGGGTGCCACACCTTCTTTGAGAAAAATAGCAATGTCTTCAAGTTCTGAGGGCACGCACTGCAACCTAAATAGTTGTGCATCTGGCATGGATTCCTCAATACTCTACACGTCCTCTCCTGAATCAATCCTTGATAAATGATCTGCCCCAAAATTGTTCTTTCCCAGTTTTACCACCACTTTGAATTCAAATTCCTGAAATAAAAGTACCCAACAGCATATGCGCCCTTGCAACACTGCTTTGTCTACTAGATACTTCAAGGCCATATGGTCAATGTAGAATATGAAGGGAGTTGTCAGTAGATATTATCTAAATTCGTGGAGCACATAGATCATTGATAATGCCTCACGCTCGGTCGTTGTATAATTATGTTCTGCTGGTGTCAACTTTCTACTTGTAAAACACAAGGGATGATCAATAATCCCCTCTCCTAGTTGAGCAAGAATGCCTCCCATTGTTGTACCAGAGGAATCCATATGGACATGGAAAGGTTTATCCCAGGATGGGAATCATAGAATCAGTGCGGTAATAAGCATTTCATTTAGAGTGTCAAATGCCCTCTACTGCGCCCCTCCCCACTGAAAGGCACTCTTATGTCTGAGCAATATTTCCAAAGGTGCGGCAATCTTGGCGTATCCCTTAATGAACTTTCTATAGTACCTAGCGTGTCCAAGAAATCCACGCATTGCGCTTTGGCTAGTAGGCTCCCATAACCCTACAATAACTACAACTTTCACGAGATCCACTAGTAAGCCCTCTTTGCATATGATATGTCCCAACAATATTCCAAAAGGAGTTGCAAAGATACATTTCTTGATGTTGAGGGAGATCCTCAACTGCCGACATCTTTCAAATATCAACCTCAAGTTATCACAATGGTCCCTTACCAATCCATACACTGTCCAATCATCCAAATATACCTGAAGGAACTTTTGGATGAGGTCCTTAAATGCTTGTACCACTATGCGTGAAAATACAACGGGTGCATTCTTCAGCCCAAAGGGCATGACCGTGTATGTAAAGCTTCCCCACTCAGTGGCGAAAGTTGTCTTTTCTTGGTCTTCCTTGGCAATCCTTACTTGGTGATATCCCAAGAATCCATCCGTAAAGGAATAGACCTCGCGCCCAGCAACTCCTTCCAAAATCTCTTCAGTAAAGGGGGTGGAGAAAGGATCTATGATACAAACAGAATTTAATTCCCTGTAATCCACACATATCCTAATCCACCCATCCTTCTTTATGTTGATCGCCATTGGACTTATCCACTCTGATTCCTCCATAGCTTCAATGATACTAGATGATATCATCTTGTCTAGCTCTTCTTTAACCCTCATGCGCATGTTGGGATTCATCTTGTAAGGCCTCTTCCTGACCAGGCACACACCATCTTTCAACTTTATCCTCATTTCCCCCAATAAATGGTGGATGCCTTTTAACTCATGGTATCCACAGGGGAATAAATCCTCAAATTCACGCAAGAGATCAATGATCTTTGATACTTCCTTGTCTGACCAGTAGTCCCTAACGATAGCTTCCTTGGGCTCCTCTTCCGAGCAGATGTTAATGTTGGCGCAGACTCACAGCACCCCTGGATGCAGATCAGGGTTCTAGGTTGATCACTCTAGCATCCAGTGTGATTGCACAACATGGAAACCTCTCTCCAAGCGTGGGGACTTGTGAAACTGAGAGAGGAATCTCCAGATTAGAGGCTGGTTCCTCAAACTCCTCTGATTTAGATCTATATTTTGCAAAACTACAGAGGTTTAGATCCTAATCCTATTCTAACTTGCAAGGAGACAGGGGTAGAAGTGCAAAAATTGAAACTAACTAAAGATGGTGATGCACCAAAAGGAGTGGTGAAACATATTTGTCATGCAAATAGACACAGACCAAAGTTCATAACATAAGACATACACAGACTGATAATGTATAATTTAGTATATGAAATCAAGCAAATAATACAAACAGAGGATTGAAACCCATTCACAGAGCTTGCATTATCATTTCAATGTCAAAAAACATGCATTACACCCTCAGAGAGGTAAAAGAAAACTGTTACAATCCTTGGAGAGGTCTGATCCTTCATTAATCACTTGTTGGCGGTGAAAGAAGAAGTCTGCTATGGTTCAAAAAATGTTCCCCCTTTCAGAATGAGCCAAATCTGGCTTTTTACATTGCAAGGGTCGAGCCCAGGAGACAGAAAATGTACAAAGGCATGGGAGCCCATTCTTTCTTGACTGCAGGTGCATTAAAATGGCATGGGGGACCTTACAAACCCATACCCTGTCACTTTGACCGGATTACAGGAGAATGCGACCCATTCTGCATTAAATCTGGTCGCTGGAATGTCATTTCTGGCCATGAACACGCGTCAGAGCCGTTTCTCGATTTTCTCCCTCCAGACTGCTCCAAAATGCAAGATTGACCCCGGAATCGTGTAGATAATTTCACCAGCTTTCCGTTGATATAAAGAACGTGCAAATCCGAGCTTTGGATCGAAAGTTATGGCGATCTGAAGATTTAGGGCACAAAACAGGCGAAAACGTGTTTTGAAAACCTTCCCGCGCTCTGCCACCTGGATGACACGTGGCACGTGCTGATTGGACGAGTAATTCTCTCTCCTCTGCCTTTCGCGGGCTTTCCTTTTGAAATTTTCTTATGGGCCCTAGCTAGGACACGTGGCGCTATTTTATTGGTTCGAACCAGTGCTCGAAACTTCACCCTTTGACTTTTTGACTTTTTCCCCGTGACACGTGTCATGATTTCATTGGTTCTCGGCCCTGCCGGCTGTTTCGCGCCCTTCACGTCTTTATGTCCCATATGGCATAGTGCTCCTTGTGCTGATTTCGGCCGAACCGGCCGGTTCACGTCCATTTGTCCTGTCCCAAATTTCGTCCCTGTGCTTTTTGTCCGCACGGGACAAATGTCTTTTCCGGACCGTTTGTTCCCATTTCGGCCGAACCGGCCGGTTCGTGCTTTTTTTCCCACTTGTCCCACTTTGCTTCGGACTGTTTGTTCCCATTTCGGCCGAACCGGCCGGTTCGGGTATCTTTGTCCCAAATGTCCCAAAGCAGTTAGTGCGAAAGTTCTCTTTTTCGGCCGGATCGGCTTCTCGCGCCCGCCGCGTACTTCTGTCCCAGATGTCCCTGTTGCTATTTGGGCTGCCTGGAGGATTTTCGGCCGATCCGCGCCTTTACGTCCCAAATGTCCCAGTTGCTCCTAGGACTAGGACTTAGCCCATTTTCACAATTTTTTCTGGATCAACCTACTTGCCTTCTGCAACCCTTTTTCCGCATTTTCTCAGAGCTTGTTCTTTTCAACCTGGACAGGAGAGTTAGAAAATTTCCTGAAGGGACCCTAGAAACCTGATTTTTGCTCTGAATCAATCAATTTGCTTGGGATTTGAATATTCTGATGCATGTTATCAAAATTACCCTGGGGGGTGAATTTTGGATAACAATTTGGCGACTCAGCGGGGTCATCTGCCTGCTAGATGAAAAGACCAGTTGCCTGAAGCAATCCATTGGGCATGGAGTCATCAAATATTCTGTTTAGAATCCAAACTGACTCAGAATGTGCAAGGAGGAAGATGGAATGCCACCTGATGAAAGCAAAGACATGCTAAACATCTCCATGGACAGCAAGCTGTGCCAAGGCACTTAGGGAAAACAAAACTAACCTACAGCAAAACAATGTGCACAAGCACTTGGAGGAAAGGAAATCTAATCTAATATTTACAGATGTAGTGAACCTCCCTCTAGAAGCAACGCTTGAGATAGATTCCATTTACTGGAATCTGCAGTTCTTCACCATCCAATGAGGCCAATTGGAAAGCATTGTTGTTCTTGCACTTTGTGACCATGTATGGGCCACTCCAAATGGCATCAAATTTTGAATGCCTTCCCGGTTTTTCTCTGTCCACATCCCATTTCAACACTAGATCTCCTACTTGAAAAGATCTATCTTTGGCCTTCCTATCAAAGGTCTTTTTGATCAAAGCTTGATCCTTTTCCATTGCTTGGGATGCCTGATCTCTGATCTCTTGCAGCTCCATCAATTCTGCATACCTCACCTCCATGGGCTCAAATTCTAGCAACTCCAGCTGTTTCATGAGTTCCAACGTTGGCAACTCAAGTGACATGGGCAAGATTGCCTCTCTTCCGTAGACAAGCCTAAATGGAGAGTTACCCGTGGATCTTTTGGGAGTTATCCTATCAGCCCATAAGGCTGATTTCAGCTTGGTATGCCAAGACCTTTGATTCTCATCAAGAGTCCTCCTAATGATCTTCAACAAGTTCTTGTTTGTGGACTCGGCCTGGCCATTACCTTGAGGGTAATAGTTTGATGAAGTGCTTAGGTAAATACCGTTCTTGACAGCCCACTCAGTCACCCTGGATCCAATGAATGCCAATGCATTATCAAAAATTATTGTGGCAGGTACACCAAATCTGGTTGTTATCTACTCATAAAAGTCTAAGATGTTAGACTCATTTGCCTCTTTGAGTGCTACTGCTTCTGTCCATTTGGTGAAGTAGTCTGTGGCTGTCAAAATCCATTTGTGCCCTTGGCTCGAATTGGGATTGATGGCTCCAATGAAGTCCAGTCCCCACTGCATGAATGGCTGATCTACTGTAATTGGATGTAATGGAAGGGCAGCGAGTCTCTCTTTTCCTGTGAAGAATGCACAATTCTTACACCTCTTGATCCATGCATAGCAATCACTAAAGATTCTAGGCCAATAATAACCAGCCTTCATGATTTTTAGAGCTGTCACTCTTGGTGCAAAATGGCCACCAGCTGGTCCATTATGAAATTCTTCTAATACCCTTTGGATCTGACCTGTGCTAATGCATCTCAGCAGCACTCCATTCACATCTTTCTTGAACAAAACTCCATCAACAATGGCGTACGGGACAGCCTGCAATCTGAAATGTCTCCTCTTTGCTTTGCTCATTTCTGGAGGGCATAGGCCTGTTTGTAGGAAGTGCATAATGCCTTGGGTCCAGCAAGGGGTGGGGGCAGCATTGTCTTCTTCTTGCCTGTCACTCGGCTCATGGCTGTCTTGAACTGTCAAAACAACCTCTTCTTCGTTGCATACTTCTTTTTGCTTCCCCAAAACTAGCTGCTCACACAATCCTTTTCCTCTTACCAGCTTGGTGATCTTGATCTCAATGTCATACTCCATGACACGGGTGATCCAACCTGCCCTTTTCTCATTCAAATCCTTGTTGAGGAGGAAGTCCTTAACCCCAGCATGTGAGACCAGCAACTGGACCTTGTTGTTTGAGACTAAATGCTTGAATTTCTTCAAGCTCCTGATTACTGCAAGCACATGTTTTTCAATAAAAGAGTACCTCACTTCGCAGTCATCTAGGCTCTGGCTGAAGAAGGCAATCAGTTGTTCATCATTATCTTTGTTCTGCTGTACCAGAATGGCAGAAATAGTGTCATCACCTCCAAATGCATAGAGGATGAAATCCTTGGAAAAGTCTGGGTTGATGAGAGTGGGTGCCTGGGAGATGGCTTCTTTGATTGCTTCAAAACTCTCCTTGCCTTCTGTCGTCCATTTGAAAGCCATGCTTTTTCTTAACATTTTGGTGATGGGCTTGACAAGGGCTGCAAAATCTGGGACAAACCTCCGAACAAAGTTTATCCTTCCCAGGAAACTCTGAAGAGCCTTCTTGTGACTTGGCAATGGTAGAGCTCTTATGGCTTCAACCCTCTCTGGATCAATTGCTAATCCTTCCTTGGAGACAATATGGCCAAGGAGCTTCCCTTCATGTGCAAGAAAGATGCACTTCTTAGGATTCAAAGACACTCCAAACTTTCTACACCTCTGAAACACTTGCCTGAGGTGAAAGAGATGGTCTGCAGCATTCTTTGAGAAGACAGTGATATCATCTAGGTATACCAGCACTATCTTGTTGATCAAGCCTTTGAATGCCATATCCATAGCTCGCTGGAATGTTGCTCCGGCGTTCGACAGTCCAAATGGCATCTTCTTGTAAGCATATGTGCCCCATTTGGTTGTGAAGGCTGTCTTGAACTGGTCTTCCTCCTTTACCATAATCTGATTGAAGCCTGAGTAACCATCAAGTAGCGAAAACCTTTCTGAACCAGCTACGACTTGTAATATTTGCTCCATGGAAGGGAGTGGATAATGGTCCTTGAGAGAGGCTCTATTCAAATCTCTGAAGTCAACACATAGCCTGATCTCTCCACTCTTCTTTCTGACTGGAACTAAGTTGGCAACCCAACTAGAATGCTTGATTGGGAATATAATTGCTGACTCAATCAGCTTGTCCAATTCTTTCCTCATGAGAGGCTCCATGTGTGGATTGACTGGTCTCTGTTTCTGCCTGACAGGCTTAGTATTTGGATCCAATTCAATGGTATGCTGAGCTAAGTTGGGATTGAAACCTTTCAAGTCTTCATAGCTCCAAGCAAACACGTCAGGGAATTCTTGACATAGCTGTATGAACTCACACCTTTCTTGCTCAGTTGTCATCTTTCCAATTTGCAATGGCTTGTTCTCTTCTACCAAGATGGATACCGAATCTTCTCTCTTGACCTAAATGTTTGCTTTCTCCTTTCTAAACTGATCATTGGGGTTGAAAATGGACTCCAAAGTGATAAGTCCCTTGGGCAGCTTGTCAGTTCTCAGCTGTATCACTTGGTCACCATATTGCTGTTCCAACTTTTCTTGATTCTTAGCTGAGAACTCAGCTTCTTCTTGCAAGAAGTGGATGATTTGCTGGTCATTCTCAAATACCTGCCAACTGACATTGTTATCCAGAACTGAAGGCCTCACAATCACGTGGATGTTTGGTTGTACCTTGTCTTGTTGAATGTTTTCTACAATGTCAAAGGCTGCCCCTACTGCTGCAAGCCTGTCAGCAGCTTGATTCTTTTTCCTAGGGATGGCTTTGATGCCGAAACCCTCAAAATCTTCCATGAGGTCCCACACCCTGTTCTTGTAGCACCTGAGTAGATCATTTTTGGCGGCATGCTGTCCCTTGACCTGATTTACAATCAGCTCACTGTCCCCAAAGACTTGCAAGTTCTTTATTTTTCTCTTGATTGCCCAATGCATCCCTTGCACCAAGGCTTCATATTCAGCAGTGTTATTGGAGCATGCAAATTGAAATCTAAAAGCTGAATAATACTTTACTCCTTGAGGTGAAATAAGCACGGCTCCACCTCCTGCGCCTTGTCTACTCCTCGATCCATCAAAAAACAGCTGCCATACCTCATTGTCATCCTTGTGGTTTGGCTTGGTGATGCTAGGAATAGGTTGACTTTCTTCGTGTATACAATAGACTCCTAGCTCAGATTCTTCTATTCCTTGATAAGGATCAAAAGCATGCACCTTGTTTGCCCATTCATCAAGAGTTAGATCTGGGATGTTTCCAACTTTAGTGTCAGTTTCATCCGTGTTTGGGTGATCTTCTTGATCAAATGCTGAGCAATTGGCATTAATCTGACTTGGAGTATAGGGCTCAATGTGGAAGTTTGCAATAGGTTCTGACCTAATTGTAGCCTTAGTTCCATACCTTGTTCTGAATAGCATGTGAGACCAATCAGCGGACAAATATCCCCCAATTTTGGTAGTGAAGTCCCTTGATAAACATAGGGCAAAGAGTGGTGGAAGGTCTATGACTGATATATCTTGTAAGACAACAACATTTGGACATGCATGCAAGGTAAGACTCAAACCTCTAATCACTCCAACTGTTGCTATTGCTGTCCCATCCAGCTGCACTACTCCCTTAGATGTTATTTCATACTGGAGCCCTAACTGATCAGCTATCTGTTTAGGCATTACTGAGCTACTTGCCCCGGAATCTATCATGCAATTATGCACTAGCTGATTTCCAATGATTAACGAAACATAAAAAGGGGGAGGCTTCAGCATTCTACCTTGTTGTGCTCCATGATTTCCTTCAGGCTGGGCAGCATTTGTGAGTACCTTCTCTTGCATTTGGACCTGCTGATTCGAAGTTGGCCAATCCTTCATGGCAGCTTGCAGCAGATTTCTTTGGCCTGGGATAGATAGGGATTCCCACATAGATATATTGACATTTGTTTTCTTCATCTGATCAATGATACTGAATGGTGATGAAGGATCTCTCTACTGTCCCTTGGTTTGCACATTTTCTCCTTGGATGTGGGCAGCAACAGCTGGCATTTGAGTTGGCCTAGGGGTTGTTCTTGGCTGCCCTTGTGCATTTGAAACGGGACTTTGCTTGCCAATCATTTGTGGAGCTGTGGAAGGTTGTGGATTGGCTGGGGCTAATGGCTGTTCTTCACCCAAATTTCTCCTTTTTGACCTTGTGTTGGCTGCAACACCTTGAGAAACTACCTGATTCATGCCACAGAAATCCTCTGCTTGCCAATTTACCAATGTGGTGTCATTTGGGGCTGATTGCTGTTGGAATGTTTCTTGTTGTTGGTTGTTTTCTTGACTGCTCTCACCCTCCACACCAGTAGTTGTTACCATTAAAGCTTGAGTCAAAGCACCATTGTAGCACATGGATTGATTATGAGGTTCATTACATGGAAAACACCAATCATACTCCTGGGCAATGTTGTTTTGTGCTGGTACTAATGCCTTAGAGGCAGATATGGCATTTGGATTATAGGGCTGGAATGGTCTATTGGCAGGAGGCCTTGTTTGATTCATATTTGCAGCTGGATTGGGTGGCCTTTGAGGCTGATATGGCTGCCTATTAGGTTGAGCTTGAGGCTGATACGAAGGTCTAAAACCTTGAGCTTGCTATCTCTTGAGTGTGACCAGCTCATTACCTAAATTTTGCAGTTGCTTCATGACTTCTTGAAGCTCATTTGGGGCACTTGGAGATGAAGTGGAAGCTTCATTTGAACTCCGATTTCTAGGAGTGGGAGATAGGAGCTAAGACAGGTGCTTGACTAGTACTTAGGCTCTCTAAACTTGGATATAATGGCATTGGAGGCCTAGGAGCTAGCTTGCCAGCTTGAATCAGACAATTTTCAGCTGGCAATGCTATAAGCAGCAGGAATAGTTGTGCCTCCCATAGATTGAACCAACATAGAAATATCAGAATTTAAAGCTTTAAGGTAATATAGAAAAGCACCTTCTACTGTTGGCCTGACTGCTACTGGAATTCTATCCCAAGACCTTTGAAATCTGAAGTTGAAGTCAGTTAGCTGCTCATTGGAAGCTCTCTTGATGGTTGTCAGTTGCTCCAAAAGAGACAAGTTGTCTCCCTTCTCTCCAAATTGATCATGAAGTGCAATACACAGCTGATTCCAGTTTGTGATAGAGCCAGCTTCAAGGCTCCTAAACCATTGCAATGCTTTCCCCTTGAATGAAGATGCCAGCAATTTGACAGCTACTTGCATCTCATTAATCTCATGGATTGCACAAATGTTAGCAATGTCCTTGACATGATCACCAGGAGTGGTCTGATTTTCTCCAGTAAAGTATGGGATGTTCTTCAATGCTACAACTGGGATTGGATTTTGTGCATTGAGAGCAAGTGGGCTGCTGCCTGTGAAGTTGACATAGGGGTTCACTGGTTGCGCCATTCTGATTGGTCGAAGAACTCTTAAATACTGAATGAAAGGCCGATCAGGTGGAGGAGTTGAGAGAGTTCTATTTGGTGGAGATGGAGACCTTTGAATCCTTCTTCCTCTTTGCCTTCTTCTTGGAGATAATTTCAGATATTCAAACAGCACCTCTTCTTCTCCAACTCTTGACCTGGTGATTCTTCTCATAAGCTTTCAGGCCTGAACTGCTGAAACCAATTGATTCTTTCTCTCGGAGTCGCCAGATATGCAAATAATAGCTCTTTTCAAGCAAGAAAACTGCAGCAGATGCACATCAACCTTGCTGCAATAAAAATGAGACCTCTAGGTCCCACCGGGTGTGCCAAAACTGTTAGCGTAGACTCACAGCACCCCTGGATGCAGATCAGGGTTCTAGGTTGATCACTCTTGCATCCAGTGTGATTGCACAACATGGAAACCTCTCTCCAAGCGTGGGGACTTGTGAAACTGAGAGAGGAATCTCCAGATTAGAGGCTGGTTCCTCAAACTCCTCTGATTTAGATCTATATTTTGTAAAACTACAGAGGTTTAGATCCTAATCCTATTCTAACTTGCAAGGAGACAGGGGTAGAAGTGCAAAAATTGAAACTAACTAAAGATGGTGATGCACCAAAAGGAGTGGTGAAACATATTTGTCATGCAAATAGACACAAACCAAAGTTCATAACATAAGACATACACAGACTGATAATGTATAATTTAGTATCTGAAATCAAGCAAATAATACAAACAGAGGATTGAAACCCATTCACAGAGCTTGCATTATCATTTCAATGTCAAAAAAACACGCATTACACCCTCAGAGAGGTAAAAGAAAACTGTTACAATCCTTGGAGAGGTCTGATCCTTCATTAATCACTTGTTGGCGGTGAAAGAAGAAGTCTGCTATGGTTCAAAAAATGTTCCCCCTTTCAGAATGAGCCAAATCTGGCTTTTTACATTACATGGGTCGAACCCAGGAGACAGAAAATGTACAAAGGCATGGGAGCCCATTCTTTCTTGACTGCAGGTGCATTAAAATGGCATGGGGGACCTTACAAACCCATACCCTGTCACTTTGACCGGATTACAGGAGAATGCGACCCATTCTGCATTAAATCTGGTCGTTGGAATGTCATTTCTGGCCATGAACACGCGTCAGATCCGTTTCTCGATTTTCTCCCTCCAGACTACTCCAAAATGCAAGATTGACCCCGAAATCGTGTAGATAATTTCACCAGCTTTCCGTTGATATAAAGAACATGCAAATCCGAGCTTTGGATCGAAAGTTATGGCGATCTGAAGATTTAGGGCACAAAACAGGTGAAAACGTGTTTTGAAAACCTTCCCGCGCTCTGCCACCTGGATGACACGTGGCACGTGCTGATTGGATGAGCAATTCTCTCTCCTCTACCTTTCGCGGGCTTTCCTTTTGAAATTTGCTTGTGGGCCCTAGCTGGGACACGTGGCACTATTTTATTGGTTCGGACCAGTGCTCGAAACTTCACCCTTTGACTTTTTGACTTTTTCCTCGTGACACGTGTCATGATTTCATTGGTTCTCGGCCCTGCTGGCTGTTTCGCGCCCTTCGCGTCTTTATGTCCCATATGGCACAGTGCTCCTTGTGCTGATTTCGGCCGAACTGGCCGGTTCGCGTCCATTTGTCCTAGATGTCCCAAACTGCTTCACGGGACTGTTTGTTCCCATTTCGCCCGACTCGACCGGTTCGCGCCTTTTTGTCCCACTTGTCCCAGTTTGCTTCGGACTGTTTGTTCCCATTTCGGCCGAACCGGCTGGTTCGGGTATCTTTGTCCCAGATGTCCCAAAGCAGTTAGTGCGAAAGTTCTCTTTTTCAGCCGGATCGGCTTCTCGCGCCCGCCGCGTACTTCTGTCCTAGATGTCCCTGTTGCTATTTGGGCCGCCTGGAGGCTTTTCGGCCGATCCGCGCCTTTACGTCCCAAATGTCCCAGTTGCTCCTAGGACTAGGACTTGGCTGATTTTCACAATTTTTTCTGGATCAACCTACTTGCCTTCTGCAACTCTTTTTCCGCATTTTCTCAGAGCTTGTTCTTTTCAGCCTGGACAGGAGAGTTAGAAAATTTCCTGAAGGGACCCTAGAAACCTGATTTTTGCTCTGAATCAATCAATTTGCTTGGGATTTGAATATTCTGATGCATGTTATCAAAATTACCCTGGGGGGTGAATTTTGGATAACAGTTAACTTTCTTGGTTTTGAGTGGTTCATGATACGCACATGCACATACATCCGCACTGTCAACTACTTTGCGCACCCCAAACGAATGGTTGACATTCGGGATTTCCATCTCCTCTCCATCAACAACATACACCATCTTTCCTTTCTCCTTTTTAGCACACGGGTACTCAAATTGTATGTCTTCTGGTTCCTCCTCTTCGAACCATGCTTCTAAGCTAGGTCCGCCGAGTAAGTTTACTAACCTATCTTCCGCCATGGTGCAATCCCCCAGAGTGAGGTGCTTGATAGTCTACAACACCTCATCAACTGGTTGCTTGGTACTTCGGTACTCGAATGTGTGAACCAAGTCAACCACTAATTCTTGCCTACTTCCTGTTTGGTGGCATGTTTCAGAATGGATATACCAAGTGTGCACACAACCTTGTAGTGTCGAATATAGCTCTTGTACCCAAAGGGAGGGTGGTAAAGCTTCCGTGCCTTCTCCCCAGACCCTCTCACATGCCTGGATGTGGGAGGAGGTGGGTCCATTGCCATTGTAATCCTTGATAGTGGTGGGTATGTTACTTTTTAAGAATCAAACAGTGAGCGTAATTCAAAATTTGTGTCATTCCAACAAGTTATCACTATGCGCAGCCCACCACCTTGCTATTGTGCCTATCAAAACATAACCTAGCATACTTCATCACTCGTCCTCCCTCCAGTGAGCTTCCATCTCTCTCAAAAATACCTCATGGTATGCATCCCCAAAATACTTGGTTATTACCTTCCCTCCTAGGCACTGAATTGTACGCGTCATTATTACCTTGGTTACGGATCCTTTCATATGTCACCCAATCAATTCATAAGTCCCATGTGCCCAATTATCGCATGCTATACTGGTAGTATCACTGATAGATTAAGCATCATCAAACTAGATGACTCCTTCTGTAGGGTGGATGGTCTCTGGATCTCTTATGGAGTGCACATATATTTTGTCCAGGACTTCCTCCCCAAGGGGTTCAGTATAGGGGGTGGACTTTCCATCAACCAGTGGTATAACTACCTGCTCTTCCTTGTTTTCAAAGCTTATGTACCTCTTGTTAAACTGAAGATCTACATTATTCTTATAACACCACGGGTGCCAAAGTAGAGCTGGGAAATTATCTGCCTCGGCAAGTACCAAGACTTCAAAATCCCCAGTGGACCTAGTCCCCTGAATGGTAATGGTCACATCCTTCAAGACATCTATGGGCATTGCCTTTGTTTTATTTGCCATATACAACACATTTGAAGATGGTTGTAATATAGGTCTTCCCATTTGATGTCAGGAATCCAGAGTGAGAACATTAACCTCCACACCTATGTCAATGAGGATTTTGCTAAGCAACCATCCATCCACTACTACGTTTAGGGTAATCTCTTTGTCATAATCAAGGCTATGAGGTGGGAGGTTTGCATGTAGGATCTACCTTTCGTGTTCTTCCCTGACGCATGGCACCTTTTCTCTCAACCATGCCCCTAGCAGGGGAATAATATTCTCCTGCCTCAGCAGTTTACACACCTCCTTAACCTGATCCAAGTCATCCCTTAGTGCTTCTATGGTTCTCCTTTGCTCATCCTTTCTAGTCTACTCTTTTAAGCATTGGATCTCCCCTTGTAAACTTTGAATTACATCCATGGCTTCCTAGTAGACTTCTTTCTGGTGAGCTGGGTTTGGATACTTCCCATGTACTACTTCTTCTGTCAAAACCATAGGTCTCTGCCTAGGTGCTTCCCTTGCGTGCGCGGATTCCACCCTTATTGTTACCATAACAAGCTCTAGTTTTAATTCACGTATTACTTGCAGAAACCATTATGCATCAGCCTTCTTAATACTCACCATGGCAGTGCCCTTATCCTTCCAGTACTACTGACTTATATGTTCATCTAACTCTGGGCACTCTTCGTAATTATGTTTTTTTCCACACCAAGAGCATTGTAGAAGATCTGGACATTTACGCGTATAATGGTTTGTGGCTCCACAATTAAAACATGTCACATGCAGGAACTCACTTCTTCCTCCACAGTTACCACGACCATGAAATCCTCTGCAAAACCCTCTTCCACACGCATCTCCATCTCTACGCTCCTCATACTGACGTTCATCCCCTTTGGAACTGCTGGCAATGCCAGTCTGGCGCACACCAAGATCAATTACCTCATGAATATGTTCAATCAATCTACAATCCTTGGTGTCATGTGTGGTTGAGGTACATATTTTACAATAATAAGATACATTTTTATGGATCACGCGCTACAACAGAGGGCACCTACTTACATCATGGTCCTTGTGACATATTTCACAGTTTACTGCTACGGTGCGTACCACCTTTCTAGTACATATCCCACCATTATCCTTCATGTTCCCTTCTACGTTACAATCCATGCACCACATCCCTCCATGAATCTCTGGAACTGTGTTGGTAGATAATTTCTCCAATTGTTTAGCCATGGCAGCAATCTGAGCCTCCAAAAATGGGCTAACACCAGTGTCAACACTACCAACTACCTCAGCATGTATAGCAACTTCCAATGCTTCGCACGGGTCCGTGAATGTTTTATGAGATAAAGCCCTCCTAAAGGGTGTGATCAACCCTCCGACAAACCACTGAGCATGTTGTGAGGGGTGGATATCATAAGACAATTTAGACAATAGAGTTTTAAAACACGCATCATATTCCCACACATTCTTTGTCATTCCTTGTTGGATTTCTTTGAGAGAGCTAATGCTCTTCTGTTCAAACTCAGGTATGTGGAATTCTGCCAAGAATTCATTTCTTAGTGTGGTATAATCCACAACAGTCTGATGAGGGTCATAATTTCTATACCAACTATGCACGCATCCTTCCAAGGTTATAACAAATTGACTGGCATTTCGATCTTGGGTTGTGATTCCCTTCGCGCACCATAATAGATCACACTTATGCACATGCTCCGTTGCATCTTATATCCCACTGTAATCTGGTAAGTGTAGATAAATATCAAAAAAGACTTGAGGAGGTGGCTGAGGCCCCTGCCCTCTCGATCCAGTCCCTTGGTTTCCTCTAGTGTTTCCTCCTCCACCAGATCCACTAGATCCTGAGCCACCAGCTCCACCACTTCCACCTCCAGATCCTTCTGTGTTAGTTATAGGGCCTGTGTTTTTCGTGTCGAATGCTCCCATCATCCCACTGAATTACACACCGATAATCTATGAACTAGTACCACTCCCAGTCGTAGTTCCTCCACCACTTCCTAACACGCTTCCAAAACCAGCTATATACGTGCCTTGTCCAAACATTCCACCAAATACTGGAATAGTGTGTGAAGCCATAGAAGTCCTAAATGAGAAATTTTATGTTCTAGGCACCGATCGGTTACTTCCACTGATATCAAATGGATCAACTGTACTTTTCCCTCATTCGAAAAAACCAAGCACCAAGGTTTGGTCATGGGTGGGGTTAGATGCATGCCAACGACTCTTCTCTCTCTATGTGATGGACTCTCATCAGAAGCCGCAAGGTTTTCTCTCCTGTGCTTACCAAGATGGGGTACCACAAACTATTCAGGTTCCACATCCTCCGCATGAACCTCAACTCCTTTCCACCATGTCTGGATCCATAACCCACTTGTAATCCCATGTTGTTTATCGATCTCCTTTTCATGTGCTTCGTTATACTTGAGCCGTCTCTCCTCCCTTTCCTGTTCAGTCGTCAGATCAGCCATCCTTCCCCAACCTAGTTTCCTTGCCTAGCGCTCAGGGTGGTTTAGCCGGCCATAGGAAATGCCTCTAAGCCCATGGTTACCATCAAGATTTTGATCACAAGGGGAATAGAACACAGAAATTATCCCCTGGGCTCTTACAAGAACTCAAACTCAGTAACTTCTGGATAGGAATACGTGGAAATGGCGTATTCCACAGTGTAGCTAGTCAATACTCCCTTCCACCAATGATCTATGTTAGATCAGCATCTTGCAGGTTCTTATA
Organism: Taxus chinensis; assembly: GCA_019776745.2. Taxonomy (NCBI): domain Eukaryota; kingdom Viridiplantae; phylum Streptophyta; class Pinopsida; order Cupressales; family Taxaceae; genus Taxus; species Taxus chinensis. Next base: position 360,743,848 of record CM034152.1, on the reverse strand, counting down.
TGTTTCTTGGGTCCAAGGGTGTGATTTATAATTCCACCCCGATCTAGATGTATAAGCCGAGAGCCATTCGAATAGCTCTACTGGGAAACAGCAGAAGAAGGTTTCGTATAACTTGTGATAAAGAGTGTCTTCCACCCATCTTCGCATATCAAACCTAGATCTAGTACTAAATATCTGAATGAATTCATCCTTCGTGCTCTTAAACCAATCTTCAACACCTTCAACTGTTAAGCGCTCCACCATCACTTTTTGCAGAGATCATGATATATGCCATGTTCCACTATAACTTCAAAAAGAGGTTCAAGTAACAGAACCAAGATGTAGTCACTTTTACACCCACTAAGAACAAGGGAACCTCGTGTGCACCAGCCTATCACCCAGCAGGTGTTGGACACTCACCCGAGGCGTCCGAGAGGGACCCGAGTCTCTCTTTTATGTGAGTCTAGTGGAAGGCATAGTTCATGATTCTGACTTAGTGATTTAATAGACATGAAGAGTTATAGAGCTTAGGATGGCTTCTACACCCCTTCATTCATAATAGAAACAAAGCGCACAATAGAAATACTATAACCAAGAGTTGTAAATCCACTAATATACTTAACCATTCAAGTGAGGTCTGGGATTATACAAGATCAAAAGTAGAGTAAAAACATGCAGATAATACAAAAGGAGATCTTAATGTAAACATGATGGTAACCTTATCATGTTTATTCAAATTCTTGCTACAAAGTATCACATAGGGGTAGACCATAGTCATGCGCCATCTCTGGATTCATACATGTATTCCCACAAAATAAAAATTTCATTCCCCATTTTCCCCATTCCATCCTTACTGGAATTTTGTACCCATTTTCATCCCATAGTTCTCGTAGTAATTCTGTAGAGCTCCGCTACCTCACTTTTGTCTCTCTTCTTTGCCAAGGGCGCATGTATAATTAGGCCTCTAAGCTCTAACAAACTCCTCTACAGCCTCAAATCTGGCCCCAAGTGTCAAGGTATGGGTCACCCTGGGTGCATGCCTCTCCATGTCATGATTAACTTTTTGGATCTTTCTATCGCAAGGTATATTCCCTCTAGGGCACCCTGTCGCCAGGCTAGAACCTTATCCAAACGGAACACGTTCTTCATGTTTCGTACCCAAAATGCCAAAAATGGCTAAGTCCCGAATTGTTCTTCACGCGGCGCACGCACCATGGGTTCTCCAAGAAGCCTTTTGAATATTGCCCTACATGCCTTAACTTGCATGCTTCCTCCAGCCATGTGTGCCTACGTGCCCTTAATATTTGGAAGCTATAATAGGGGCCCAACAATCTCTAATAGACTATATATTTTACAGGACAGGTTGTGCTTAGCATTCTTGGGAGCAGTTACAAGTTTGAGAATACAGTGGACTTTCCTCCCTACACTACTTCGACCAGTGGCATCGGATCTCAAAAAAAACCAAGCAGTACAGAGATCTCTTCACCAATCTTAGGAAAGCAATTACAGGTTGGAGAATAACACAGCTTTCTACCTACACTTCTTTGGCTATAGCGGGGTGAGATCACCCAAAAAACTTGCACTTCAAAAGTTAGAGGATATCCTTTCTACACCATTTTTATCTTCATGAAACAGGTGCACATGTTCCTTTTTCATTTTCATTTTCATACTATTTTTACATGTCTTCTACATATACACGTGTTTTTATACACATACATGTGTATTTGACTACTTGATCATATTCTCTTTTGTAGGTCTGTTTATATGGGGAGAAAGTAATCAACCACAACACACACATGGTGAGTAAATCACACACGCGGTACTAACCATACATGTACACTACACACATTGAAATATACACACTCACTTCCACCCTAAGTTCAATCTTATCACTTTTTACACTTTTGCATCTTTAGTCTCCATGCTCCATATTTTTTTTCACTCCACACTTTGTCTAGTCCTTCGGCATGTTCTACATCACTCTACATGGATTATAGGTACACATATCTATCTACTTTGAGTTACCAAGATTTCCTCTAACCAACATAAAGTTGGGGAAAATTTAGTCACCAAATCACATACTTTGAGTCAATATTTAGTCTCAGTCTCATGCTACTATTCATATCATTCTTGAGTGAAAAGAGTAATAATTAAACCATGTTTTGGCCTATTTACTTTACAATTTACCGTTACTTTTGGTCTTTCACCCGCACCTACCCATTCTATATTGTCATTCTACGTTATTCCTATTTCTAACTGGGGTTCCTATCCGGGGTTCCCAGCTAGGACTGAAGCACCCCAGGTGCCCTAATCCTCTTCATACTTTACTCTTACCTTTTGGGAACTTTCTAGTTGTTTGAGCTTTCTATATTTTTGGTGGTCAGCCTTTTCAGGGTTAATTACGAAATTAGAATAAGATAACCATATAAATATAAAGTTATGTGACCATAATGAGGGACCAAGCACTAAGCATCTATTATCACCATCTAGAGTTACATCCATCAAAGGCACCTAAAGCTACATTTACATCCATCTAGCTCCATCATAAGGCACACAAGGTTCGTTCATCTACATCACACTTCATAGGAGGGGAGTCTATTGTTTCCATACACACATTTACTACATTCTACATTTAGTTATTTGCTCACTACTTCACAAAGTGTGACTAGGACAAGAGTAACCTAGGGCACGATTTGCACACACACACACACACCTAGAACTACATTGAGTTTGTGATGTAGTGTAGTACTTAGTTAGTAATTCCACTATTGTGGCCACCGAGGACATTCTAACCCCTTCATATGCATATTTATTTTTTAGGTTTTTAATGTTTTGCTTGGGTTGTTTTAGGTGCTTTCTACATCTCTGATTTACATTGACATCCAATGTAGCTCATCGACATCCACGTGACATGTAGCGAAGGCAAGCAGTCATTTAGTGACACCTCAGAGGAGAGTTTTAGGCTATTTTTGCATATCGGCACCTAGATATCAGACCAAGGCACCCACAGGTGCCCCTATACCTTTCTAGGTGCCCCAGTCCAGTTAGATAACTTAGATAGGTACTTTCCCAGGCTTTTGTGTAGTTGTTTCCTCCTCCTGTCTACCTGGTTCACACTGTGACACAATCTCGCGTCTTTATCGAATCAACTAAGGACTTTTTAACCCTCTCTTACACATTAGGGTTTCACATTTCTATTTACTTAGTTTTTTGGGTCATTAGATTTATTTATGTAGTTATTATTTACTGCTTTGCACAACATTAGATTAAACTAAATTAGATCCCCATTTTCCATTTTATTTTAATCACGACCTAGAAATATACCCAAGTGTGTTATTTAGAGTCTATATTTTCCCCCACTTTATGTTGTTGAGTGAATACTCGATAACATAAATTATTTAAGAGATGCATACCTAATAACCATGTAGAATGTGATGGTGAAAGCATCGGAGTGATGAAAATGAAGTGTGAAAGATAAGAAAAAGGAAGTGACCCTAGGGATGAAAGCGCATGTGTTATGTTGCATTGTATCTATTGTAATTGTCATTTGATGTGTTTGATGATGTGACTGTTGCTTCTCATAAGGATGGACCTATAAACAGAAGAGCAAAAGAGTAGTCAAAGTTGTGTATATGTGAAAAAATTGATCCAAGTATGTAAAAATTATGTAAAAATATGACAAAAAAAGTTAAATGAACATGTGCACTTGATCTTTAATGAGTAAAAAGGATAGAAAATACTGTAGAAGAATGATTTTTTGGGTGATATCATGCCAAGAGTGAGTTTTTTGGGTGATCTCATGCAAATTGAGAGTTTTTTGGATGATCTCACGGCACGACATAAGAAGTGTTGGGGAGAAAGGTCTATTATTATTCTCCATCCCTGACTACTTCCCAAATTTATACAACAATGTAGATGGTGTGATCCTGATTTGTTCTAGTTTGATCATTTTTTATCATGTTCAATCCAAGTATTAAATGAAGGTATAATGCATTCTAATTGCTAGAGGAATGTCCATGTACTGTGAAAACTACTCTGTAACTACTGGGAACCATGTTGATTTGAGAAATATTTTGTAACTACCCCTGGCCATAGGCAACTAGGAAGGGTCAAGGGTGATCATGTGCTCATATATGTATCTGGGCATTGGCGTTTATGTTGTGCTGAGGACCCAAGTCGGATTCTAGGCCATTCCTGTGATTTTAGATTGTGTTCTTCATGTACTATAAAGTTCTAAACGGTAGTTGTGTACTTTTATATGGGGTGATTGATTCACTGCATGTGTATATGATAAAGATAATGACATGCAAGATATTCATCTAATATATTAAGCAAAGTGTAACATGTGAGTATAAGAAAACAAGAATAATTGTAACCAATATATGTAACATGTTTTGGGTGTGAATGGAATGGAATGCAATGTGAATGTGATAGGAGAAGTGTTCCCCCTAAGAGTATGTGTATGAGATGAGGTTCATTTATAAATTACCCCTCGGCAGTCAAGAATGAACCATAGAACAAAAGTGCATCATCAGGAAATGGTTTGATAGTGCATGCTAGAAAGATAGATCAATGAAGAATAGAGCATAAAGAGTTTGAATGTGGTGAGTAAGGTAAGGTTCATTTCAGATTTAGACCCTCAACATTTTATTATGAACCGTGCAACTAGAGTGCATCATAGGGTAGTGTGATATGTAAGAATTTGATGCCAGAAAGATGTGTCGACTGTGAAATATGTGTAGTATGTATGATGTGAGGTTCATGGATGTATTATGCCCTCAATAGTCAAGTGTAAACCTTAGGATGAGAGTGCATCATAGGGTAATGATGATACAAGTGTATCAAGATGTGTAAGATATGTGAGAAAGACTATATGTGAATGAGAAAGAATATATGTGAAGCAAAGAGCGTAATAGTAGAAATTTCAGACACCAGAGGATGTGATGGTGAGAAGTAAGTGTGATTCCACTAAATTTTATGATGATAAAGATCTATGTGATGACACGAGAGATACCATGCCATTATGGGAGATTCTTTTCTGTTTCATGATAAGAGAGTGAGCCAACACAATGGTAGGTAGAAGCAAAATTAGGACCATGTAATTGTGGCAGAGTTTGGAATGTTTCCTAGCCATTAGTAGAAGAAGCGGTTACTTTGACAAAACTAATCAGGATCGGAAGTGGAGTAGGATGGGGGGAATTGATGAGGCTAGAATATTCCTGTTAAATGTACAAGAAATGATCTCATCTTACTCTCCTTTTTATTAAATTTGACTACATTTTGTGACTTATGTTTGATCTTATATAAGTTAGGATGTAATTGTCAATATTTTATTATTATGATTCTAACGTTTAAAAGCTCTGTAATTCCTAACAAAGTGTTTTGGAAATTTAGTTTTGTAATAAAGCTAGGTCACAATTTTAGTGGTAGAAGAATTGTAAGTATGAAGCGAATCAGTCCATGTTCTTGAAATCATTTTTTTAAATACAGCTTAGTTTCTAGAACGGGTCTAATGACCTAGTTCTGAAACTCCATTACACAGTCACAAGAGTTTATCACCTAGTTCTTGAAGGGGTTGGACTTAGTTCTAGAACTCTAGTATTTAGTTCCCCTATATTATCAGATATTAGTTCCGAAACTCAGTACAAATAGCTCCATAAGCTCTCTCAATTACCACCTAGAATGATTTCCTTTATTTCCATAACTCTTCTAAAGTTCTGGAACCAATAATAATCTATGTCAATATGGCCGGTGGATTTGTCAAATCAGATGGTCCTATCAATCAAGAGCATATTAGACACGTGACTTATGACTAGTTCATGACTTGCGCGATCTAGGATGAGTTTGTCAACGCAGTTGTACATTCAGTCCATAGTTCCAAGTCAGACATCGTGATTTTTGAGTATGATTTAGTTCCATGCGCGATCATGTAGAATATTTATGGCCATAAATGCGACCCCTGGAAGACAGTATATACATATAGACCTACAGATAGGGATTTAATATACGTAGTGTCAATATAGATGGTATAATGAGAGATCAGATATAGATTGATATACACGTGATCCATCACATTTTTTTAACGTGCATCAATGAGGTTTGTTAATGCACGTAAAATAGCCATTTCTGATTTTGAGAGTTAACCACCTTAATGACGTCTAATGGTTGTTGATGCGACGACAAAGCAAGTTTGTTGCCCACGTCCTCCAAGAACCAGGATCCTCATTTTTGTTGGTATTCATACTTTTAGAGCAAATAGTTTAGATCGTTTAATTCTATATCACTTTCAAATGTCCTTACCAGTTTAAAATTATGTTGTAGAATTGTCCCTGTCAGGTGTTCTAGATTAAATTCTTAATTCTTTATAATCATTTTCCAAGGATATTCTCCAGGCATTGTGTCCACCTCCGATTTCTATAGATGTTTGTCTCTTCGGCAATATATTTCATTCTGAATAAAGTCAAGTTTTTACTTCCAAGTGCAAGAGTGATGTTTGAAGTGGTCCAACAATTCCTTTTTGCAAAGTGTGTTTACTTCCAAGGAAAAGCTGTAGTTCCAGAATTGAGCAGACTTCATTGTTGTAGAAGTGTGTTTACCTGGTCAAAAGTTATTGTCACTTAGTTCCAGAACTTCCAGACTAAGGTTTTTAACCAAGAATTCCTTAAGTACTTAGTTCTGAAAATATCCCTCATAAAATACGAAACTACCTACAAATCAATTACTAGATCGCTAAGATCTCTTCCTGTTTCATATAGCTTTAGACATGATTTCCTTTAGTTTTGGAACTATTCTACAGTTCCAAAACTAATATGAATCTATTCCAAATGGCAGTTGAATAATGACACCCATCATTTTTGGTGTCATTGTCATGGAACCACTAGATTAGAAGACTTTCTAATTAGGTGTCATACAAGAGAAATCAATCATACATTTAGTCACACGGTTACACGAAATCCATCCCCATAAGCTATCACAATTCAGTATTTATTCTAGGCACGATCCAGATCCATCGTATCAAGGGAATAGGTTTCTGGCCAAAAATATACCCTTGGAACAAGTATATTAACATACAGACCTACTAGTTTAAATATATATAGGAATATAGATATAGATTGACGATAGACATATGGAGGCACCATTATCCCTTTTAATGCAAAACATTTTAGAAGTAGAATTTCCACCTTTGGAATTCTTTAATCAGTCACCAAAAGGAAGTGGTTTAATCTTGTTTCAAGGCGGAAGGATTATTTCTCAAGATCCATTTAGGGTAAGTTTTGATTCTCAATTAAGTAGTCAATCTTGGTACTCCTGATTTTTCACCTTCACTAAAGCAGATCACATACCACATCTGATTAGGAAAAAAGTTTAGAAAATCGCTTTCAGAAATGGCATGAGAAGCTGAAAGGGAACCTGATAGGACCGTTACTTATCCAATTCAATTAGATGATGATGATACACAGTTCTAAAAATTATTTACACCTACACATTTACCCAGCATCTCAGATTGTGATGTCATCTAAATACCCTAACCAATTTCTATTTGAATTCCAAGGTACTATGTCATGACCTATGTCTAGCAAAATAGATAATCAAAAAATCAAGTTGTGTTCCATCCACTTCTGAAGGATGCAACAATGAGGTGGTTCATGGGATTAGCATCCAACTCTATTACCACTTGGGCTACAAAGTGGAAACTGCTTTCCTAGACAATATATTTTCATAGATTGATTCCAATAGAGGTTTTTAACTAGGAAGTCCTTAAGAGTTTTTCAAATATCAAGCAGGAGGAGGATACAAAATACCTACAATCAATCACTAGATCACTAAGATTCTTCTTGTTGCATATAGCTTTAGACACACCCTTAGTTTAAATATGACATCAACAGAGAGTTAATTAAATGAAGGGTATAACGACGCCCATCATTTTTGGTGTCATTACCAGGGAACACTAGCTATAATTTTCTAATTAAGTGTCAGCAAGAGTAACAATCATACATCTAGTAGTTGAAGAAATCTTCCCTAAGCTATCACAAAATTTATGAGTAGACCAAGAGAATCCAAGGGTAGATTTCTACCAAAAATATCTGAACAAGAATTACCATCATCCTCTAGTCTAAAGAAGGAAGTTGACCAAGAATTGAAGGCACCATTATCCCCTATAAGACAAGAAGTAGAGTTGCCACCTTTGGAATTCTTTGATCAGTAAACAGAAGGAATTATAACTTTTAGGAGAAGGATTATTTCTCAAGATCCATTTAGGGTAAGTTTTAATTCTCAATTGATTATTCAACCTCCTACTTCTGATTTTTCACCTTCCCCAAGGCATATCACCTACCACATTGATTGGGAAAGAAGTTTAGAGAATACTTCAAAAATGGCACAAGAAGCTGAAAGGGAACCTGATATGACCTTTACTTATCCAATTCAATTGGATGATGATGATACACCAATGGAAAATATTTCACCTACACATTTTCCCACATTTAGAGGGATGTCATCTGAACACCCTAACAAATTTTTTGTTTCATTTTAAGGTATTATATCAAACCTATGACTATAAAATAGATAATCAGAAACTCAAGTTGTTTCCATCCACTCTAAAGGATGCAGCAATGAGGTGGTTCATGGGATTAGCATCCAACTCTATTACCACTTGGACACAAATGGAAACTACCTTCCTAGACAAATATCAAGATTATTGTAGAGGGAGAAATAGGAAGGAAGAGTTTTTCAAAATCAAGCAGGAGGAGGATGAGAATATAGAAGATTAATTGGATAGATTCCTCTTTATGAGTAAAATATGTGGATTTTTACTTCAAGAAGAGTTGAGTAAAACAATTTTTCTTAAAGGTTTGGAAGATGAATCTAGGGAAGCTCTTAACTTGATAGGAGGTGGAAACATTGACCAATTAAGGATGAATGAAATTAGAGACATTTTTAGAAGTTATTCAGAACAAGGGGTTAACCTAGGAAGGGAAAATTAGTGAAAAGTTTGAATCCATATATGAACAAAGTAATGGATGAGTTAGTAAACTTTAAAACAGACATTTTAGTTCAATTAACCTCTACTATGGATGGATTACAAGCTAAAGAAAATTCCAAAACTGAACCATTAGCCATGTATTGTCCTAGATGTAGGAAGAAGCATGCAATAAGGGAATGTCCTTTGGATAAAACAAAAGTATGTCTTATCTGTGAATCTAAAGAACATGATATTCACACTTGTTCTCTTCTTCCACTCCTAAAGAATTAGCTCAAACAAACTAGTACATCATCCATAACAAAAGAATTAAATTTTGTCCAGAGATAACCTACCCAAGAATAGTTCATGCCAAGATCATCTCCTAATCCTTGGATGATGTCATGGGCTGCTCAAATAAATACCACAAAGTTGGGGACAACCACCCTATGCCCCTCAGCCAACTTGGAATCCCCAGGATTGGGTAGGTCAATCTTGGTATGCTCAAGGACATCAACAACCATGGACCAGTCAAAATAACCAATATTCTTGGTCACAACCTAGATGGGGCCCTAGTAATTATGCTCAAGGGAAAACATATCCTAATCAAAATCAACAAGCCATAATGGGCACCCCAAAACAAAATTCACAAGCTAAAAATATAGTCTAAATGCAAATGCCAGCATAGCCAGTAGCAAACCCAAGAAACAAACAAACAACTTGTGTCTATGAAACAAAACCATAAAAATCAGTTGATCTAAATGCCATGGATTATAAGGATATACAAACTAGATCTGGAAAAATAGTTAGCAGTCCACCTGTTATCATCACTGAAATGATAGAAGAAACTGAAACCCCTAGTCTGGTTTCCCCCAAGAAAGATGAAAAAGAAAGAGATAAGGAACCAGAAAGAAACTCTACTGAAACTCCATTTCCAGAGAGATTTAAAGAAGCTATTGAAATCAAGGAATCTGAATTGGTGCAGGAACTAAGGAGACTGAATATTGAAATACCACTGTTACAAGCAATTAAGGACATTCCAGAATTGAACAAATTAATCAAAATGCTATGTTTGAAAAATCCTGGAAGAAAGAAGCAGTACCCCAAGACTATTAAGGTGGATGGGAAACTTGCTGATTTATTAGCAGGAAAGCTCCTACTTCCCAAATATGGAGATCCTAGAAGCCTTGTTATTTCTGTCTCTATAGGGAATAAAGATATACATAATGTTTTGGTTGATTTGGGAGTAGCTATAAATGTAATGACAGTGGACACTCTGAAAACATTACCATTAATAGGAATACAACCTACTAACACCATATTACAGATGGCAGATCAGTTTGTAGAAAAACCAGAAGGAGTTATTGAAGATGTGGTAGTTATGGTGGAGTCATGGAAATATCCAGTTGACTTCCTTATATTACATCCGAAAGGTAAAACACTTGGTTATCCCATTATTTTGGGCAGACCATGGTTAGCTACGGTTGTCACTTTAATTGATTGCAGATCAGGTGATATGACTATTTCAAATGGTAAGAATTCTAAGAAAATTTCATTATATCCCTCTGCACGACCTTTTAGTAATAATCAAGAGCAATTATGGGTTGATAATCCTGATATTAATGAGAAAAAATTTGTCTTCATTGGCCATGGGCCATGATCACATTGCAGGATCCATATGAGAGATAGAATATATGATTAACCCACCATTGAATATACACCAATTGTCCTTGGAGCAGTTAGGAATAGTTCTGAAACCTACAAAATTAGTTTTGGAACCTACATAATTTGTTCTGGAACTATCATAGTTAGTTCCAAAACCATCACAGTTAGTTCCAAAACCATCACAATTAGTTCTGGAACCACACCAATAGTAATTCCCTACAAATGAAGATAATTTCACTCTAGAGGAATGAGATTTCTCTTGGGGAGAGGAAGAATCTATTGCTTTAGCTTCACATTTATTAGAAGATGATGAGGAATTTCCGAAAAGTAGCAGTGATGAAGAGTTTGACCTACAACAAGATAAGTATCATAGTTCTTCTTATTGTCCTTTGTCCAGCATTTTGTCTCAAGGAAATTTTGGAGATGTTGCTACATATAATATGTTGTTTCCACATGCATGTCCACTAAATACTTTAATGGAACCCTTTCAACAAATCAGTTCATCATACACTAGAACCAAACATGTTGAGATTCAACTGGGTAAAATTTTGAATATTAATAGTTGGTTGAAGAATGGTGAAGAAGTTAAATTTTTTGATGTTCTAAAATATCATACTAAAGCTTTTACTTGGGATTATAAAGATATGAAACGAATCCACCCAAGTATCTGTACTCATCACATCTATACTGAAAACATTAAACCAGTTAGGCAACCTCAGAGAAGGATTAATCCAACCTTAAGGGATATAGTCAAACAAGAAATTGAAAAACTATTACAAGTAGGTTTTATCTACCCTATCTCAGATAGCCAGTGGGTGTCTCCTCTTGTAATTGTCCCTAAAAAGAATGGAAAATGGAGAATTTTTGTTGACTATAGGGAACTGAACAAAGCCACACTGAGAGATTATTTTCCCTTACCATTCATAGATCAAGTCTTAGACAACCTTTCAGGTAAACAATACTTTTCCTTCTTGGATGGCTTTAGTGGATACAATCAAATCAGAGTTGCTGCTAAGGATCAGGATAAAACTACATTTACATGTCCATGGGGTACCTTTTCCTACAAGGTATTACCATTTGGATTATGTGATGCTCCAGTAACCTTCCAAAGAGTTGTATTAGCAATTTTTGCAGACCTAACAAATGACTATGTAGAGGTATACATGGATGACTTTACTGTGCATGGAGATACATTTGATGATGCTTTGAGAAATTTAGAAAGAGTATTAACGAGATGTGAGCAACACAATCTATCTCTTAGCTATGAAAAATGTTTAATGATGGCTGACGAAGGGATTGTATTAGGACACCATATTTCAAAAAGAGGAATTTAGGTTGATCAAAACAAAATCAGAATTATTTCAGACTTACCTGTTCCTCAAACCCCCACAGATATCAAGTCATTTTTAGGACATGTTGGGTACTATAGACACTTTATCAAGGATTTTAGTAAAATTGATTCCCCCATGTTCAATTTTCTTACCAAGGACTGTGAATTTCTTTGGGATAAAAGGTGTCAACATGCTTTTGAAGAAATCAAAGAAATATTAGTCACTGTCGCAATATTGAGAGGACCTAATTGGGAGAAATATTTTCATATTCAAATAGATGCCTCAAATAATTCCTTTGGTGCAATTTTGGGACAAAAATATGAAGAAGGGAAAATCTATGTTATATATTACCTTAGCAAAAATATTACTCCCACTAAAAGGAATTACACCACCACTGAAAAAGAATTTCTTATTGTGATCTATGTAATTAATAAGTTTAGACATTACATTATAGGGTACAAAATATTTATACATACAGATCACTCAACAATTAAATATTTAATGAACAAACCAGTGGTTGGAGGTAGAATAATTAGATGGTTATTGCTTTTACAATAATTTTATATTACCATTATAGACAATCTAGGTATATCTAATGTGGTAGTCGATTTCTTGTCAAGACTAACCACTACACGGGAGAAAGATCCAGTCAAGGACAACTTTCCAGATGAACAATTATTTGTTATTTCAGCTGATACACCATGGTTTGCTGATATGGAAAATTATCTTGCAACAGGGAAGTTTCCTCCTTTCACCAAGAAACAAATAAAGAAGTTAATCAAAACCAGTGCATAATTCAAATGGTTAAATGGAATGTTATTTAAATGTGGTCCTCATTTGGTTTTATGCAGGTGTGTAAGAGAAGATGAAATCTTTGACATCCTCTAGGCATGTCATGATGAACCAAGTGGAGGACACTATTCAGTGAAAAGAATAGCTCACAAGATACTTGGCACTGGTTATTATTGGCCATCTTTGTACAAAGATGTGAAGAAATATATCAGGCGGTGTGATCATTGTCAAAGGATGGGACAGACAACCTTTACCAATGAAATTCCTCTGCAACCTCAAGTAGTGATTGAACCATTTGAGAGATGGGGTTGAATTTTGTTGGTCCCTTTAGTCCTTCTTCACAAGGGAAGGAACATATTCTTGTGTGTACTAATTATGTGACAAAGTGGGTAGAAGTGCAGGCTTTAACAAATGCCACTGAAGAAGCAGTTGTTGATTTCCTTTGGCACAGAATTATGGTAAAGTTTAGAGCACCAAGGAGCATAGTTTCATACCAAGGACCAAAATTTATGTCTAATATGATCCAATATTTCACAATTTATTATCAGATCAATCATAGGAATTCATCTCCCTATCACCCACAATCAAATGGACAAGCTGAAGTAACGAATAGAGAATTGGAAAACATCCTTACCAAAACAGTTGAAGTAGGAAGAAGAGATTGGGTAAAGAGACTACTTGAAGTTGTTTGGGCTTACAATACAAATTGGAAAACTACAACAGGGTTTTCACCATATGAGTTAGTCTATGGGAAAAATCCCTTGTTGCCTATTAAGTTTTAACTACAGACATTGAGGACAGCAGTTACGGTGGGTACTAAGTTGGATGCATCTCAAAAGGACAGAATCCTTCAACTCAATGAGTTGGATGAATTGAGGATGGAATCACTTCAGCAGATAGAGATAATCCTAGATCAAAGGAAGCAATGGCATGATACACATATCAAGAAAAGGAAATTCAAAGTAGGGGACCGGGCATTGTTGTTTGATTCTAAGTACCAACAATTCAAAGGAAAATTGAGAACCAGATGGTTGGGACCCTATCAGATTGAACAAATATTTGACAATGGTTCTATTCAGTTACTTCCCATTGATGGCAGTAGAAGAACACTTTTGGTCAATGGTCATAGGATAAAACTTTATAGAAAGCCTCCTACTAAGGATGAATTCTTGAGGCAGATTGAAGAAAATAAATTATTTGATCATATGGAAGAACCCAGTTCTTTCAAAATGATCAAATAATTAGATAGATAGATCCAGAATAAAGGGAAGAGAATGAAAATTGGTAAATGATGTTCTCTTCCCAAAAAAACAAGGGAAGAGAGTGAAAACCAGTAAATGGCATTCTCTTCCCAAAAAAATGTTTCTCTCATAGATCAATTGAAAACTAGCAATGGCGGTTGATATCCTCAAATAAATGGCTAATTCAAAATAAAAATTCTTTGGAATTCCAGTTATTTTTCTAACCGTTTTCCTTTTGTTTCACTTTTTAGGAATGATGAGTCATCATGATGGAGGGATTACATCATCAAGGATGGTAATTATATCTTTAACTTATTAAAGGTTAGATTAAAAGTTTGCATGTGTGATTAGATTTGATTTAAAAGTTGATATGATGAGTCATCTATTGTACATCATGATTAAAAATGAGTAATCATGAGAAAGATAATGATGGAATAAATTGGTGGCATGGTTATAATGATTTATCATTAGTGTGGAATCAACAAAGTTAAAACTAGTTCCAAAAATTTCAAGGAAGAAGCAGCGAATTAGGTTTGCATTCTGCAACTACAACACAGAAGTTTTGTAGCTAAGTACAGTAATTCCACAACTAAATTCATCAGTTTCATAGCTAAGTGAAGAGTTCTTCAGCCAACCCACACAAGTTTAAAGGATAACAAATTTGAATCACCTCTATTTCATGGGGATTAAAAAGAAGTCGGAACAAGAGGATGATACCCATCTCATTGCAGATGAAGAATTGGCAGCTATCTTTCATCAGGCCAGATGGCTGGAATTTCTAAGAAAGTTTCCCAAGTATAACAACAAATTGGTAAGAGAATTCGTTATAAATTTAGAGCAATCCAGGACAAAGGTTAGAAATTTTTTATTCCTTTTTCTATGAATGCAATAAGTAATGTATCTGGAGTGCCAATTGTGCATGTCCCAAACCTTGTCAGAGGGACATTAAAAGACCTCATTGAAACCCTGCTAAAAAAGGGGAAAGTTGAACCCCAATATATTTACAACACTAGGAAAATCATAAAAGGGGTCAGAAGGGCCAGCTTGCCCAAACCCTTTGACAGAGTGGAATTTTGGATAATCAAGTATTTAACCTGTGATGGTCAATTCAGGTCAGTAGGAAGAGAAGTTCTGAAGATCCTCATATACCTTAGATATGGAGCTACAAAACCAGAATATATAGTAAACCTTCCAAGGGTTTCTTTTTTACTCCATCCATACAATGGCCCAGAGGTATTCCTAGGGTGTGGGAACAATCAGACATCATGGGTTAGTGCATTTAGTGTGCCAACACCATTTCCTTTCGAAGAAAAATGGAGAGGAAATGTGGGAGAAATTTCTTAGCAAGTTTAAGCAGAGCCCTGATATTCTCAAGAGAGTGATAGCAACTCCTTTTGCTCCTGTAATTAATTTGGAAATTTATGCCACTGCAGAGGAAAAGAAATAACTAGGTGGAGAGGAAATACCAAAAGAAAGAAGATCTGGAAGAAGGACTAAAACTGCAGAACATATTGTTCCTCTTGAAGAAATTCCTTCCTCTGCAGTAGCTACAAGAGAGCTAATATCTATCTCTGACAGTGATAGTTCACCTAGGCAAGAGCAAGAGGTGAAAATCAGAAGAATCTCTAGGAGGAGACCCATTTCTGTACATTTTGAGGCTCCTCAAAGAAGGAAAATTCATAAAAGGTCTAGAGAAGTTCCAGAGGAAATGAAAGATCAAGAAGGGCTAGAAAAGGAAGTTGTTGATATTTTAAGCAGCATGGCCATGACTCCTCCTGGACCAAGCCAAATAGAGATAAAAAAAGAAGATGAGAGATTTGAAAAACAAGTTCTTCAAGAATTGGGTGAACCAGCAGCATTATCACATGAACAAGAAGAGTTGGCATCTTGGAAAAGAAAAGGGAAATTTCCTTTGGTAGAAGAAGAATGCTCAACTCCCTAAGAAATTTCAAACAAAGAAGAAAAACAACATGTTAAACAGGCTCTATTTTTATCCAGAGCAGAACTCATTATTAGAGAAAAGGATGAGGAGTTGAATTTTCTCAAACTTAAATTGGAACAGAGAGAAATGGTTATTGAGGAATTAGCAACTCAGCTCACTGACAAGACTAAGGAATTGACAAGAGTTAAACAATAGATAATGGAGAAAGAGGAGGAATGTCAAAATTCTAGAAAAAAAAAAACTGCTCTATCAACAATCTCTGCACAAACTGAATTAACTTATTGGCCACTTAGACAGCTATGGGATGATACTTGTAGAGAACTCAGTGAAGCCAAGACATCCAATGAGGACTTGAAAAGCAAGATAGAAGAAGATAAGAAAGCAAGAAAATAATGGGAAGAAAATTTTTACAAATAAGAAGACGACAAATTTAAATATCTTGTGAAAACACAAATGGTTTGCATGATGAGTGAGAAATTGCTTGCATGAAGGGGACCTTCTCCTGCATATAGTGTGTTTTTGGAGGAACAATTCATTCATTGGCAGTTATCAAGGATAGCATGTGGCCTCCCACATGAAATAAAAGATGAAGTTGATTTCACAGCAGCCTATTCCTTAGCCAATGCATAGCAGAAAAATCTTCTCTACGAATTCTATCTCTGTAATTTCATGCTGGAAAAGAACTCAGGTTTTACGATCATTTTTTTTGTAGGGGAGAGTTAGCTTAATGTATTTGTTTCTGTTCTTCAAAATTAGATTGCATGGAAGGAAAGGGAGTTAGATCATCTATTAAATGCTAGTTCATCTGGTCTTTGTATGATGATTCATTATGGTAAACCATCTGCCTTTACTACACATTTCAGATCCCATGCATTTGATAAAAGGTTCAAGGATCCTTATCTTTCCAATTTATAGAGAAGTATTAATGCCTTCACCTCTTATGAAGAGGAAATTTTGAATATATTTATGAGGCATGTTTGAAAAGATGGGAATTTCTCACGGTGGCATTGAGAAGAAGGGAAGTAATATCTCCCACAAACTTAATCTGGAGTTTGCATAGAGAAAAAGCCTTATGTACACTAATTCCTCATATCAATGAAAAGCACAGAGGCATATGGATGGGAATGAGAACAAGACCTCCACTCTTTCTCACCCCCATGTCACCATGGTAGAATAGAGAACCACAAGATCCCACTGAATTTGATGCATAGCAGAGGAAAGTAGAACCAAGAGTAGGGTATAGTACATCTGAATTAAAGCATTGGGATATTCAGTACCAGCCATTTGACCTAAGCAATCAAATGGAATGTAGACTATATAACCCCAAATTTGAAGAGTAAATTTTGTAAAGGGACTT
This sequence comes from Taxus chinensis, assembly GCA_019776745.2. Taxonomy (NCBI): domain Eukaryota; kingdom Viridiplantae; phylum Streptophyta; class Pinopsida; order Cupressales; family Taxaceae; genus Taxus; species Taxus chinensis. The sequence goes on along the minus strand of CM034152.1, from coordinate 360,726,582 downwards.
ACAAACAAGTAAGTATGGGGGAAATGATGAGGTCAGAATATGTCTGTTAAATGTATAATAAATAATCTCATCTTACTCTCTTTTTTATTAAGTTTGACTACATTTTGTAACTTTTGTTTGATCTTATATGAGTTAGGATGTAATTTTCCATCTTTTGTTGATTATGATTCTAACATTTAAAATCTTTGTAATTCCTAACCAAGTGTTTTGGAAACTCAGTTTTGTAATAAAGAGGGTCGCAATCAGGTGGAAGAATGATGTATGAAGTGGTCAACATGTTTTTGGAAGCATTGGAATCAATACAACTTAGTTCCAAAACTGACAGACTTAGTTCCATAACTCCATTACACAGTCACAAGTTTTTTCACTTAATTCTAGAACTTCTGGACTTAGTTTCGGAACTTTGGTACTTAGTTCCGAAATTATCGGAATTAGTTCTAGAACTCTTCTAAAGTTTTAGAACCGATATGAATCTATTCCAAATGGTCAGTGATTTTTCAAATCAATGATCCTATCAATCAGGAGTAGATTAGAATACTTTCGACTCTCCATACTTGCATATCCAAGATAATTATCACACAGTTGTACGTCCAGCCATGTTCTAAGTCAGGATCTATTATGGGCACGATTCGGTTTCATTGTATCAGTGGACTAGTTACAGCCATAAATGCACCCTTGGAAGAAGTATATACATACAGACCTATAGATAGATATATATATAGGAATATAGATATATATTGATATACACAGATCCAACATGTTTTTGTAATGCAGAACATTTTATCAATAAAATAGCCATTTCTATTTTGAGAGAAAATTAAGTTGTTCAATCATGTTTCAAGGTGGAGCAAGGGCCCACTCCTCCAAGAACTAGGATTTTCATTTTATTGGTATTTATATTTTTAAAGCAAATAGTTTATATCTATTAATTTTGTATCACTTTGAATTCCTTAATTTGAAATTTTTTGTAGACTTGTCCCTGTATGTGTTCTAGATTAAGCTCTTATTTCTTTGCAATCATTTTCCAAGTATTCTCAATTGTGTGCTTATTTTTGCAAGGTGTGTTTACTTCCAAGGCAAAGCGTGTTTATTTCCAGCAATTCATTTCTACAAGGTGTATTTACTTCCAAAGCAAAGTGTGTTTATTTCTAGCAATTCCTTTCAGTAAAGTGTGTTTACTTCCAACATATTTTCATAGTTTGATTCCAATGAGGTTTTTAACCAAGAATTCCTTAATACATTGAAAAGATACCCCAGAAAATACAAAATACCTACAATCAATTACTAGATCACTAAGATTCTTCATGTTGCATATAGCTTTAGACACGCCCCTGGTTTGAATATGACATCAACAAAGAGTTGATTAAGTGAAGGGAATAATGACACCCATCAAGAATCTTGAATGGCAGTAGCTTATGTGGGATTTTTGTAGAAGACTCGAGAGGAGAAGAGGATGGAGTAATATTGAGAGGAATTTACTTTGGTAATTCTTGTTGGGGTTAGCACACTAGTTTTATAGACAATATATCAGATCTAAGCATACATGCAAATAAAAGTGGATATTCTACCAGAAGAAATATATAAAACAATAGATATAAATCAACACCGGATTTAACATGGTTCACCCAGTGTGGGCTATGTCCACCAAGAAACAAGTCAATCTATTAGCCAAAGCTTTGACAAGATATACAATTGAAGATTTACAATCTTCCACACCTTTCAGATGTACAGTACTTTCTTTCTCTCAAGCTTTTTCTTCATCTCCAAGAATTCTCTCTCTCACAATTACTCTTAATTATTGTTAATTCTCTACTTCTAAACCCTAGCTTTTATGCTTATATAAGTGTTTATAAACTTAGGGCACTTAGCCATGTAATTACAATCAATAGATCTATTTTTATGCTAAAAATAGATATAATTCCCTAGAATTAATTAAAACACTCCCGCACAGGTAACCGATGGTGGTTCTCCCTAACCAATGTCGATTCCTCATTGCTTGACCGATGTTGGTCCTAGGTGACCGATGCCAGTCCCTCCTAACCGATGATGGTTATTATGTTTTCTAGCAAGTTTTACATTACATGCTAATTTGAAGTAATTGAGCTCCACAACTCAACAATCTCCCACTTACAGATTAATTACTACACCATACTTATACATCACCATTCTTGGATCCTTCCTTAGCTTTGTTTCTTCCTCTTCAAGTCTCAAACTTGAAGACCAACAAAATTGGAGTGTAGCTCCAACTTCTCCTTTGTTAATGGCTTCGTTAGCATATCCACAGGGTTCTCGCTCATATGAATATTTTCTATATTCAATTGTCCATCCTCTAATACCTGTCGTATGAATTGATATGCCAACTAAATGTGTTTTGTTCTCAAATGAAACGTTGAGTTATTTGCAAAATGAATTACACTTTGACTGTCACTGAACAATTTACAATCATCTTTCTCCTTTCCCAACTCTTTCATGAACCTACTCATCCATATCATCTCCTTGCTAGAATTTGTAGTTGCAACATGCTCTACCTCTGTAGTAGACAAAGACACAACCTTCTGCAATCTTGAAATCTAGCTAACTATTGTCCCACCTACTGTGAAAATATATCCAGTAGTGCTCCTTCTACCATCCAGATCTCCAGCCATATCCGAATCAACATAGCCACATAATGAAATATCTGAGCCTCCATAGCATAACTGCATGCTAGATGTCCATTTCAAATACTTGAGTATCCATTGGACTACTTTCCAATGCTCTTTACTTGGGTTTGCCATATATCTACTCACAAATCCCACTTCTTGTGCAATGTCTAGTTTGGTAGAAACCATAACATACATAAGACTCCCAATAGGTGAAGCATATGGCACTCATGTCATGTATTTGACCTCCTCATGTGATGATGGACAATGATCTTTACTTAATTTGAAGTGTCCAGCCAAAGGTGTACTAATAGGTTTTGCATTCTGCATGTTGAACCTTTCTAACACCTTGTATTTATAATCTTCCTGAGACAAATACAATTTCTTGTTCTTCATGTCTCTATGTATTTGCATGCCAAGAATTATTTTTTTAGCTCATAAATCCTTCATAGAAAATGTGTGAGCTAACTTTCCCTTTAGTTCACCAATGTCCTGCAGGCTAGATCTTGCAATAAGTATATCATCTATGTACAGTAACAAAATAATATAGCTCCCATTTTCAAGCTTCTTGAAATAAACACAATGGTTAGATTCACATCTCAAGCAACCATTCTCATGCATAAAACTACCAAACCTCATGTACCATTTCCTTGGAGCTTGCTTGAGCCCGTATAAGCTCTTTTTCAACATGCACACTAATTTCTCCTTAACCTTGACTTCATACCCAATCGGTTGCTGCATATAAATCTCTTCGTCTAAATCACCATGAAGGAAAGTCGTATTCACATCTAGTTGTTCTAAATAAAAATATTCTACTGCAACTAAACTCAATATAGTATGAATAGAAGTCATCTTTACAATAGGATAAAATATTTCACCAAAGTCAATACCTAATTTCTGTGTAAATCCCTTTACTACAAGTCTTGCCTTTTATCTTTTATGTCCACCATCTTCTTCCTTGATCCTGTAATCCCACTTGTTCTGTAATGTCCTCTTACCTGCTAGCAACTTAACCAAATTCCAAGTTTGGTTCTATTCCAAGGATTCCATCTCCTCATCCATGCCATGTTCCCATTAGACGTGGGTCTTATCCGGCATTACTTCTTCAAAAAAATTGGTTCACCATTATGAATCAATAATAAATAAAATAGGGAAGGTGTAAATATTTCTTGAGGTTTACTTACCCTTTGTGACCTTCTCATAGGAGTTTGGGGTACCGAAGGCTCATTCTAGACCTCCTAGAATTTTTTATCCAAATCTGATAGTGACTGACATTGGTCACCTGTAACCGACATCAATTCTGCTAACTGATTCCAATTTGGATCTTCTGTAACTGATATCAATTCAGCTGACCAATGTCAATTAGGGGTAAACCAACACTAATTACTGTGTAACCCTGTAGGTAATACTTTTAAATCTGAGAGTTCATTTTCATGCACAAACTTCTCAACCGATTCATCCTTGGGTACCAAAATTTGATCCTTGTACATTGTCTTTTCATTCCATTCAACATCACAACTCCTAATAATTTTAGAATTCTCTAAATCCCAAAAATGGAATTTGAAATCACCATATCCATAACCAATGAAAGTGTATCTCTTGGATTTTACATCCAGCTTTTTCCTATTTTCCTTATCAACATACACAAAAGATTCTGAACGAAAAAATTTAAGTAAAGAAAGATCTACCTCTTTTCCAGTCCAAGCTTCATCTAGTATTCCTCCATCTAGTGAACTTGAAGGCCCACGGTTAATCAAATAAATTGTTGTATCAACTGCTTCCGCCCAAAACTACAAGGGCAATCCAGAATGTATCCTCATACTTCTAGCACATTCCATGATTGTCCTAATCATTATTTTTACAACACCATTCTCCTATGGTTTTCTTGGAACCGTTCTTTCTCTACGTATCTCATTCACTGAACAATAATAATTGAAAGCCTTGTTACAGTATTCACCATGATTTTCAGATCTAAGGCACTTTAACTTAGAATTTGATTCATTCTCAAAAAGGGATTTCCATATTTTAAAAGTCTGAAAAAGATCAGATTTATGTTTAATACAATAAACCCATACCTTTCCTATAGCATCATCAAAGAAAGTAACATGATATTGGGATCCTTCATGAGAAGATACATGATCTGGTCTCCACACATCTGAGTGTACAAGCTCCAATTTCTTCTCCTTCTTAGTTGTCACAACTTTGAGAAATCTGACTCTCTTTTGCTTTCCAAAGACACAATTCTCACAGAAATCAAGATCTAAATCTTTCAAATCTGATAACTTACCCTTAGCCTTTAAGATATGCATTCCTTTTTGACTCATATGGCCTAGCCAGTTATGACATAGGCACACATCTAAATCTGAAGTAGATAATAAAGATAAGGAATCAGTAACACAGGTAGATAAATATAATGTTCCTACCTTCTTACCTCTTGCCACAACAAAATCACCCTTGGTGACTTTCCAAGAGTCTCCTGTAAAAGTAACCATGCTACCAGCTTCACTTAGTTACCCTGCAAAAATAAGATTCCTCCTGAGGCTTGGCACATGCCTCACATCTTTCAATACCCATGTATTTTCATTTTGTAATTTTAGATGAACTTCCCTTTTTCCAGTTATACTATAAGGTTCATCATCCCCCAAATAAACATGCCCAAAATTGCCCTGGACATAATTTCTTAAATAACCCTTATTAGGGGTTGAATGGAAAGAAGCTCCTGAATCTAAAACATGTGATTCAATTCTATTATCTAAAGAAAGAATAAGAGCATCTTGCATTACCTCTGATGTAGCAATATTTGCTTCTTTACCTTTTTCTGGTTGTTGGTTCTCTTTTTCCTTTTACTAATAATATTTATTTGCATGTCCTTTCTTTCCACATTTCCAACAAGTAATTCCCTTACTTCTAGATTTAGATCTTTTATCCCTTGACTTTGATTTCCCATTACTCTTATTATTGGATCTCTCTTTCTGCCTGCCCCTGCTTTCTACATTCAAAGCATTCCCAGATGATGATTCCTTTGTACTCTTCCTATGAATTTCTTCATTCAAGATTATACTAACCACATCATCAAATTTTAAAATATTATTAACAGATGTTGTATTACTAACATCCATTACCAAGTTATACCAACTATCAGGCAAAGAACATAAGAATAAAAGTTATTTTACTTCATCATCAAATGGTATATCAACTGATTTTAACTGATTTACAATAGATCAGAAATCATTCAGATGACTAGATGCATATCCACCTTCATGCATCTTAGAACTAAATAGTTTCTTCATCAAATAAAAATTATTTGAAGCACTAGGTTTTTCATATAAATTAGCAAGAGATTTCATTAACTCTACTATAGAATTCACTTCTGTAATATTGGAAGCCACGGATGTTGTCAGGCTCAATCTTATAGATCCCAAAGATTTTCTGTCAAGAATATTTCATTCTTCATCAGTTATCTTCGTAGGTCTAGAATTTTCATCCAACGGTAAATACAAATCTCTTTGATACAGATAATCCTCAATATGCATCTTCCATAATTGATAATTTTGGTCGTCAAACTTCTATACCTTGTATTTGTTTTCTTCTGTCATTGTTGTAGCTCCCAATCAATCATAATACCCTCTGTGAGTAAATCTATCAACACACAAAACCCTCAAAAAAATATATGATACCAATTGTTGGGATTAGCACACTGGTTATACAAACAATATATCAAATTTAAGCATACATGCAAATAAATGTAGATATTCTACCAGAAGAAATATACAAAAGAAGAGATATAAATCAACACCAGATTTAACATGGTTCACCAAGTGTAGGCTATGTCCACCAAGAAACATGCCAATCTATTATCCAAAGCTTTGATAAGATATACAATTGAAGATTTACAATCTTCCACACCTCTCAGATGTACAGTAATTTCTTTCTCTCAAGATTTTGCTTCATCTCCAAGAATTATCTCTCACACAATTATTCTTAATTCTTGTTAATTCTCTACTTCTAAACTCTATCTTTTATTCTTATATAAGCATTTATAAACTTAGGGATTTTAGCCATGCAATTACAATCAATAGATATACTTTAATGCTAAAAATATATCTAATTCCTGAGAGTTAATTAAAACACTCCCACACAGGTAATTGATGTCGGTTCGCCCTAACCGATGTCAGTTCCTCCTTGCCTGACCGATGTCGGTCCCTCCTAACCAATGACAGTTATTGTGTTTTCTAGCAACTTTTACATTGGATGCTAATCTAAAGTAATTGAGGTCCACAAATCAACAATTCTTGACTTTATGTAGAAGGTACATTAGTCATGATTACATGATGCTCATGAGACATAGATGAATCAGACTTAGGAACCCAATGAGATTTAGTAATTAGAGATGGTCATGTAGTAGAATGATGTGTAGAGAATAAGATAAAACCCTGACACTCAAAGTGTTTGATTCTTCATTGTAAAGTATAGTAATCATTTTCATTATGTCTATTGATTCGATGATAATTGCAATATGGATGGCCTTGATATTTTTCAAGCCGATAAGGAGGATAGTAATGAGTAGATGGAAAGCTGAGAAAATGATGAGTAAAGATTTGGGGAAGAATATCATGTTGTTTAGTATTGTGATCAAACTTTAGAGGCGTGAGGAGAGGTAAGACTTGGGGTTCACTGATATAAGCACATGTAGAAGAAATAAAAAGAGGATGAGAAGAAGAACTAACATGATCCTGAGAAACATCCTTAAGATGTTGGATTTTAGATTGAAGAGATGTAATCGTGGATTCCATGGCCTAAAATTTATCTTGAAATAAAGAATATAAATATTGAATATACTTATAGATTGATTGATTGACATTAGAACTAATAGAGGCATTAGAGAGACAGTTGAAGATGACACTTACTTATGAAGGTAGCATGTTGATAGGGACATACATATTGTTTATGGTTTTGTGGAGAGCATCTTTATAAGATGAGTGCATTTGAAGAAATTGAAGCAAGTAGACTTGAGAGACCTTATGAGCCATGAGAGAAGAAAAATGAGGATCTAAGAGTGTCTAAATCATGTCAGGTTCACCAAATGATTAAAAAAATATTGAAATTTGTGAAATCCTAATTACAGAGTCACAATGCAATAATAAGAAATGAATTATATGTAGAAAATGCATTTCCTTATCCCTTGAATAACAGCTAGATGGAAGGTTTGATGCTCTTAGAATTCCTTTAGATGCAACCTTATTTGATGATAGTAGATTCTTACAACTTGATCCTATATTATGGTCACATATTTGTGTATTTATATGATTTACTTAGTCAAATTTTACAATTGAAAACTGGAAGGTTGACCCATAAGAAAATAAGATGCTCAAAAGATACAAGAATCCCAAAAAGAGAGAGTAAAGTATATAAAGGTCGTGGGTGCCCAGAAGGACGATGGTGCTTGGGTGCCGATATCATGTCTAGGAGTTGGTGTCCAAAGTCATGAAAGGTAAAGTAATGAAGTTCAAACTGGATTGTAGGGTGTAGAAGGCCAAATAGAAAATAATAAACATAGACAAAATGCCCAAGATAGTTTTCAATTGCTAGTTATCTCACTTATGAATCATATGAATAGTGGTATGTGATTACGACCCAATAATATACCCAAATGTGTGATTTAGTGTCTACATTTGACCCCACTTTATGTTGTTGAGTGAATAATCGTTAACATAAATTAAATAAGAGATGCGTACCTTATAGCCATGTAGAATGTGATGGTGAAAGCGTACCAAAGAGATAAGTGAAAATGTGGAGTGATGAAAATGAAGTGTGAAAGCTAAGAAAGTGGAAGTGACCCTAGGGTTGAAATCGTATGTGTTATGTTGGGATTTACATGTTGTCATTATCGCTTGATGTGTTCGATGATGTGAATGTTACATCTCATAAGGACGGACCTGTAAAAAGAAGAGCAAAAGAGTAGTCAAACTCGAGTCTATGTGAAAAATTTTATCCAAGTATGTAAAAATATGAAAAAAGGTAAAAGGAACATGTGCACCTAATCCATGATGAGTAACAAGGATAGAAAAGATCCTGAAAAATTTGTAGAAGAACAAGTTTTGTGGGTGATCTCATGCCAAGAGTGAGTTTTTTGGGTGATCTCACGCCAAGTGTGAGTTTTTTGGGTGATCTCACACTACAACAGAAGAAGTTTTGGGGAGAAAAGTATGTTCTTATTCTCCATCCCTGACTACTACCCAAATTTATACATTGTTGCAGAAGGTGTGATCCTGATTTGTTCTAGTTTGATCAACTTTGATCCAATTCGATTCAAGTAGTAAATGAAGGTAGAATGCATTCTAATTACTAGAGGATTGTGCTTGTACTGTGAAAACCACTCTGTAAATTACTATGAACCATGTTTATCTAAGAAAGATTATGTAATTATCCCTGGTCATAGGCACCCAGGAAGGATCAGGGGTTCGTACACACTCATGTATGTATCTAGACATTAGCGTATGTGTTGTGTTGAGGACCCAAGTCAAATTCTGGGCCGTTCTTGTGATTTTAGACTATGTTGTTCCTGTATTGTGTAGGTCTAAACTGTAATTGTGTATTGTTGTATGGGGTGATTGATTCACCAAATGTATGCCCCCCCTCATTTGGGGTACATGGGATGTTTCTAGGAGGATGGGGCCCAAAGGAGAGGACTAGAAACTATGCTGAAACTTATACCCTACAAGGGAGAGTGAATCTTCTTAGTAAAAACCAAGGCACATGCAAAAAAAGTGGTTGGAAACATGTGTTAGTGAAAACAAGAAAAAAATGCATATAGAAGACAATATGTAATCTAGAAAAAAAGAAGACAATATAGACAGCAAAAAGTAGGTTTCAAACATGGGACAATGCTCACAATGCCATAAGAAAACCAAGGATGAAGCAGCTAAAATCATACAAGAAATGAACAAACAAGCTATAGGGTAATTCCCGCAAACAATGGCATATAATGGAAAACAATGGAAAATAATGACAAGAGTATCAGACAACCATGGTAGCAAATAATTCATGTGAAGTAAATGTTACACATGAAGCACCCATTAGCATGTGTTAGAAAGATAAAAAGTATGTCAAAGCATATTTGGTCTGATATAAAGTAATGTGCTAGTAAGAATAGGAAGTAGTATAAAATGAAACAATAGCATTTGTAGTGTGTGTACGAAAGTAGATGCCCCCAGGAGCCTCAGTGGGACTAGTAAGAGGTACAGTGCCAAACATCCATGCTACATGTAAGAATCTATAAAAATTCTACAATCACAACTAGAGAACAAGTGAACATGCATGGGTATATGATAAACATAATGACATACGAGATATTTGGCTAACATAGTAAGAAAAGTGTAACATGTGAGTATAAGCAAACAAGAATAATTGCAACCAATATATGTAACATGTTGTGAGTGTGAATGTAATGGAATGCAATGTGAATGTTATAGGAGAAGCATGCCCCCCAAGAATATTTGTATGAGATGAGGTTCATTTATAAATGACCCCTCAGCAAATAAGAATGAACCATAGAACAAGAGTGTGTCATCAGGAAATGGTTTGATAGTGCGTGCTAGAAAGATAGATCAATGAATAATAGAGCATAAAAAGTGTGAATGTGGTGAGTAATGTGAGGTTCATTTCAAATTTAGACCCTCAACAGTTGATTATGAACCATGGAACTAGAGTGCATCATAGGTTAGTGTGATATGTGAGAATGTGATGCTAGAAATATGTGTCGTGAATGTGCCGAGTGTGAAATGTGTAGTATGTATGATGTGAGATTTGTGGATGTAGTATTCCCTCAAGAGTCAAGTGTAAATCTTAGGACAAGATTAAATCGTAGGGTAATGATAATACAAGTGTATCAAGATGTGTAGGATGCATGAGAAAGACTATATGTGAAGCATGGAGTATAATAGTAGAAATGTGAGACATCGAAGTATTTGAGGGTGGGAAGTAAGCATGATGCCCCCCAAGTGTATGATGATGAATATCTATGTGATGACATGAGAGATACCATACCATTTTGGGAGAGTGTTGTTTATTTCATGATAAGAGAGTGAGCCATCACAATGGTAGGAAGAAGCAATAGTAGGATTATGTGATGGTGGCAGAGTTTAAAATGTTTCTTGGCCATCAATAGAAGGAGAACTTGCTTTAACAAAACGAATCGGGAACGGAAGTGGAGTAGGATGGGGAGGAATCTTGAATGGTGGTAACATACGTGGGATTGTTGTAGAAGACTCGAGAGGAAAATAAGATGGATTGATATTGAGAGGAAATTGCTTGGATGATTCTTGACTTTCTATAGAATGAACATTAGTAATGATGGCATGATGCTCATGAGACATAAATGAATCAAATTTAGTAACCCATTCAGATTTAGTAATTAGAGATGGGAATGTATTAGAATGTTGTGCAGCAAATGAGATAAAAACCTGATACTCAAGGTGTTTGATTATTCATTGTAAAGTATAGCATGCCATTATTGGAGAGTGTTGTTTATGTCATGATAAGAGAGTGAGCTAGCACAATGGTAGGTAGAAGCAATAGTAAGACCATGTGATGGTGGCAAAGTTTGAAATTTTTCCTACCCATTAGTGGAAGGAGCAATTACTTTGACAAAATGAATCGAGAATGAAAGTGGATTAGGATGGGGAGGAACCTTGAATGGTGGTAGCTTATGTGGGATTGTTGTATAAGACTCAAGAGGAGAAGAGGATGGACTGATATTGAGAGGAAGTTTCTTATGTGGTTCTCTAATTTCTGTAGAAGGAACATTAGTAACAATGGCATGATGTTCGTGAGACATAGATGAAGTAGATTTAAGAACCCTGTGAGATTTAGCAATTGGAGATGGGCATGTATTATAATATTGTGTAGAAAATCAGATAAAACCTGGCACTCAAGGTACATGATTCTTTGTTATAAATCATAGCAATCATTTTCATTATGTCCATTGATTCAATGATAATTGCAATATGGATGACCTTGATATTTTGTAAGCCGATAAGGAGGATAGTAATGAGTAGATGGAAAGCTGAGAAATTGATGAGTAAGGAGTTGAGGAAGAATATCATATTGCTTTGTATTATGATCAAACTTTAGAAGCGTAGGGAGTGGTAAGACTTGGGGTTCACTGATATAAATACATGTAAAAGACATAAAATGAGGATGAGAAGAAGAACTAGCATGAGCCTGAGAAGTGTCTTTAATAAGCTGGATTTCAGATTAAAGAGATGTAATAGTGGGTTCCATAGCCTAAAATTTATCTTGAAATAAAGAACGTAAATCTTGAATAGACTTGTAGATTGATTGATTGGCATTATAACTAATAGAGTCATCAGAGAGACGATTGAAGATGACACTAATTTATGAAGGCAACATGTTGATAGGGAGATGCATAGTGTCTAGGGTTTTGTGGAAAGCATCTTTACAAGCCATGTGCATTTGAATAATTGGAAGCAAGGATATTTGAGAGACCTTATAAGCCATGAGAGAAGAAAAATGAGGATCCAAGAGTGTTTGAATCTTTTTGAGTTCACCAAATGATTTGATAAATATCACAATTTGTGAAATATTAATTACAGAGTCATAAGGCGATAAAAAAAAATGAAGTACAGATATGACACAAATAATAAGCAAAAAAATATGACACCCTATGTGTAAGAGAGAGGAATAGATGAATTTGTTGATTTCACAATAGATCCTAAAGTATGTTGGGCTAGAAAATTGTTGAACATGAGGAATCTGTCACAACCACACTCATAAAATTAGAGGATTGACGGATGTTCCTAGACTGGGGCACGTAGACTGGGTTAGGGGTGCCTAGGCACCAAAGTCTACTTCTGGGTGCATGTGATTGTAAAAATTATCAAAATAGGAATTTTCATGTGTCACAAGGTGTTCGTTGACCTTTTTTTTTAATTTCCTATATATGGCACTATGCCCGCAGAATTTTCTTGTAACCTTCAAAACAAATGATCTCCTGTAAAACCCGAAAAAATGCATCAAATCCTAAAAAGAAAAACATGCAAATGGGGAGTCAGACTGACCCCGGCGGTCACATGATAGAGTGAACTTATGACTTAGCACTACACTACATCTCATAATCCATGTAGTTTTGTGTGCGTGTGTGTAGAATTGTGCCCTAGGTGGCTCTTGTGAAAGATGCACCGAATATAGAACAACGTCTAGATGTAGCAATGTAGATAGATGTGTGGTTGTAAAAATGACCTTCCCCTCCTATGAAGTGTATGCAAAAAATGCATTCCCTTTTCCCTTGAATGATAGCTAAATGGATGCTTTGATGCTCTTAAAATGCCTTTGGATGCAACCTTAGGTGATGATAGTAGATGCTTAGAGCTTGGTCCTTTATTATGGTCACATAGTATTGTATCTATATGATTCTCTTAGTTTAATTTTACAATTGAAAACTTGAAGGCCAACCCATAAGAAAAGAATATGCTTTAAAGATAAAAGAATCCTACAGAGAATGAGTAAATTATAAAGAGGTTGGGGGGGGGGCAGAAGGATGAGGGTGCCTGGGTGTTGTCGTCATGTCTGTGCACTAGTGTCTAGAGTCATGAAAGATAAAGAAATTAAGTTTAGATTGTGTTGTAGGGCGTAGAAGGCCAAATATAAAATAATAAACATAGATAAAAGGCCCAAGATAGTTGTTATTGTTGGTTTTCTTGTTTAGGAATCGTATGAATAGTGGTATGTGATTAGGACCTAGAAATATACCCAAGTGCGTCATTTAGTGTCTACATTTTACCCCACTTTATGTTGTTGAGTGAATACTCGATAACATAAAGTGGATAAGAGATGTGTACCTAATAACCATGTAGAATGTGATGGTGAAAGCGTGCCAAAGAGACAAGTGAAAACGTGGAGTAATGAAAATGAAGCATGAAATCTAAGAAAGAGGAAGTGACTCTAGGGGTGAAAGCGTAGGTGTTATGTCACGTTGTACCTATTGTCATTGTCGCTTGATGTGTTCAATGATGTGACTGCTACTTCTCATAAGGATGAGCCTGTAAAAAATAAGAGTAAAAGAATAGTCAAATTCATGTATATGTGATAAATTTTATCCGAGTATGTAAAAATGAGAAAAAGGTAAAAGGAACATGTGCACCTTATCCGTGATGAGTAAAAAGGATAGAAAAGATCCTGAAAATGTTGTAAAAGAACAATTTTTTTGGGTGATCTCACACAAAGAGTGAATTTTTTTGGGCGATCTCACGCCAAGTACGAGTTTTTTAGGTGATCTCACGCCACGGCAAAAGAAATGTTGGGGAGAAAGTTCTGTTGTTATTCTCCATCCCTGACTACTTCTTGAATTTATATACTATTATAGATGGTGTGATCCTACTTTGTTCTAGTTCAATCAAGTTCAATCCAGTTTGATCTAAGTAGTAAATAAAGGTAGAATGTATTCTGATTACTGAAGGATTGTGTCGGTACTGTGAAAAAAAATTTATAAACTATTGTGAACCATGATGATCTGAGAAATATTTTGTAATTACCCCAGGTTATAGGTACTTAGGAAGGGTCAAGGGTTCCCACGTACTCATGTTTATATCCAGGCACTGGCGTATGTACTATGTTGAGGACCCAAGTCAAATTTTAGGTCATTACTATGATTGTAGACTGTTTTTCTTGTACTGTGTAGGTCTAAACTATAGTTGTGTAATGTTGTATGGGGAGATTGATTCACCCAATGTATGCCCCCCTCATTTGGGGAGCATGTGATGTCTCTAGGAGGATGCATCCCAAATTAGAAGACCAAATATTGTGTTGAAACTGATATTCTATAGGGAGAGGGAATGTACTTGGTAAAAACCAAGGCACACGTAAACAAAGTGGATAGAAAAATGTGTTACTGCAAACAAGACAAAAATGAATATAGAAGACAATATGTAATCTAGAAAACAAGAAGACAATGTAGACCCCAAAAAGTGTGTTTTAAACATGTGACACCACTCATGATGTCACATGATAATCAGGGCCAAAGCGGCCAAAAGCATACAAGCAGTGAACATGCAAGACATAGGGTAAATCCCCCAATCAATGGCATACAATGACAAACAGTGATAAGAAAATTATTAGACAACCATGGTAGAAAATAGTTCATGCAAAGAAAATGTTTCACATGAAGCACCCATTAGCATGTTAGAAAGATAAAAAGTATGTCAAAGCGTGTTTGGTCCGATATAAAGTAATGGGATAGTAAGAATTGGAAGTAGTATAAATGAAAAAATAACATTTATAGTTTGTGTACAAAAGTAGATGCCCCCAGGAGCCTCAGTGGCACTAGTAAGAGGTAAAATTCCAAGCATTCATGTTGTATGTAAGAGTCGGTAGAAATTCTACATTCACAACTAGAGAAGAAGTGAACAAGTATGTGTATATGATAAAGATAATGACATACGAGATATCTGACTAACGTAGTAAGCAAATTGTAACATGTGAGTATAAGCAAACAAGAATAATTGCAGCCAATATATGCAACATGTTGTGAGTGTGAATGGAATGGAGTGCAATTTGAATGTGATCGGAGCAACATGCCCCCTGAGTGGATGTGTATGAGATGAGGTTCATTTGTAAGTGACCCCTCAGCAATCAAGAATGAATCATAGAACAAGAGTGTGTCATTAGGAAATGGTTAGATAGTACGCACTAGAAAGATAGATGAATGAAGAATAGAGCGTAAATAGTGTGAATGTGGTGATTAATATGAGGTTCATTTCAGATTTATACCCTCAGTAGTCGATTATGAACTATGGAACTACAGTGTGTCATAAGGTAGAGTGATATGAAAGAATGTGATGCTAGAAATATGTATCATGAATGTGTCGAGTGTGAAATGTGTAGTATGTATTATGTGAGGTTCATAGATGTAGTATGACCTCAACAGTCAAGTGTAAACCTTAGGATAAGAGTGCATCATAGGGTAATGATGATACAAGTGTATCAAGATGTGTAAGATGCATGAGAAAGAATATATGTGAAGCACAAAGCACAATAGTAAAAATGTGAGAGACCATAGGATGTGAGGGTGGGAAGTAAGTGTGATGCCCCCTAAGTGTATGATTATGAATATCTATGTGATGACATGAGAGACACCATGCCATTGTGGTAGAGCGTTGCCTATGTCATGATAAGAGAATGAGTCAGCACAATGGTAGGTAGAAACAACATTAAGACCATGCAATGGTGGTGGAGTTTGAAATGTGTCTCAGCCATCAGTAGAAGGATCATTTGCTTTAACAAAATGAATCAAAAATGGATGTGGATTAGGATGGGGAGGAATCTTGAATTTTAGTAGCTTATATGAGATTGTTGTAGAAGACTCGATTGTAGAAGAGGATGGAATGATATTGAGAGGAAGGTGCTTAAGTGACTCTTGAATTTCCATAGATTGAACATTAGTAACGATGGCATAATACTCATGAGACATAGATGCATCAGATTTATGAGCTTGGTGAGATTTAGCAATAGGATATGAACATGTATTAGAATTTTATGTAGAGAATGAGATAAAACCTTAATGCTCAAGGTGTTTGATTCTTCATTATAAATCATAGCAAGCATTTCCATTATGTCCATTGATTTGATGATAATTGCAATATGGACGGCCTTAATTTTTTTCAATCCGATAAGGAGGATATCAATGAGTAGATGGAAAAGTGAATGATTGATGAGTAAGGAGTTGAGGAAGAATATTATATTGCTTGGTATTGTGATCAAACTTTAAGTCGTAGGGAGTAGTAGGACTTGGGGTTCACTGATATGAGTACATGTAGAAGACATAAAATGAGGATGAGAAAAAGAACTATCGTGATCTTGAGAAGAGCCTTAAGATGTTGGATTTCAGATTGAAGAGATGTAATCATGGATTCCATAGCCTGAAATTTATCTTGAAATAAAGAATGTAAAGCTTGAATAGACTAACATATTGATTTATTGGCATTAGAACTAATAGAGGCATCAGAGAGATGATTGAATATGGAACTTATTTATGAAGGCAACAAGTAGATAGGGAGATACATGGTGTCTAGGGTTTTGTGGAGAGCATCTTTACAAAATGGGTGCATTTCAAGAAATTGAAGCAAGGAGACTTGAGAAACCTTATAAGCCATGAGTGATTATGATAAAATGTAATATCCTAGCCTAATCTAATGCAAGTTTACAGTAAATAAATAAACAATCGAATAACTGAAATACACCCAAACAAGTTAAGCAATGAAATATGAAACCCTAATGTGAAAAGAGGGTTAGGAGAGCCTTGGTTTATTCAAAGATGTCACGGAACTGTCTCGGAATGGAGACCAGCTAAATAGGAGGAGGAAATTTTAGCATAGGAGCTTGAGAAAATATAGATCTGGAGAATTTTACTGGACTTCGGCACCTATGGAAGGATAGGAGCGCCCATGGGTGCCCTGGTCTAAATTTTGGGTACCCTGGTCTGTATAGATGGTCAAAATCCTAAATTTTCATGGTTGTAAGATATTTACACTCCTTCACTTCTTTTCACGTGTATGTTGTTGTACTTCATTATATGTCGTTGTAAACTTGCAATGGAATAATCACCTACAAGACCCCAAGCCAAACATCAAAACCCTAAAAATGAAAGATGCATATGAATGGGTTGGACTATCCTCAGCTGCTAAATTGATGGACTAATCACTGAGCGCTACACTACATCTCAAACTCAATGTAGTTCTAGGTGTGTGTGTAATTTATCCCTAGGTTGCTCTTATGTCAGTCACACTTTGTGAAGTAACGAGCAAGTAACTAGATGTAGAATGTAATAAATGTGTGCATGGAAATAATAGACTCCCCTTGTATTAAGTGTGATGTAGATGAACCAACCTTTGTGCCTTGTGATGGAGCTATATGGATGTAAATGTAGTTATAGGTGCTTGTGATGGATGTAAACTTAAGTGGTGATAGCTAGTGCTTAGTTCTTGGTCCCTGATTATGATCACATAACTTTATATTTATATGATTCCTTCGCTTGAATTTCATAACTAATCCTGAAAAGGATGACTGCTAAAAATATAATATGCTCGAATGGATAGAAAAGACCCAAAAAGTGAGAGTAAATTGTAACAAGGAGAGGGGCACCCATAGGGGATGAGGGCATCTGGCACTGGCATCTTGGTTGTCCGCTCTAGTACATAAAAGGTAAAATTGAAGTATGAAAAGATAGATTGTGCTAATAAAGGTGAAATACCAAAAGTAAACAATGGAAAGCAACAAAATATGGCCAAAGACATGGGTTAATCAATACTCTTCTTGCTTAGGAACCATGCAAATAGTAGTATGTGATCGAGATTAAACAATGACTCAAAATGTGTTTTTTTGTGTCTACATTTGCCCCCACTTTATGTTGGTGAGCAGAATGCTTGGTAACATAAAGTAGATAGAGATGTGTACCTGATATCCATGTAGATTGATGTAGAAAGCGTTTCGAAGGACTAGACAAAGCGTGGAGTGATAAAAATATGGAGCATGGAGACTAAAGATGCAAAAAGTGTAAAAAGCTAATGAGAGTGAACCTAGGGTGAAATCGCGTGTATAAATGCTAATGTGTGTGATGTAGCTGCATGTTAGTATTGATGTGTATAATGTACCCATTATGTGTGATGTTGAATATTTTCTTCCCATACGGATGGACTTGTAAAAGAGAAGATGATCAGTAGTCAAATATACATGTATATGTGTCAAAATGTGTGTAAAGACACATGTATGTATGTAAAAAATCATGTAGTGAAAGTATAAAAATGAAAAAAAAACATGTGCACCTAATCCATGGTGAGAGAAAGAGTGTAGAAAGGATCATGTCGATGAAGTGCAATTTATTTGGGCGATCTCACACCACTAGCCAAAGAAGTGTAGGGAGGAAAATCTGATTTATCCTCCAACCTGTAACCGCTTCTCGAAATTGAAGAGATCTTTGTACTATCTGGTATTTTTGGCGACCTGGCGCCACTGGCCGAAGTAGTGTAGAGAGGAATATCAGTTTTATCCTCTAAACTATAACTTCTCCTCAAAATGCTAAGGACAATCTACCCTGTAAAATTCATTGTGTATGGAGTTTTGTAGATTGTTTTGAACCCACTCGTTGTGTGATATGCACCCAATTATAGGCGCTCCAATTAAGGTCATTGTGTCATGGAACCAAGTCTGATTCTAGGCCCCAAAATCTAAAAATTGTACTGTAAAAGTACTATGTTGTGTAGTTTCTGTAAACCCAAATGATGCCCCCCTCTTTAGGTTTATGCATGTGACATGGATTAGTAGCATGAGGATGTGGCCCCAAAAGAGGAACAGACCATTGTAACTAAAATTGTTACCTGCATAGGGGGAGTAGCGGATGTGCTTGGTACAAACCAAGGCATATGAAAATAGGTGGTTAGGAAACAAGTGTTAGTACTGAACAAACATGCATGTATACTAGAGAAGTGTAAACTGAGGTAGACAATGTGTAAGTAGATAGTGTAAACACCCAAGAAGACAATGATAGACCATGCAAAACATTGGTGGAAAAACATGGGACACCACTCATGAGTGTCTCAAAACAATCAAGGCCGTAGTGAAGCCAAATACATACAAGTGTGCACACAAGACAAAGGGAAAATCCCGCATACAATAGGCAAACCATGAAAAACAAGTACAAGTAATGTAACAGATAACCATGGAAACAAGTAGCCCTGCAAAACAAATGTTACACATGAAAGCACCCGTTAGCATGTTAGAAAGATAAAATGTATGTAAAAGTGTGTGTAAACTGAATAAAGTAGTGTATTATGAACAAAAATTAAATAATAACACCTGTAGTATGCTATGAATGGATGCCCCCAGGAACCATTGTGAGACTGGTGTTAAGCATCCATGTTGAGTGTAATGTACTTGTAGCAGTATGCAATCACAACTCAGAAAGAAAGTGAGACGTGCATGTGTGTATGATAAATAAAATGACATACAAGATATATCTATATAGCATGTGTAATAAAGATGAAAATGTATGAGTAAATTTAAGCAAGAGTAAATACAACCAAGATATGTAATATGTCGTGGATGGATGGAATGGAATGCAAAGTGAATGATAGGAGTCCACATGCCCCCTAAGTGAATTGAATTATATCCAGTGAGGTTCATTTGTTTATGCCCCCTCAGCAGTCAATAATAAACAATAAATGAGAGCGTGTCATTAGGAAATAGTCAAACTTTGTGTTGTGTGTAGTGTGATGTGATGAGTATGTAGTGATGATGTGTGACATAGTGATAAAGTGTGAGAATGTGTGATGATTTAGCCTAAAGCGTATATCACTATAAGGATGATAGAAGGAAGTGATGATATAACCTATAGCGTATATCACTAACCTAGGAATGATCGCTTGAGAAGATAGGTTGAATGGTTGAATGATGCTGAAAGTGATGTGGTCAATTTGTGATGTATACCCTCAATAGTACAGTATAGATCACTGAGACCTAGAGTGCATCATCACGAAGTGAGCGTAACGCGTAAAATTAGATATGTAAATGTGTGAGATTGGTGTAGGTCCAGGTGTCAGTTTGTATACCCTGCAAGAGTCCAGTATAGGACTGTAATGCAAGACTATGTAGATGCATCATCAGGTAGTAGATGATGTACGAAACATAATATATGTAGGATGTAAGATGAGTAAAATGTAGGATTGAAGATGCATGATGTGTAGTGTCAATTGTGTAGCATGTGAGGTTCATGTGTATAATATGGCCTCAATAGTCAAGTCTGAACAGAAGAAAAAGAGTGTGTCATAGGGTAATGTCAATGTAGATGTGCACTAATATGTATGAGTAAGATGAGTATAAGACACATGTGGAAGCTAGAGGGATATAGATGCAATGCCCTTAAGCATGTAATGGTGAGTGCACTATCCTATGTAAGATGAAAAGGATGACGGTTCGTTACTCGATGATTTTGGTGATGAAAGCATTGTGTAATCATACTCTAAGAGTGCGTGGTATAGTGAGATAAACACTTTGTAGGTGAGTGAATCCCTCATATGCATGTGAGGCGATGGATATATTATGTATACTGCAAGTGTAAAAAATGTGTGGGAGATGGAGACCTATGTGTAGCAGAATGTATATGGTGATGATCAAGATGTATGAGTAAAGATGAGTATCAGAAACATGTGGAAGCTAGGGAGATATAGATGTAATGCCCCTCCTAAGAGTGTAATGGTGAGTGCACTATCCTATTAAAGAAAAATATGATAGTTCGCTACTCGATGATTTTGGTGATGAAAGTTTGTGATCATACTCTAGGAGTGGTGGTATAACTGATAAACACTACACAGGTGAGTGAAGCATATATGCATGTGAGGGATGAATATATGATGTATACCACGGTGTCACAAAAATGTGTAAGGAGATGGATACCTATGTGTAGGAGAATGCGTGATGGTGATGGAAATGCCTACATGGAATAAAGATGAGGTGGTGATTTGCACCTAGATGCAGTTAATTGTCCTAGGAATGGGCATATATTTCTTTGTTGGACTAGAAGAATGATGAAATCATGCATAGACTGGTATGTGGGTCAGGTGAACTAGGAGAAAATGGTGCTTTAGGATTCTATGAGTTGTGGTGTACTAGATGAAGTAGAGGATGCATTGATAAATGCGGGAGGAGAATGCGACCATGGGGTAGATGGAGTTACACCATCAATAGAAATTACTTGATTTTTGTGAATGAATTTGAGATGCAAATGATTCATGGAGATGTTGGATTTAGACCTATCAGATTCAATTAAGACCTAAGACCATGTCACACCTACCAATTACTTTTCCGATAAGGAAAGTTACAAGCATAGTGAGAGGACCAATCGTAACATGGAGTTTGAATAACGCCATATGAACTATTCATCGAGTATGAAATTTGTCGATAGCGGATATCCAACCAGTGATGAGAAGTGGAATAGAACATGTGACTGGATGGGCCATGATGGATCAATATTGGTATTATTGATAGGGATTGATCTAATAGATGCACTAATGTATAGGTGATTAGAAGAAAATGTCGCATGATAATCATGATTAGAGAAAGAAATGATTGGAGGAGACATCTATGTATTAGCAATTAAGAAATCAAGAGTCCTTGATGCAGGAGGGGACACTGCGTGATAGAACATAATTATTCGAGGATTCAGCAACTTTTGTGTCATTCTTTGGTAGAGTATTGTTAAATATTTTGAGATTATGATTTTCATTGAATAGGTGCAAAAACCATGGAGGTTGTGGAAGCTCAATTTTACCATCATGTAGATTAGGTCCCTAAATGAGAATGCGAGAGATTGAAAAAATGATCTGGTGAAATTCCCTATGCACTGATGTTAATTCGTAATTACAATATTCTTCATTGTAATGATTCACTCTTTTGGTCTGAGATGGATCTAATTGAATTGGATGAGGAAGCGTGATGAGGTTACTATCGATAAGTTGTGGTAGTATGAATATGTGGGGGATAGTGAACTTAGTGAATGTGTGTCGAGGCGGTTGCAACTGAAGCTCTTTAGTGGTGGATACCGCATCGACCGTAATTTATGTATCGGTTGGTTTGGTCATTGAAGGTTTGAATGTTAACTTGCCTTGAAAACATGTAGAAGATGATGTGTGTTCCTAGTATTTGAGCTTCCCGATGGATAAAAGCTTGGTTTCATGAAGCTTAATAATATGACATATTTGGTCAAATAAGGGAGATGTCTCGAAGAGAATGCTTTCCTAAAGAGGTGGTAATAGACTCTAAATGAACAAATCCTGAAGCTGAGATTCCGTAAGCACATTTTAAATCTTAGCTAAGTTGTTTTTGTATCATAATACATAGTCCATTAAGTCTTTGTTAGATCATTTCTTAAGTTATGTGAGTTGAGCATAAGAGATCTTAGAGCCAATATTGATAGAGAAGTGAGTGAGAAACGAATCAGCCATATCCGTGAAAGATGTTACCGAGTGGACCAGTAGGTCATCGAACCATAGCATCGCATACTCTTTGAGACTACAAGGACAAAGATTTGCTAGGAGTGTGTGATCATCCGCATAATCAAGACATGCTACATGAAAAGCTTGAAGATGCTCTTGTGGGTCATCATGGCCTTTGAAGATGGGAAATTTATAAGAGTTGAAGTTTGGTCGTAGCAGATATATGGAAATGGTGGGCATAAAAGGAGTATGAAGAAGTGAATCGGCGTCAAGATATGGAGATACACGAGAAGTGGTGAGTTCTAGTTGGTGAATTTGCGTATACAAGTCCTGATATAAAGAATTTAAATCAGGAGTATTTGAAGAGGAACCAAGTTGTACATTAAAAGTATTGGGTAGAGTGATGGGAGTGGTAGTGGTAGGAATAGATACTGAAGCAAGAGGTTGAGTGGATACCATGGGAGCTGAAGAGTAACAATAGGTGGAGTTGTGGTGACATCATGATTATTTTTAGCAATGACTAAAGCATGCAGAATATGCAGAAGATGGGTGGGATTATTACGAAAATCTTATAAAAAATCAGTAAGTGTGTTCAATTATTCTTAATCAACATTAGTATCCTCATCATATGACTTCTCAGTATCAAATGCTTCTATTTCATGAAGAGGAACATTGTGAGAGTTAGCAAAGGGATTGTCAGTTGTGGCCATTGATGCAAATTCCTCAATTATAGATTTAGAAACCCTACGGGAGAATAGAGGAAGCTCAAGATGCTCTAGAGAAATTAACCACTACATGTGATGGGCATAAGAAAAAAACCTTAGAAATAATTTGGATTCGAGCGTCAAGTTCACCAAAATGATTATACTAAAATATAATATCCTAGCCTAATCTAATCTAATGCAAGTTTACAGTAAATAAATAAGCAGTGGAATAACTGAAATACACCCAAACAAGCTAAGGAATGAAATATGAAACCCAAATGTGCAAAAAGGGTTAGGATATCCTTAGTTGATTCAAAGATGTTGTAGGACTATTGTCACAGTGAGACCAGACTGAACATAGGATGAGGAAATTATCACACATGAGCTTGAGAAAATGCAGATCTATGAGTGATTTGGCTAGATTGGGGTGCCTGGAAAAGGGATAAGGGCGCCTGGGGTGCCCTGGTCTAAATATTTGGAGCCCTCATCTGTGTACAGATATGGTCAAAAGCCAAAAATTTCACAAATGTCACCAGATGATGCAAAACTTCACTTCTTGTCGCGTGTATGTTGCACTTAGCTTGTTGATAAGTCACTATAAACTTACAATAAAGAATCACCTACAAAACTCTAAACCAAGCATCAAAACCCTAAAAAAGGAAAGATGCATATGATGGGGTCAGACTATCCTCAACATCCAAATTGATGGACTTATCACTCGGTGTTGCACTACATCTCAGACCCAATGTAGTTCTAGGTGTGTGTGTGTGTGTTGTTGTGTGTAGGTTGTGTCCCTATGTGCTCTTTTTCACACATTTTTGTGAAGTAGCAAGCAAGTAACTAGATGTAGAATGCAAAAAATTTGTACATGGAAACAATAGACTCCCCTCCTATGAAGTGTGATTTAGATGAAGCAGCCATTGTGCCTTGTGATGGAGCTAGATGGATGTGAATGTAGCTATAGATTCCTTTGATGGATGCAACCTTAGGTGGTGATAACTAGTGCTTAGTGTTTGGTCCCTTATTATGATCACATAACTTTATATTTATATGATTCCTTCACTTGAATTTTGTAATTAACCCTGAAAAGGATGGTTAACAAAAATATAAGATGTTGAAATGGATAGAAAGGACCCAAAAATTGAGAGTAAAGTGTAAAGAGGAAATGGGCTCCTAAAGGGGACGAGGGTGCCTAGCATTGGTGTCCTAGTTGGGCGCTCCAGTCTAGAAAAGATAAAACTAAAGTATGAAAAGACAAATTGGGCCAATAAAGGTGTAAGACTGAAAATAGCAATGAAAAGTAATAAATTATGACCAAAGACATGGGTTAATCAGTACTCTTCTTGCTTAGGAACCATGTGAATAGTAGTATGTGATTGAGACTAAATAATGACTAAAAGTGCATGATTTTGTGTCTACAATGAGAGAATAAAAATGAGGATCCAAGAGTGTCTGAATCACGTCAGGTTCACCAAATGATTTAACAAATACTGAAATTTGTGAAATCCTAACTATAGATTCACAGTGCAATAATAAGTAATGAAGTACAAATATGACACAAGTAATAAGCCAAAAAAATATGAAATCCTAGGTGCAAGAGAGGAATATATGACTTATTTGATCTCACAATAGATCCCGAAGTATGTTGGGCTAGAAAATTGTTGAAAATGAGAAGGAATTTGTCGCAACCGCACTCAGAAAATTAGAGGATTGTCGAATATGTGTGGACTGGGGCACCTGGACTATGTCAGGGGTTCCTAGGCATCAGAGTCTACTTCTGGGTGCCCATGACTACAAAAATGGTCAAAATTTGAATTTTCTTGTGTCGCAAGGTGTTCTCTGACCTTCTTTTTTGATCACCTATATGTCGCATTATGCCCGCAGAATTTACCTGTAACCTGTAAAAAAAATGATCTCCATCAAAACCCAAAAACATATCAAATCCTAAAAAGAAAAAGATGCAAATTGGGAATTGGACTGACCCTAGTGGTCACCTGACAGAGTGAACTTATGACCGATTGTTACACTACAACTACATCTTAAACTCCATGTAGTTATGTGTGTGTGTAGAATCGTGCCTTAGGTGGCTCTTGTGCAAGATGCACTGAATAGAGAGCAATAACTAGATGTATAAATGTAGATAGATGTGTAAGTGTCAAAATGAAATTCCCCTCCTATGAAGTGTATTTAGAAAATGTAGTCCCTTGAATGATAGGTAGATAGATGCTTTGATGCTCTTAGAATGCCTTTGATGCAACCTTAGGTGATGATAGTAGATGCTTAGAGCTTGGTCCTTTATTATGGTCACATAGTTGTGTGTTTATATGATTCCCTTGGTTGAATTTCATAATTGACAACTGGAAGGTTGACCCATAAGAAAAAAAGATGCGAAAGAAATAGAAGAATCCCAAAGAGAGGGAGTAAAGTTTAAAAAGGTCAAGGCACCCAGAAGGATGAGGGCACCTGGGCATTGCCATCCTGTTTGAGTGCTGGTGTCTAGAGTCATGAAATATAAAGTAATTAATTTCATATTGTGATATAGGGTGTAGGACAAATAGAAAATAAGAAACGTAGACAAAAGGCCCTAGATAGTTGTTAATTGCTAGTTTTCTCGCTTAGGAATCATATGAATAGTTGTATGTGATTAGGACCTAAAAATATACCCAAGTGTGTGATTTAGTGTCTACATTTTCCCACAATTTATGTTGTTGAGTGAATACTCGATAACATAAAGTAGATAAGAGATGTTTACCTAATAACTATGTAGAATGTGATAGTGAAAGCGTGTCGAAGAGACAAATTAAAATGTGGAGTGATGAAAATGAAGCGTGAAAGCTAAGAAAGAGGAAGTGACCCTAAGGGTGGAAGCATATGTGTTATGTTGTGTTGTACCTGTTATCATTGTCGTTTGATGTGTTCAATGATGTGACTATTTCTTCTCATAAGGACAGACTTTTAAAAGAAGAGAAAATGAGTAGTCAAAGTTGTGTATATGTGAAAAATTTGATCCAAGTATGTAAAATTTATGTAAAAATGTGAAAAAGAAGTAAAAGGAACATGTGCACCCGATCCGTGATGAGTAAAAAGGATAGAAAAGATCTTGAAAATGTTGTAGAAGAATGGATTTTTTGGGTGATCTCACACCACGACAGAAGAAGTGTTGGGGAGAAAGATTTGTTGTTATTCTCCATCCTCGACTGCTTCCTAAATTTATACTTTAATACAAATGGTGTGATCCTGCTTTGTTCTAGTTCGATCAAGTTTGATCTAAGTAGTAAATGAAGGTAGAATGAATTTCTATTGTTGGAGGATTGTGCATGTACTGTGAAAAATGCTCTATAAACTACTATGAACCATGTTGATCTCAGAAAGATTTGGTAACTTCCCCTGGTCATAGGTTCCTAGGAAGGTTTAGGGGCGCTCATGTTTGTATCTGGGCATTGGCATCTATGGTGTGCTTAATATCCATGTTAGATTATGGGCCATTCCTATGACTGTAGACTGTGTTATTCCTATATTGTGTAAGTCTAAACTGTATTTGTGTACTATTGTATGGGGTAACTGATTCACCCAATGTATGCCCCACCTCATTTGGGGTGCATGCAATGTCACGAGGAGGATGTTTCCCAAAGGAGAGGACTAGAAACTATGTTGAAACTGATACCCTGCAGGGGAGAGGGAATGTGCTTAGTAAAAACTAAGGCACTTGCAAACAAAGTGGCTAGAAACATGTGTTATTGCAAACAAGACAAAAATGCATATAGAAGACAATATGTAATCTAGCAAACAAGAAGACAATGTAGACCATAAAAAGTGGGTTTCAAACATGGGACATCACTCAAAATGTCGCAAGACAATCAGGGCCAAAGAATCCAAAAGCATACAAGAAATAAACAAACAAGCCATAGGGTAAAGCTCGTAAATGATGGCATACAATGGAAAATAATGGCAAACAGTGACAAGTAAAGTATTAAAAAACCATGGTATTAAATAGTTCCTGCAAAGAAAATGTTGCACATGCAGCACCCATTAGTATGTTAGAAAGATAAAAAACATGTCAAAGTGTATCTAGTATGATATAAATTAATTTTCTAGTAAGAATAGGAAATAGTATAAAATGAAACAATAACATCTGTAGTGTGTGTACAAAATTAGATGCCCCCAAGAGCCTCAGTGGGTCTAGTAAGAGGTATAGTACAAAACATCCATGTTGCATGTAAGAATCTATAGAAAGTATTCATTCACAACTAGAGAACAAGTGAGCACGCATGTGTATATGATAAAGATAATGACATACAAGATATCCGGATAACATAGTAAGAAAAGTGTAACATGTGAGTATAAGAAAATAAGAATGATTGCAACCAAGATATACAACATGATGCGAGTGTGAATGAAATGGAATGTAATGTGAACATGATAGGAGCAGTGTGCCTCCCGAGTGAATTTTTATGAGATGAGGTTCATTTATAAAGGACCCCTCAGTAGTCAAGAATGAACCATAGAATAAGAGTGTGTCATCTGGAAATGGTTTGATAGTGCGTGCTCAAAAGATAGATCAATGAAGCATAGAGTGTAAAGAGTTTGAATGTGGTGAGTAATGTGAGGTTCATTTCATATTTAGACCATTAAGAGTCTATTATGAACCGTGGAACTAAATTTCATCATAGGGTAGTGTGATATGTGAGAATGTGATGCTAGAAAGATGTATCGTGAATGTGTCAAGTGTGAAATGTGTAGTATGTATGATGTCAGGTTTGTGGATGTACTATACCCTCAAGAGTCAAGTGTAAAATTTATGACAAGAGTGTGTCATAGGGTAATGATGATACAAGCATATCAAGATGTGTAAGATGCATGAGAAAGACAATATGTGAAGCACAGATCATAATAGTAGAAATGCGAGACACCTGAGGATGTGAGGGTGCGAAGTAAGCATGATACCCCCAAGTGTATGATGATGAAGATCTATGTGATTACTTGAGAGATACCATGCCATTGTGGGAGAGCATTATATGTGTCATGATAAGAGACTGATCTAGCACAATGGTAGAAAGAATCTATAGTAATACCATGTGATAGTGGTGGAGTTTGAAATTTGTCTTGGCCATCAGTATAGGGAGAAGTTGCTTTGAAAAAATGAATCGGGAATGAAATTGAAGTAGGATGGGGAGGAATATTGAATGGTGTTAGCTTATGTGGGATTTTTGTAGAAGACTCGAGAGGAGAAGAGGATGGACTGATATTGAGAGGAAGTTGCTTAGGAAACTCTTGACTTTCCATAGAAGGAACATTAGTAACAATGGCATGATGCTCATGAGACATAGATTAATTAGATTTAGGAACCCATTGAGATTTAGAAATTAGAGATGGGCATGTATTATAATGTTCTGCAGAAAATGAGATAAAACCCATACACTCAATGTGTTTGATTCTTCATTGTAAAGCATAGCAATCATTGTCATTATGTCCATTGATTTAATGATAATTTCAATATGGACAACCTTGATATTTTGCAAGCCGATAATGAGGATAGCAATAAGTAGATGGAAAGCTTAGAAATTGACGAGTAAGGAGTTGAGGAAGAATATCATGTTGTTTAGTATTATGATCAAACTTTATAGGCACAGTGAGTGGTAATACTTGGGGTTTAATGATATGAGCACATGTAGAAGACATAAAATGAGGATTATAAGAACTAGCATGAGCCTAAGAAGCGTCCTTAAGATGTTGGATTTCAGATTGAAGAGATGTAATCGTGGATTCCATAGCCTGAAATTTATCTTAAAATAAAGAATGTAAAGCTTGAATAGATTTATAGATTGATTGATTTATTGGCATTAGAACTAATAGAGGCATCAGAGAGACAGTTGAAGATGGCACTGATTTGTTAAGGCGACATGTTGATAGGGAAATACATAATGTCTAGGGTTTTGTGGAGAGTTCTTTACAAGTTGGGTGCATTTGAAGCAATTGAAGCAAGGAGACTTGAGAGACCATATGAGCCATGAAAGAAGAAAAATGAGGATCTAAGAGTGTTTAAATTACATTGGGTTCACCAAATGATTTAACAAATATTGAAATTTGTGAAATCCTAATTGCATAGTCACAATACAATAATAAGAAATGAAGTATAGATATGACACAATTAATAAGCCAAATAAATATTAAACCTTAGTTGTAAGAGAGAGAAAAATATGACTTAGCTGATTTCACAATTGATCTCAAAGTATGTTTGTAGCATTTATAATGTCTGTAATATATATATAATATCTATAAAGATATGATAAATTTCATACTTTCAGTTTGTGCGCTTTGAGTTGGTATCAGATCGATCTATTCTATGTACATCTAATTAATCTATAAATAAAGTATTTCTATTTTGCTTCTGATCTTATCTCTCTTTATATGGTTGTGTTTCTTTCTCTTCCATCTGTGAAACTATTTTATACCTCATAAGTCAAGAAAAGAGGTGAGCCTCCCTCTTGTAATTTTCCAGGGTTAGCACAGTATTTGATAGAGGTCAATACTTTAAGACCTGTTGAAGAGCTTCTAGCACATACTAGATATGTAATTTGAAGATCACACCAGCATACAAGGAGATCAAACAGAGAAATATCTTGTAATTATTTCATATGTTTTCCTCATAAATTTTTTTATAGATGTACAGGAAGAATCTGATCCATTACCTTCATGGAAACTGCCTAAAATCCTGTATAGTGAAGTTTATGATAAATTTTTTGCTTTTAATCTTATTATTGTTACTACTTTGAAAACCTTTGAATCTATTATTCAAGTTTCCCATACTAATAATCATGAATATGATATACCTTTGATAGACCCTACTAATATCTGAGCCCTTTAAAAGAAAAATATATTTAAGTTTACTCATATAGGTTGTGTGCAAATAGGCATCACTCCTCTTTTTAGGTGTGGTTTAAATGCTTGAGTGTTATGTTGTCTTATGGATTTAAGGTTTGAAATTTTCAAGGATTCCTTACTAGCTACCATACAAACTGGTTTGCATAATGGCACAATTTCTTTTGAATTTTTCCCCAATTATCGTGTCATCTTGTAAAAACAAGATATTCTCAAACAATTCCTACGTTTGTATCTTACCACTACTGGTCTTCATATGAAACCAGGTGTGTGTCCCTTAGCCATTCATTATAAAATTATTTATAGATTAGTCAATACCATGTATCTTGTTGTTAAATATGGTATTAATAAAGGCATGTTGAGTCATGCAAATCTTGAAAGCCAAAAAATTGAGACAAAACTTATATCTTGGTCCCAAATCAGAGTTCCCAAGGAATGGACATTGTCTAAAAATACAATAGATAAAAATCAACCCAAGCTAGAAAATGCTACTACAATACCTAAATCTAAATTTGATATAACCTTATCCTTTAGATCAAAAAGGCTTGTTCCTGCACTTTCCAGATCCAACTCTTCCAAATCTAATTGTTCATATTTTTCAGCCAATGAGCCCTCATCTACAGAAAAATAGCAAATGTATGTTTTTAGCCACAACGGTTTAATTCATGATCTCAACACTGACTACCTGTGGTGTAAATATTGTGAACAAATTTTCAAGTAAAAATACATTCCTTCCAATTGACCTACTATCAATATGGAATCTAGACAAATAGATATCCCTATATATAGTCCTCTTATTATTACTCCTTTTGAAAGTAGTGAAGTCCTTTCCGCAGGTGGAAAAAAATTATTTTTCGGTACAAAAGAATTGTCGATAGACAAGTTGGTCTGTAATAATCTTCTAATATGCTAAACTGGACTAATTGTCAAAACAGTCCATGATAGGCTTAAAAGTCAAGAAGCCATGTTGGCTGAAATGGAGAAAAATTTAAAGGTCGTAGAAATACATCAGTAAGGAGATATTCAATCTACTCTTCATCTGTTAAATTTTAACATTAAAAATTTGTCTAGTTTTGTATAGAAGTTTGATAAGAGTTTAGAGTTTGTATCTAAACATGTCTCAGTTTGTCCTGAAATTCCTAGAGTTGTCTCTAGTGAAATTGTTAATATTTTTCAACCTCTTGTATCCCAATCTATTAATACTAAAAATGATATATCCTTTAAGATTAGAACAAGACAAAAATTGTTACAAAATAGTTTGCACTAACTACATGAATCTACTGTAGAATTCAGTCAAAAGATTGACCATGTACAAGAATTATTTCAGCTAGTCTCTGAGATTGCCCCTCAAGTGGAATAAATACTTGAGAATACTAAAAATCTTGAAGAAATAATCCTAGACTGGTATAAGAAAGTCTCTTGGTTAGATGTAGTAAAATCATCTGATTTTAAATAAAGGCATAAGATTGTGCTTCTAGGAAGCAGCAAGACCGCCTTGCCGGAAAAAGGTTCTATTAGTATGACCACTATTACACCAGAAGATTATAAGATCATGGTAGTCATGGATGAGTCAACCAAAGATTCCACAAGTGAGCCACTTCATAACACTGCAAGAACTCAGCCCTTACAGCCAAATTGGTATAAGTTAGGTTGTTCTACACCAACGCAAATAAAATAAATGATTCATGGTATGATTGGATGTTCTAATACTTAGTTTTTATTATATAGAAAGGATCCTTGAACTATTATAGAAAAAATTGCCAATGGTTTTGGTGGCATTGCCCAAGAATGGTGGGATTCTCATCTTCCACAACAACAAACTCAAATATTAGATAGAGGTATTGACGCACTTACTATTGTTTTGATTATTGAATTCCTAGGAACAGTGGATGATGATAAATATAACAATACTACTCTATTTTTAAAAGTAAAAATTTGTGACATGAGTAAAATCAAATAATATCAGTGTTATATGTAGAGATTATATTACAATTTAGGAAATATTAATGATCCAACAATGAAGCTCATATATATTGAATTTTTTCCTACATATTTTTCTACTGAGTATAAAAAATCCATGCATGGTAAAACTCCATAACAATTAAGTTTTAGAGCCATAAATCAGATTATTGATGAGACAAATTCTCGTCTCTACCAAGAGAAAAAGGATAGAAAAGAGGTTGTCAAATCCCAGAAGGCCCTTGGCACAAAGCTCTGCCAAATATTAGATAATGATCCATTTGGATGCAAGCCATTTCACTCTTCTCCTCACAAGAAGACCAAGGATGACCACAAATTTATTTTTAGCTTTATTTTCAATTAAAATTCTGATTTTAGAGCATCTAAAAACTAAAGGAAGATCATAGCATGCAAGAGGACTTAATTGGAGCATGAACAAGTTGATAATTTTGGAAACACAACATGTAAATGAGTGTCTATTTTTAAAAACACATTTTTCTTTTTAGGAATGTGTTTTGGCTATTTTTAGATGTGTTTTGGTATTTTGAACGTGCCTTTTGGTTTTATTGTCACTTTATATGTATGTCATTCATGTTTTGTCTATTTTAAGAACCATAATTGTATGTGTATTTTTTTTCCCTTCTTCTCTCTCAATTTTCTATAAAACTCCCAGAATTCATTGTAAAAGGATATTGGCCTCTTCAATCATTGTTATGGAGAAATTTAGCATTTTGAATGGAAAAGCAAGGGTCATGAGTGATTCTTTGTACTTATTTCACCTCATGGAGCAATAAAGGAGTTCTTTTTACCTTCCTACAGCCCGTGCATTGTGCATTTTTATGTTTTTGAACTGATTTTATCTTGTGATGATTTATACCCTTGGCTTTCAATTTAATTCTTTATACCTTTATGCATTTTTGTGTTGATGCAAGTCATATATTGTGTTTAAAAAAAATTGTGTGCAAGATCTAGTTATGGAGCCATCTACTGCCCCCTTCTTTATTTTTTCATAACTTCAAATCCCTTTATGAAACAATTTTGCATTAACATACTCATTTGTAGGTTGTGTATGGTGTGTATAGCTCCCTTGGTTCATATATTTGGTTCAAACAAGTCTTAATTCCTCAAAATTTATGGTTATTTCAACAGGTAGGATAGTCTTAGGAATAGAAATTAGTTTAGGTGTTACACTAAGGGAACCAACCCTCTCTATAGACTCACTCCAATATTCAGGTTACCCACAACCTAGGAGTGTTTCCATTTTTTCAATTGAAAGGAGAGTTTCACACCACTCTCCGTAGGGCACATTTCAAAGTGACAACAATTTCTAGCACACTCGGTGGAACATAAAAAAAAGAATTTGTCAAAGATTTGATGTTGTTCTTAGCAATCTGTGTTTTAGACACATTCATCCAGCATCTAGCATCTATATAAGTTCAAATCACATCTTTGTATCAAATCAATGTGTGTTTCATGCCAAAGGTTACAATCAAATCATCTATAAAATGTATTCCATTTTATTTCATTGAGTTGCCTTTGAATTCAACAAAGAGAAACATATTTTTGAAGTCCAAACCATATCCTAAATCTCCTCCCACTTCATAAAAAATTGAGTTCATTTCTCAATTTCCACATACCCAGACTAAATCTCAATATGGCCATTCCAATAAATTGGGTTTTTGTTCCCTTCAATGATGGCAGTCCACTACAACTTGCCTATCATGATGACATCCATGTGTCTTCCCTTAAGAGCATTTTGTTTTTCACTAGAGAAAACCAAGTTTCACCCATAGAACACATTAAAGATGTAGCCAATATATGCTCTATTTATAATGTTACTCAAGACAGTATTACATTCAAATTATTGACAACCTCTTTCAAATTTAAAACATTGTTGTGGTACAGGTGACTGGCACTGAATTTCATTACTACATGGGATCAGCTAGGAGAAGTTTTTTACAGGAATTGTATGGACAAATCAGATCATATTTCATTAGTGGAAAAATTGACCACCATCAAGAGAACACCACAAGATTTCATGTCTTATTGTAATTATATATTCTAAAAAACTTGGGACAGAATTCCACAATTGGTAAGGCCTACTCCTCAGTATTATTTTTGTATTATCTAAGGGTTTTAAATTATGATATTTCAGTGATGATATAATCAATGGGTGGAAGGACACTTTTTGATGCTTATGAAATAAAAATTTGAGCTAAAAACAACCTTATAAAAGTGGGGAAAATATCTCCAAGGCCTCTCATGCACTTTTTCTAGAAATTCCCCCTCTCATTTCCTTTCAAATACTTGTAATAGCTCTAATTCCAATGACTATTACTCAGCCTTTGATTCAAATTAATGCATCCCAAATCCAATGAAATGAATATCAAAAGTTAAAGAGAATATTACAATATTTTGGGAATGAGATAGTTTCCTGCAAAAGATAACAAGCACAAGGTTTTAGACCCTACTATCCTCCTATTCAGCAAAACAAACCTCTTTCCAACCAAGTCTGCAAAGCCAGAATCAATTTACCAATGTTAAACATATTCAATCATTCAACCCTAATGTTACTTTCATCTCAAAGGAAATTGTGCCTGTCCAAAATAATCTGATACAAGACTCTGAGTTCTGTTATCCTTTCTATTTAGCTCATAACCATAACTCTTGTCCCAATGGTTTTCTAAATCAAGCACTTATCTTGTAAATTGATTCTATATCTCAAAAATCATTGGTTGAGGCACCCATATAGCAATAATTTACCCAAGAAATGGTGCATAATTGATGCAGAGAGGAGTTTAACATCATGTTTATAATTGATTTCAAGGGAAAGAAAAACAAACTCCTTCACAGTCTCTCTGCCTAGAGGATCTTTTTTTTCCAAGCCTATAAGGCTAAAAATTTTCAAAATTTATCAAAACCTATCAAATATCCCTCAAAATTACCTTATCAATAATTTTCCCATCTCCACTCTTGAAATACACTTCCTCATACTACCAATCATCTCTTCAAATGACTCAACCGTGAAAGAAACAACCACTTGTTCAACTTACCCACTTAGTCAACTCTTGGCTTCACTAGCTCTTCCTGCAAGCATGTAATATACCTTGTATTATTCATCACCAAGTCCTTACACCCTATCTACATACTCACATAATTGTTATAATCAATAAGGAGAAGCATTCAATATTTCAAACTTCACCTTTCACTTACTTACAAGATTGCCCTATGAGTTCTCAAGACAATGCTTCTTGCCCAAACCTTGCTTGCACACTTCCCAAGGTACATAGAAATATCTGAAATATGAATTATTTTTCATTCAAATATCCTATCATGCTCCTAAAATTTCAAGCTTCAACTCTTCTTCAACACCTTCCACTTCACTTTGAAACATTTTCCACTTTATTAGCCTTGTACTGTGTTTCAAGACCTGCTCCGGGACTGTCATAAATATCTCAAAACTTATCCATAGAAAATAAAATATTATTTTTAAATTTCTTAATATACTACCCTACCATGATGGATTCCAAATTTCAGGTCTTAACTCCTAAAAACAGACGAGATATAATCATTTCAACATGACAAACATTTTGTAAAAACAAATGGCATTCATCCTCAAATCCTCTGGTAAAACACATCATTTCTCAAAAAATACTTATCATAAAATAAAAACCTTCAATACCCAGCTGAAAAATAATGTTTTCCCTCTATGGTTAAAATTTCAGCTTCATTTTACTTAAAACCAAAAATTTATGGTGACTAGTTCAGGACACACAGTTCTATTTTACAGTTTGCTCTTTTCAATCATACATGCAAGTTTATAAATATTTCTCCTCCTAGTTCAATACTGATATTTCTAATGACACAAGAGTTAGTTTTAATAGACAGCCATAATCCAAAATAATTCAAAATACCTTTAAAGGATATCACGGTCCTAGGTTTAGTTATTGCAAGAAACAAGGTTAACAACAAAGCATTTACCATCTCAATTCATAATGCTTTCCTAAACTAGTATCAATGGCTCTCCCAAGTATTCATGAAAATAATTGCTAACCATACATAAAATTAGAATCCCTGAATGTAAAAAATACAAGAGCTTCTTACACACATCAAGCTCTTCCTTACGCACGATGGAAACTACAAATCCATACACCGTTTGCACACAGCCATATGTGTGTGTGTGTATATGTATATATTTACACACACACACACACACACATGTGTGTGTGTGTGTGCGTGTGCGTGTGTGTGTGTGTGTGTGTGTGTATGTGTATATATATATGTATATATATTATGTTAAAATCTCCTTACAAAACCGGTTTCTTCAACATTTCATCCTTCCTCTCCATGAGGAATGCCCTCTTCTCTTTCATCCTTTTCTTTTTTTGAGGATAAATAACTCTTGGATTCAAATTTTCTTCCTTTTACTCATTCATATTCATAGTTTTCCAACCCTAACTAACTCTCCTTTTGACTCATATACCAACCTTAGCTAAATAGCTTTATTACATCATTAATGTATATTTCATAACTCTCATTATCTCATAAGGATACATACACACATTATGACTCAACTAAAACCATTCAAGACCTTACAACCTCTAATAACTCCTTAACACTTCTAGCAACACCTATTGAAGGCTTAACCAAACACTAACAAGCTTAACATCCACTTTTACAAGTTTGAAATTTGAATTACAGGTTTTGGAGGGAAAGTTCCCTTTTCAAAATTAAGGACTCTAAACCACCTAAACTCACTCCCTCTTGACTCCATACACCTAATTTAACCTTTTTAACTTCATGACCATGTTGAGGTTAGCACACCGGTTGTATAGACAACATATCATATTTAAGCATACATGTAAATAAAAGTAGATATTCTACCAGAAGAAATATACAAAACAAGAGACATAAATCAACACCAAATTTAACGTGGTTCACCCAGTGTGGGCTACGTCCACCAAGAAACAAGACAATCTATTATCGAAAGCTTTGACAAGATATACAATGAATATTTACAATCTTCCACACCTCTCAGATGTTCAGTACTTTCTTCCTTCAAGCTTTTGCTCTACCACCAAGAATTCTCTCTCACCAACCTTTTTCAAGTTCTTTCTAATTCTTGTTTATCATTACTTCTAAACCCTAGATTTTGTTATTATATAGTTTTTTAAAAACTTAGGGCACTTAGCCATGTAATTACAATCAATAAATATATTTTAATGTTAAAAATAGATATAATTCCTAAGAGTTAATTAAAACTTCACCGCACAGGTAACCGACGTCAGTTCTGCCTAACCGTTGTTGGTTCCTACTTGCCCTTGACCGATGTCAGTCTTCCCTAACCAATGCTGGTCTTCCCTTAACCAATGTCGGTTACTTTGTTTTCCAGCAAGTTCCAATTGCATGCTAAAATGAAGTAATTGAGCTCCACAACTCAACAATCTCCCACTTGGAGTTTAATTACTGCACCATACCTGTACAATGTCATTCTTGGATCCTTCCTTAGCTTTGTTTCTTCCTCTTCAAGTCTCAAACTTGAAGACCAATAGAAGTGGAGTGTAGCTCCAACTTCTCCTTTGTTAATGGCTTCGTTAGTATATCCGCAGGGTTCTTGCTCATATGAATCTTTTCCAGATTCAACTATCCATCCTCCAATACCTGTCGTATGAAGTGATACCTCAACTGAATGTGTTTCATTCTCGAATGAAACACTGAGTTCTTTGCCAAATGAATTGCACTCTGACTATCACTAAATAGTTTACAATCACTTTGCTCCTTTCTCAACTCTTCCATGAACCTACTCATCCATATCATCTCCTTGTTAGCCTCTGTAGCTACAACATACTTTGCCTCTGTAGTAGACAAATCCACAACCTTCTACAATCTCAAAATCCAGCTAACTGTCATTCCACCTACTGTGAAAATATATCCAGTAGTGCTCCTCCTACCATCTAGATCTCCAGCCATATCTGAATCAACATAACCACGTAATGAAATATCTGAACCTCCATAGCATAACTACATGCTAGATGTCCCTTTCAAATACCTGAGTATCCATTGGACTACTTTCCAATGCTCTTTACCTAGATTAGCCATATATCTACTCACAACTCCCACTACCTGTGCAATGTCTGGTCTGGTACAAACCATAGCATACATGAGACTTCCACCTACTGAAGCATATGGCACTTGTGTCATGTATTTGACCTCCTCATGTGATGAAGGACACTAATCTTTGCTCAATTTGAAGTTTCCAACCATAGGTGTGCTAACAGGTTTTACATTCTACATGTTGAACCTTTCTAACACCTTGTAGATATAATCCTCCTGAGACAAATACAATTTCTTTTTTTTTTTGTCTCTATGTATTTGCATGCCAAGGATTATTTTTGCATATCTTAAATCCTTCATAGAAAATGTGTGAGCTAGCTTTCTCTTAAGCTCACCAATGTCCTACATACTAGATCCTACAATAAGCATATCATCCACATATAATAACAAAATAATATAGCTCCCATTTTCAAGCTTCTTGAAATAAACACAATGGTCAGATTCACATCTCAAGTAACCATGCTCATGCATAAAACTATCAAACCTCATGTACCATTGCCTTGGAGCTTGCTTGAGCCCATATATGCTCTTTTTCAACCTGCACACTAGTTTCTCCTTACCCTTGACTTCATACCCAAGTGGCTGTTGCATATAAATTTCTTCATCCAAATCACCATGAAGGAAAGTCATCTTCACATCTAGTTTCTCTAAATGCAAATCTTCTACTACAACTAAACTCAATACAGTACAAATAGAAGTCATCTTAACAACATGAGAAAATATTTCACCAAAGTTAATACCTACTTGCTGTACAAATCCCTTTACTACAAGCCTTGCCTTGTACATTTTATGTCTACCCTCTACAATGTCCTCTTACCTGCTGGCAACTTAACCAAATCCCAAGTTTGGTTTTGTTTCAAGGATTCCATCTCCTCATCCATGCCATGCTCCCACTGAATGTGAGTCTTATCCTGCATTGCTTCTTCAAATATCTTTGGTTCACCACTATCAGTCAACAATAAATAAAATAGAGAAGGTGTAAATATTTTTGGAAGTTTACTTACCCTTTGTGACCTTCTCATAGGAGTTTGGGGTACCGGAGGCTCTATCTGGGCCTCCGTAACATTAGTATCAACTTCTAATAGTGACTAATGCCAGTCACCTCTAACCGACATCAGTTCTGCTAACCGATGAAGGTTCTGATCCTCTGTAACTATCGGCGGTTCATCTGACTGATGCCATTCAGAGACTAACCAACCATGGTTACTATGTATTTCTGTAGGTGTTTCTTTAAAACCCAAGAGTTTATTTTCATCAATAAACTTCTCAATTTTCTCATCCTTGGGTACCAAAATTTGATCCCTGTACATTCTCTTTTCATTCCATTCAACATCACAACTCCTAATAATTTTAGAATTCTCTAAATCCCAAAAATAGAAACCGAAATCACCAAATCCATAACCAATGAAAGTGCACCTCTTGGATTTTGCATCCAAATCTTTTCTATTTTCCCTATCAACATGCACAAAATCTTCTGAACCAAAAACTTTAAGAAAAGAAAGATCTACCTCTTTTTTGGTCCAAGCTTCCTCTGGTATTCCTCCATCTAGTGAACTTGGTGGGCCACGATTAATCAAATAAATCATTGTATCAACTCCTTCTACCCAAAATTGCAAGGGCAATCTAGAATGTATCCTCATACTTCTAACACATTCCATGATTGTCATGTTCATTCGTTCTATAACACCATTCTCTTGTGGTGTTCTTGGAACCGTTCTTTCTCTATGTATCCCATTCACTGAACAATAATCATTGAAAGTCTTGCTACAATATTCACCACCATTGTCAGATCTAAGGCACTTTAACTTAGAATTTGATTCATTCTCAACAAGGGCTTTCCATATTTTAAAAGTCTCAAAAACATCAAATTTACATTTAATACAATAAACCCATACCTTTCTTGTAGCATCATCAATGAAAGTAACATAATACTGGGATCCTCCATGAGAAGCTACCTGAGCTGGTCCCCACACATCTGAGTGTACAAGCTCCAATTTCCACTCCTTCTTAGTTGCCCCAACTTTGAGAAATCTCACTCTCTTTTGCTTTCCAAAGATACAATGCTCACAGAAATCAAGATCTAAATCTTTCAAATTTGATAACTTACCCTTAGCCTTTAAGATATGCATTCCTTTTTTACTCATATGACCCAACCGATTATGCCACATGCATGCATCTGAATCTGAAGTAGATAATGCGGAAAAGGAATCAGTAATACAGGTAGATAAATATAATGTTCCTACCTTCTTACCTCTTGCCACAACAAAATCACCCTTGGTGACTTTCCAAGAGTCTCCTGTAAAAGTAACCATGCAACCAGATTCACCTAGTTGCCCTGTAGAAATAAGATTCCTCCTAAGGCTTGGCACATGCCTCACATCTTTCAATACCCATGTATTTCTATTCTGTAATTTTAGATGAACTTCCCCTTTACCATTAATACTTCAAGGTTCATCATCACCCAAATAAACATGCCCAAAATTTCCCTGGACATAATTTTTGAAATAACCCTTATTAGGGGTTGCATGGAAAGAAGATATTGAATCTAAAACACATGATTCAATTTTATTGTCCAAAGAAAGAATAAGAGCATCTTGTATTACCTCTGATGAAGCAAGATTCACCTCTTTACCTTTGTCTGGTTGTTGATTCTCTTTATCCTTTGACCAACAATCTTTCTTTGCATGTCCTTTCTTTCCACATTTCCAACAAGTAATTCCCTTACTTCTGGATTTAGATCTACCTTTCCCTTGACTTTGATTTCCCATTACTCTTACTCTTGGATCTCTCCTTCTTCCTACCCCTGCTTTCTACATTCAAAATATTTCCAGATGATGTTTCCTCTATACTCTTCCTACGAATTTCTTCATTCAAGATTATACTAACCACATCATCAAACTTCAAAATATTATTAGCAGATGTTGTATTACTAACAACCATTACCAAGTTATCCCAACTATCAGGCAAAGAACATAAGAATAAAAAGTGTTTTTACTTCATCATCAAATGGTATAGCAACCGATTTTAACTGATTTACAATAGATCGGAAATCATTCAAATGACTAGAGGCAGATTCACCTTCATGCATCTTAGAACTAAATAGTTTCTTCATCAAATAAACTTTATTTGAAGCACTAGGTTTTTCATATAAATTAGCAAGATATTTCATTAATTCTACCATAGAAGCCACTTCTATAATATTGGAAGCCACGGATGCTGCCAGGCTCAATCTTATAGATCCCAAAGCCTTTTTGTCAAGAATATTTCATTCTTCATCAGTCATCTTCGTAGGTCTAGATTTCTCATCCAATGGTAAGTGAAAATCTCTTTGATACAGATAATCCTCAATTTGCATCTTCCATAATTGATAATTTAGGCCATCAAATTTCTCTACCTTGTATTTATTATCTTCTGCCATTGTTGTAGCTCCCACTCAATCAAAAAACCCTCTGTGAGTAAATCTATCAACACACAAAACCCTCAAACAAAGCTCTGATACAAGTTGTTGAGGTTAGCACACCGGTTGTACAGACAATATATCAGATCTAATCATACATGCAAATAAAAGCAGATATTCTACCAGAAGAAATATACAAAACAAGAGACATAAATCAACACCAGATTTAACGTGGTTCACCCAGTGTGGGCTATGTCCACCAAGAAACAAGCCAATCTATTATCCAAAGCTTTGATAAGATATACAATGAAGATTTACAATCTTCCACACCTCTGAGATGTTCAGTATTTCTTCCTTCAAGCTTTTTCTCTACCACCAAGAATTCTCTCTCACCAACCTTTTTCAATTTCTTTCTAATTCTTGTTTATCATTACTTCTAAACCCTAGCTTTTGTGCTTATATAGTCGTTTATAGACTTAGGGCACTTAGCCATGTAATTACAATCAATAAATATATTTTAATGCTAAAAATAGATATAAGTCTCGCGAGTTAATTAAAACTTCGCCACACAGGTAAAACCATCACCAGTTATTACTTGCCCTTGACCAATGTCGGTCTTCCCTGACTAATGTCAATTTTCCCTTAACCGATGTTGGTTACTGTGTTTTCCAGCAAGTTCTAATTACATGCTAAAATGAAGTAATTGATCTCCACAACTCAACAAACCATGAAAAATATGATTTCAATGAAGGTTTTTAGTGATGTTCCTGCATCAATAATGATGTTATCCTAAATTGGCAAGCAAATAATTTTTTTGGATTGAATCAACTAGATAATCAGAAAAATCAGAGTTCTACATATGTAACAACAAACACAAAGTCTAAGAAGAGGGCGATAGAAATAGATCATCTGATTAGTAAGGGTAATTCTCATCCTTCTCTAATGTTGCAAAGTGTTGTTCTAGTTTCTAATCAGTAAGGCAATTAGAATAATCAGTCTACAAAAACTCAAGGTTAGGAAGAGATCCCAATTTTAATACCATCAATGCAAGAAGGTATTGTTGTTAGCAAAGTACATCAGAAGTTTAGTAATTCATCTTTAAATATTCTTGATCATATGAAGAAAACTAAGGTTAATGGGATAATGTGGGATTCTTTATCTCTTTCGAGTCAAAAAGATATTTTCCAATAAGCTTTGTCTAATATCAGTCTCTCTAACCAACCATCCAAAGAACCATCTAAAGTTTTGCTTACTAACACACCTAACCAGAAAGAAGCCCAAGTAGACAAGAGTTTTAAACCACCTCTTTTCTATTTTTAATTGATCATAGGTCATAACCTAGTTCATAATTGTATGCTTG
Source organism: Taxus chinensis (assembly GCA_019776745.2). Classification (NCBI taxonomy): domain Eukaryota; kingdom Viridiplantae; phylum Streptophyta; class Pinopsida; order Cupressales; family Taxaceae; genus Taxus; species Taxus chinensis. The sequence goes on along the minus strand of CM034152.1, from coordinate 360,683,530 downwards.
ATTTAAGAGCTTCTAGTTCATTTATGCCCAAGTAATTTTTTGATAAACTTGGTCAGCAATATGAACCTCGTTTTAAAGGAGTATTCCAATTAGATGGAACACCTATAGAGACCCTTGGATTCATTAGATGGCTAAGCTTAACCTTGTACTCAAGCGCCAACTTTTCCATTCCTCAATATGTTTTATCATTAATATTCCTCCTCTCTTTGCTTTGTATCTTTCTAGAGATTTCATGGCCAAAATTGGAGGTTACTTATCATCAAATTACCCTCAGACATTATAAGATATGGTGTAAAGGAGATGATTTTTCCTTGGATGTTAATGAAGTCATTAATAGAGATATATTACACAAAGTTTCATGATGACGGCATGAGTGAGTGTATGTACCTCTAGTACTGTGACAACTTACATAAAAGGAACTCCGGAGTTTTGTTGGCTTGAAAGGTGTTCCAAATTTGAGAAGTATTAGCGAGTAGGGGAGGTTTGGCATTGTGAAGATGGGTGGTGATAGAATCAGGGTTGAACTGGCTAGCTAGAGTATCGAGGTTTTTAATCAGCTTTTGTGGAATAAGCTTAAGATTAGGGATTTTCGTAACTTCATTGCCAAATTACAAGGTCATGACCCTTCCTTGTCAAAGGACTTTGGCAGAGCTTGGAAAGAGGGAAATTTTAAGGTTAGAGGTATGGAAATTGAGGTTTCAGAGACCACCATTTCCCTTGTGACGGAGATTAAAATGGAAGGGCTCACAAATTTTAAGGATATACCCTATAGGGAGCATGAAATCGAGTTGTTCTTTGTGGGAAATGAAAGGTGCTCTTTTTTTATTGATGGTATTGTCAGGTCATGTATTCTAGGAATATGGAAAGATGTGTGTCTCCAAATTATGAAGTATATCACTCTGGAGGGAAAATATCATAAAATATATACTCATCATTTGACCCTTCTGAATATGTTTAGACATAAGGTCATGGTGAGCATTTCGTTCTTCTTGTTTATGTTGATGATTAATTCTTTGATTGTGTTCCAGTAGAAGCAGAGATACCTCTACATTAGGGGCTTATCTTCCTGATGTTTGAAAATGGGAGAACTATTTTGAATTCTCCTCTGAAAGATAAGGTGGAGGAGGAAGATCTTACTCTTGCGGAATGCCATACAAAAATGAAGGCTGGAAAATGTAAAACTGCAAGGGAGGAGATTGAAAAGGAGAAGAGTGAGGAAGGTCATGGTGAAGCAACCACCTCAAGGAAGAGGGTTTGTGGAGGAAATTTCAAGGACTTCGAGGAGTGGAGCAGTAAGGTTCAATATCTGGAAGGGGTGGTTCAAGTGATGGAGGAAACAAATCTTGGTCAAAGGGAAACCATATTAGATGTCATTAATATCTCTAAGAAAATTGTCTCTGCCCAGGTAAAGTCTAAACATAAGATTCTGGAGCTAGAGTTACACGTCAAAGAGCTGAGTGATAGGATGGAGGGGATTGAGGAAGGCACTAAAAAGAGGAAGTTCAATTTGTGCATCAGTAGTTCTGAGGATGAGCTGGAGGAAGATATGAATGAAAAGGGTATAGAGGTTATTGTAAACAAAGAAAGTCTTGCTGAGAATAGTGAAGTTGTTCCAAAAACTTAGCTAGTTTTTTCGGGACTATTGGTAGACTTTTTGCAAACTTCTGCAGTCAAATTTTTAAGGCTGGTTTCTTTTCTTTTTTTTGTTCTGAGTTTATTTTTGGTTTTGGTCCTATTCTTCATTGTTTGAGTTAAGCTTGTTTAACTCCTTTTGTGGACCTTTCTGTTTCTTTGTTGTTCGGTGTTTCCTGTTCCATCTTTTGTAAGGCCCCTGGGAGTTGATCCCTATTTTTGCCTTATCTAATAAAAATATATCATCAAATTGGTATCACATGTTGTTTAGAACAAGGTCTCACATGTTATTTAAAACAAGTTATGGTACTCATTTTATGGAATTCATCCACTCAAATCTATAAATTTAAGGAACATATCATCACTCCAAGTCAAGCTAGGGTAAAGGTGCAAGTACAATATCATTATTGCAAGATCATGGTTATCTATTTGGTTGTATAAATTCTAGAGATCACATGCTAGGTGAGAATGATGTGAGGTTTGATTCCTCTTGGGAGTAGTGGCAACATCAATGGTGCCCACAACCCACCTATTATTTTTTTTCTAGGACTTCTTGGCTACCTACGGTTTTGAAGATTAAATCAGTTACACCATGATAATTATAAGTTATCGAAGGCCCAAATTGTATACAGAAGTGGAACAAGAAGTAGTGATCAAACACAAGAAGTTATAGGAGTAGAAACCACAAAGAGAAAAAAGTGCATAGAAAGGTCCATAACATCCATACACTTTGGTCCACCATATCCACTTTGGTCCATGCAACTCTTTGGGACATGGTTTTAGGAGCAGAGATAGAACAAATCATTTCTAGCTTGTTGCAGTCATCAGATCATCCCATATCATCACAAAAAGTAGGATATCAGCTAAGTTATCTTATCTCTCTCATTACAAGTGCTTGTTTTCATTATCTGTCGTTATTTTATCACTGTTTATCATTGGTTAATGGTTATTCTTGGCATTGTTGTAATTATCCTTGGAAACTAATTGATCATGATAATCTACCATTAGTTGACTAACCCCTTGATATATTAAGCAATTTAGGTTAAATCATTTGGTGAACCTGAGTATTGAATATTATGCATCAAATTTATCTCATTCTAGGGTTCCTCACCATTATTCATCATGGTTGAGGATCCTCCTAAGACATTTACTACTAAGAATTCAAATGATCTAAATGAATACATAGTTTTCAACCCTCATAATTTAGATCTCTTCCTCTATGTTACTTGTGAAGAATCATAATGGCTCCAAGTCTCTACTACTCATGCTTCTACTCTTGTCACCTCCATGGTACCTACATCATCCATTTATGTTCCTTCTCCCCACACGTCTATGGGGGCATCTAATATCAATGTTTACATCCCTATATTTACCACTCATTTTTATTCTCCTCTTATCTCTCGTATTCAACCTAGTTACTCTTATGGAACCCATTCTTTAGAGTCCTTGCGCAATCTACAAGCTCAATTTATTCGACTATAACAAGGTAAAACCATTAATTCTTCTTCCATAGATTCTTCACTTCTTCTACATAGTCATCTTACACTTGAAGTTGTTTTTAATCCTCTTCCTCTCGGTTTTGTTTCACCTAAGCTTCCTCTTTTCACTGGTAAAGAAGATCCCCAAGAGCATATAAGATCATTTCTTGTTGTTTGCTTAGATTATGCTTTCGATGATACATTGTTAACAAAATTGTTTCCTAGAAGTTTACAAGATTATACATTGCAATGGATCTATGATTTGCCTATTCATTATGTAAAATCTTTTACTCCATTAGCAAATCAATTTTTAGCACACTTTTTATTAATATTGAAACTAAAATATCTTATGCACAAATGGATAAAATGAAACAAGGACCTAATGAGAACCTTAATGACTATGTTCTTTGTTATAAGACCAATATTACTAAAATGAACAATATCCTAATTGATTCTTAATTACAAGATATATTTATACAAATCCTTTTACCTCTTAGCTAAGATTCAATCATCTTTTATACCTTTCACTCCTTTGATCACTTATTTCATATCCTTAAAGAACATGAAGGCAAGTTCATCTACATGGGAAATCTTAAATATCGTGATCATGTTTCTAATCAATCTAATGTCAAATTACCAGGTAAATCAACCTTCAAGAGAAAACCTACTTAGCCACAAGATGACGTAAAAGCCATTGTTAATATAGTGTCTCAACTGATGAAGCTCCAAATCCAACCTCCACAATGACATTTTACTAAATTATCAATCCCACCTTGAGTGGTGTTGCAACATATCCTTGATAACAACCTTATCTCTCTTCCTCCACCTCTTGAGTGGGATTCTAGTTGTCCTCGAGGTTAAAACTTTGATGAAAAAACATGTTGTGATTATCACCAATGCAATGGACACTCTATTGATCAATGATTTAGTCTTAAACATGTGATCCTTTACCAAATTGATTATGATGTAATTGAATGGGATGAGCCTCCCATATCTAATCCTACCAATGATAATGATAAGCTTAATATTTTTAATGACCTGCTTCCTAAGCACGACAAGACTACATCTGACACAACTGTTAATCATGTTTACCACGAAGTTCCACTTCCGCAATCTACCAATAATCCTATAGACTTTCTTGTTGGTACTACTACTACTCTACCACCAGTCGTTACTTTTACTGATGTAGATTTAAATGCTTCTTTCACATCTTCTAGGCTTTATGTTGATGCACCCATTGATAATCACACTCTCAATTGTGTCATGACACATGTTCACTTCCTCTCTTACATGTTATTGGCTTTCCATTATCTCAAATCACGCATTACTCTCCTACTTCTTATGGGTGTATCACTCTTCCCATCACAGTTGGGCCTCTTACTATTTTCTTATCATTTTTTGTCGTATCTAGAATCAACCATTGTCACATGATCTTAAGTATTCCTTGGCTTAAGGCTACTAGGGTTATCTCATTTATTATACACCAAAGTGTCAAATTCATACATGAGCATCAATCCATTGCTATTTAAGGTATCCCACCTTGTACCCCCTTACCTATTATCTCTCAAGATTCACAAGTCCCAACCACTAGTGTACGTCTTACTCCAGTTAGCATTACTCTTATTCCCCCTACTATCACAGTTACTCCTACCATTAGCAATGCTCATCTTACAGTTTTTCTACACACTCCTAGTGATAGTTCAACAATTTCACCATTTTTCACTAGCTCGTATCGGTCTCCTCAATGTTCAATTCCCATCACTCACTATCGATGCATCTATAGGTCTTATAGTCTGCCACATAGGACTAGGTTATCATACGAGGTTCATAGTACAAACTACACATCTTGATCTTACAATAGATTTGTTTCACCTCATACACAACACAATCCTTTAGGAATCAAATTTCCTGCACACATACTTATACAACGAATCTCACATAGAACTTGTCCCTTGATTTATGATCATGTTGTTCCTTCCTTCACAACAATAGTTAGTATGCCCTCACCCAACATACTCATTGGCTATCTCTTATGCTACTTACACTAGAGGAACCCACTTCCCCTTATTTCCCAATTACACTATTTATATGTTCTACTTGACTATTGAGGGAGCGATTACACACCCAAACCTCACTTTACACACACACAGGGGGGAAACCTTGCTTTCTCGCCTCTACTTATGCACTATATAATTCTCCAAAAGCACTAAAAATCTATATATTCCCCTCCTTGAGGGCATTCTTGGATCAACCTTCTTTATCTTCAAAGAATAGGTTTTCATCTATGCCCTCAGGGGGGATAAAAATCTAAAAACATTTAAATATCCTAAAAATCCAAAATCATTCAAATATGCTAAAAAATAAAAATAGTTACATATATCTTGTTTGTTTGTTTCCATTTCATGTTTATACTTTTCATGTTACACTTTACTTATCATGTTAGCTTGACACATAGTATGTTATATCCTTTTTCTATACACATGTACGTTCATGTGGTACATTGAGTTCAATGCAAGCTACACACATATTGTTACATGATGTAGGATGCTTAACACTTCTCTTTACTAGTTATTCTATACCAACTGGGGGCATACACTTTACACTATTTTACACACAGGTGTTATAATTCCAATATTTACTACCTTACTTCTTCTTACCTCATTTACTCAATAAATACATCATGCCATAATCTTTATTACTAATATCTATTTTGTAGGTCACTTCTAAACCAAGATCATTTTCATCTCTAGTTTGTTTCTTATTTACTTTCTTGATTTATGCTTTCACTTGTTTGTGAGTAATGTCCTATCCTACTTGTTTGTTGTTTGTTTCCCTATGAGTTATGTGATTTTCTTGTGACATCCTGAGTAGTGTCCCATGTGTGTGGCATATTGTTTTCCGTAACTATCATATTTATGTGTCTTTACATGATTTTGCTTACATCTACTGCGTTGTTTTTCTATAGATTGTCACTAACACTTTGATAGTTTTTTTATTAAACTATTATGTATGCACCATGGTATACACCATGCGCACTCCCATTTCCCCCTTGTAGGAATCCTACAACACATGTGCACATCAGCTATGGGTCCTCTTGTTTAGGACGCATTCATGTTTCTCTATCTCACACACCCTAAATAAGGGGGTAACCATCAGGTGATATTTCACCCTCACAATAACTCGAAACCAAGGAACAAAATAATAGGTACAAAATTAGAAATTACAAAGGTCCAGAAAATGACTTAGAAATAGAATTGGGTCAGGAAACATATGGGGAACATAACGTATAGAAAGGAACATAGCGTATGTACATTATGGACCATTTCATGTGCTTCTATCTTGGGGAAAATTCAATAAATTTCTCAATTGGTACAGTTTCTCAGTAACATCTACATGATTTTTACTCATTTTTAATTACAAAATTCAAGGTATAGATCATATTATGGTGGCACCAAGGGTACGCGTAAGCTATAATTACCCCAATACATTTTTTCATCACTTGCAAATCAATTAGGTTCATGTTCATCTGCAGTGGCACTTATTTGTGGGTCTTAAGAAGTGTTGAACTGATTGTTATCCTTGTAGGATTGACTTCTTATTGCTCATATTTTTATGGAGGGATACAGAGAAACTAAGATATTCCCCATATATTTCTCTTTACCATGCGGGGTGCATTTTCACTTCATCATATTTCCCCTTAGAACATTCCACTTAGGGATTGATCACCCCCAAGTCCTTCTAACCACCTCCAACACAAAGTTTAGCAAATTTCCATGGAAATGGTAATAGGAGTAATCTCTCCCCATCTCTTGCAAAACAATCAGATGTACACTTTTCTTTGTATTTTTTTTCCACTTTACACATTGATATTTTCATACTAAGTTCAAGTTTTAAAGTTAAAGTTTAGTTTTCGGTACTATGGAAATTAACTAAACTATTTTCTCTGTAGGTACGCATCCTAGTAAAATAAACACAATTAGAAAAAGATAAAATCCTAGAACAAACATAAGGTGTTATGAGTGAAGACAAAGTGTGTTTACACACTCAAGTGATTTTTTCTTTAAACACACAATTTTCAATTTCATACTTAAAGGGAGTCAAATACAGACACTCATTTTGGTAATTCATGTCTTTCAACAACATAAGTTATTCAACACCTTTACACTAGTCCACACTTATCCAGCTTAACCAATTATTGTATCCCAACTTATATCTCACTCATTCTTGTTTACATACACAACCTATTTGTTTACAAAACGACCATATTACTCCATCAAATCAAGTTATACTCTTGCACATTGCAATATTAACCTCCATAGCAGATAAGGAGGGCCATAATGCTTGTACACTATGGGATACCTAGACACTTTGGTCCCTCCTCCTCTAACAAAATTTTTTCATATGTAAATTCCTTTAGGTCATTCCTATTCAGACTTATTCAAGGTTTCCAAATCCAAAACACATATATAAGCTAGTCATTTCATCCATTATAAAGGAGAAGATCATACACAATTGACATCTAAAGATCCTCATGAGCATACACTAAGAGTAAGCACAAAAAAGGTCATCCCAAGACTCCCTTAAATTCCATGTACTCTGCATACTCATTTTAGGGCAGTCATCTACTCGGATATGTAAATGCAAGGAACATATCATCACTCTAATTCAAATTAGGGAAAAGGTACAATTACAATCTCATTGTTGCAAGATCATGGTTATATATTGTGTTTCATGCATTCTAGATATCACATGTTAGGTGAGAATGACATGAGGTTTGAGACCTCTTCAGAGTAGTGGTGAATTTGACGGTGTACGGGGGTGCCCATAACCCACCTAATGTTTATTTTGTGGGAATTCTTGGCTACCTATGGTTTTGAAGATTAAATTAGTTACATAACAAGCATTACAAGGCATTGAAGGCCCAAATTCCATATAGGAGTAGCACAAGAAGCAGTGACCAGATACATGAAGTTGTAGGAGGATAAACCACATAGGGATGAAAGTGCATAGAAAGGGCCATAGCATCTGTATGATTTGGTCCAGCACATCCGATTTGGTGCGAGAATCTATGTGGGATACAGTTTCAGGGGCTGAGACTAAACAAATCATTTCTAGTTTGTTTCAATCATCATATTAGCCTAGATCATCATACAGAGCAAGATATTATCTAAGTTGTCTTATCTCTCATTGCAAGTTCTTTGTTTTAGTATCTATTGTCATTCCATCATTATTTATCATTTTTTAATGGTTATTTGTGGTATTGTTGCAATTAGACTTGGAAAATAATTAATTAGGATAGTCTTCCATCAATTTACTACCCCCTTGAGATTAAAAATGGCCATGTCATTGAAAAATTTATAATACTTATCCACTCAACTTGCATGATCACATACCTATTACAACATTTTTAACCCTAATAACTGACAAAATAGACTTTCAAATGTTTTTTTATGGATCTCAATAACATGTTTCCATTTGACATTGAGGTAAAAGTAAATTGAATAACACACACATTTCCAATGTTTCACTTAATCATACTATTCCAATTCAAATTTCAATCTCAAACACACAACATGATATAGAGAGGGTGGGTTGAAGTATGCACTTATCATTATATTTTTAACACACAAATCCTTTGTAAACCTTCTACATATATTTAGCTCTTGAATACCGAACTTGATGAAACTTGATAATAATTTCATATTTATGTCAAAATTAAAAAATATAGAAGCTTGAATGCAAATAAGAGAAATTAGGAAAAATAGTGAACATTACATAAATATGTATACTAAAAAAATTTGGCAAGTTTTTGCAAAATAATTATATTGTTTTAATTTTCTTTTTAGTATTTGGTTTTAGCTAAAATTTGTAAAATAATGAACTTATCGTTATTTTTACAAATATGTCAGCCTTTGAATATATTAATTTTCTCTTCAACACGTCCAAAATTGTCTACATACTCATATGTAGATAATAATAAAATTGTTGGCAGTTTTAAAGACAATATGGAATTGATAGAGAATAATTTGGGGAAATGTGTTGAAGAGGAAGAAGTTAAAAGAATTTTTAGTGGTGCGCAAAGAAACAGTGGGTTATAAACAGTTGAAGAAAATCTGCATGTAAAAAGGGGGAAATATCATATTACACCTTATGAGGAAGATTCCAAAGATGATTCAGAACTTCCACCTAAGGCGTTGAAGAAATATAAATATGATTTTCCCAATTGGCGACATTATGGGGCTTGGCTAATGGATAAATCACTTCCAATACCTTATGAAGAATCCACATTTTTAAAGTAGAGCTACATGGTACATCCTTCTATTATTCCTAATGTAGGTCTTAGGCTATTCACTTTGACAACAATTAATGTTGGGTTTGTTACTCAATGTTCAGTGGGTTTTCCAATATAACCTTTTTATGGCCTGATGTACCAATTTGTAGATTGGACTCATGTGGCGAGATACAAAGTCAATATATCCGAGAATGGTATGTGTTGTAATGTAAATTTAATGGAAGAACATATTCGTATAGCCTCAGAGATGACTCACCATATGCATGATCATATGTACATTGATGGGCGCTCTTATGCATTTAAAAATATTGTTAGTTTTATCAATAGTACATGTGGGTGTTCATGTCATGTCTCTCGCAATTGCCAATTTATAGAATGTACCAATGACAAATAAGATGAAATGAAAGGGTCAATATTACCTCTTTATGTCATGTAGAGGAGATTAAAAATATCAAAGTTGGTGAAGAGCTTCCAAATAACCATAGTATTAAAGGAAAATAAACACTAGTGAGATTAAGGAAAAAATGTTGACACTGATGATTTACGTATATGTATTGGTTATTTGAAACCTAATTTTTGTCACGATTGAATTTCTTGTAGTATTTTGAAAAAAATCTAATGTTATATTTTTTATGCTATGTATAATGTTGTTTCTTTTGTAGTATATGATTTGTAAAAATTGAAGAATTTGATGATATTTTGTTTAATTATTTGTATATGAATTTGATGAACAAAGATGATTTTTTTAAAATGAAAAAAACATAGTGTTGTGGGACATCACTATCTTTAAATTTAAATGAGGATCCTCCTCCATCCCTTGCACCACCTTTAGTGTCACCTCTAGAGTCACTTCCACCATCACCACATGATGCATTACAAAAACCTTGTAGAAGATCCACTGGAAAATATGACAATGTTCAATCGTTTATCACCAATACTTCAAAACATTCATTTGCAGGGTACTGATATATACCTTCTACACCACCTATATATATTTTGGATCCTTTACAAAAATGTACCCCTAGATTAGGACAATCATAGAATGATTTTTGTAAAGAAATTAAGGAAGGAATACCACTACCTCCACCTATGCCAATTCAATTTCCTTGTGATAATATTCTATAAAATGAAGGATATTCACAATTTTAGTTTTTACCCATGGGTTGAAATATGTCAAACATTAATGTATTTGACTATAAACATAAATATAAATGCACTATATTTTTCCTACTTTGAATATAGTATGTTTTGTTTACTTTAAAATTTTGAGTAGTTTCCACAAGAGCATGATGGATGCATTGATTGCAATATATTTATTAGACTAGATATCTCTCTTACAAATTTATGTGATTAAAATAGGTATTGAAATTTGACATGGAACATTATCCAGTAAAAGATATTTTCTCTTTTAACACTTTTTTAAGAGTGGTAGGTGGATAATTTAATTATTAATGTTATCAATTCTCTTAAAAAGTTGGTGATATCGAGCTTAACATAAATGACGAAAAAATTTATAGCATGATAAAATGATATCATTGTTAAATTGCAAATGTACTATTATTCATTTTGAAACAATCTCAATAGAGATAACATTGAAAATCCTTTAACTAAAAAAAATTTAAAATTTTCTTCATGGTTTTTTTTAATTAATCTAACACCTTTATCAACTTGTACTTGATGATACTATTATGTCCCTTTATCCTCAAAATGCTACAATGGTTTGGATTCAACCCTAAAATATGTACTCGTGTTTAAATGTCATTCGTGGATGCAAATGCTAGATTAATGGTTAATGGTTCCCTCTCCCCTCAATTTTCCTTACAAAAATATATTCACTAAAGCTTCCCTCTTGCATCATTCCTCTATGTTGTTGTTTATTCTCTTGGGTATCTCTTCCACCATGATTTTTTAAATAACCTTACATGTGTCATCTCCCTTCCTATAAATTATAGGACCCTCGGTTCACACTGTGTTGATGATAGCATGATTTTCATCCAAAAATTTATTGAGCATGGTTCATTGGAATGATTATATATTATTGACTCCCTTTTTCAAGACCAATTGATTTCTAGATGAATGGTAAACCATTAGATTGTATCCCTAGTTTCAAAGGTAAACACATGTTCAAAAAGGGCATATAAAATTGGTAGTGCTTGACCTCCAGATAATCATCCCTCTAAACCTCTCAATGTTTCTTTCCACTTGTTATCACTCCACATTCCTCAAAGACTAGATATGGATTAATGTTTGCATTATTCGAACCTTCCCCTCAAGGAGATATACAAACAAATCCTATTTATTGTCCCCCTTGCTTGTTGTTTAAATAAAATTTGGAGGCACAAGTTCAATTGCATTAAATGGAATAAACTCGGTCTACAAATTTAGAATTCCAAATTGAATTCTTGATCCCAACTCATTGCATGGAAACTTCTACATGCCAAGATCCCTATTGGGAAATTCCTCAAGTTCCTTTACCCACCAACCTCTCGTCCCTTTTGTATAAAGGTTGAACCCATTCAACAATGCTTTTGGTTCTGCCTGCATGCTAAAATGATTTGGTCCTCCCTTTTGACCTCACTTCCCCTTTCCTATCATGTCAAGACCATGTTTTTTAATGATTCCGTTTTATTCTATCACTCATTACATCATAATGTATTTCTATAAAAGCATTACTTTTGCATTCCTTGTAGCATTTCTTGCATCTCAAAGTTTAAATATGTCAGTCCTTAATAACCAAAGCTTAATAATTTTGTGCATTAAAACCATTCAAATATTCAAATTCAATCAAAAATAAATAAAATAATAAAATCGTTTAATAGAAATTATATTTTATTAGCAATGTACTAATAATGATGACTCCTAAGAATTCACAACTTTCAATCATACTTTTATAAAGGAACGTTCCCTCAAACTAATAAATTCATAAAAAATAAATAAAAATATTGATTTATTTAAACTATTAAACATTTTTTTAGTCAATAACCATATGTCTAGTTGTAATTTGACTTGTCATTCAACCAATTTACAATTTAGGAACCTCTGTTAGAGAATTCATAAAGTAACATCCCCTCAAACTGAAAGCTTCAGAAAAATAAATAAAAAATATTGATTCAATAAACTACTAAACACATTTTTTAGTGAAAATATTGTTCCCACATGCTTCTTGTGGGTGTACGATTCAATAACCACATGTTTGGTTGTAATTTGACTCATCATTCAACCAATTTACAATTTAGGAACCTTTGTTAAGGAATTCATATCTATTTTTTCTTGTTCTCATCCCTACTTATCAAAGAAATTAAAGCCCAACATATTGATAGTGTTAATCCCAACTGTATATTACAGTCTTGTAGGTATCTATCTAGTATAGAGGGTTCTCTTTATAGATCTAGCTATACTATATATAATTATAGTCACTCCCCTCCCTGTATACCATATCTTTCCCGCAACAAACACTAGATAATTGGAACATATTAGGGGGAAACACGATCTGACTATAAAGAGGGGGATTATCTAGATTCCTATACTATATATGGGTTTGGGTGTGTCTAGTGATCAATGTTTGATTTTTTTAACGATTGTGGAGGGTGGTACAAACATCACACAAATTTGTGTCACATTTGTGCCACTCCCCTCTATCTTAAAAAACATAAAGTGGGACGCCCAAAGGCAATCCCACTTTATTTAATTTCCTCTTGACGATGGAGAGGGAAAGAAGAAAGTGAAAATGGAGAGAAGAAGAGAACTCTAGTGGAAGAAAAACAAAGGATATCAAGAAGGAAGAGGAAATACTGAGAAAAAACAACATAAAGGAGGGGGGAAAGGAAAAAGACAACACAAAGGACAACATAGACAAAAAAAAATGGGGCACCAATAAAAATATGGAGAAAAACTAAAACCTAAAAGGTGAGAAAATCCTCAACTAGAAGAAAAATAAGAGTATGTGACAAACTTCATACTACAGGTATGCATATTTTCATTAAATTTGATAGATAATGTACACCCTAGGTTAAATTTTGTAAAGTATAGATAATATTGTGTAAACCCTAATGTACATTATGTAAACCCTTGGGAAAATTGTGTAAACCCTGGGGAAAATTATGTAAACTCTAAGCCATAATATGATATTCAATCAACACTAAATACTAATCCAAAGGGAAAACTCTTACATCTTATTTATGTTTTTGAATGGGAAAGTGTGGAGAATGCCCTAAGCAATATAATCATAAAAAACCTAGATAGCTTTCATACTACTCACAAAAACTTGGTCTTTGTTTCTCCTTTCTACCTCTAATTTTGATTATGTTGGTGGAGATGGGCCTAAATATGTAGCAAAAAATACTTTATTTCTCCTACTTCACTTCCCCATGGTTTATTGTCATATTTCCTCCAGGAGCCTTATCTACGTATTTTAACAATATTGTAGTAGATATTTGATTCAGTGTGGCACACCACTCTTCCTCTTGAAATGTTTCACATTCATTTCTTTAAATTTTTCCCATGTACAACATTGTATGGGTTTTTCTAAAGCCCGAAAACTATCTTGTGAGGTGGAATCTCTACTTCACGATGTTCCCTTAAGGGTCACCTCTCCACACAAGTCATCATTATGACCGATGAAATGTTTTCTATTCCGGAGAACAATGACACCACCATTGTGTTCAACCTATGGATGGTGTCTATTCTTTAAATAGGATACAACATATTTATATCCTCTCTCTAATTTTTCACTTTCGTTATTTTATGCCAATAATTATTTTATGTCAATAATTTATCTCTGAATCCATAAGCATTAGTCACACTTTCAATAGCATCAGAATCATACATACTTATAGGGAGGGCAATAAATTGGCGGATGCACTGGCCAATTATGGCATTAATATAAATTTCACCGTCTGGGATAATGATAGTATCCCTAATCAACTTCACAACAGCATCCATGCGGACCTTCATAAGCAAGCAATCCCTAGAGATGAGCCTTAATCTTTGGAGGAAGATCAGAATCATTAATACTTTCACACGTGTTGCTTTAATGAATATGGCGAGGCAAATAATATCAATTTCAAATGATAGCAAGAATTATTTAGGGAACTTCAAGTGGAGTTATCTAGATTTGAAAATCATGCACGCGGGAGGTACAACAGCTGTTGATATCCGGATGCTAAGCTCCACGAAAACCGATGATAAATGCAATGTGATTGTTGACAAGGAAAGGGTTATCACACGCGACTTCCCACAGGCTCAATTCAGCAGTTACGCAGCCATTCGTGAGAAGACCAACAGCTATAGTTCCCAGTCTTATGCGACCTTCAACAGCAAGAAACGGACTGTTCTTCACGCTCAGAGGCATTCGAGAAATTGTTGTAACCAGTATACCATAGAGAAGATGGGAGGACCTCCCTGTCAAATTGAGCCGTGTGCGGACCCCGACTGGAAGGAAAACACTGAGCTTTGGAACATTCTCAGCATAGGTGGCTTCACCAACTTCGTTGATAGGGTGCAGGGACATGATCAAAGCATTTCTGTACGCTTTGCTAAGGAGTGGAAAGAGAGGACTGTCGACTATGGGGGACAAGATACTTGTCAATGAAGATCTCATTGCTGAAGTGACCGGCCTCAGCTTGGAAGGGTACCGCTTCTTCAACAAAAGGGTTATCAAAGAAGCTGAAGAAAGAAGATTTGTGGAGGAAGATGAGAAGCTCATATTTAGCACAGCGGGTCTGCTTGTCAGCTCAATTCCATCACCCTATGATGAAGTCACTCGCATGATGATTCGATTCATCTCCTTGGAAGGTAGGTTTGTCACTGTCCCTGCTAAGCATCTCATCTTTTTAAACCACTTCCGTAGGAATAGATTGGTTTGCTTCCCTCATTATCTGTTAAACTCCCTTGAGCGCTCCATTTTGGAGTTCCAGAAGCACACCCGGGCGGTTCCCTTGCATCAAGGGCTTATATTGTTAATTCACAAATGTTGCCTTCTTAAGTACCCTGGTCTTCCTTCCTCTCCTAGCCCGGCTCCCCCTTTGATGGGCTCTGCTGCTGCCAGTCCTGTTTCCCCTACTGCCCTTGCTGCTGCCCCCGCCACCGGTGCTGCTACCCCCATGCCGGTTACACAAGCTTCTCCTTCAATTCCTCCTGTTGTTGCTCCTGTCACCCACCTCGCCTCTACCTCTAAAATACCAATCACCAGGGCTTCCAGGAGACTCAACCTTGAGACTCTTGTTGTGGGGAAGGAGCCTATTGAACTTGACATTGCACGTGACCTGCTGAACATTAGTAGTGCCAGTCCCCGGGAAGTACAGATGGATAGCTCTTCTAAGAGGCTGGAGGCCTTAGAGGCTGAGATAAATTTGCTGAAGGATGAGGTCAAAAACCTAGCTAAGCAAAAAGGTAAGAAAAGCATGGAGGGGGAAGGGAGCATTGATAACAGTCAGATTGAAGACATATACAAGAAGTTGACCTCCTTAGACTCCCGCCTAGGGAAGGCTAAGACTAGACATGATTACAACATTGCCGCCTTTAGGGCCATCGAGGAGTTCATCGAGGGTCATGCCAAAAGTGTTTCCAACCTCAGCGGTGTCCCGGCTGCACTTTGGGGCAATGAAAAAGAGAGCAAAAGAACCATCGAGGAGCTCGATAAGACGGATGCTGCCCACATGACTACATTGGGTATGTTTCATGCCTGGAAAAGAGTCAAGATCAGTATCGATAAAGCTGCCAAGAAGTAGTCTTGGATGCTTCTGCTGCTTTTAGTTGTTATTTTTGTTGTTTCTTGGCAGTCGGCTTACTGTTTTTTTGCTGTTGTTTTACTGTTATGTCTCGTTTGTGTAGCTGTTTCTGGGCTACGTAGAACTTCATCGTAATACTTGGACTTTGTTCCATCAGCTTTGTTTCTCACTCTTATTCCGGCTTTCAGGCCTTCTTTTATATTCAAGGGTATAGTCCCTTTCAAAAAACTATTTGCCAATATTAAAAAAAAATAATTCATTCATGTCTAAATAAGCAAGATGAAGTATTTGTTTAGTCAATAAATTTTAAAGTTATCAAATTTCGTGTTAATCGTGTAACAAGTGCTGAAATTTATTCATGTTATACCATGTTTCATATTTTGAAGTACTTTTTATTTTCATTGTGTTTACAATTTTGTTCTTGCATTAATTCAATGTTTGTTATTAAACTAAATAATTTTGGTTTTGATATTAGAGAGGGCGTAACCTATTTAGAAAGGTGTTTGATACCTTTACCCATGGCGACTCCAGAGATCGAGGTATGGCACAATATGATATAGATGAGGATTTTGACAAAACCCATGTGCCACCTCGATGTTCATTGACCTCTACGTGCCCACCACGAAGGTATAATTTTATAGTATATTTTTTTATTTAATTAAAAATTCATATTTAAAATTATAATTATACATCTTTCTAATTACAAGTCTACTACTTGTATAGACCTACAATATTCATCTAATGAAGACCACTGCATTTATATGTGTGGATGCCCCTCAACCTCTAGGGACTCGACACAAAGGTATATATTTAAAATTTATTTTAATTATCAAATTATTTAATTCACTGAACAATTATAATACCACTTGTGTATCACATGTCTACTTCCATATTGACTAATGAGAGGAAGACAATAGTGGAATGAGCACATACCCTTCATTTGTTGTTAGGGTGTCCCCTGTAAAAAGGTATAAATTTATAGTTTATTTTTTAATATAATTTTTTTTCTTAATTAAACAATTATAATATGACTTGATAATAACAACTCTACACCCCATAGCAAGTGACATGAGGATGAAGACAAGCATAGGATGCGAGAGTCATCTGCATGGAGGCATAAAGTCTTCATTTATTATTTAAAGTGGTTTTAATTAAATTTTTTATACTTAGTAAAAAAAAATTCAAATCCTCGTCAGAGGAAAGTCCCTCTCAGCCTATTAGCAATAAAAAGGTGAAATGGTGAGAGACTACCCCAAAAGGTATGAATGACCTACTCCCAAGTGATTAAGGGGGGGTGAAAATGCACTCTCCCCCCTCTAGTAGTAAATGTTGATAGACCCTCTCATCATGTTTTTAGTAATTATAAACACCAAGTGCAAAGGGATATCAAAATGGACCTTTGTGTAAATAATGATATGAAAATATTAATGGATACTCAGGGAAAGTAAGTATTTTAATATATTTCATTTGAGATAGACTAATTTATCGTTGTATTAGTTTAATTTTTTTCAATTGTTTGATATGTCATTTTTAGTGATTTATATTTTTGTGGTAGCATGTATTTAAAAAAATAATAGTTGACTAAACATGAAAATTGATTCATTCATATTGTCATCTAGATTGGCTACAAATCCCACTTGAGAGACAAAAAACGTTGGTTGATGTAACTTTTGCAAAGTTTAGGAAGACCCACTACGACCCAAAGCTAATTGGAAAATTTTCATCAGAAGGGTTTTGGAGATAAAGAGGAATTTGAGGGTAATTACGTTGCGCAAATTAATTTTCTAATAAAACAATATATAGTTTTTTTTTAAATATATATATTTAAAATTTGTAGGTTCACTACCAAGGAAACACAAATGACGAAAGGATACACCTTTGACCTCTTAAAATAGAGAGAGATGATTGGTTCAGTTTGTGTGACAAGTGGCTAAAAGAGGACAGTAATAGGGATACATGTTAGCTAACAAAAGAAATGATATATGTTGACATTTGATCTATAATAGGAATATTTAAATCTTTTCATTGTGGTTGATAATCACATTTTCTTCAATTTGATATTTTATGTTGTCTATTATTTATTCACATCTTATAAAGGATAAACATGGTCTAGGATTAGAATGTAATGGTAATGGTATAACGCGTCAATCGATTAAAAAATTAATATATATTGCAATTGATGCACACATCAAAAGTAATTTACTCAAGGGGTATGAAACTAGATTCTAAAAAGGGTTGTTAGTGGCTCGTCATTTGGGCTGACAAAACTTAGAAGAGGTCACTAATACATTTGAAAGTTCTATATAAGGTATTTATATAGTTATGTTGTTTTGTTTTGTGTGTGTGTGTGTGTCATATACTTGTATTTGTAGGAAGAGCACTATAAAAAGTGCAGAACAAAGAAAGTGAGTGTGGAATTAAAAGATTTGGGATGAAACAAAAATCCTTTAATCAATGGGCTTAAGATAATTATTTGTAGTGGAAATGCATGTAGTGTTCAATTTGTTGTACACACAAACTATAAATTAAAATTAAACAATTTTTAACATGTTGTCATTAAATTTTGGCAGGATGAAACAAATTAGAAGGATGAAGAGGATTTAGAGAAGGACGAGGATGATGAGGATGAGGATCACAATGAAGAGGGTGACGAGCGAGACAAGGAGGATCAAGTTTAGGAAGAGAAAGAATATTGTGAGGATCAGGGGGACAACAAGACCGATCATTGGGATATTTAGGATGTAGTTTTACACATATTTGTTTTGTAACTTGAAAGGGACCCATTAATACTCCCTTGAAATTATATTGTTATATGTTATTATAAATCACATTTTGAATTGAAACAATGTCTTCTTTTATTATTAATAATAATATTTAGACACTTTACAAATTCTCAGTGGACAATTTCTCTATGAAAATTAATAATTTAGTATCTAATGTTTAATAGTTGTAAATAAGCAAAAATACATGCAAAATATAATCATATCATTTGTAATTAAGATTAATTATATTGCTTTAAAAAAATTATCAGACAAATTTTGAATCATATTTGTTCCACCCCTCATTGTTAATGTTGTAGGTCTTGCGTCAATTTGACATGGCATAAAGTTGACACACATTTAGTGCAAATTAGGTGCAAAAGTGGCACAAATTTGATGTAAATATCGACATGAGTTATTGTAAGAAACAAGTCGAATAATGCCCAAAAAGTTCATTTTTAACGCAAAAATGAGCCAATATATAGCTTGTTTGCACATTTTGTAGTAGTGATCATAATTATGGATGCAAATTCAAGATGACTTGATGGATTACGTTTTGGGAATATTACATGGATAAACTATCATGATATGTATGTTTTCAAATTATAGCATTAAATGATTAAATTTAGTTATTTTATTGGTTAATTAATTCTATTAATTTATATAGTTATGAAATGTATGTTTATATGATGTAGACGCCTAAAAAAAATTGTTTTCAGAGATGTGATGCAGGAGAAAAAGTATCAAAGTGGGCCACAATCAAGGATTGGGACTGGATAGAATCGAATGCACAAATAAAAACCCTGTGTGAAGTAGTGAAATCTACAAACACTTAAGGAAGAAAAAAATCTTCAACAAACAAGAAATTATTCATAAACTCGTGCATTCATTCATTAGCCAAAATGTACATAGGAAGGTACATTATATAGTGAGGAATTAGGTCACCCAAAAAGGTAATTAACTCAATTCACAATTAGAAAATGGCTTAAAGTAAATTCCCCTAATGACCTATTAATTAACATAAGCAAGCTAATTAGATTTTGTAGGAAACCCACAGAGTGGGAAAAAGTCTACACTAACCACAAGTGCCCTCGCTGGAACTGTGATACCCAAAGGGAGGATATCATCGAAGAGGGAAATAGATGCAGTGTATACATTGTAGCACAAAAAGGTAAAAATAGGACCCAACACACATGCACATAGTTACACTTGTATTGTTAGTTTGTATTAGTGTGTGCATTGTTAACTAATGGCAGCTTAACTATGTTTTGGCATTTTATTTCGATTGATTGATTTCATATGCTTGGTTGTTTTTTTACTATTTCAGAGAGTGAATAATATTACATGTTTCTAAGAACATGTCAAGTGACGATGAGTCACTCGAGACGGCCCAAGGAACTACACCGCTATTTGTAAGGCATGCATAACACTTTATTTATATGGGTGTTTATCACTGAATAGTCTAATCATGTTTAATTAAGTTGATTTTGATTAGTCACTCTAATATTAAAATGTCGATTTAATTGGTAGTTAATAAACTTTCCTTGAGTGTATTATATGTGACAACAGCACATGAGCACTTAGCCAATGTTGTGGGTTGATTATATTCTGCACAATTTAATAAACGACAATCTACGAGGTGAATCTATTACTTGATCTTACATTTTGTGTAAGTTGAACCATAATAAAATATAAGTGTGCAGTTGAGTGCAGTATCTCAATAATGGTGGGAATGATTTATTTCTATTTTCTACACCTTTTTGTTAATGTGGCAACGAGAAACAATTTCTTAAATAATGTCACATTTCATCTCATTGTGATCTCGTCATGATAATATATTAATGTTTTATTAATCCACCCACACATATTTATGTGCATGTTGCTTCAGAACTTAGTATTGCTCCTATCATAGTTCCTAGTAACTCTCCTCCACAGGAATCTTCGATCGAATTCTCACTTGCACACCATGCTGCCTTGAATCTTAGGTTTTCCCCTTCACGAACATCTACTAATTTCATTGATTCTAGCATGGAGATTTTACCATCCCCTGTTGCTTCCACAGACCTCGAGATTGCTTTTTCAAAGGGTTCATATAATCTTCCACAACAGGACATTGATTTCCTTGACTTGGACTTGGATGATATGCTCGAGGATACCGACATCACAGTGCAGCATCTATTTCCACCTACTACCTCTTCAAAGATCAGAGTTGCCATCACACCCGCTTCCACTGACTCTCCACCGTAGCAGGTTCCTTTGCCCCTTCAAGGCTCTCCTTCATCACAACTCAACTCTCTTGATGATATATCTATATTTGTGGACTCCCACCTTATGGAGATTGATAGGATTGTCACCACTTCTCTTGATATATTATCTTCTTCCCATATTGGGCCACCATCAGGCATACTGCATGCTCCTCCTCCTTCTGATCACAGACCTTTGGTCCCTTCAGATTCATTAGGAGTCCATCGGAAATCATCTTCTGGAGGAGCTAGATAGATCTCTTTACTTCTTCTCCTCTTCTTCTTTCAAGAAAGATGTTGTTTGTATATGGGCACCTCATCAGGCCTTTAGTTTTCGGGCCCCATTGACACATCTTTCTTAGTTATCTAGGGGAGTCTTATTTTCTGTTCTAGCTTACCATGACCTCTTCCTCGGCCTTGATGAAGGGCGGTGTTGGTGTGTGTGACATGCCTAGTCATCTTCGACATCACCTGGTGAGTCCTCTCGCCTTGCGAGAGTCATAGGTCTTAGGAAGTCAAATGACAAGTGTCAGATTCTATCATAGAATCTGTCATTGTCATTTGCATCAGTGCGTCATAGGAGTTACATTCCTTATTTGGAATTGTAAGTCCTCCTTTAGTGGTGTCATATGCGTCAGTCACGTCATATGTGTCAGTGGCGTCATTGATATTCTTTCCTTGTTTAGGCATGGGGGTTACACAACACCCCTATTTGTACTTCCTTTTTTTGATCTATGAGCATGAGCAGACATGTTTTCTTATTTGCATATTCTTTCCATTATTTGAATCTTTCTTATAATGTTGGGCTTGACATTACCATCGGAGTGCAACTTCGTTGAGGTGCATTGTTTTCAACATCGGTTCTTGCGAATCCCTCTTTCAATAACCAAGAATGATTATAAGATCTCAAGTTAGGTCATTGTGATTATGATCCATCATTGTTCATGTGCAAGATACAAGTACGTTTAACTTTAAACTATGATAACCATTTAATAAATGAAATGCAAGAACTTTATTTTCTTGGGTTCAATATAATTCAAAGCTTGTAATAAGACATGGGTCGATTTACCTATTTGTTTGGTTTGTATTAATATTTTTTCATTCGACCCAATTAGTAAAATTGTGATTTATTAAACCATGTGACTAAAAGATGAACGTGAAAACATTAATGGGAATGATGAATTAGATAATACAAAGAATATATTCTTTTTTCATTATTTGTTTAAAAACTATGGTTTTATAGTCAAAGTTAATGGTTGCAAATAAAAATGGTAACAATATTTTGTTACCTTAACCATGCTAAAAATTATTAAAACGGTTATCATCTATTGATTTGTAAAATCATGATTGTGATTTATCTTGTCTGATTTACTAATCTTAAATAATGAAATAATAAGACTTGGATGACCCTAAATTATTCACCATACATTATGTTACTAGTGAGATGAACTTTTGAAGGTTGATTTACTTCTTAACGTGTTATGAAAATATATGTGAATCTATTGCATATTTGATTCACGTTAAATAATTGAAAACATAGTTGGAACAATTGCTCAAGGGTTTGGTAAACGATGAAATGCTTTTGATAATGGGATGTGTGTCATCTCACGTGTAAATAAAACTCATTACATACCTACCAAAAAAAACTATGGAATCCTCGTAAGGATAATATGAAATAAGAGGGTTATCTCATTTAATCCTCGAGTCACACTTAATTGTCTTTAATTTTGAAGATTTTTGGAAAGGATATAGTGTTTCCTTTAATCTCGTAGAAGTCGAAACTATTGTGTTTGATCATTATTAATCTTAGAGATCTTTTTTTCATGTGTTGCTTACATTATGATTAAGGGAATAACTCTCACTTGTGATTATGAAACTCTAATTTTCAAATCAAGATTGAGAAAATGAAAATCTAGTTATTTGTTGATTCTGGAAAAGATGATAAAAATGGTATTTTTCCACCGCATATGATTTTAAATTTTAAGCTTTATTTGATAAGTATTTGTAGTATAAACTAAGTTATCTCAGTTTTGTCATATGTCATTTAATTATTTAAGAATTTAAACTTTTTTATATATAGTGGGAATATGTGTTAAATAGAGATAATTGTCTCCTTCATGTGTATGGGAATGTTGAGTGATTTTTTGGAAAAATTTAATGTCTTTATTATTTTAGGAAGAGATATAAATGATATGTTTAAACTCGTGTTTGGGATTCTGAGGATATTTTTTGTATGGATGCATAAACAAAAGGGTTTTCTTTTTCTGGTTACTGATTGTGGGTGTAATAACTTCTTTCATTGTTTCCAACAATAATTGATATATTAAAAACCCAAAACTATTAAAGAAATTACAATAAACATTTTTTGTTTGTATTAAAAATCAAGTCACAATTTATTCTTTGGTTATATGCTTTTAAGTTGATTATAATCCATGGAAAATAAAATGTATTCACTATAGTCCATGGTAAATAAAATGAATTCACAAGTATGATAAAAGGAAAATAAAACTATTGTTATTTAAAATTAAACTACCTAATTTAAATTTTGTTATGAATGAAATAGACAATTGGCTTATTTGTAAACTCTATAGTATATGAAATTACATACATACACATGTGTCTATATGCATCTCTTTGTACGGGAATATGTTTTCAATTATTTTATCAATTTACTTGACCTCGGGGAAAAATCGGGGTTAAGAGGAGAATCTTTGCTCCTCTTAAGGCCATCCTCCTTTCCACAACCACTAATAGGGCATTGTGTTTGAGATGGTTGTGTGTGAACTGGGACCTATCTTATTTATTTGTGCAAACACTGAGATATTGTACTACATGTGTAGCATAACATGTTTTGGCCAAAGTAGTGTGATTGTTTTCATCAACGTCTATTTCGTGTTTCCTAAAGCAGAAAGATGGTTTTATGAAACCACCACGATTGAGGAGTGCCTAGTTTATTTGGTTGAATGCATGTAGTAGAGTTAGCATTTATTATACACATGTAGCTCTCTATTTTACTCATTTTTATTGAGATGAATGCCCATTTTTACTCCCTTCATTGAAAGTTAGGGCCACTTTCCATTTTTAGAATGTGAAGGGAGATCCCTTGTGATTTGTGGTTAAAGCTAAAATTCTCAAATGACATTCTCCCTCAGTTGCAATGATATTTAGAACATGGAGTATTGTAAATTTCAGCTGTCTTTATCACTATTTATCATTATATATTATTTTGACACTTGGATATCCTATCAATTGTGAACTGGAAAAATGCACACATGGTTAATTATTTGTCACATCATGTAATTGCATTTTTTTTAGACTTTTAGATGATTTGGTGGTTGAGTCATGATGATACAAAATTTTATATACTACTTTGATGTGATATATTACTTCGATTTTAATCATTTATAATGTATGACATGTTTTTGGATTGAAACAATTAATGACATTTATTTGATTAATAGTAGATGTTGATTTGATTCAAATTTACAATTTAGGATAATTGTTCATGTATATGTTGATTATAGTTCATTTAAATTGATTTAATTATATTCAAATGGATAATGCGCTGGGTATTCTTGTCTACTTGTGTGTATGTATTCTCTAGCTTTGAGAAAGGGTATTATTGGAGATATGGAAAGATGTAAAAGATGGGTTCAGAAAGAGAGAAATTTTCATGTGTGTTCAGTACATGAGAAATAGTGTCAAATTATAAGTTAAGGTTATGGAACCCTTTATTAGATTTAGATTTGTTTTTGTGTGTATGTGTGTGTATGAGTATCGCTTTATGCGACATATTTATTTTGGTTGTATTGCAACAACAAGATAGTGTTATACACTCTCACTACGGTGAGGAGCGCAACATCACCTTTTGAGTTTATTTGAATAGCACAATGTTGTTTTACAACAATGGATCGCTTATGATATGGTTTGACTATGTTCATTATGATAACCTTATTGTATTAAATATAAAAAGAGAAAAAGAAAAATAATAAGAAAACTATAATTAGTTAGAGATCAATTAAACTCAACTGCAACAAAAGGGTATTTTGTTACAAGGGGTCATTTGTCTTATGCGTCCTAGTCGGCCTTATGCATCTAAGTTTAAATTTATCCTCCAAGCCCTATGTTCATGTTTACCCCTCCATCTCAAGCATGGATTTCAAGGTTCCCTATTCTCTTACCACCTCCCAGCTTAGGCCAGTCCTAGGTGGGCATGACTGAAGCCATGACTCTACCTTAGTATAGAAAGGCTTTTGTACGTATATACTAACGTATCTTATTTTTTGATGCATGTGGCATTATTAACATTGTTTTGAAATGGGAGTTAGGATTAACAAGCCAACCCAATGCTATTTTTTATGTCGAGCTCATAACCAAGTTACATTGTTATCATATGAGCTAAGTTGAATTGAAAATATTTTTTGAGCTCATAAATGAGATGCCTTCGAGTTAGCCTTTGAACTAAGCCAACTCACTAAATTAATTTGTTACCAAATGAGTTGAGATCAAGTATCACCAAAAGCACATCATTGCCAAGCTGAGTGGAACTCATCGAGTTGTCACCTTCTCATCTGACTGGTATGATGTTTGAGCTAGGAGAACCCAACTTGTCGAGCCAAAAGTTAGTCAACTCAAGTCACTCAAACTTAAGAGGAAGTAAAATTCCTTATAAGGAAATTATCTAAGCCAACCAACAACTATTTAAACATGTAAATGTGTTCACCCATTGCAAATATGGGACTAAATCTTGAGGAGATTGTGACCATGGGGCATAAATGTGTGTGACGTTATACACATTAGTGAGGTCGTATAATGGGCTAATCAGGCCCAAGAATTATAAATGTGGTGAATAAGGGAACCAA
Organism: Taxus chinensis; assembly: GCA_019776745.2. Lineage (NCBI taxonomy): Eukaryota > Viridiplantae > Streptophyta > Pinopsida > Cupressales > Taxaceae > Taxus > Taxus chinensis. The sequence goes on along the minus strand of CM034152.1, from coordinate 360,657,536 downwards.
TGGGCCACATATGGCACCAATCAGGGGTCCTTTGGTTAGTGAGCAATATGGACTACTATGTCATATGACAGAAGAACTGATGGGCCACACATGCTACCAATCAAGATTCCCTTTACTATTTAAACATCTAGATGTGTTCGCCCATTGAAAATATGGGAATAAAGCTTGAGGAGTTCATATCGAAAGGTAAAAAATATGTGCGACATGACACACATTGGCAATGCCACATAATGGGCTAATCAATACCAATACTTGCAAGTGCAATGAATAAGGGTACCAATGGGCCACATGTGGCACCAATCAAGCGTCCCTTAGTCAGGAAGCGATAGGGGCTACTACACCATACAATGGAGGAACTGATGGGCCACACATGCCACCAATCAGGATTCCCTCACTATAGTGACCTAAGGTAGAGGCACGTGAGGCACATAGATGTCGATGACCCCCATATGATACATCATCACATGCCCATAACCAACCTAGTTGAGACACATGTCAATGTTGTAACATTTAACTAGTTAATTGAATTGGTTTGATTTAAACCACTCATTTGTTCATCTCACCATATATGTGAGATTAAAATGAGAGAAAAGTAGATTTTTCGAAGCTCATGGGATTGCACAATCTTAGATGCCATTAATAATCACCTAAGATCCTTTCAAACATAATGGCGACACTAAACCAAACACACAACTAAAATATAACCATGATGCTAATGACCATAAGTGAGTTAAAATGAAAGAAACATTTCTAGTAAATGGTTAAACCAACTAAAAAATATAGAATGAATATCTTGACCACACTTTAGAAATCAAGAAGTCATCAAAGCGATAAGGAGTGGGTAATCAATTATAAAATCAAAGCTTATAACCGAACTGACACACAAAACTCATGAAAACTCGAGAGAAGTATGAATATAGAGTTTCAGCATTAAGTTGGCATGTCCATCGAGTGTGGAAGGATACAAAATATAAGTTATGAGAGGAGGAAGGAGGAAAATTAGAGGAGAGGGAAAATTAGTTAAGATGATGCTCTATCAGTTGAAAAACTAGGAGCTATATAAGGTATAGAGAAGAAATCAAAGGGAACAAGAGAGGAAACAATTTCAAGAGTCTTTTCACGAAAAAGGAACACAAAGCTAGAAAAACAGGAGATAAAATTCATTTCCAAGTTCCATTTTATCTTTTTATATGCTCATGTAAATTGTTATGCATGAAAATTAACTTATTCGTTAGACTCCAGGTATAACTGGATGGTATAGTGTTCAAATCTCACCAGATTTATTAGTAAATTGCTTAGTCAAAAAATACAACAATATAACTTTGTTCATTGGCTGATTTAACTAGGTATATGGGAACAATAGTCAAACCACTTAGCTAAGAGTTGAGTAATATTAGATTCAACTTCAATCAAGTCTTTTAAAACTATAAACTCTGTAATAGTTATATTAGCTATTAACAGAGACTTAGGTTGAGATAAACCATGGCTAGCTATTGTAATTCATAATAGTTAACTGACCAAATGATTAAGGGAAAGATATTAAGGGAAAAGAAGTTACAAGTTTAATTCCATTTCATATTTTAAAAATAAATTTAATATTTATACTTATACCAAAGAAAACTTGATTTTTCTAAACCTATTTTGTGTCAAGGCAAAACAAGAAAAAAAATGTTAGTGCTGAATGACTAAAAATACGAGTTAAAAATAAGAGATGTTAGGTTCAATTATTTCTATATGAATTTATCCATTGTTTATAAGATAACACATATGGGATAAGAAAACTTATGGAATCATGATTAAACTTGATTACATGTAGGAAGAAATTTTGGTACAAGCCTTTATTATTATAAGGGGGATAGAAGTTTCCCATACATTATCCCAAAAATAATAGGAAGTATTACCATATTATGTTGTGTGAATGTTTTGAAAATTTAAGCTTGGCTTTTATCTTTTCAAAGTGAACACACAATTGTAAAATTACATAGTAGCTTGTGATCCGTATATTTACATGGCAGAAAAACCTCACACATGGATGAAAAAGTAGATGTGGAAAAACTAATTCACTCATATGAAATATTCTAGAAAAAATGGGACACATTCACGTATCAAAAGGGCATAAAACATTAATACATGGTGCAAATATGAGTCAGAAATAAGAGTTTGAAAAGGTGAAAAAATAAGAATACCTATACTTTTCTTTGAAGATTTTGACAACCTTCTCCAAATTATTTTCCATAAAAAATATATTGAATCAACCAACAAAGTTCCATCTATTTTCCCTATTATGTAGGAGCCTTCAATGAACATACTCATCCCCTAGTGAATGTTATCTATGAAGAAAACCTTGCTCACACAAACATGCCATAAGAATCCTATTTAAGAAATAATTTTCTTGTTAAGCCACATGTTAGATGAAAACCTCCATAATAGGACTCATATCTACTAATTTTAATGCCAAGATCAATAAGATAGGTGTGATGGGAAAAAAACTACAAGAATTAGGAGTACAATGGAAATTTAATGGGTACAAACACGTGATGTCAGAGAATTCTACATGAAAGATGATGAAATGAAACCATCGTGATGTCAGAGAAGATCTGACATCCCCCTTTAGAAAGATGATGTAAATGCAAACCATCAACACTCTCATTTTGGTAAACTATATCAACCTCTTAACATTAAAAGGATGATATTGATTTTTTAATTCCAAATACAATATTTAAAATGATTTTCAATATTAAATGTAATAGCAATACAATTGAATATTATTACATTTATTTTGTATCAATTATTGGGTGATAAAATATCTATAGGTAGTTCACACTTTTTTAACATGTAATTTAACAACTTAAAAACAATGCCTTAAAAAACAGGTGTGGGGGTGATTGTGCTATAACTCAAAATTGAATTCAAAATTTGAAGACATGTAAATTAATAAAAGGGTATTTAAAAATATTAAAAATTAATGTATATGTATGTAATTATGAACTTTAAAGTACATTTCAAGATAACTATCTCATCTCCTCTATGCATTAATTAAAATTTACCATTCAAAAATATATATCTAAATTGAAAATCAAATTTAGAAATTAGATTTAAAATCTCATTAATCTCAATCGATAATTACCAATTTCAACTAGACATAAACAAACACAAAGATCAAACACCAATAACACTTAAACAATGTCCATAGAATCACAAGTTATTATTAAATGTGAAAATTTTCCTTTTTCACATCTTGTTTTTAAGAAAAAAAATCTTTTCATATTACTTTAAATTCCATTGATTATATATATTTATTATTTTATTTATGTAGGTGATAATTGTTAATATGAATAGAAAATGATCACCCAAGGGAGTTTACCCTACTAGTACCAAAACAAGGGGAGTTATATTTCCACCCAAGTGAACCAAAGGAGGCCAAGATGCCAACAATGGTCTAGAATTGCGAGCTGTAACTATCCAAGTAATGAGAGGGAGATCAACAAAAAATAGAATATGCGGTGATTGGGATGAGACCAACATGACTAATTTCATCAAAGAAGTTGAATAAAATAGATCTTCAACATATGGTGGTAAAAAAAAAATGGGGTATGCCACTGAGTACACTTGCTTCTTGATTTTTGGGTGTCACCACCAAGAAGATAAACGACCCACCCCATGATTAATAATAAAGAGGAAAGGATGTAGTTGGTACAATGATATCATAAACTGGTTGATATGGGTCATGGGTTAGAAATAATCACAACTTACAACATATGTGGCAAAAATATTTCAATCTAGGTCCACCCCATTAAAATATGGTATCCCTTGAAAAAATATTTGTGGGTTGGTTTAAAAAGATGACACCTTGATTTGAAATTAATGATAGAAAAAAGACCTTAATAGAGATAGGGAATTATGCATGATGGAAACGACTGTCCATTCTTCTTAATATTATTTTTTCTACTAATTGTAAATAAAAAACACGTGGAATAAGAAAAATATGGAATCAGGATGAAATTTGATTACATGTAGGAATAAATTGTGTTATGAGAGTGATTGCTATAAGGGGGAGAAGAAGTGTCACATATATAAAGAAAATAAGAAGAGAATTGATTACCATGTTATATTGTGTGAATGTTGTTGAAAAATAAGGCTTGGTTTTTATATTTTCAAAAAGAACAGACAATTGCAAAATTACATAGTAGGTTGTGATCCATATTCTTGCATGGAAATATAACCTCATGTATGGATGAAAAAGGATTTATTTATCAAATGGTTACATAATTTTACTACATCTATCCTTGGTGTTGTGTCTTCAACCAATAGGAATTTGTGGATTTTATATGGTCCTTGTTCTCGTGTAGCTTTAGTAACCATTTCAAGAGGCAACAAGTTTGGGGATAAATTTACCTACATTACTAGCACATACTTATCACAAACTAAAACCCTTAGATGATAGTTTATTTTGTCCCATTCAAAAGGCACTTAAAATAAGAGAGGAAAAAAAAGATATATGAGAAACATGGGATATATATCAATGTGGAAGAATTAGCCAAATCTGGGAATAGGGCATTAGAAATGGATATTTTATTTGAAAATATCAAAGCAGATTTCAAGTAGACATGCATATGGCATCTAAATCCAAATGCATTGGATGAATAAATGGAACTAAGAAAAACATTTTACGCATCTAATAAAGATGAATCATGTGCATTATAAAACATGATAGGGCTATCTAATTTTAATTTAGAGGTGCTCTGATACCAATTGTTGAGATGTGGAGCTCAATTACTTCATTTTAGCATGTTATATCAACTTGTTGGAAAACACAATAACCAACATTAATTATGTAGGGAATGACATCGGTCACCTACGACCAACATTGGTCAGGAAAGTAGGAACCGTCATTAGTTAGGGTTAACCTGCATCAGTTACTTGTGCGTAAGTATTTTATTTAACTCATGGGAATTAGATCTAATTTTAGTATTATATCATATCTATTTATTTTAATTGCATGGCTAAGTGCCCTAAGTGTGTATAAGGTATTTATAATCTATAAAGATAGGGTTAGAAGAGAGAGTTAATGATTATTGTGAAAATAATTGTGAGAGAGAATTATTGGAGAAGAAGGAGAAGCTGGAGAGAAAGAAAGTATTGTACATTGTGAAAGGTGTGGAAGATTGTAAATCTTCATTGAATATATTTGGATAATAGATTGGATTATTTCTTGGTGGATGTATCCCACACTGGGTGAACCACATTAAATCTAGTGTTGATTTATATCTTTTTTTTGTATATTTCTTCTGGTAAAATATCCACTTTTATTACATGTATGCTTAGATCTGAATATATTATCTGTACAACCTGTGTGCTAATCCCAACAATTGGTATCAGAGATTTGTTTGAGGATTTTGTGTGTTGATAGATTTACTCACAGAGGGTTTTCTAATTGAGTGGGAGCTACAACAATGGTAGAAGAAAACAAATACAAGGTAGAGAAGTTTGACGGCTGAAATTATCAATTATGGAAGATGCAGATTGAGGATTATTTATATCAAAGATTTTATACTTACCGTTGGATGAAAATTCTAGACCTACGAAGATGACTGATGAAGAATGGAAGATTCTTGACAAAAAGGATTTGGGATCTATAAAATTGAACTTGACAGCATCTGTGGCTTCTAATATTACAGAAGTAACATCTACGATAGAGTTAATGAAATATATTGCTAATTTATATGAAAAATGTAGTGCTTCAAATAAATTTTATTTGATGAAGAAACTATTTAGTTCTAAGATGCATGAAGGTGGATATACATCTAGTCATTTGAATGATTTCTTATCTATTGTATGTCAGTTAAAATTGGTTGAAATTTTGTTTGATGATTAAGTGAAAGGACTCTTATTCTTATGTTTTTTTCCTGATAGTTGAGATAAATTGGTAATGGTTGTTAGTAATACGGACATTTGCTAATAATATTTTGAAGTTTGATGATGTGGTTAGTATAATCTTGAATGAAGAAATTCACAGGAAAAGTACAAAGGAATCATCATCTAGGAATGCTTTGAATGTAGAAAGAAGAGGCACATAGAAGGAGAGATCCAAGAGTAATAATAATGGGAAATCAAAGTCAAGGAATGGTATATCTAAATCCAGAGGTAAGGGAATTACCTGTTGGAATTGTGGAAAGAAAGGACATGAAAAGAAAGATTGTTGGTCAAAGGATAAAGAGAACCAACACCCAGAAAAAGGTAAAGAGGAAAATATTACAGAAGAGGTAATGCAAGATGCTCTTATTCTTTCTTTGGATAATAGAATAGAATCATGGGTTTTAGATTCAAGAGCTTCTTTCCATGCAACCCCTAATAAAGGTTATTTCATAAATTATGTCCAGGGAAGTTTTGGGCATGTTTATTTGGGTGATGATGAACCTTGTAGTATTACTGGTAAAGGGGAAGTTCATCTAAAATTGCAGAATGGAAATACATGGGTATTGAAAGATGTGAGGTATGTGCCAAGCCTCAAGAGGAATCTTATTTATGCATGGAAACTAGGTGAAGTTGGTTACATGGTTACATTCACACCAAACTCTTGGAAAGTCACCAAGGGTACCTTTGTTGTATGGAAAGAGGAAATAAGGTAGGAACATTATATTTATCTAGTTGTGTTACTAATTCCTTTTCTGTATTATCTACTGCATATTCAAATGCATGCATGTGGCATAATTGGTTGGGCCATATGAATCAAAAAAGGAATGAAAATCTTAAAGGCTAAGGGTAAGTTATCATATTTGAAATATTTAGATCTTGATTTCTGCGAGCATCGTGTCTTTGGAAAGTAAAAGAGAGTGAGATTTCTCAAAGTTGGGGAAACTAAGAAGGAGCATAAATTAGACTTGTACATTCAGATGTGTGTGGACCATCTCAGTTAGCTTCTCATGGAGGATCCTAGTATTATGTTACTTTCATTGATGATGCTACAAGAAAGGTACTTGGTTTATTGTATTAAACATAAATCTTATGTTTTTGAGACTTTTAAAAGATGGAAAGCCCTTGTTGAGAATGAATCAAATTTAAAGTTAAATTTCCTTAGATCTGAAAATGGTGGTGAATACTGTAGAAATTATTTCAATGATTATTGTTCAGTGAATGGAATATGTAGAAAAAATACAGTTCCAAGAACACCACAAGAGAATGGTGTTGCAGAAATAATGAACAAGACAATCATGGAACATGATAGAAGTATGAGGATACATGCTAGATTGCCCTTGCAATTTTGGGTAGAAGAAGTTGATACAATGGTTTATTTGATTAATTTTGGGTATTCAATTTCACTAGATGGAGGAATACCATAGGAAAATTGGACCGAAAAAGAGGTAGATATTTTTTTCTTAAAGTTTTTAGTTCAAAAAATTTTGTTGCATATTGATAAGAAAAATAGAAAAAAGTTGGATGTAAAATCCAAGAGATGCCCTTTCATTGGTTATGGATCTAGTGATTTTGGATTCCATTTTTGGGATTTAAAGAATTCTAAAATTATTAGGAGTCGTGACATTGAATTAAATGAAAAGATAATGTACAGGAATCAAGTTTTGGTACCCAAGGATGAACCGATTGAGAAGTTTATGAATGAAAATGAGCTCTCAGATTTAAAAATCATACCAATAGGGTTACACAGTAATTGATGTCAGTTGACCCCTAACCATGGCGTCGGTCACCTAAACTGGTATCAGTTACAAAAGATCCAAAACAACATTGGTTATAAGAACTAGCATCGACTACAGGTGACTGGCGTCGGTCGCTGTCAAAATTGGAAACAAATGTCCAGGAGGTCTAAAATGAGCCTCCGGTACCCCAAACTCCCATGAGAAGCTCACAAAGGGTAAGTAAATCTTTAAAAATTCTTACACCTTCTCTATCTTATTTATTATTGAATAATAATGGTGAACCAAATTTTTTTAAGAAGTAGCCATGCAGGATGAGACCCACATTCAGTGGGAGCATGGCATGGATGAGGAGATGGGCTCCTTGGAACAAAACCAGACTTGGTATTTGGTTAAGTTGTCAACAGGTAAGAGGACATTGCATAACAAATGGGTTTACAGGATCAAGGAAGAAGAGGGTGGACATAAAATGTACAAGGAAAGGCTTGTACTAAAGGGATTTGTACAGAAAGAAGGTATTGAATTTGGTGAAATATATTCTCCTATTGTTAAAATAACTTCCATACGTATTGTATTAAGTTTAGTTGCAATAGATGATTTACATTTAGATCACCTAGATGAGAAGACATATTTCCTTCACGGTGATTTGGATGAAGAGATTTATATTCAACAGTCACTTGGGTATGAAGTCAAGGGTAAGGATAAATTAGTGTGCAGGTTGAAAAAGAGTCGATATGGGCTTAAGAAAGATACAAGGAAATGGTACATGAGTTTGATAGTTTCATGCATCAATATGGTTACTTCAGATGTGAATCTGACCATTGTGTTTATTTCAATAAGCTTGAAAATAGGAGCTATATTATTTTGTTATGGTATGTGGATGATATGCTTATTGCAGGATCTAATATACATGACATTGGTGAGCTTAAATGAAAGCTAGCTCACACATTTTCTATGAGGGATTTAGCATCTAAAAAAAGGAATCCTTGGCATGTAAATACACAGAGACAAGAAGAACAAAAAATTGTATTTATCTTAGAAGGATTATATTTACAAGGTGTTAGAAAGATTTAAAATGTAGAATTCAAAACCTGTAAGTACACCTATGGCTGGAAACTTCAAATTGAGGAAAGATCAGTGTCCATCACATGAGGAGGCAAAATACATGACACCAGTACCAAATGTTTCAATAGTTGGGAGTCTCATGTATGTTATGGTTTATACCAGACTAGACATTGCACATGCAATGGGAGTTACACCTATGGCTGGAAACTTCAAATTGAGCAAATATCAGTGTCCTTCATCACATGAGTAGGTCAAATACATGACACAAGTACCATACACTTCAATAGTTGGGGGTCTCATGTATGCTATGGTTTGTACCAGACCAGACATTACACAGGAAATGGGAGTTGTGAGTAGATTTATGGCCAATTCAGGTAAAGATCATTGGAAAGAAATTCAATGGATACTCTAGTATTTAAGAGGGACATCTAGCATGAAATTATGCTATGTAAGTTCGAATATTCTTTATGTGGTTATATTGATTCGAATATGGCTGGAAATATGGCTAGTAGAAGGAGCACTACTAGATATATTTTCACAGTAGGCAGGACGAAAGTTAGATGGATATCAAGATTGTAAAAGCTATTGGATTTGTCTACTACAGAGGAAGAGAATGTTGCAGCTACAGAGGATAGCAAAGAGATGATATGAATGAGAAGGTTCATGGAAGCGTTGGGAAAGGAGAAAGATGATTGCAAATTATTTAGTGATATTTAGAGTGTAATTAATTTGGCAAATAAATCAACGTTTCATTCTATAATGAAACACATTCAATTGAGATATCACTTTATACGACAAGTATTGGAGGATGAGTAACTGAAACTTGACAAGATTCATACAAGTAAAAACCCTGTGGATATGCCGATGAAGCCATTAGAAAAAGAGAAGTTGGAGCTACACTCCACTTATGTTGGTCTTCAAGTTTGAGACTTAAAGAGGAAGAAACAAAGCTAAGGAAAGCATCCATGAATGACGTTGTACAGGTATAGTGTAGTAATTTTTCTCCAAGTGGGAGATTGTTGAGATGTGGAGCTCAATTATTTGAGTTTAGCACGTTATATCAACTTGCTGGAAAACACAGTAACCAACATCGATATGTAGGGACTGACATTGTTCACCTATGATCAACATCGGTCATGAAAGTAGGAGCCATCATTGGTTAGCGATAACCGGAATCAGTTACCTATGCGTGAGTGTTTTATTTAACTCACATGAATTAGATCTAGTTTTAATATTAAAGCATATCTATTTATTATAATTGCATGGCTAAGTGCCCTAAGTTTGTATAAGGAATTTATAAGCTATAAATGTAAGGTTAGAAGAGAGAGTTAATGATTATTATGAAAATAATTGTGAGAGAGAATTCTTGGAGAAGAAGGAGAATCTTGAGAGAAAGAAAGTATTGTACATCGTGAAAGGTGTGGAAGATTGTAAATATTCATTTATATCTTCTAAAAGCTTTAGATAATATATTGGCTTGTTTCTTGGTGCACCAGAAGTAGCCCACACTGGGTGAACCATATTAAATATGGTGTTGATTTATATCTCTTGTTTTGTATATTTCTTTTGGTAGAATATCCACTTATATTGCATGTATACTTAGATCTGATATATTATGTGTACAACCTGTGTGTTAATCCTGTCTGTGTTGGGTTCTTTTGTCCTAGACTAATTTTAGGCCCAATTCTGATTCTGAACCTTTTTCTTAGTTTTATATACCCTATTTTTTATGTGTATCATTTTGTATATGGTTTGTGAACTACTAAGAGGATGAAATAGTCACCTAAGTATTGCCCCCACTCATTTGAGGTGCATGAGATGGACAAAGGTGAGCATGGCCCAAATGAGGAAAGCCAAAAATAATGTGCACATCTAAAATAGAACTCCTACATAAGGAATAGAGAATACAAATGGTAACAACCACGACGTATGCAAACAATGGTAAAAAAGGCTATCCAAAAGTGTTAGTCACAAACAAGTATTCATGATATAATAAAAACAAGTCATAACACACAGTAACATTACAAAAGACACACCAAGTAACTATTTGAATACATGGGACACCACTTAGGATGTCATAAGACAAATGAATCCTTTAAGGAAATAAAAGGAAACAAGCAATTAACATAGGGCATAACCCATAAATAATGGCAATCAAGACACAAACAAGGAATATGATAATATATAAGCAAATCAGAGAACCATGATCAAAAGTAGGCCTATAATACAAATGTTACTCATGAAACACATGTTAGCATGTTAGAAAAATTAATAGTATGCCAAGATGTATACAACTAAGACTAGGAATGAAAGTAGTAGATTTTGTAATGATAAAACTTGGATATAGAAAATTAAGAAAAGTAGATGCCCCTAAGAACCTCAGTGGGACTAATATGGTATAGTGCCAAGCACCATACATCATGTAGAAACTTGTAAGTGATCTGCATTCACCTTAAAAAATACCATGTGAACGTGCATTCGTGTATAGAAAAATGATAAAACATGTTATGAACCCAAGTAACGTGATAAATAGTGTGAAACATAAAATAAAACGAGCAAGCAAGGATGCATCCGATCAATATCTAAGCTAGTATTTTGGAGTTTTTTGTAAATATGTGAACATGAAATAAAACATCTAGAAGAGGGGAGTAAGGTTGCCCCCAATGTATGTGTGTAAAGTGAGGTCCATGTAGGTAAATGCACCCTCAACAGTCATTTTCAGACCTAGGACAAGAGTGTGTCATTAAGTAGCGAGGGAGGAGAATATACCCCCAAGTGTGTATGTAACGATGATCTATCCAATGAGGATGGGAGCGAGGGTCCGCTGTCTTCTAGTGTTAAGGAATTATGCATGTGATCGTGATTAAAGACTATATGGACATGGGGGAATACACATGGAGAAAGAGACTCTAAAATGGGCCTATATGTACAATGGGTAACTTGTGTGATGACACATGTCTGTGTGAGGTGGACTATGAGACAGATGTAGCTGTCATGAATGAGGAGTGGAAGCTATTTGCATAGGATATTGAGGTGTATGTATAAAAATAGTAGTAGGAATTGTAAGAGATCTATATTCCATATGAGTATGTGCTAAATTCATGTGGATGTCATGAGAGTATGTAGAAGTAGGTGAACTAGTGATAGAAGTAGTTGAAAATGTGGCAGTAGGAGGAGGAAAGGAAAAAATGATTCCATGGTGGTATGCCTCGAATAGTAAAAAGGTGACTCTTATGTACAAATTAAGGCTTAAGTGAACTATGGATGGCGTGACTTTGGTATCCCTAAGCCAAGGGAATCCTAAGATCATGTCACAATGTGCAATGGTATAGCCAACAATAAAATGCATAGAGACAATGAGAGGCCCAACAATGATGGTAAGAATGACATGCCCATGAGAAGTAGGGGTCCTATGGGTCATCTGAGATAATGGAAAATTGATATCTTACCAGAATTATAATGAAAATGCATTGCACTTGTGAGTAGGATGCACCATAACATTGTTGACAGCATGAGAACCAATAAAAGCGTCAATGTGTAATTTGTGTGATGAAAAAGAAGCGTGAAAATCAACATCAATGAAAGAAATGATAGGTGAAGGCAGATCATCAGTACCAAACATAAATCCAAGAGGATGATGTGAAGATGAATGAGGAGGAATAACATGATAAACACGATTTAAGGAGGATTCAGGGGCTGATTTTTCATGCTTAAGTAGTGGATCATTGAATATTTTAAGCTTGTCATTGTCATTAGTATATTTTGGAATGGAAACTATAGATTCAGATAGCTCAATGTCATTATTATCAATCAAAACTTGAATGATATAAACTTAAAACACCGATCAGTAGAATGGCCATTACATCTATGATAATCATAATGTGCATGTTCATTGATTTCATTGCCACAAGGTCTATTAGGATCTAGCTCAAGAGGAGGCGAAAGATAAATTAGATTGCTTTCAAGGAGTTAAGGTAACAACATATGTGGTGGGTATGGCAATGAGTAAAAGTGTGGTGTGTAGGTCATAATTGTAACTTCATAGGTTACGATATAACATTAATAGTAGGCTTAAAGTCACTAGGCTTACCCTTGAATGCATGTTTTCTTGGGAACTTGTTAGTAGAAGCATTGGAAACATTAACATCATATTTAAGTTTTCCCAAAGAAAGTAACTTGATCTCTCTAATTTTTAAAGTATGACATAGTTGATCAAAAGAGTGAAAAAAATCAAAGAGTGCACACTATTGTAAAGGGGGTAATAGGCTTTGGATGAAAAGATCTTATAATTAAGATTCAACCAATACATTGTTCATTTTAGAAAGATTAGTCTTATAATACAAGACATAGTCACTAAGATGTTTGTTAGTTCCTTACCTCATTTTGGTCATTTGTGAATATGATATCTTTGTGCCAATATTCATCGAAAAGTGACCTAGAAACTGTTGGTCCGAAAATCTGTCGCGTGGACAGATCTATGGATAGACGGGCCAACGGTGTGCAGGGCTTAGCCCCTCTTTGAGACAGCAAAGCGAAACTGGTTTATTGCTACTTCTACTAGCAGGAACCTATGCAAGTCTCACAGATTCTGCCTTCGGGGGTTGGGATCTCATCCCAGTAGAGTGTTCTAGGCTGCGAAGAGAAAGGAATAAAAGAAGGAGAAGAGAAAGAACAGATCCGAAGGAAGAAAAGAAATGAGTTCCAAAGCGGAAGGGTCAGAAGATCTATGCTTTGGGCTTGGTAGTAAACAGAGCCAAACCTACTTGCATAAATAAACAAAGCAATACTGATAAACAAGTGACGGAAAAGTAGATATGAATTCAACAGAAAAGACACATGCAGATCTAACATAAGAAAGATCTAATGTATAACACAGCTATTGAGCACAAAGTCTGAATAATTGTATTAATTGTTTTTATCTGTTACAAGAAAGCTCAAAGTCTTTCTCTCCTCACCTCTATTTCTATCTAAAAAATGTTCACCCTTGAATACAACAAGTATTCTAGTATTTATAGAAAGTGAGGGAGAGAGAAGGCAAAATGGAGCCAACCACTTATTCACAAGATATTTACAAAATATCCAAAAGTCATGTTGACTTTTACAACTTGGATGGATGACATCATCCCATGATGCAACATGGATGATGTCATCGTTTGTGCCAACACACTTCAGATATTTCGAAGAGAAAGTCGGAGAATAGAGAGGAGAAGAAGAAGAAGAAGAAGAAGAAGCTATTCATCATCATCATCCTGTGGCCTAAAAGGGGTCGCCTGTTTCTGATGCTGATCAGGAGATGAGATGTGGAACTGAGCGCGGTATTCCAAGAACTTGCTGATCATTGGCGCAAATTGATCCTGTGATGGATCCTTGTGCCTTTCACTGATTGCTTCGCAAGTTTCCCGCTCATCAATGAGCTTTTCGGGGACCCTGGAATAGTCTTTACCCGCCTCGATTAGGGACCCGATGAAGTCTCTACAGGCCAGTAGGTTGTTGATGGATTCGATGTCGAAAGTGACTTCTGGCCCTGTCCCTTGAGAAGCTAACTCCTTGAAAATTCGGATAGTATCGTCAGCTGATCTCAGGGTGAGGGAAGGAGTGAGCAACCCTGGAGTCATAGATAGAACAATCTTCTCCATTTGATGCATCGCATCCAGGGCCTCTTCCTTCACCTTGTCTATCTTCTCTAACACAAATTCGAGCTGATCTATCCGATAGTCCAGAGTGGACATGATCTTGTTGAGGGTCCTTGGATGACCGAATACTCCAAACTTGACCAAATCTTCGACTGAACAGTCGAACATTTGTTGGAAGGCCTCGTGTTGGAGTCTGGCATTTTCGAGCTCTTCTGATACTGGACTTGCTAATGTTTGGAGTTCCTTATTCGCCTTCTCGATGTTCAGGTATAAACTAATATACTCGGCGATCACCTTTTCACTATCCTTAAGGATTTGGCTCCTCCAAGCAGAAACAGCCATACCCTGCTCGCCGATCTTTGAGTGTTCATTGATCTTCTCCTGACTGAGCAGCTCAGGAGTTTCGGCGGCAGTTGTGGGAGGTGCACTTCCCATCTTCTGTAGGGCTTGAAGCAGGTATTTATTCTGCTCCTTCAGTAGCCTCTTTTCTTCCTTTGTTTCCTGAAGCTTTTCGCAGAGTGCATCAACTGCGGAAAGAGCTTCCCCCTGGAGACTTTCAGAGGATGTCCCCATTGTGACTTGGGTCACTGTGAAATCTGCCGGAGACAGATCTTCTTTCTCTTTGGTGGGATCGGGGTAGGCAATTTCCATAACCCTCTCACCTGCATCGCTCTTGGAGAAGCGTGTAACCGGCTTGTGCTTCTTTGCTCCTTTAGCCGGAATGACTGAAAAGTCCATCGGAGCGATGGGGACTTTCCTCTTTGGTTGGCTCAGCTGCTGAGAGATCCAAGCTGGTCCTATTGAAGAAGGACCAGAGACAGAGGGGGAGGCAGCAACGGTAGAAGAGGGGAAGAACGTGGAGACACGCGGCGGCGGCATTGAAAGAATAGCCGAAGACATGCCCACGGGAGGAAGGGAAACCGCAGCTGTAGAAGACATGGGAAGGGAAGGGAGCCCGGAAATGAGGGAAGAAATGGAGGAAGACAAATCAGCGAGAGAGGAGAAGATGGACGAAGAGGCAGGGGAGAGAGTAGAAGAAGGGGGAGAGGACACAACCAAAGGAGTGGTTGTCGACATCTGAGGAAGGGGAGGAAGAGAAGAAGAAGGGATAGAAGGGACCTCTGTAGTTGTAGCGATGCCGACATCCTGGGTGGATGGGCGTATAGGACTATCCTCTGTCAATTCCTTCTCTGGCGAATCCAGAGTTATTACTTGTTCAGGCTCTGAAGGAAGAGGACTTTCAGGGGCTTCCTCCCGAATGGTGCTAGGCTCACCTTCCGCAGCTTTGCCTTTTAGCTGCTTCTTTGACCTTGGAGGGGCATTACCCAAAGGAGAAGTTGTAAAATCTACACCGAGGTAGATTAACCCATTCATGCGGCACCAATGCTCTGTTCTCCGCATAGTCTCCTTGACCCTCTCCTCGATTGTCTAAGGAGCCTTGCTTCTGTCAATGTCCGGGAAGGGCCAATCATCCCCTTCTGTGTCATTATACACTTTGTCTACTTCGTCTTCCGTGGTTTGGAAGCCTTTTGGGACAATGGCCACTCCGTAATGGATGATTTCTGTTAATGCCAAGCGAGAGTGATCCTTTCTTCTGAGTTCTACCTCATGGAGAACGTCAATGTAGATATCCTCAATCTGAGGGACATGAATCGGATCAAGCTTAGCCCTTGGTAGACAGCCCCTAGGGTCGAATGTAGGCCTTGCTGGGAAATCATGCTTTAGGTTGAGCAATTCTAGCTCAGCAAACATCTCCTTTGCCTTGTGATAGCTGGAGCATGTGTAACGGCCTACTGTGAGGGGGAAAGGAGTTCCGCCCTTCTTTCTCTTGAGGCACTTTTCATGGTATGTGACGAGCTGTCTTGATAGTTCCAATAAAATCAGCTTTGGTCCAGCATACCTTGGCAACCTGGTTGGTTCGCCCAAAAAGTTGACCGCCCTCAGATAGGTGAACGTGGGAAACTGGGTGAACAAGGCCCCCCATTTCTCTATGACTGCCACTATGTTTTTGGTTGTCCGGCCATGAGTCAAATTTGGCCGCAACATGCACATGATGTGATAGAAGAAAACATCATTGATCTTAGCAAAGTGTTGGATGCTGTTCTCCAGCTTCAGCTCTTGATAGTATTCATATATTTTGGCCTGAGGCCAAGTTCCACTTCGGTGCAGCCCTGGATAATCCCTTTCAGACGCAGCAGCATACACTACGTAGGAGTTCATGTGGAACACTCCTGTTGTAGCGAACTGTTGCAGTTGCTCGGATATTGTGTTGCTTATTATCTCCCCCCAGCAGAAACGCTGATCGGGCAGATTCTTATTCATTGTTTCCAGGTATCGCAGCATCCACTTATGGAAGTAGTGAGCATCTGAAAGACCGAAGACTCTGCTCAGGAAGGTGATTGTATCACTGAGTTCCTCTGAGAAATCACTCCGGTGGATAGTTTGAGGCCACCGGGTCACTACCTTCTTATTCTTGAGGTAGACCTCATTCATCAATTGCATGCACTTGTCTTCGTTGTCCTCCCAAGCCTTGAGGCATTCTTGCTGGCTAACAGCCACATAGTTTCGGTGGTGAGGGATGCCAAGCATTAACTCAAAGCGACGGGTAGTAAGGTTTATGACTACCTCGCCTTTGCTATTCTCGACACATCTCGTGTCTTTGTTGAAGGATTGTGCAACAACCATCATGAACTCGTTATTCACAGCACTGACAGGGATTCCTCCGGCAAAGTGCAGGGCGCTGCCTATCAATTTATCCATCCATGGACTCCTTGTCACTTTCTGAGTTCTTACCCAGAATTCTTCTATGTCAATGTGGCCCAGTTCAGAATCCCTGACATCCATATTACACTCTGCCTGTGATTCGGGCATCCTGACCCTCTGATATTTGTATTTCATTTCTTCTTCTGTAGCTTTGCCTTCCCTCTTGGTTTGGTGGGTCTCTTGCTTGACGTAGACATGTGTTCTTCAAGGCTTATCTGATGATCTGCACGTAGAAGGAGTGAACCCAATCCAAGAAGCTTGAATTAGTCATTTGATCTTCCATTGGAATACTAGCAGAAGAAAGAGTTAGAACTTTTAAGGTTCGGGACGCAGGGCGCATGAAAAATGTATATAACAGGCTGAATAGTCAAGGCGCACAGGAAAAGGGGGCAACAGAGGTTAAGTTCGCGCCAAAGGCGCATGGCGCATGGATGAAGCAGACTGCATTATATAGAAGGGCGCACAGGAAATGCATGTTACATTGAGATTTGGTGCGCCCTTTGGCGCATGGGCAGATTGTGCAACATGGAAAAAGGCGCGCCAAAGGTATATGGCGCGGCGCATGGAGGGTCTACACAACATCATGTACTTGCAACGGAAGGTGCGCCCGCGCCTTGGAGGCTTTACACTTGCGCAAATAACTCTTGCGTTGCATGGAAGCTGGGCGCGCCCTTTAGCGCATAGAAGAGGGATGTAACAGGGGTAAAGGGTGCGCCAAAGTTTTTATGGAAGCGCGGGATTTAAACTTGCAGCATGAAAAAGGGGCGCGCTTCGAGGGCGCATGAATTTAAAACTGCAGCAGGATGGCAGGGTGCGCCCTAGGCGCGGGTCTTGAGCATGTTGCATGGCGGGTAAGTGCGCCGAGGGGCGCGACTGTCTTGATTGTAACAAGGCGCGCCAGTGCGCCATTTTGAAAAAAGACTCCACTCAAATCATTCTTACTCATTTCCTCCACCTAAATAGTTACTTGGGCAAGTAAGGTTTTATAAAAGGTTTAATCAAGCCAAGCCATTCAAGAAAGCTCCCTTTACCAGCAGATCTGGAAAAGGGAAGAAGAGGAGAGAAGAAAACGATGGAAAAGCTCAGGGGGAAACACCTAAACATACTCTTTTAAACACAGACCAGCAGACCAAACACAGACCAAAACACGAAAGCATGCAATGAAAAAGAGGATGAACCTCTTACCTTAAATATATGTTAAAATCGGAAAGCGGGTCCACAGGGCGAGATAATGACAGAGCAGAGCTGACAAATCCAGAGCGATCACGTGCCTTGAAAAAATGCAATGAAAATGACATGGCGCGCACAGGTATATATAGAAAATCTTGTCATTAATGCGCCACCAACCTTTTGAAATGGCGCATGGAAACAGCTGTCGACAGGGGAAAGCGTGCGCCCTTTGGCGCATGGAAGGAAATGACAACAGGAGAATGAGCGCGCCTTTGGCGCATCAAACGAGTTGTCGACACGAAGCTATGTGCGCCCTTTGGCGCACCAAAAACTTGATGTAACAAAGATATTACGTGCGCCCTTTGGCGCACCAAAAACTTACTCAACATCCTTTGGCGCACCGAAAGACGTGCTAACATGGAAAACCATGCGCCAAAGGCTTTTAAGGAGGCGCATCAAAAATTGATGTTGCAAGGCAAAACCATGCGCCCAGCCAAAAAGGCTCAAAAAGACTAAGTTCAAAACTGAATTTCCCGGGAAGGGATTTTACAATATTTTGAACGCGAAGGATCCCTAACGAGGGATCGAAACAAAATTTTTCGATACGGTTATCGGTAAAATTGCCCTTGTCAATTTTGAAACAAATTTGCAAGAGGAGTAAAATCTCAAATGGAATGTAAAGGCAAATCATAAAACCATTATAAGGCATAATTCTGTAAGCTCCTAGGAATAACTTGGTCAAGAGTGTGTCATCACAAGTATAATCCAAACATGCAACATGAAATGAGTGAAGGTGTTGCTATCGAAATAACTCTCTTAGTTATCTAGATAACTTATATTTTCATTCTGACTCTGATGTTTCACATTTCAGGTTACGGGCACTCAAGATTTTTCTTTTGACAACTTGCAACAATTACAGTTCCTCTACATGCCCTTGTGCACCTTCCTAATCTCTTTGCATTCCTTCTATCTCCTTCCATTTCCCCTTGTGCGTACCATCCTCTTATGCACCTTCTTTCTCTCCTATCCCATCACGCAATCCTTATGCACACACCTGTACATACTTACCTTGCTTATCAGTTAAGTCCCTGACATTCCTCTTGCGTGCTTACATAGACTCAGTTCTTTCATGTGTCCTCTTGTCTTTCTACCTATGCATACCTTCCTTCAGTCAGAATGCTCACGTCTTGTTTCCATACTCACCTTCTGCAAGTATACCTTCCTCCTACACATACGCCTCCCCTTTATTCCCCTTTCACACACTTGTTTCTCATCCCGCACCTTGCGTCTTACTTTGCGGCCATCTATGCCATGTCATCTTCTGTCAGGACTTGAGTGTGCTACATGCGTAACCTATCAAAGTGCACCAAAAGGGTGCCAAATATGGACAACCAACCGGTGCATGAAACAGTGGAAGAAAAGACAAAACAAATGAACAGTTGGCCGACTCCTTTGGACAATCCACCCCGCATCACATGTTTTGTGTGCATTGATGACTCTGACATCTTTTGAAAACCTGTATCTTTTGCTACAGAGCTCAGATCAACGCATGTGCCTGGACTTGTCAGAGAAGCTACTGACGCAAGCTACATGTTGGACTATTCAAATTCAAATTATAATGAAGGTGGGATTTAGTTAGGTGAAAAATAGGGAAACATCTCTCAACTCATCAATGCACACATCCAATCGACCTCAACCACTATATTTCATCAAATCTTGCCTTCTTCCTTCTTCCACACGCCAAACAAACATGGGGAAGTGCATATGATAACCTTGCAAGGTGGATTTACAGGCATTCATCCACTGGTTGTTGGTGGTTGAAGATTTGAATATCGAGTTTCCCTCCCTTTCTCCTTCTCTTCTCTCCTTCCTCTTCTATAAATATCAGAGTTCAACTTTGTAAAAAATATCCCTCTTTGTTGTAATGGCACCATGCCAAAATGGTGGCTGAATTCCCATGGGTCTCAAACCTTGGCGTGGTCTCTGTAATGTATTCTCACCTCCTATCATGAATGTAAATGATTTTATGTCCCTTAAGCAATAAAATCATGTTTTGTGTGACTCTTGTCTTCCCTCTCATTTTCATTGCATCTCGCCTCTCTCTTTGCATTTTCTAGCATGTTGTGCATACTCTTATGCTTGCATTCCCCACGTTCATGTGTTGTGCGTGCTAGAAGGTTGAGCATGTGTGTTGATCTGTGGCACATGTCATCCACCCTCTTCTCTCATGCCCTCTCTATTTCCTTTGCCACTCGTGGAGAGAGATCGACCCTTTCCTTCTAGCGCTATCACCTTCCTCATCTTAGGATTTCCCCTTTCTGCACATCCTTTTATCCCTGGTCCCTTGGCATGTTTAATCTAGGATTTGCTTTCAGCATTAGGAGTAGCAGTAGCGTTAGAGGTAGGTAGAGGAACCGACCTTCTCTAGAGATCCGTCCCAAGCTCGCAAGGTCCCACAACTTGGGGATGCTTCCATTGTGGTTTCAAACACCTCGGCCCTTAAGAGATTCGAGACATGGGTGCACTTTT
The DNA here is from genome assembly GCA_019776745.2 of Taxus chinensis. NCBI lineage: Eukaryota > Viridiplantae > Streptophyta > Pinopsida > Cupressales > Taxaceae > Taxus > Taxus chinensis. The sequence continues at coordinate 360,636,727 of CM034152.1, read as the reverse complement.
GAACAACCAACAGTTTCTGGCACACCCGGTGGGACTAGAGTGAAGAGCTTTACATCTTTATCTCAGCAAGTTCGATGTGTTATTGCTAAGATCCAGCCTTTGGAGGCATTTTTCAACACATCTTGCGACTCCACTGATTCAACGCACCCATTATCTCATGTGTAGACTAGTCTCCCCTCATTCCACCATTCATTTCTCCTTTTCCATCATTCCACATTCCTCTTTTGAAGTTGTGTAATCATGATTTCTTTCTCACCATGGAATTCTCATTTGCAGCAGCAAAGCTATTTCCCTCCATCCCCACAGTTTCAAAATCCTCCTCCAAATTTGTTTTATAAGCCCCATTATCCCAAAAATGCATACAACCCACCTTTTTCTAACCAAAATGTTTATGAAGAACAAGTTTATGTAGATGATGGTGGAAACTCCTTAGCTGAAGCTGATTTTGAGAGGTAGGTACAAAAGATGGAGATGGACATGATGCAGCTCAGAGTCAAATGCTCCATAAAGGCAGCTAAAGTTGGCTACAAGGTCCCTTGTCCATGGGTCGGCAATGTACCAATCTAGTTTAGTGCCCAACAGAAGCTACACTTCATCACTGAGATGTTGCCCCAGATTACAGAGTGGGTGGAAGAAATAGAGGCTCAAAAATCTAGCGTGCGGAAACCCTATCAATGGGGCAACCTTGCACTATCATCCTACAGCCCTCCCACTCCTCCACACTAACCTACATCATCTCATCTCGTTGCACGTGTTCCTAGCTTCTTGTGTGTTGCCCCCACTGAGAATTCCATCCCTTCTCCCTCACTTTCATCTCGCCTTCATTTCTCTTCCATTCCCCTTCCTGCGTGCGCCTCTACTCCCCTTGCGCATGTGCCTTTCATCCCTTCTGCGTCCATCCTCCCATTTTCTTCTGAGTCCCCTCTGTCTAGCTATACCACAAATGAACAACCCCCTTCCAATGCGCCTCTCCCAACCAACATCGTCATGTTTGACGACTGCAAGACAATTGAAGAATGGCGTGACTCATGTGACTCCGACTAGGAAGAGGAAATCATACGAGTGCATGTTCCAAAGGAGAATCAGTTAGCTCTAAAGGGCGCAGTTCTGGAGGAGACCGAGTTGCTTGTAGAGGTAGAACCATGCGCGTCCTAGCTTTTCACACCCCAGCCTATAAGTACTCCCCTTCAGGAAGAAAGTCTACAAGAAAATCCCATCTCTGGTATTGAGCTTCAAAGTAATGGGCAAACCATAAGGATCAAACCGTGCCCAATCAGATATATGGCTAGCCTAGAGCCAAAAACAGAGTTGCCACCGGTCATGCTCATTTTAGAGTATGAGGTAGAGCTTTAGCACACTAAAGGTCAACAGAAGCACCTCCCAGATCTAAGTACATAACAACTCCAGGAGGTGTACATTCTATTTATTGATACTTTAAGGAGGGCGAAACACCATCTACAAGGTGGTTTTTCACTCTCATTTTTTACCATGTTCAGCACCAAATCAACTACATGGTCACAATTTGTGAGGAAGGGAAGCTACTTCTCCCTACATGTTGCAGGTTTTACTTGAGCGCCCCTTACCTTTGGTTAGTTTAGGTTAGTTTAGGTTTTCTTTCAGTACCATAAGTGCTTGCGTACACTCTACATGTTCCAGTTGGGAAATGTATGATTTTCAACTTTTGTATAGTGTTGTGCTTCTATTTTGGTGCGCTCCCTCTGGTGCCTTTCCTTTCCTGTTGCGCCTGCATGCCCCTTTGGTTGCTTTTGGGGATGGTAGTTCAATTTGGATAGAGGTAGTTCCAACGGTCAGTACATAACTTTCACTCTCATCAATCCAATTCATAATATCTTCATATATGAGAGCAATAGTTCAATTTAGAGTTCAGACAGAGCTTCAAGTGACTTCAGGAGTGTTCTTCAAAGTTGTAGATTAGATCTCCAAGATTAGTGCTTGACTCCATGCCCAATAGACTTCTATGGCTACTAGTCTCTTCATCTATTAGGCAGATGGCCCCCGAAATTTGCCAAAACTGTTATCCAAATAACTCTCCTAGTTATTTGGATAACTTATATTTTCATTCTGACTCTAATGTTTCACATTTCAAGTTGTGGCACTCAAGATTGTTCTTTTGACAACTTGGCACAGTTGTAGTTCCTCTACGCACCCTTACGTGCCTTCCTGCTCCCTTTGCATTCCTCTATCTCCTTCCATTTTCCCTTGCGTACCTTATTCATGTGTGCCTGCTTTCTTTCCTATCCCCTCATGCACTCCTTGCGTGCTCTTCTGTAGAATTGCCTTCTAATCAGCTAAGTCCTTGGCATTCCTCTTGTGTGCTTACCTAGACTTAGTTCTTTCGCGCATCCTCTTTTCTTTCATCCTCCACGCGCCTTCCTTTAATCAAATGCCTGCATCTTGTTTCATACTTTCCTTCTGCAAGTATGCCTTCCTCCCACGTGCACACCTCCCCTTTGTCCCCCTTCCATGCACCTGCTTCTTGCTCCTGTGCCTTGTGCCTTCCTTTGCGCCCTTCTATGCCAAGTCATCTTCTATCAGACTTGAATGTGTCACGCGTAACCAAGCAAAGCACGCCAATAGGGCACCAAATCTGGACAACCAACTAGTGCATGAAAAGTGGTAGAAAAGAAAAAACAAATGAACAGTTGGCCATTATTTTAGCTAACCTGCACACGCCACGTGTTTTCCATGCATCGATGACTCTGATAGTTGTATCTTTTGCTACAGAGCTCAAATCGACGCATGCCTAGACTTGTCAGAAAGCTACTGACACAAGCTACACTTTGGACTATTCAAATTCAAATTTAGGTGGGATTTAGTAGGTAGAAAATAGGGAAACATCTTTTAGCTCATCAATACACATCTAATCAACCTCAACTATCATATTTCATTAGATCTTGCCTTCTTCCTTATTCCACACACCAAACAGACATGGGGAAGTGCATCTGACAGCCTTGTAGGTGGATTTGCAGGTATTTATCACTGGTTGTTGGTGGTTGAAGATTTGAATATGAGTTTCCCTCCGCTTCTCCTTCTCTTCTCTCCTTCTTCTTCTATAACTAGCAGAGTTTTTCTTTGTAAAAAAGATTCCTCTCTGTTGTAACGACACCATTCTAAAATGGTGGCCAACTTCCCATGGGTCTCAAAACTTGGCGTGGTCTCTGCAATGTATTCTCGCCTCCTATTGTGAATGTAAATGACTGTGCATCCCTTAAGCAATAAAATCGTGTTTTGTGGAACTCTTGTCTTCCCTCTCTCGTTTTCATTTCATCTCGCCTCTCTGTTTGCATTTTTAGCATGTTGTGCGTACTCTTGTGCTTGCATTCCCCACGTTCATGTGTTGTGCATGCTGGAAGGCTGAGCCTGTGTGTTGATCTCTGGCACATGTCGTCTACCCTCTTCTCTCGCGCCCTCTCTTTTTCCTGAAAAAACGTTTCATGGCAAAGGTGATTTTGCAAGGAGAAACTTTCTTGGGTTTCACATAGTTAAACGGGTGGGTTGTATGGGTAGGCTAGACAGGTGGGTTAGACGAGTAAGTTAGATGGGTAGGTTGGATGGGTATGTTAGGTGGGTAGGTTGGATGGGTAGGTTGGGTGGGTAGGTTAGATGGGCAGGGTGGACGAGTAGGTTGGACAGGTGGTTTTGATGGACAAGCTAGGCGGGTAGGTTAGACATGTAGGTTGGACGAGGTAGGTAGGATGGGAAGGTAGGACATGCAGATTGGATGGGTACGTTAGACGGGTAGGTTGGGCAAGTAGGTTGGGCACGTGGGTTAGATGAGTGGGTTAGACATGTGAGTTAGACTGGTTGATTCGTCAGGTGGGTTTATCGGGTTGGTTGGCCAGTTTGATTGGTCAGGTAGGTTGGACCTTGGTCATGCGTCCAACATGGGTTGGGCGGCCACCATTGCTAGCCAATTAGTTTCCACCACATGTCCCTTAAACCATTCAAAGCCCTATATATATCCCTACAAGGTTCATTTCTTCACTTTTCCATGAACATTTCTAGCGCTTTGAGCTCTCCAATCTTCGAAGTTCTCCCAAACTTACGTGCACCTTTCAAGTTTCTTTCCTCCCTCTCCTGTAAATTTCAACAATGGCAAGCACCACGTCTTCTCCTATGCCCAAATTCCAATACAAAAACCTCATGTGCCCACAAATTTTAGCTCTAATGAAACTAAAAGACATGCCAAAGGAATGGCTGGAAAAAACACAATTTACTGGGCTTGTCAACATGCCCTAATTCGAAACTGATACTTTCATCCTTGATTACCTTCTCACCTCTTACAACCAGAAAGAGGGAGAGTTTTTCATTCTCCTCGTGCATCTGAATCATCCTCAAATTTATTTCACAATTGAGCCCGCAGACATACATCACTTAACTGGGTTACCATTCGAAAAGCAGCCGCCCGTGACTACAAAGGTTGTCCTTACAGATGAAGAATTTTTTTTTTGAGTCTCATTACAATGTACAGGTTGATGGTAAGTTTATTGTTTTCAAATGTTTTCTTAATATTACTCAACCACCAAAGCATCTAAAATTTCTTGTTTATTATTGCAACTCCTCTTAATCGTTCAACAAGAGGCCTTCTTATACAAGGTATTACAAACCAATTTTTTGTTGTAGTTGCATCAGTTTTTCAAGCCAGAATTGTGTTACAAGGCAAATTTGTAGACATTCCGTTTTGGGTAGTTCAATATATATTGTGGAAACTAGCAGGGAAACAATTTTATTGGTGCACATATTTGTCCAACTGAATAAAAACAGATGTCTCCCACGCCCGTAATGTCAATCTCTTTGATAAATCCAAGATTGCATTCTCTTCTTGCAATTATATACTTGCTTTCTATCAAGAAGCTTTCTTCCAATTGCAGTAAGAAAAAATTCCAACTACAATTAATGATAAAATGAATGGTCTCACTCTTGAAGAACAACAGGTAACAATTACTTTTAGAGTTTTCTTTTTTATAACGATTTCGCATTCAATATTTTTCAATAAAATAATAATTGTAAGATTTTCTTTTGCAGAGAAGAATTATGGCTGCAATATCTCATAAGGAGGCATTTGCTCGAGGTAAATCCCCTCTAGAGGTCTCTACAGATTGAGACATGGATTCAACAGAATCAACACCAATACGAGTTCCTCATCAAAAATGACCTAGGGGGTCAGTATGTGCATCATGCCTACCATCACATTTAACTACATGTATAAAGTTTACTTTTATATAATTAACCAATTCAAACAACTAGTATAGATTATGTAAGTAGTACTGTATTTTAATATTTCTACTGTTCTACATTTATTGTATTCAAAAACTATTGAAATTGGTGATGAAGATCAAACTCATTCTGACGGTCAAGATCGAAATGTCATGTTTGTGTCTCCGAGCATGCAAGGTAAATTGTAATGTATAATATTTAGCATGTTTTGTTTAGTTACATTTTTTAGCATTTACAAGGCCCAAGCGTATAATGATAATTTTCTAATAATTTGTTGTTTGCTTCTTGTAGGTAATATAGCTTCTGAGCACATTCCACTTACAAGGAGGCCACCAATACCACCAACATGTACAGTCCAAACAAATAGAATATCTTCAGGAAAGAATATAAGGTTTCATGTAGACTCAGCTGGAACACTTCATCCTGTAACCACAAAATTTCCTGGACTCTCACTAGGTGGTGTCTTAAGTGTAACAGGCACACAACTTTTCAACAACATCAATTTTGATGAGGAGTATTTGGGATTCGATAGTGGCGATGGAGACAAGGGTAACTATTTTGACACCCATGATATGATTCAATCTACTCTACCTCCACCACAACCACACCAAAATGTGCATGAAGTATAGGACAGGGACTCTCCTCCTCCTCTAACAAACGCTCCACAAACAGATGATGAGAAAACACATTTTGCATTCAAAAATCTGATATCAGATAGTATGGGGGCAACAATTCAAGAAGTTGTAATGTATGATGTGGATTTGGTGCGGACTTGGGAGAGGAGGGCTAAAATTTTGATTAAAGAAATAAATACCAAATACCATAATCACACTCAAAGGTATTCATTGTTCACTGTCATAGAGATCCAACCGATAAGGCTTGACATTTTGCTAAACAAAGCTCAGTCAGGGAAAATTTCATATAATAATGATTATGATGATGATATTATAGACATAATGTTAAACAGGTTGGAGAATATGAATGCTGAAGCATAGGCTTACTACAACAAATGGGCTAAAGACAAGAAAAATGTTTTAATAACAAATGCAGAAAAAGAAAAAGTTGTGGTGAGTCATCTTTTACAGGAAAAATCCTAATATTATAAGTGCCAGAATATATTTTTTCAACTTATCTAATAGACTAATAATTTTATATTTATGTTTTGCAGGAAAAATATGAAAATTTAAAGAAAGAAGCAGTTGTATTTGAAGCACATTTGAAGAATGCCCGCAAAATCCTGAATTCATTTGTACAGTTGAAGGAAAAACTCATAGTATTAAATAAACAAAATAATACATTGAGAAGGATAATCAAGGAGAATAAGATGGATCCAGAAGTCTTACTGAAGGAAAAGACAGATGTCGATGCATCACTTTTGTCAGCAGGAGATGTTGTGAGGGAGGAGCAGAATATTCTTGAAAATATCAATACCATAGCATGAGATTTGTAGGCATCAAGAGTTATAGTAGATAGCTCTGTACAGACTGAGCACATTCCTTCTCCTCTTATGCAAGAAAAAGATCAAGCTTCCCCTACAACATAAAAAATTCAATATATTAGTTAAGTTCACCATGTGACAGGTGTGTTGTCACAATTCTGACACTGGCGTAGGAATTAAAAGATAGTGGCCAACCTATTTTTGCTTTTTATTCTGTGTGGCAGATGTAAGGACAACTATGATTCAGAATCATAGGCAGAAAAGAGGATGCCCTCGTAATGTGTCCTTATATGACAAAACTTGTCTGAAAGCTTTGAAATGTTATTTACAACCCCTTTTTGGAATTTTATTGGCCGACAATGCTTTATGAATTGATACTTGTCTTCATAAAGTAATCTACCACATGAGAGAATGATTTTGAGAGTACTTTGGAATTATAACTATATTTATTGTTAATGGATTTCTACTTAATACGAATGATGTTTATGTTTCTATGTTTACGTAAATGGTGCTCAAATTTTCATGTTTTTGTTTGTTTAAAATATTTACGTTTCTGATTTCATGTAGATGTAAAAAATTAATCAATTAACAGATAGGTCGATCCAAGTAAATATGTCCTTATTTCAGTCTAAAAACCAAATATAAAAAACAAATGTGATACAAGAAAATGACAGTCACATTGTTCCAATGGATCAAGTAAAAACAAATGTAATATTGCATTTATTGAAAGTTGTAATCTCTGTATGAAATACATCAATACATATTACATCAAATTATTGTAAATAGTCTCAACAATGTATAGAAGAAATGAAATCTATGTGAATTTGAACAAGTCCTTGGAGCAACACTTTCATTCATGTCTTGGAAATCAACTGTAGCATGATTTGCGGATGTGTCTCGATCCCCCGAGATCAGGCAGAATATTACCAACTCCTCTTCTTTCTACTAGTGAATTCCATAATGTGAGTGCTCTCTCATAAGGAAAAGTCTCCACTGAGTAACATGATACATACAACCTCATACAAATTTCTAGATTCCTATCCAATTGTTTTGAAATTTTGACTTTAAAAAGGACAGTGCACTGAAAACCCTCTCATCTTCCATAGAACCCAGAATCATTGTTTGACAAAGTTCATACAACTTAATATACTCACTCAAATCTTCACGCAGAATACTACTGGAACAAATATCCTTCCAAATCCTTTTGATGGCACCATATTCCAGTGGGTTTTGTAGAAGTTGAGCTTGTTGTATCATAGTATGAGCATAATGCATTGACTGGGAACTAAGTATTTTTCTTTGTAAAATACCTTCTACAGAAACTTTGTTTATCTCTTCAATCTTAGAAAAATGGTCAGTTAGATCACTCATGTTTTTGACAAATAAAGGACTGATGGATGTATAAGGTATGCCGCCAGAAAAATTCCAAAACTATGGATTTACGACTCCCATTGCTTCAAGTATTTTATCATTTTTGAATCTTTCCTGGATCTCTTTAGATAACAATTCAGAGATCTTTCTCAATTTATTCCTAGTTTTGAATAATACTACATCATATAAATTTTGTGTCACTCTTACTTCTTCCATTTCTGAGCCAACCACATCAACTCTTTTTTGCAATGTATGAAGTGGAATCTCTTTCCCATGTGTTGTTATACAGAGATGATCATGTATATTGTATTTTAAGAAGCACCTGGGATTTTTCAAGTCTGTCAATGCATTCTAGTTTTCAAAAGCAACACCCTAAAAAACTCCCATTTGAAATATATAAACTTTCAAGACTCCGACACACACTTCTTTTGAGTCTTATGAAGTCTGTTATGTAGAAAGAACGATCTTGTGCATGCTTCGTTAAAATATTAAGCTCCCTCAACATAGGCAAAATACTGCAGAGTGTAAGTAAAATTTCTATGTTTGTTAGACGGTACAATAGATCTTTAGCTTTATCTACATCCCTACGATATTTATACATAAATCCTGTCAATGAAGGATATTCATCAAATATTCTACAGGAAGGTTCATACATAGATATCCATCTGGTATCTACATCTTTGAGAAGATTTTTCCCTCTGTCAGTCCAATTGCAAATTTATGAAATTCTAAAAATCTCTTTGGACTGCTAGAATAATAAGCATGCAAATCATGTATCAGTTCCTCCACTTTAGCTACATTTTCAAATGTGCTCACAATTTTGTAGGCCAAATTCATTTTGTGAGCCATGCAATGGATTGCAATCATATAAGGAGCAACAATTGTCTGAAGTCGAATGCAGAGACCATTTTTGGCCCCCTGCATTACAACTACACCATTAGTTCTGACACAAACTAATTTTGTTGCAATGGCAAAGTCATCCATTCCTGCGATATCCTTCAGATTTGAGACCACCAATTTATAAATATTTTCAGAATTGCAATTCTCAGTCATTTTATGAATTGCTAAGAGGTGGGGAGTTCTTACTTCATTAGCAAATGTGTAAACATGAATACAAATCCATGAAGTATTATCCACTGCAGTAACCTCATCTATTGAAAGGGAAATATACTTTTCCTTTTGAACAGACTATTTCAGATCCTCCTTTTCTACCAGAGATAGACATTTTGCAATTTCCCAGCCACTAATATCTAACTAATGATATTGAGAAACATTCTATAAACCAATAACCTGATACATAATTTTATTTTCTTTGAAATCTGACATGGGTCTTCCCCTTTTCAATATATGGAATACGGTAGCAAACTGAATACTTTTTGCATGCATTTTTACCTCTATAGCTTTGCTCAATCTTGCTACAATGGTACCACCTTTTTCATTTAGATTTTTCATATGTTTTTGTTCCTTTTCATATTCTTTTGCATATTTTACATGCAAACACTCTTTTGCATCTTTCCATTTATGTGTTCTGACTATGTTGTCATCCTTTTGCTTTTGGGAAATATATATTTTCCCACAGTGCTTTTCAATTGTGTCTAGTTTGAGCTGCATCATGTGATCATTCCCCTGTTTCCAACTACATATTTTGCATCGACATTGTGTTGGAACATCATTACCATTTTCAGTGTACACAGGTTCAATAAATGGATATTTTGCAGCCCATTCGAACTGGAAAGTCCTTCTAATTGTCTAGTTTGTCCTCTTTCTTCTGACATATTTTCTTTTTTTTCTTGGGGTTCAACTTCTGCATCTGGGCTCTCAGCAGGAATATCTTGATTCTCATGTCTCCTTTTTCTGGAAATAGACCTTGGAGTAGAAGCTTCCTCTGTTGGTGTATCATGAGAATTTGATGAATTTTCTTGTACTTCTATGTCATCAAGGGACAAAATGTTTTCCTCAACATATAATGGATCATCGATATCTTGAAATTGATTATTTTGTGAAGGAATTTCTGAAATGTCTGCATATAATTTTATAAAATTGTTACAGATATAGTATTAATTTTATATATAGTTAATTTTTTACATAGAGTATAAAGAGTTCGAAGAACAATATGAAAAACATAATTATCAAATTTTGTAAGACTAAATAACCTGTAAATAGCACATACTGATATTTTCAGCTGATGCAGAAACCACCTTCATTTTTTGTGATTTTCCAAAATAGCCAAGCAAAGTCTTTGCACCCTTTTTTGAACTGGCTGAATTTATAACCTTCTTACCTTGATTTCCAGAATCCATTGATATATCGCTAAATTGAAAACAAGACTACTTAGGCTGAATTAAGGATGACTCTTGTGTTTGAAGGCTCTAAGATTAGATGGCTTTAGGGTTAGATAGCTCTAGGGTTGGACGACTATGGGGTTAGATGACTCTTTGGTTAGATGGCTCTGTGGTTGGATAGATCTTGGGTTAGACGGACTCTGTGGTTAGATGGCTCTGGGGTTAGATGGCTCGAAGGTGTGATGAATTTGAGGTTGGATGGATAAGGGGTTGGATGAGAAAGGGTTGGATGGCTAAGGGGTTGGAAAAGTTAAGGGGTTGGATGGCTAAGAGAAATGGGGTTGGATGGGCCTAGGGTTAGACGTCTCTGAGAGTCTGAGGTTGGATAGACCTGGGGTTGGATGGCTTGCAGTTACGATTTGACAGCATATGTTGTACGGTACTGGTAGTCTATGTTTACTTCGGTGAATATGTGCATGGAATGATTCAAAATGGTGGCGAATTACATGCATAAGCTCTTATATATGTGTAAATTCTAGGTGAAATGTACCCTACAAGGGACATGTCGGTCAAATTTTTTGGTGAATAAGTCAACTGCCACTCACTGAAAATTCACCAATTCGAATTTCCATAAACCCATATTTTTGCGAGTTTACGAAAATTCACCACTACTAGCATGCAAAGTACAAACAATTACACAAGACAGGAAAATGAGAATGACTTAGCTTGTATTGGGAGATCTTGGATGATTTTAGGTTGGAAGATGACTGGAACATGAAGGATTTGGAATATGTGAGCTTTGTCTATAAAATTGATACCCGAGACTTCTTTAGATAGGAGCGTCCATAGGAGGATATGACCGCCCAGGCGCTAGTGTTTGATTTGGGCACTAGCGTCCTTATAACAACCCTGCTTCTGGTATTTTTGAGGTCTGAATTTGGTTTCTTTCTTTCATTGTTTGTCACTCTGGATTTTTCGTAGGGTTCCTATATCACACATGTTCCTACAAGACAAACCCTAGATACCTACAAAAATCTCAAGAAAACATTAGATGGAATAAATAATGCATATGCTTGAGTCAGACTGACCTTAACGGTCACCTCAATGTCATTGTCACCAAGCGCTACACTACATTTAAGACTCTATGTAGTTATTGTGTGTGATTGGAATTGTGTCCCTTAAAGCTAGGTTGCCCTTATGCCAGTCACACTAAGATAACATGCTATAAATACTTTTCCCGCAAGATGAATGTGTGAGATGGAATTTAAAAATGTCCCTTCCTATGCAGTGAATGTGCAACCCAGATGCGGTCTTTGAATGTTGTTATTATCCCAAGTAGTAGATAGTAAGTATTAGCCCCAAATTGTTGTGTCCCTTAATAATGGTAAGTAACACATGTATATATATGATTCCCTTGTTTGAATTTTGTCGTTAACAACTGAAAAGTTAACCCAAAGTGATAAAAGAGACTCTAGAAAAGATAACCAATGATGTGGTGATTCAAAATCAAGAAAAGGAGGGAAAGGGATATAAGTTCCAAGAGGGGACAGTAGAGCCTGTGGCACTCCTGCCCCTAATGGACAGTAGTGTCTGGGATGCTTGGAATAAATAATGATCCATATAGAGTTGGATCACATGTCGTTTAGTATCCAAAAGTAAAGTCGTCATTTCATAAAAACAAATAACAAGAGTGTGGGAAAGATAAAAGCAATGAAAGAGTAAAATAAGTGTTGTTAATGTCTAGTATTGTTGCTTAGGAATCATGTATATAATGGTCCATACAAAGTTAGATCACATGTCGTTTAGTATCCAAAAGTAAAGTAGTCATTTCATAAAAGAAAATAACAAGTGTGAGAAAGATAAAAGCAATGAAAGAGTAAAACAAGTGTTGTTAATGTTTAGTCTTCTTGCTTAGGAATCATTTATATAATGAAATACTTAGAGGTTTGATGTAAGTAGAAAGTGTGTGATTTTGTGACTACACATGGGCTAAATATATGAATTAAAACGATCCTTCTAAATGAACTTAAGATCTTATTTATAAATTTATATGGATTATGAAATAATATGCCTTTACGTTTCTATCGATTATACATGGTTGTATATTGTTTGGTATCATTATAAACCTTATATAAAGTATTGCTAATCCTTGGAACACTTAAAACTAAAATACATGTATATGGAAACTATTATGAACATTTTATAGTCCTTTGAATGTGATTGTAAACCTAGCTTAGGATTTTTGCAATAATGTGCTCCTTGGGCGGTATGAGACACACAAGAAGATTATGATTGCTTGCATCTTATTCATGGTTTGTTTCACGTTGTTTTGGGGTTTAAAAACTAGGATTAGAATCTTTATATCCTTAATGTAAATAGGTGGTATGGGACACTCAAGAAGGTTAAATGTTATTTATGTTCTATTTCTAGTTTTTCCATGTTATCTTGTTATGGAGATAACAAAGTCGTGTTGTAAACTACTTATGGGGAAAAGGTTGTAATTCGAGAGATGTGTACATGAACTAGGGTGTGACTTGTAGAGATGGGTGGGTAGCCCAATGCAGTAGATCACATATGAAAAATACTAGGGGGTAGGGGTGGATTACAGGTAGACTCAAAGTCTTCCCTCACGTGGACTCAGATATACTTAACATGCCCTAGTTTGTTGTCAAATTTTATTAGGAATGCGAACCTATTGTTATCATAAGTCTTTTGACCAAAAACATTATCATTACTTATTATTATTTTCTAAGAGATATTTACTCCTACCCTACTCATTAGTCTACCATTTTTGGGTGATTGTATTTACACATGATATTCTCTCCTATTGTATCAATTTCTCCCATCTTCCTTCTCATGAAGGGAAGGGCCACTCTCACTTCTTGAGAGGTGTGTGGGGAACCATAAGGCTCATGGCTAGAGGGAAATTGCTTCGATGATACTCTTTCTCCAATGACGCGGTGCACTTCAGGATGGATCTCTGGAAAACAATGACATGGTGTCATGGATGTAGATGTGTTATTGCATTCTTGATATATATTTTGTATTGATGACAGATGGATGTAAACATTTTTATACTCGTAATTAATTTTAAATGAATGCATCAAAATGTAACTCAATATTCGTGAAAGCTAACGAATCTTGCTTATAATGGAAAAAGAAATGTAACCTTTACATGCTCAAATGGAAACCATGGAAAGCCGTTGAGTACAATGGTTTTGCGTAAATATATTATGATGTAAACCTTATAATATTATAACACTTGATCATTGATAAATAAATACAATTTTATACTTTTAATTGCTTCTCATTAGTTAACTTAATGGATGAATACGATGCAATCTATATTTAATTTAATTTATTTTTGATTTTTGATTGATAAAGCGGGTTAATGGGACCTGTTCCCAATAACAACAAGGCCTAAAAACCCTTGAAAGATAAAAAAAATAAAGTTGGGCCGATACCCCAAGATTATAAACCTATGAAATATTACTTATCCAAATGACAAAAAAGAGGCTATTTCTCAACCTGGGTCGAAAACTAATCCTCTATACTACTTATTCGACCTTTTTAATTTTTCTTATTCTTAACTTCTAGCCATTTACCATTCCCATCTATAAATAGCTAACTGAAGAGGATTAATTGACACCATCTGATTGTTTGAAAAAGATTCTTGCTCTAAATCTGATTTGGCAGGAGAAAGACCCCTTTTTGAACCACTGACAACTAAAATCCCTTGTGATTCCCGAACATTTTTCGTTATTCCACATTCCACACTCTCCGCTACCATATTCTCCTTATTTACATTTCATGGCTCCACCTTAAATGTTGCCACCTCAACCAACTCTGGATCCAAAGATCCCCAACCTTTGGTCAATCTCAAACTATTCTTCTTAATTGATTTCTTCGTCACTAGACAAGATGCTTGCAAATGACCCGGGTTTCTGTAATTTCTACACCAAAAAGCCATAATTTCGTAGTCTAAGGGTTGATAATGCAGAAAGTTTCCAAATTTTAGATTAATTTGATTTAGAAGCCCTTTACTCAGATCGAATTCCACACAAATATGGGTGCAGGAATACAGTCCCACGTGAGATTTGTCAACTTCTTTTAAAATCTGCCTAATACATTGCCAATATCTTCCAATGCATACCAAATGTGTAGAGGAAGATTGGGAAGTCTCACCTAAATCGGTGTTTTGGAGATTGATAGAGTGTTTGGGTCAAATATAGGGAACCAAGGAGTAAAAAATAAACCAACGGTACCTCTGAACCATGGCCCATCTGCTAGACATCGCTGAAAGTCCCCCACTTCTCTAAAATGAACCACAAAAAAACCTTTGGAATATAGGAAGATTTCACATTTATCCATCTAATTTCAAAATATCCATTGATACAATGTTGTAGAAGAAGAGCATATTCCATTGAATCGGCCTATTGTGACATCCTGAGATAAATTTTGGTAATATTCCTCCACGTCCTAGCCTTCGATGACTAGTGACGAGATTTCTTCGGTAATATCAACTAAGTACGGTTGATTTTCTGGTTTATTGCCTTCAGATTTACCTAGGGCATCCTTGAATGAAGCCATTATGCTACCCTGAGCGCCTTATTTTAGAGTTCCTTTTGTATTGACTACTTGCGAGCCTTGCTCGATTGCTGTTTTGGATTTTTTAGTACCCGGTTTAGGGTTAGGGCACAACCACCCAGCCGTAGCATCTGCCACACTATCAACTATGACCCGTGACCCCCGGGTAGCTCCACCTCCTTGCCTTGTTGCCTCTTTGTGATCCCAATTCAACTCTTTGTTGGATCGGGCTGCTGATTCCAGCCTCTTGGCAGGCTCGCAGTTGACCGTCATCCCTTTTTCACTTTCTCAAATTTGGATGGTAAATACTTTTATTATACCAGAGCTATGAATTGGAGTGGTGGAGGAGTACTTTCTCTAAGTGGGACATGGGGGTGGGCTTGGGTCCTTAATGTCCACTGAGCGATCCGCATTCGAAGTGCCCCGTTATGTTTTGCTTGGTCTGTATGGAGAAATTCAACCCCTACTTCAAGGGGTCCCCATGACCACTAATTGAAAGCATCCAATGAACTCAATGGGAATGGAACTTGAGTTAATGATTACAAACTACTTGTAACTCACCAATAGCCCAAGACCTTGAGTTCAAAATTTGGATGGCATGCACTTTAATTATACCAGAGCTATGAATTAGAGTGGTGGAGGATTACTTTCTGTAAGTGGGACATGGGGGTGGGCTTGGGTCCTTAATGTCCACTAAGTGATCTGCATTCGGAGTGCCACGTTATGTTCCACTTGGTCCATATAGAGACGTTCAACCCCTGCCTCAAGGTGTCCCCATGACCACTTATTGAAAGCATCCAATGAACTCAATGGAAATGGAACTTGGGTTGATGATTACAAACTACTTGTAACTCACCAATAGCCCAAGACCTTGAGTTAGTCTATATTTAATTTATTAATATCCTTGTACTTAAAGAAATATAACGAATTCCATACAATTGTAGTAAGTATAATTCTCCAATATTGAAATCATAAGCTATGGATGTATAGTGTGATGCATGTTGAACAAATGAATGAGGACTTTATCATCACTTTTAAATTCATGTGTTGCCCTTGTTTATAATGAAAGAATGAATGAATATTTTATTCATATGCTTAAGGAATTAAATTGTAATGCCTTAGTTAATTGGATGAACAATTAATATGTGAAAACATATAGGTACTTGTACCTTGGGTTTCATATAGTTAATTCCATCTCCATGTTAAGAAGCAAGAATGAATGACAACTTAATTTACTAACGACTATGATTGAATCATGCTTTTTTATATTATTAGCTTCTTGCGTGCGTGGGTTAAATGTAACACATACCACTAGGAAATTGAGAGGTGTCAATTTCCATCCTTGGTGCCAAAGGTGATTGCAAATTTTGGTTACAAAAAAAATCCTGGCGAGTTTTTTGGTCACTTGTTAGGCGGTCGCTACGGTAGTTATACAATATGCAAAGAATTATTAATGTTGTAATTTGTAGTTTTCAACCATTGAAAAAAACCAGATGACTTATTGACGCAATTATGAATAAAATTATTATTTCTTGAAAATGTGATAAAACATCGAGATTATAACTAGACATAAAAGTTGTATTTTTATGAGTTATTAATGCATCATTTGTTGTATTAAGGTATGATGGTCACGTAAGGAGAATGCAAATTCATGAATTCATGTTGATGTAGCCTACCTTGATACACATGATTATCTTCTAAATGAAAATATGTTATAATTTAATTGAATATAAATCAACTGTTATTTAATTTGTTTTAGGAACTAACTAACTTGCAAATGGATCAGACGAATTAATGTATCTAATTAACTTAAACTAAACTTAACTAATAATTTTTTCTCTGCAATCTACATTTTTTGTGTAGTTGATTATTACATCAACAATGCCTTTTGATGATCTCAAGTAAGCTTTCTCAAACTCAAAGGATAACTTGTGACAAGATTCTCTCCATTGAGGAGAGGACTTACACTTCACGGTCACACAATGGTCAATGATAAAGCCCCTTGTTGTGATGACCTTCCATGTGAATTTTACAAGGTTTTGTGAGATCCTATGGGAGATAATTTTTTCCAAGTGTATCTTGAAGCCTTTAGGTCCAAATTCCTTAACCAATTCATCAATAGAGGCCACACCAAGTTTATACCCAAGATGATGGATTCAAGCTTATTTGCAACTAGTATGCAATCACCCTCTCAATGTCTCTTATAAGACTATAGTCAAAACCCTTATGAAGCACATATTTCATATGCCACCTTTAATTGTTAGTCATGAGCAAACTGGATTTATTAAGAACGGGTATATTTTCAATAACATAATTGTAGGTTGGGAAGGTATGGAGTGGGTGCATCGATGTAATCAACAAGAAATGTTCTTTAAGATTGATTTTGAGAAAGCTTACAATTGTATTGAAATGGCCTTTCATTTTAGCAATGTTAAAAGCTTTATGATTTGGTCCTATCTTCCTTCAAGTAGTTAAAATGCTTTTTGTAGATGATTCAACTTACCTCTCAATTAGTGGTGCTCACTCGTCACACTTTGGATTGTTTTACTCGATTCGAAAGACCTTCTAGATGGTGACTGGGGTAAACTAGATGACAAGGATCTGTCTTTTACTCATCTTTTTACGATGGATGTCAAGTTTCTTTGTAATATTTTTGTTCAGTCTATATTAAAACTTTTTTTAGACTTTGTTCCTGGACCCTTTATTTGGCTAGTGATACATTGACCTAACAAACTCTCATGCCACCAATTTTATCTGTGAATAAGTAGTAATTTTTATTTCACTAAAATAACATAGCTCTTTTTCATTTAAAAAAAAACTAAAAAAACTAAAAATACTTTGGATAACAAAAGAGAAGACATCCCTAATTCCCGCTTCGAAACGTTTGAACATGTTAAGAATTATCCTCACTTGTTTGTCTTATTTCAATAATGACACGGCTCCACTTGTTTTTTAGTTTTTATATCATTTGGAGGGAAACTCCTTTTAACAAAAATCAGAGTGCTACCTAGAAAAGCCCCGACCCGACAGATTCATTTGATGATAAGTCGTTCACATGCAACACTGAGAGTCAAATGTAACAGTTAATGTAATGTTTCAAGGCCCCCACGCAACTTTTGCAGATTTTCAGCTGGAATGCTGAGAAGACAAATATATGCAGCAAAATCCATACCCTCAAGCGAATACTAGTGGCCAACACAGGGTGTTCGTGTTCAGACACCATGGGCAATGGCTCGGATTTTGAGCTGCCGGATGAGATTCTGACGGTTCTGCCCACAGATCCATACGACCAGCTGGACTTGGCCAGGAAAATCACCTCCATCGCCATTTCTTCCAGGGTCTCCAAGTTGGAGGCTGAGAATAGCAGACTCAGGCTTAAGCTCTCTGAGAAGGATCACATTATCCGTGATCTGGAGGGTAAGATTTCCCACCTCGATTATGCCCTGCACGAATCCAGTGACCGCTTGTCTAAATCCATCGATGAACAGGTAATCTCGAATTTCCATTGTTTGACGCATTTAAAATATGAGTAATGTTTTGTTCAATATTGCCTATATTCCAATACTCCACAACCTTAACCTATAACTTAAGCACCAATAAATGATATGCCCGTATTTCACATCTCCATTACCCATGTACACCATAATCAATCGTCCACAACCTCCTCTTTCATAAATCAATACTTTGCAACCTCACTTACTATTTCAATATACTACAGTTTTCGTCACTCGTTTTCTTAATCTAGTGTGGGATTTTCACTTTACCTCATTATGATTGCACATTCTCATCATCCATTTACACATATTGTCCATATTTCAAGACAACACAACCTCACTCATCCATATTTCACTACTCCACTCTAACATATTGTTTTACTGTAGCATGGGAGATTGAATTTGGCCAATCTAATGAAGATGCACCCCCTTATCATTGCACCACAATCCTTCGACAAGAAAATAGATAAATTGCACCACAATCCTTCAGCAAAAAAATAACTAACCTGTCTATGATTTTTTCCCCCTAATTTAACTGGCTCGCCTCGACTATTTTCCTTTTGGTTTGACATGCCTGCTCTTTTTACCCTTACACCCATAATTCAATACCCATATTTTCACCGTACTTAACAATAACACACATGCCCAAATTTTGATCTTCCACAATCTTCATGACATGTTTTTATTGCAGTGTGGCGATTTGAACCTGGCCAATCACTTTCCAAATGCATCCCTTTATCATTACACACAAACATTTGACAAGAAAATGGGTAATTGTTCACGGTACCTGTAATAGGTAAAAATAAAGGTAGTTTTTTAGGCTACTGCTAAGCAAGACACCAATTTGGTGGTTTTTTAGATCACTGCCAAGCAAAACATCAAAATATTAGGTTACAATCCCTTGTGGAAGTCATCAAAGGGATTGTTTTCCATTTACCTAATATACTATTCAAATTATGTACTCCTAGGGTTTGACCTCATGGCCAAGGTTAGTAGTAAAGTCGAACTTGCCAATCCATCTACACCTGGAGTTCATGTCAGAATAAAGTAGTAGTGTGTATGCATGCTTCTTTACATAAGTATTCTATTGACTTGATGTTCATATGTTAGAATACTTATAGAGATTTTACTACCCTAGCATACATTTTTTAGGACAACCCCATAATTTATTAGCTAGAGTAAGTACTTAACTCCAATTATATAATGTTGTCCAAGTAAAACTTTACCTTAACATTATTGTGGCAACGAGTCTGCTTGGGTTTGGACCCTGGCCATTATGGTGATAAGCACACCAACTAATAGCTAGACCACAGCTCGATGCAATATCACCTCAAAGATTCTTGGGAACTATATGAACACATTAGTGAGGCTCAAAATTTACCATTCTGAATGGTAGAGGTTCACGTCATCCCATACGGTGTAAAGAGGACTCTAGATAGTCAATTCATAAACTGTGTTCTAATTTTATTACATTGTAGGGTCATCATCTCAAAATGCTTTTCTTTTTGCAGATGTTTTACGATTGCTCATATTCATTTATTCAATTGGACTCTGACCTCAGCACTGGCAACTATAGGTTCATGCCGGTTTTGAGTTTCTTAGAGTTTTTTTAATGTGTTATTTAATTTATTGTAATAAATAATGGCCATTAAAGCTATCCGATGGCATTGACCATCTAATGCAATATCAGGCATAAGTTCTTGAACACTTGAAGCAAGAGTTCTTGAATACTTTTATTGACCTTTCTCTGCAAAAATTGAAATCATAGTTACAATACTTTCCAGAGTGGCCAAGTACTTGCTACTTTTACAAGCACAGAAATTGGAGAGATAGAAACATGCTCGACGTGGGGCTGATGGTCCTTTCCTATGAATGTAACCACTAGAGCTAGAAGTAGGGCAGTGAAATGTTCATGAAAATATTCAATCACAGTATGACTTGCTTAAGAAGAGTTGTCCTCTCTAAAACAATAAATTTACTATGGGTTGTGTGGTTAACCACCCAAGGAGTTACGATGCCTTGAGGTTAGGATGACTAGGATCATGTAGAGATGGCGGCGGGGGAGGATCATCAATTTTCTTAACAACTGTAGGAAGTGAAGATGGCATGCTTGGTCATTTAGCTAGGTGGATTTGCATGTGTCTTAGAATTGTCAAGTTCACTGAACTCAAGTTGTATTGTTGGGAAAGGAAGCAGAGATGCCATATGGGTTTTCTCCTTGTGTTAGCAATTGGTGGAACATGCTTGTTCTTTGCAGTATAAGTTGCAGTTGAATTCCATTTTGTTGCTGTTGTTGGTCTGGTAGTTCCTGTGCAAGGACCTGGACTGAGTAAAGGTTATGTATCACACCTGTGGGACTTTTGGGACTGCCAAAGAAAATGCATGACAATGAAATAGAAGTGTAATAAAACCATAGTTACCATGTTCTTACGAACTTAGTGAAAAGTCAGTTCGAACTGTACTTTTTGGTCTGATCGAACAAGTTTGTTTGAACATTATTTTTCCTATTTTTTTAAATCAAAAGAACTTCAACCTAAAACAAAAAAGAAACAAGAAACACTAATACCTAATCACGTAACGGAAAAACTGCGTAAATAATATATTTATTTATTATTATATGTAATTGATTTTTCTTTACAAATGTCACATATGTATGATGTTTAAATTTTCTGAACCAAACCTTTTGCAAAATTCTGAACTTAAGTTATTTTCCCCTTCTGAACTATCTGAACTTTTCGAATATGGTAACTTTTGAATAAAACAACACATTGCACAAAAAGACACATTCCTGTCGTTTCGTTGCTTTTCTTTTCCTGTTTGATTTTTTCTCTTTTGTTCCTTATTATAAAATAGTTAAGAGTGAAGGGGGTAAAAGGCATAAATCCTCATAGGTTTGAGAAAATGACCCCCGGGACCAGAAAATAGACTTGAATCTTAGCCTGAACAAGAGAAAAAAGAAAGAAATAACTATCTTCTCACGTTTCAAAAGTGAGCAGTTTAAGTTTTGAAGGCTGAAACTGCAAATCTTGGGGCCGTTGCTGTAAAAATCTGATAAATGAAATAGATGGTTGCAAAAGATCAACAGTTATAAAGTCCAGGCGAGAATCAGGATCAGATATAGGCAAGCCTCATACAATTTTGTCTGAGCAGCAGAGGCAGCGGATTATGTAGGTCCTGTACATGCAATAAGTGCAAGGGAGGATTGGTGAAGAATGTGCAAAATTTAGAAATCTTGAAACACAAATCTGCAAATTATAAAAAAAAGCCACAATCTTCTTCACTATTTTATCATACGCCCCTTTTTAATTTTTTTTTGGCTGAATTTTGTGTCAGGAAGGTAGACAGTTTGCAGACACAAAAGGGGTTGTGGGGAAAACCCACAATTTTGCAGCAGAAAAGGAACTGCACTTACAGCAACAATCCCCATGATTGGAAGCCGAAAAACCTACATTCCAGAGATGGTTTTTCGCAGGACCAAGGTTGAGTGTGAGGAATCTGAGCAGGAGGCAAAGAGGAAGATAAAGTTAATCACTTGACCTCAAGAGATTGACTGAAAAAATGTTTGGCTGCAGAGCCTTTGAGTGCAGGCCTGAATTTGGATCTAACACCACCTGATATAACCTGCTCAGAATTTACCACAATGACTACCCAAACAGCCACGAACATGAGAAATATGCCACCAAAACTGTTATGTATATAGAAATATTTATAAGAGTGAATCTTATCACCCTAAGTTTCTGCTGATATACGTTTCTGGGTACACAGGTACAGGCCTGCAGGTACGGGTGTGAAACGTATCCGGTCCAGGCACATCTGTGGGTTTGATGCAGAAGCATTGAATAGGCAATTGAAATCAACCAAAAACAAAGTCAGAGTCCATTGAGGAATAAACTAACTTTTCCGGAGTGCGGTAGTCTGGCGTGCAACAATTTGGAGTCTGCAGACTGTGCAAGAGTCCACTTGCACAGAAGGAAGGCATGGAGTGCGTGGAGCTAGCAAGTTTTTGGAATTTTTGCAAGTATGGAGGCCCACACAAGGAAAAGAAAGCCGAGGCCCGAAATGGAAAATTAACGAGGACAGATTTTTGGAAGCATGCAAATGCATAGATGCGTGCAACGACACAAGATGTGGCAGTGTGCGTGAGCCCGAATCCCAAGGCACAACCTAGGGCACACATAATGAAGAGAGTTGGAGCAACATCAATGCAGAGCATAGTCAACCTACACAAACCGAAGACCTTTCAATCAGTCAGAGTCATCGACACCTGCACAACTAGTTGTTAAGGTTAGATCGGTGTGGTGACAAGAACAATGCGTTGGGTGATGGACACGTGACCGAACCAAAACACAGATTCCTAATATGTCAGAGATGTGTGGCTCGAGGTCTGTAAGGAGGTGACAACACAATAAAGTGCCTGGGGATTTGTGTGAGTTGACAGGATATGCTGTACCGGACCATCATTGTTAATGATCTGGCCATTGCTTGGGTGCCCACCAAGGCTGGAATTGAGAACTATAAATAGTAGTAGAGAGGCTTGATTCAAAAGCTTTTGGAACGGGATAGAGGTAGAAGCTTTTGGGGAAAGCCCCTCTCTGGCCACTTTGGAAAACTTTGCTAGATTTGTGAGGGAAAGGCCTGTAGTCTTAGGATGGAGGTTTGTGGACTCCATGAGAGCCGAGTGTTCTAGTTTGTATGTTGTGGAGCTCGTAATATTGTGTATAGAATCTGTTACTGTTAGTGCGGAATCACAGCACCCCCTGGATGCACATTAGGGTTCTAGGTTGATGTTTCAGGCATCCAGTGCGGTTGCACAACATTGAAACCTCTCTCCAAGTGTGGGACTTGCAAAATGAGAGAGGAATCTCCAGATTAGAGGCTGGTTCCTCAAACTCCTCTGATCAGATCTATTATTTGCACTATTGCAGAGGTTTGAAACCTAATCCTACTCTAAAATCCGAGACAGAGATAGAAAGTGCAAAAATGAAACTAAATTAATAGGTGATACACCAAAGGAGTGGCCAACACTTCTTGTTCTGCAGATAGACACAGATCATAAAATGCAACATAAAACATCATGCACAGGCTGATAAGATGTAATCAAAGGTCTGAAATGAAACAAGCAACACAAACAAAGGACTGAAAACTGGTCACAGAGCTAGCATTGTCATTTCCATTGTCAAAATCCCTTCATTACAACATCAAAGAGGCAGAAAACCTGTTACAATTTTAGAAGAGGTCTGATACTTGCAAAAAATCACCTGTGAAGGTAAAAGAAGAAGCTTGCTATCCAAAGAAATGTTCCCCCCTTGGTTGTGAACCAAATCTAGCTATTTATAATGCATGGGTCGAGCCCAGGAGAGAGAAAACGTGAAAAAACGTGGGAGCCATTCCTCATTGAATGCAGATGCATTAAAATAGCATGGGCGTCCTTACAGATCCATGCCTTGACATTTTTAACCGTGTTGAAGAAGAATGCGACCCATTTTGCATTAAAACTGGTTGTTGAAACATCAGTTCTGGCCATTACCACGCGCCAGAGATGTTTCTTGATTTTCTCTCTCCAAACTGAACCAAAATGCAAGATTGACCCCGGAATCGTGTAGAGAATTTCACCAGCTTTCCATTGATATAAAGAACGCGAAAATCCGAGCTCTGGATCAAAAGTTATGGCGATCTAAAGATTTAGGGCAAAAAAAGGCCAAAATGGATCAGCGGGAAAATATTTGAATTTTTTCCGCGCTCTGCCACTTGGATGACACGTGTTAGGCTCTGATTTGTCCGCGGGTTCATCTTCTGAAAATTCCTTTCGGGCCCTTAAACTTGGACACGTGGCATTATTTTATTGGTTCGAGCCTAAGGGGCGCATTTTTACCTTGCGCCAAACACTTAGCAACTTTTCAACCTTCTGACACGTGGCACGTTCTGATTCGTCCGCGGGCCTCCTTGTCTCTTTTCGGCCATTTCGCCTTTTCGCGTCCCGCGCGTCCCGTGCATACTCTTTGTCTCGACTGTCCCGGACGAAAACCTCCAAACCGCCCGAAATGGACCGACTTGCGCCAAACCGGCCGATCCGCGTCCCGCGCGTACCTTTGTCCCAGCTGCCCCAAACCGCGTGAAACAAAAGACAAGGCAATTTTTCCCTTTTTCAGCCGATTCGGCTTTTCGCGTCCCACGCGTCTCGACATCCCAATTGTCCCGCAGACCGCCTGGACTAGGACTTAGCCGATTTTCTTCATTTTTCCGGCCCCAAGCTTGGTACAACGAACCTCAGTACGACCCGAACCCTTCAGACCCGAAATGCCTTAACACAGTCCTGCAACCTTATTTTTTGCATTTCTTCCATTTTCTCATCCTGTTGGGATTTCTTCTTGGGTGGGGGAGTTAGAGAGAAGTCGAGGGGCCCCCAAAAACACGATTTCGGGCCTTGAATCAATCTACTTGCTCAGGACTGAATGATTTGATGCATGTTATCAAAATTACCTTGAGGGGTGAATTTTGGATAACAGTTACATAATGAAATTTGCATTCTTATTTATCTGTGCATCTATGTGTGTGTTGAGCTCAAGGGTTAGCGAACCACTTGTGGGGTCTCGAGGGGCACACGTGAACGAATGCTTGCATCAACATGGTATCACAACAAGCTAGCATCCTATAAGCAATGAGGCAGAAGATGTATAAGAGTCCAATGAGCAAGAGTGAACAAGTAGTCAGATGGACCTACTAGGGATGAAAAGAGATAATAGGTGGGGGAAGGGCCCTAGCAGATGCCGAACGTGAGGCAACTAATGGCAAGTCGTTCTTCATTAGAGGCAAGTAGAGAACGTGTAGGGGATTAGAGAGGCTAAGAGACATTGAATGTGCGGCAACTAACAAAGGGACGTAAAGGAGAGAGCCCAGACGTACGAGCACTTGCATAAGATTGCGAGAGGATCACAACAACGGTTAGCTGAAGAAGAAATCCATAAATAGGGCTAAGGACGCTTGGAGAGAGAGGGTGACGCGAGTGACGAACGATGAACGTGAGGTAGTCATCGTAGGAAAAGTGTGCGATAGAACGTTGACCACAAGGTAGCTGAAGCGCGATAGAAGGCTAGGGGGATTAGTATCGATAGAGCATTGAACCATAGGCCGTTGAGGAAAGAAGAGAAAAGTGCTGGTAGATCGCAGACCTTGAGGCAACCGACCGCATGCAAAGGGAAAGTGAGTGTTGATAGAACACCGACCTTGAGGTAGTCAAAGCATAAAAGACTAGGAGGACTAGCCTTGACAAAACATGGAATGTGAAGGCAATTAAAGAAAAGAAGGGAAGAGATGTGCTGATAGATCGTCGAATGTGAGGCAGTCAAGTGCGTGCAAGAGAAAGAAGGGCATCTTCTAACAAGATAGTTGGGTAGAAGGTTCAAGATGTGTTCTCCATCAAGTGCATATAGGTAGAGAACGAGGTGTTAGAGCTAATAGTAGGGAGGTGTAACAATAATATAAACATGTATATTAAAGAACAAATCGCAAAACTTATAGCAAATACAAAATTGTTGAAGTGAATCAACCATAAGACAATAATTACGCGGGGAAAACTCTTTTGGGTGAAAAACCCCACAACAAAATGCAATGTCCACTTTATTGAGGAATAAGGACCCGAATCACACAACATCTCCTTCTCATTTTTCCAACCAGATTTTTTTCCAATACTTTGTTCATTGCATAATGATCTCTTTGAATAATCAAATATTCATTTCACCATCTTATAAATAAGGTTGGAATTCCGTTATACCCGTGAAGGGTTATAATGGTTCACCTTCTTTCAAACTAATAAGAAATTTGAATATTAATAAACTTAATAACCATAACTTCTTTAAATTTAATATTCCTAAGTTCAGTGTTGTGGATGTTATGTATGTTTGTTTAACGGGGTCACAATAGGTGTGTTACCCCACAAACATTACATGTTCCAACACAAGGAGCACAAGAGATGGCTCATAGGGAAGCCATGGAGTAGGAAGGACCCGAAACAAAGGGCCGTGGATAACGTGCGTGACTACGCACTAAGAAGTGTAGGCAATGCCGTGAGGGAGAAGAAGGTGTAGAAGAGACTGTGCAAGGGCACAATGAACAACAAGATGTATCTCCAAGAGGGAAGGAGATGAAAGGGGAAGAAAGGGATGCAAGGGAGGAAGCTGCAAAGCTTCAAACTACTATCCATGGTAAGACCCACTCAAGATGAGAGGGTAACTAGAGGGAAACTAACAAGGGAAGGAGGTTGGGGAGCTGCAGGAGGATGAGGAAGGTGGTCGTTGTTCGCAAAGTGACCTCACCTTGCAGCTAGAGGTGTGAAGGCAAGGTGAATATTGCTCACACGATCCAGATGAAAAGTGAGAAGGAACCACAACATCAAATAGGAGTTGCTAAGGAAAGGCAACACAAGTGTTCTTGTGCATGCGAAGAAGCTGCTCTTGGAGGAATTTCGCGAAATGTGAGGCAACTAGTGGAGATGCAAGGAGGCGTGCTCGAAGGATATGCAAGTCAGAGGACTTGCGACAAGTAGAGCGGTGTGTGTAGAAGGAAGAGGAGAAGGATTGATAGTTGCCACAATACAATTAAGAGCTGGCAAAATACTGAACGGGAGGTTGTCAACAGAAAGAAGTTGGCGAAGTGTTGGCACACACGCCAACGAGTAGAAGTCATCATTTAGCTGCAAATTGCACACTTTGAAACACGTGGAAGAGGGGAAGAAGAAAAGATCAACTTGAAGTTGATAAAAGCGTGCACAACAATAGAGTGAGTTGCTATAAAATGCAATGGAGTTGATAGATCGCCAAACATGAGGCAGTTAACACGAGTGGGAGGATGAGGAAGTTGTTGTGTAGCGCAACTATGTTGATAGATTGTCGAATAAGAGGAAGCCAACAAAAGTAGCCATAAGCGCAAAAGAGCTGACAAATGCCAAATAGGAGGCAACTAGCAGAAAAAGCACCAAATGCTCTTGTGTGCGCAAAGGATGGGAGTTGCGTCTCATTGAGTAGGGGGATTATTGCACAACAATTAGAGGAGCGATGGAACAATAGATTATCCAAGGATCACGATGCGCTTAGAGAAGAAGATGTTGTTGGTAGATGCAACATGAAGTTGATAGATTGCCGAACGAAAGGCAATCGACAAGAATGACTAAGTTAAGAGATGCGTGTGACAGATCGAAAAGCGAGATGCATTTTCTAGGAATGACCAATTCATGGGATGTGCGCAAAAGGGCAGGACATTTAGTGTAGGAAGAAGGGATTGACCTAAAACCAAGGAGAGTTGTCTTGAAGACAACTACATTGACGTATGAGAGTGACGCACACAAGAGAGAGAAGGGTGGAGATGTGCTCGAGGAACGTCAATGTAGGAGTGCTGCACCAAAGGGAGGAATTTAGCCAGAAATTGACATGAGAAAAGGAGAAGACAATTTTCATTTCAAGGCAAGGATAAGTTGGGGAAGTGACGAGGAGACGTCAGCATGTAGCTGAACCTAGGTTTTCTCAAAGACAACAAAGTGATATGCCATTAGAGTATGAGAAATTGGAGAGGGAAAGTGGGCAAGTCCACAAGTGTGCTAAGGGGAGCGCCAATGAAAGAGAATAGGGGAGCACCCTAAGACAAAGCACGAGGTTTTGCACATAGCTTGCAAAAGAGGAAGGGAAGAAGTCAACTTGAAGTTGATAAGCACAATGCAAACTTATTTGCACCAAACAGAGGAGGCCAAGAGGAAGTGGCAAGAGAAGGGACATTTTGGAGTTACTTGAGGCAAGGCAAAAGAGAGGAAAAGGCATTGAAGGAGTTTAGTTTGAATTTGACATGATGAAAGGTGGAGTAGAGAAGGAAAAATTGTGGAAGTACCACGGAGAAGAGAAGGACCTATAGAAGCAAGTGGTTGGAAAGTGCCCAACCAAGGGACAAGAAGAGAGGGAAGAGGCCTGGAAGAAGCGTGAGAGGCGCATTAAAGACAAGGGGAAGACGTGTGTGAGAGAAAGGTGCAAATGGATGTCCAACAATAAACATCTAGAAGAAGTATAAGGAAACGTGTGGAAGGCAAAGGGAATGAGTGCACGGAAAGGAGTGTAGACACTTGGAGGAGGTGGGTGAACAAAGGCAAACATAGACTTGCAAAAGGAGAGACAAAGGCAAGGAGATGAGGACATAGGAGAGGTGGGTGCAAACTCATAGAGGAGAAGATGGAGAGAAGAGGAGGAGAGCAAATTGAGGAGACCCAAAGAAGGTCCAAGGAATGAGGAGCGCAAAGAGGAAGCTCGCTTAGGAAAACTAGAGCAAGGGGGAATGTTGAGGCTTGGCAGCCAGTCTAAAGGATGGTTCAACCTCTCAACCCTATTTGTGAGTTGTAGCTCACATTTCAAAGTACTTGGGGAGTATGAAGTAGGAGAATCCAAGGCGAATGGGCAATCAACATCAAGCAAAAACAAAGCTAGAGTCCATTGAAGAATATGCAAACTTTGTTGGAGAGCGGTAGTTCGACGCACAGTAGTTTGGAGTCTACAGACTGTTTGAGAGTTCGCTTGCATGGAAGGAAGGCACAAAGTTATGGAGGTGCATGCAAGGAACAGGAAGTTGAGGTGTGAGAGGGCAAATAAATGGGGACTAGTTTACGGAAGCGCGCAAATGAGCGGATGTGTGCGATAACACAAGAGTTGGTAGCGTGTGTTAGTCTGAATCCCAAGGCATAAGCGAGGGCACACATAACAAGGAGAGCTAGAACATCAATGCAGAGCATAGTCAATGCGTGCAAAACAAGGACCTTTTAATCAATCAGAGTCATTGACACCTAGACAGGTAGCAGTTAAGGGTAGATTGATGCGGTGACAAGAACAATGTGCCGAGCGATGGACATGTTGCCAAATCAAAAAATGTCAATATCTAATATGTTAGAGACACGTGGCTGAGGGTCTATAAGGTGGTGACAACACAACAAAGTGCTTGTGGTTTTGTTTGAGTTGGTAGGATATGCCATACCAAGCCATTATTGTTGATGATCTAGCCATTGTCTGGGAGCCTGCGAAGGCCTAAACCGAGAACTATAAATATTGGTAGAGGGGCTTGATTTGGAAGGTTTTGGGGGGGGGGGATAGAGGCAAAAGCTTTTGGGGAAAGCTTCTCTCTGGCCACTTAGGCAAACTCTTTCGAATTTGTGAGGGAAAGGCATGCAACCTTACGATGGAGGTTTGTGGATTCCATGAGAGCTGAGTGCTCTAGATTGTAAGTTGTGGAGATCCTAATATCATGTTTAGACTCAGTTACATAATGAAATCTGCATTCTTATTCCGCTGTGCAATTTGTGTGTATGAGAGATCAAAGGTGGAAGAACCACTTGCGAGGTCCCAAGGTGCACACACATGAACAAACTCCTGCACCAAGGTTTGTGGGTGATTCACATAAGGTACGACAAAACATATTCAGGTACATCCAAGGGTGTAGCTTTGGATGTGCACATGTATGTTTTGTCGTACCCTTTGTGTATCTGCAACATACCCACAATCAAAATAGAGTTTTTTGTTTTTGGTCGTAAATTCAAAATGACTTCAAAAAATATTTTAAAAACCATAAACTCTAAAAGACACTCCCAAACCCTTTTTAAACAACACATTTCATACTTATCTCTCATTGCACATTTGCTCTCTCACCTTCAAATTTTCATTTGTTTAGGGCCCATCTTATGCCACTACAAGTGCCTTATTTAAGGAACTCACAACAAAGAGACTAGGTGATTTAAGGTAAGTGTTTTGTGTTTTATATTTTGTAACTTGTATTCAATTTTTAAAAATTGTTTTGAACATTCTTTCGACACTTTAATTCTTTTCGCTGGGCCTTAAATTGTAATATATTATTTTAATTTTTGTTAGCTAGGTAGGCACAAGGATTTGCAAAAATGGCTGCAAATTTTAGTTTTGTGGGTGAAGGAATAACTTTCAAACATAATCCTTGCTTACCCCTTTGAAGTATGTCACATTGGTACAACAATTGCATGGTGGAGGGGGTTGTGTTTGTGTTTGCCTAGAGTGTAAAATGTATTTTAAGAGCTTGTATAACTAGGTGAAATTTCAATAATATAGGGTTAGCCAACGAATCAGAGTTTGTGGAGGGGTGGATGGAAAGGGGGTGTTGTGTGCAAAACCCCTTGCATACATCAAAGAGAAAGAAGATGTGGATGCGATAGTTTCCCTAAAATTGAAGCATTCTTTGGCAAATAAAGGATCTAAATGTAGCAAGCCACCCGTTTATCAATATTTCAATGTTGTAACCCCATTACACTCCTTTTTGTGAACCTCACGACTATAGAGGTAGATGATTCACCTCTATCACAAGAGAAGAAAGAGGTCTAGGCCCATTTGAAAGGCATTCTAGAATGAAAATAGGGAGATAACCAACCAACAAATTGGACATTTACTTATGTGGCATCTCCTTTAATGTTATTAGATCATCATATTGGAGGGATGCAGTGAAAGCGATCAATGATGCCCTTAAAGGGTACACCAACCCAGGGTATGAAAAAGGGCGCATCACCTTTTTGACCAAAGAAAGAAAACATGTTGAAGAATCATTGCAGCCCATCAAGGATTCATGCGTCAAAACAAGGGTGCTCATCCTTTCTGATGGATGAAAAGATACAACAAATAGCCATTGATCAATGTGCTTGCAACGTGCATTGAATGGGCAACGTTTTCGAGGGTTGTTGATTGTAATATGGGAACAACATTATTATTCTGATGGGGAATTGAAGAATGAACTTCATAGTGATATAACATAGGATTCAACATGCATTTGGTTCTCGAAACAAGAATTAAATGCTGTTAGCAAATGGATTTGCACGCATGCAAATGACATGCAACAGTCAGGGGACAAAGTCCCTCCTCAATGAAGGTGAGGTTGCCTTTATTGAAAACCAAAACTATATTTACATCTATACATTCAAAATTGCATGTGAGGGTGTTTTGGGACATCAAATGGAAAGAAGTGTGAATGAGGGAAATGGAATGGAATGAAGGAAATAAATGGAAAGGAATGGATGGAAGGAACATACAACAGTTAGGTAAAAACAGAGCCTAATATTGCATAGAGAAGAAGAAGAACAATGAATAACTAACTCAAATAAAACGGAGTTTGAATCAGCTAAACAAGAATAAATGAAAGGGAACACACATGAGTAAGTAGATATCAGAGCTTAATCACTGTGAACAAGAACAACAAATTAATAATGTTGACAATGAGATCAAAGATAGTATTCACATGCAAGATTTAAACACTAACATCTAATGAACATAAGAACATCAAATGCTACAAGAGATAATGAATGGGACACAAAGTTCATATTTCATTAACTCTTCAAAATGTCTTTCACAAAAGAACACAAAGTTTCTTTCTTGAAACAAAGCTTGCACAAAAGTATTTCTTCTCCTCTCTCAAAGTCACCCTTACAAATGAGCCCCTAACTTCCTTTTATATCCCAAAAGTTGGTTACAAGGTAGTTTGAGTTTACATGAACATTACATTAGGGCACCTTAAGTGACTTTGACTTTTTCAACTAGCTTTTAAAAAGTAACTTGAAATTAGAAAGCACTTAAGTTATGAAAAGTCTACTAAAAATGAGTTTAACAATAACATCACTTTAAAATATCATTTTAAAACATAAAACAAGACCCAGTGCCTTATCCATTAAAGTGGGGTCCGCCTATCTCAATCGTATGAGAAATGGACTCTCCCACTTCGTTAGATACCAAAATGCTATCTCCTCATCCATTGGTGAAATTAGGATCTGCCGCCTTTGCCAATTGAAAAGATTTGAACCTTTCCAATGTCTCGAACTTCTCTTCTTCAAGAGGTTCACTCGGTTGAAGCACAGCCTCGCAGAACACCTGCAATTCTAAAATCCTACCTGGCATATTATTTAGGTTGATCATTTTCGATTGAGCATCCTCAAACAGGTTCCTCAATTTGATACAACGTTCCATTGAAGTAAAGAAGTTGATGGTAGGAATGTACATGTCCTTAAACAATTGTGAGAATTGTTCCTCAACATGTTCTGATGAATGCCTTTGATTATGCTAGTCCATGAAATCACAAGGGATTTCAGCTATGAACTCATGAACCGAGGCGAGTGAAGTGAAGGCTTCACTGCATGTGCTCTCGTAATGAATTATGGGATCTTTGAGAAGCGTCTTCTGCGAATTGAGATGTAAACACCATAGAAAGCTTGTCCCTCGACATTCGAATTCAAGGATCCCTTCAATGGCTAGAATTGTAGATTCCATGCTCGTCATCTCTTGCAGACTAGGTAATATCTCATCCAGATTTGATATGCTAGAAGAAAAAGATTCCTTAAAAGAAAGGATTGGATCTAGGTATGCACTAATGTCTTCATGGAGTTTTACGGCCGCTTTGATTGTCTCTCTCCCGAAGATGAGAATTTCCGAAAGCTAGGATTTAGTGACATGGCCCAAAGTGTTTACCTCCTTAGACAGATTGAGTGTTTCTTTGTCGGGGGCAGCCACTGCATCAGGGATTGGGAAAGTGGAGGATATTGGATTTATCAAATGTTGAACATAATTCACCAACTGATTCTTTTCGGCCTTGAGCTGAGAATTATGAGATTTATATTTCTCAAGCCTTCTTAACACAATATCCATGGAATCTCGGGCCATTGCCATTTCGCTTTCCAATGTAGACTTACCAAGTCCAAGCTTGAATACTTCATAGTCAGCAGACGTCATGGCATTACGTTCTTTCTCGACTTGGGGAATGGCAAGATCCGCAAATTTGTTTCCATCTCCATCCACCATTATTCTCGAGAACACTTTAGGCTTCTTAGGGATGACATCATTTGAAAGCTTGGAAAGGGCATCAAAGTCAATATTGATCACCTTGACAACCTTCTTTCTTTTCTTGATTTCACAGTCAACCCAAGAAGGGGTCTCCTTGACCAATTCTGCACACAAAAGCTTGGAGTCTGAAGCAACATTCACACCATTGTTGACATCATTAGATTCTACAAGAGCTATTTCCACAACTTCAATCCTTGAGGAAATAACTTAGACATCGACTTCCTGAACCTCAGGGAAACCTTGAGAAACCTCTTCGTGAACTAGGGGTTCAGGAGCTTTTGATATTTGGACCACTTGCACTTGAGTAGACTCTTGTGCAGGACATGGCTGAGTAGTGTTTATGATGAACTTCCTTGAATTATTAGTAACGCGAGTAGATGAGTCTCTACTCGAAGTGGAAAACCCCTAAACGCGTTCTCTTCCTTCAATAGGGCCAGGACCCTTGGATGTTTCTCCTCACGACATCTTCTTTGGAGAAGTGGATTTGGGCAACCATTCTCTCCTTGATGTGTATGGGTTGATGGCACAGAGGTTGACTGAGAAGAGGTTTTAGTCAACTGGAGACCTCATATTGGCAATTTCTGTGAACTTGGGGTATGAACTTGGATCGATGGTAACTACAAGTTCTCGTTCATACCAAGCTATGCTCCTTTCTAGAATCGGTTGATTCTTGCCATCAAGAGAGAATTCATCTCTCTTGGTCCAATCAACTCGGGGCAATGGAGTGAAGGCAACGACATCATATGAGGGATCAATCAAATCATCACCATCATCTACTAATGAATCTGGAGGATCTTTGATGCGGAAGGCCTTGATTTGAGCAAGGGTCAGGCGGGAGAATTCTCGCCTTCTTACTTCGTGTTCATCTGAGCAGGTAGCCCAGAAGTCTTCCATGGTGGGATTGTGCTGGTACTTTGCTCCAAGAGCCTTTTGCATGTATCCATTGATGTCAAATTGGGATCTCTTCACAAATGGATGTATGGTAATGAGAGCAAACTCCTTCTCCATGAGTTGTGCACTGAAGAGATTCGGGCATTGGTATTCCCCAATTTGGATTGGGAAGTGGATGCCTGAACGGTGTTTGTCGTTGAGAAGACAATGAACTTGGAAAAGTTGTCACTCAAGCTCCATTAACGCCCACTTATCACTGACAAACTTTGGAAGCTTCTATGGAGTGCCTACAAATTTGCTCATGCGAATGTAGGTAAAGGATGGGAACTGAATGAACCATGTTCTGCACTGAGAAATAGCCGCCATGACATCCTTGGAGAATCTTTCTTCCGGATTCCTATTCAAGTTTCTAATCACGCGGAAGGTGAAAGCATCATTAACTCTCTTGAAGTGATGAGAGCTATTCTTGAAACTTAATTGCGGATAATAGTGGAAAACACTATTTGATGGACCCATGATGCCTTTTGTCTCTAGCCCCGAAAACAACTTCCTTCTGGCCACCGCATATGTTAGGTATGATGTCATGTAGAAATGCCCAATCATCTTCACCTTGATCAACTGGTTGTGGAGAGTGTCACTGATGATGTAGCCCATCTACATAATTCTCTCTTTGCAAGGATGATGCAGATGAATTGATACATCCATGGGTGAAAAAGCTTGGCAGAGGGGAGACCAAAGACTCGGCTCAGAAGAGTGATCATATCACCGATTTCCTCCACAAATTCAATGCGGTACAATTCCTTGGGAAATTGGTCAACGCATCCACTTGGTCACTAGTCAATTGTTGTTGACCATCTTGGTCCACCTGAGGTGGTTTTCATCCCAAAAATTCTTGTGTTGACTTTTGAGTGATGTTAGCATTCTCAGGGAAATCGAGGATGTTGAGCAATTCTTTGATGTGCTCTGGTGTGATTAAAAGGAAAGGCTCACGATTATCCTTGAAGATTCCTCGCCTTTTGGGATCATAATGTTCCGCGTAGGCGATGACTAGCTCAGGGCATTACACTGAAATAGGAAAAGTTGCTGCTTGAGGTAGACCACTATGATAGAGTCTATCCAAGAAGATGGTTTTCCCCTCTGCTTTCACCCGATCGCAAAATTGTGTTACGTTGATGTGGCCAAGATCAGTGTCGGGGATATTGTCATATGCATATGTTATGGAAGTGGGAGGAATGATCCCTTGGAATTCATATTTGAGTGCAGACTTGTTTGACCTTTCTATTGGCTTCTTTGACTTACCCATAGATTTGTTAGGTTTTTCGGCCATTACTAATTTAAGGAAAAACAAAGAAGCATGTAAAACAGTGTCGGGTCTTAGTCTCTGAACCACTGCAACAACAAGAAAAATATGGCTCTTATTCATTATTATTATTTTTAAAGTCGAGCAATTTCTGGGTTACAATTTTCCTTGGAAATGGCACGATATGCAGCTTGAGTGTATTTTGAACGTGATACGTCGAGGTCGAGTTCGTGTTTAATTTAACTGAAGGTCAATAATGGAGATGGGCATTTCGTTTTGTTTCTCACTAACAAGCAGAACTTCAAAAGACTTGAGTTTAGAACTTGAGTTCTAATTTTTAGCACCATGCAAAGCCTATCCAAACAACTGGTGTGTGGCCATTTGTTTTGACTGTGAGAATCGTGTGAATAATTGACATGTGGGTAGTCTGTGTGGCTTGCCAACATGTGTGGCCTCACCTTTTGCGTGGCGTGAGCCTATCTTCCTTGACCTACGTGTTGCCTTCGTTCCTACCCAGTGGGACAGTCTTTGGACTTTTAAAACATGTGTGGGCTTTGCATCTCCTTTCATCTGCGTGGATGCCAATGTAACTGATTGGTGAGGACAACTGTGTGGAAATGCGTGGTCCTCCTTGTCTTTGGTGTGTATTACCTTCTTCTCAGACAACTGTGCGTGGACTTTGTGTATTTTCTTTACTCTTGCGTGACCTTTCTGCCAAGGTAAATGCGTAGAAACAATTGCTGCCTCTTTGGCTGCGTGGCCAGTATTACCTTGGCCTTTCTTCTTTGTGTGCGTGGAAATACTGTGTTTCCCATTATGCGTGGAGGAAATCTTTGAATGGCCTTGATTTCCTTTGAATGTGTGAAGGTCTATCTCTCTTTTGCTAATTTTTGTATGTGTGGAAAAGTGCTTGGACTGCCTTTCTTTGGTAATGCGTGTTTTGCTTTGACTATGTTGCCTTTATGCTCTGACAAATCTTCCTCCCTTGGCTTGTACATGGTGTAGAAACAACTACTTTTGCAGTGTTCATTTCCCTCCCTGTTTAGGCCTTGATGCGTGGCTTTGGCTGCCCTTGACCTGTGTTCACAGTGGATGCGTGATGGATCCTCGAAAAAATCTTTCTTGAAAAAATGCTTCTTCATAGGGGAAATAATAATAATAAAAAAGCTTCAAAACTTCTTTGTCAATATTGTTCTCGCACGTCTTTTGTCATAGAGTTTCAAGCTTTCTTGATTTTGTAACCGCTTCTTCTTTCTTCCCGTTGAATAACCCCCAATTTCTTAACCAATTCC
This sequence comes from Taxus chinensis, assembly GCA_019776745.2. Classification (NCBI taxonomy): domain Eukaryota; kingdom Viridiplantae; phylum Streptophyta; class Pinopsida; order Cupressales; family Taxaceae; genus Taxus; species Taxus chinensis. The sequence continues at coordinate 360,599,970 of CM034152.1, read as the reverse complement.
CAATTTCTTCGGGTAGTGGGCATTAATCACCAAGAGAATAGAGGGAGAATTTAACCGTTTGCTCATTGACAATGGCAAAGTGGGCTGGCAATTCCCCTCCATTTCTCCACATGGGAAAAATGGGAGGTATTTCGCCATATGATATCTGGTTGGGTTGGCAAATAACAAGGGAATTTCCTACAAGTGGGGGGAAATGAAAGCTTTGCTAGAAAAGGGAAAAATGGAAGCGGAGAGCCAATTTGGCATTCACGGCAATTGGAAGCGGAATTATAATTGCCCTTGGTAATTGCTCACGGCAATTGGGGAAAATGAGAAAAGTTCTTCCAAATTTGTTGAACAACTTTTATGAGGATTAAATTAATATTTATTAATTAAACACCCCAAAATTCAATAAAATTAATTTTATTAAATAAAAAGGTAAAATATTAATTAATTAATTAAAACACAATTTGCGACATAGCGGGAGAAGTACTTATGTGAAATGGACGAAACAAAGGCCAAAACAACCAGGAGAATAAAACAATCACGATGAATGTGATAAATCATGAGAAAGGACACCTGAATTTTTTAAAAATTTTGACGTTATAATTTTTCGAAGTCAAAATTCGCTGATAATAGATGCACGCAAAGCTGAGGGACTTGATGATAGAGAGGATTTCGACCTAGAAAGGTAAAATGTCTTTCAAGAATCTATTTCCTAACATGACAGATATGCTTCCTTTTCTTTGTAAATTTGGAAGTTGGAGTTCTTTTCTTTTATGACTTTTGTTGCACAAGTTGCACAATCTCCATACTAAGTATTTATTTCTCTGTTTTATGTCCATTTCACGCCAAGTATTTATATCTATTTGGAGCAAATAAATACAAATCAGGGAGGCAAATTAATGAGGAGACATGGTGATGGAAGTTGAGTTATTAACTTCATTTAATTTTTTTTTTTTTTCTAATTTAATATTAAAATTAAATCACCAAAAAAAACCAGATTTTACAAAGGTATCAATACCAAGCATTTATATCTTTTGATTTCAACAAATCTATTAAATTACATGTCAATCACATTTGACATCATAAAATCAGATTTCACCGGTAATAATGTGGATCATTCATTATTTCAGTTGTTACCATAATTAACAATATAACTTTGACAGAACTGCTGCTCTGTTATCCGTGACTTTCCCAGGAATATTTAGAAGAGAAATTCCAAGCGTAGATTGTATGTGTCTTTGATGAGTTGCTAGTGGAAGCCGAGAGGCCAACCTTAATGTTTTCCGGAAGATGGTCCCACAGATCTATATCATACGCCAAGATTGGGTTTTTGGGTTTGGAAATATTATTAATATTGCTAGATGGGTTATTCAAAAGAAATACTTGAAGCTGCATCGTTTCACCATTGTAATCCACCCATGCCTCCCAATTTTCCTAGTTGTTGAGATCTTTGTAGCTAGGGCGACGAGGTTCAATTTTTTTCTGGTGGCTGGCTTGTCGACAACGGGTGGCGGCGGCGACGACGGGTTACAGGATGGCATCCAAACACAAGTTTCATCCTAGTTTATGTTGAATGTTATGTTGCGTTGGAAGAAATACGACAAGGGAAAATTAGATAAACAACCCTTATTAGTTTAATCAACGTCCATATGTACTTCCTCAATTCACAGTCGTTGATTTCCACTGACTCTGACTGCATGTGTTAGATTTAGGAGGCCTTTTCTCACTTAGAGAACTGCCTTCTGCGTAAAAATTACTTAAAAATAATGCAAAGCTCACAAGCTATTGAAAATCATCACATTTATTTCCCTTGTTCTTTCCCTTTCAGCCCAAGGGAAGTGGAATGGGCCTAAGGTCTTCAAAACGAACAATCCTGGAGAAGGGGATATTACAAGCACAAAGATCCCTTCTTTTCCTAGGAGGGTCACACCATATAGGGATATGGAGGTTAGTGAAGGGTGCAAGGCAACATTAACCTGATTCTTTCCAATCCAAAAGTACATGACGCAATTAGGAAGGAGTTTTAGGATTTCATAACCCACAAGGATTAGTTTGTTTGTGATTTTTGTGACAAGTACAAGATGGATGGTTATTTGTGATGGTACCTTCATGGGCAAGCACAACCCACCTCCAAACACTTGCAATTAAAGTTCTAGCACAAGTAAGATATTTATTGTAATGTTAATTTTTACTCTCTTTCTTTTCTATAGTTCGTTCTAACTTTCTACTATTACAAGTTTTAATTTTAAATTTTCATTGACTTTGTAGCTTGCTTGAATAGGTTGCGAGTTCTTCTTTAGTTGAGTGGAACTAAGATACACACTCCTTTATCCACACAGTTAACCACACAAAGTTGGAAGTGAAAAAGGCGGAGGATTTGGTCTTTATTCCAACCCATTCCAACTTGTTACTTTTCTATAGTTCGTTCTAACTTTTTACTGTTACAAGTTTTAATTTTAAATTTTCATTGACTTTGTAGCTTGCTTGAATAGGTTGCGGGTTCTTCTTTAGTTGAGTGGAACTAGGATACACACTCCTTTATCCACGCAGTTAACCGCACAAAGTTGGAAGTGAAAAAGGTGGAGAATTTGGTCTTTATTCCAACCCATTCCAACTTGTGCCTTCTAACACACAAACAAGAGGAAATAAAGTGTTAGGATGTAGATCCAGAGACTTCGAACTTGGGAGCATCCATTGCCCATCTTTCATTGGTAGACCCGGAGCTTGGGGGTACTTTGCACAACCTGCATGATGGAGCAAGCGGGAACGACACTTCTAATGCTTGTGGTTCTAATGAACAACTTGATGGTATTAATGCTCTCAATGAAGACATTGGAAAGCAATATGATTATGAATATAACAAATCTATTGATTTTTCTTAATTTTTTGTATACGAATTAAAATTTGTGCAATGACTTGTTCTAAGTTCAATCAATGAATATTATGGCATATGGCATTAAATTATCAGTATGATTTGTGGTTATTTAGCTTATTTTGTTTACTCTATGTATATTATATGATTAATTTTGCTTATTTGGCCATATTTTTAATGTTTTATATATTTTTTGTTAGAATACGTGGAGAGAGAAAGAATTAAGAAAGTTAAGAATGTACAAAGAATGGATGAAGAGACTGGAATGCACGCATTATTCATTGTCTGTCCATCCTTTTATTAAGTGAAAGATGGTTATGAAGTGGTTGAGGTGGTGACAACCATTTATTAGTTAACACTTAACTAATATTAACATAACGCTAATGAATAAGCCTTATATTTTAATACCCACTCTTAAGGATTACTCTATAGAACATACTAACAAAAGATTAAAATAACTGAACCAAACAAGACTCGCATTCTTCAAAAGCTTTCCCTTTTGAAAACAATGCTTTGACCAGGTAGAACTCCATCAAGTTACCTCCCTAACCCTCGTAAAAGTGCAGTTCCTGAGCTGAATTCCCGAGTTCCCGGATTCCACCTCCCCAGACTCCCGAATTACAGAATCTTCCAAATTGTTGAACAACCATCCATACTGATCCATCTACAAGCTCCATCAAGTTGTCTCATGACCCTCGTAAGAGTAAATTCCCGAGATTCATAGACTCCTGAACTAACTAGACAACCATCCATCCTGAGTTTTACCTACACTAGATTCCTTCATGTCTTCAAAGTGATGTGATTCTTTTAAAATATGCATCTCTATCAGTGAGTTCATTAATGTCAACATCCGATGGATTTTCAACATTGACTTCATTTGGTTGTCTTGCAATATTCCCTTCATCGTTTTCTCCACACTCTTATCCATCTCTTGAAAAATATTTCGTTCAATAACTTGATAATATACACTTTCTTCATAATTCTTTATCATTGGCTCCAAGAGTAATGCAATCCATTCATGGCCAAAAAAAAAAAAACCCTGGTTCATGATTTGCAACATCAGATAGAATTTTTGTGCCCTAAATTTCGTATTTACCTGAAACGTTGTCTTTCTCCTAAAATTCATGGCTATTTTTGGTTGTTCGTGAATCGTTTGCTCCTGATTCACCTATATTTTACGTCTCTTGAAATTCTTCAAAAATCTATAAAACCCTTCCGCGACTTTATTATCTTCTAATTCATTGGTTTTTATGTGCCCTAGATTATGTTTGTATTTGTGTTGAAAACGACTGTATTTATTTACAATTCGCGACTATTAGAAACTGAATGCACACATTATTCATTGTGTGCCTAGTTTTACATGTGAAATACCTTTCAAAGTGGTTGACTGGTTACAACCAAAGTATGTAACACTTCTAATTTATAACACTAATGAATGAAACACGTCTGCTAAGTCTTCTATTTTAATGCCCTTCAATGTCCACGACTGTATTTTTCCTGAAAATTGTGCCCTTTCATGACTTTGGCTCTATCCGACCTGAAAACGTGCCCTCAATTCACCTTCGATTTTGCCCTCAATGTCCCTAGAAAATCTTCTTGTGATTTCCTTGCACAACTGCAATGCCTTAGAAAATCTTTTGATTTCCTTCGATTCAAACTTCATGGGGCTTAATGGGACTGATCTTCTTTCTATTCCTCACTTTGCTCTGATACCAACGTTAGAATACACGACATAGTTACCTAAGTCTATACGGGGACGGGAAGATAGGGGGACGATGGTTTCCGAGACGGGAAAAAAGCTCCCAAAAGTTTTGGGGATGGCAAGGGGACGGCTATTAAAATAATATATAAAATATTAATATTTGCAATTTGATTTAACTTTATTCAATGTTAACTTTAGGGATTTAAAATCTATTCAGGTACTTTCAAGATTATAATTTAAATGTTATTCGTAATAAATAACATGCTTTTTAAATTTGTAAAAAGGCATCAGAATTTTTTTGAAAGATTAAAAAATAAGCTAGGGACGTCCCCTCCAAGTCCCCAAGTCCCCCGAAACGTTCGGGACGTCCCCAAATATCTAGGGAACACGTGTGCCCTTCATAACACTTGAATACACGGAGAGAGAAAGAATAAAGAAAAAATCAAATGTACAAACCCTGAGAATGAAGAGAAATTGGAATGCGCACATTATCATTATGTGCCCAGTCATTTTATTACGTGAATGATGGTTACAAAGTGGTTGAAGTAGTTACAACCATTTTATTAGTTAACACGTAACTAATATTGAAAATAACGCTAATACATAAGCCCTATATTAAATGCCTTATATTTTAATAGGAACTACCTTGTGTTTCCTTTTGAGAGTACCAATGCTTTAACTACCAAGTCGACACCATCTGCAGATATAGCAAACAACCCAAACTAGTCAAGAGGACCCCCGAAAACCACCTCATGATGAAGAGGCCGATTGAAATCATCCTTTAATATTAAAACCTTTGATCTTCCCAACTCTATCATTGCATAGTTACCTCCCTTGCAACCTCGCTCTTACAAGAAGGCAATTGACACAATACCTACTAGCATTTCTACTATCTGACCTCCTCTTAAAGGGATAAATTCTTTGACTCCAAATGAAACCATCATTTAGTCCCTTAATATCAATCTTACTACTACTGATTATGACGACAATTATTCGCTAGACGATCCTTTCTTGTTTGGCTCATGCCCTAGCTAAGAATGTGGAAATTCTCTCACACATTAACCATTGTAATGTACCTTTTTACACTAACAGCTTTGACAAGTGGGGACCCTTCATTAGTGCATCTTCCTCAAAATCCTTACAATCCAACTTTAACCACAACATCAATACCATTCACGTTGCATCTCACTTTGACTGCAACATGACCACAACTTTGACCGAAGATGACAACTTGATTGACAATGAGGAATATGTCGCTTAATTTACGCACCTTGGAGCCTAAACCAAGCAACACTTCAGCTCCTTGGTAGTTAGATCTCCTATCCTAGACAGACACCTCCTACCGAGACATCTTTTCTCCCGCTTGTTGTGTCTCCTACAATCTCGTCTAATGATCTTTTACTTGTAATATATGTGGCACGATGCATCGATGCATACATGTTGAGGCTTTTCACACTTACCAAAAACACATGAAGCACCTTGAAGCACGAGTGCATGAAGAAGAGTGTCACCTGCAAACCTGTCCTCCCTCTTCTCCACAACAATATTGTTTGCATCATGGTCTTTGCACCCATTCTAATGCCATCTATAGAGTACTCCGACAATAGCTTCGGCCGCAATTATCTGAACTCCTCCATATCGAGCCAAGTATTTGGTTTCTCCTTTACCTTTTATTCTGGTTCCCAACCATGGGAAGCACACTTTCTACAGGACTGATTTTATTGGCAAGTCAAGGAACAACATTCATTGCCACTATCCTGTTTCATCCAGAGGCAGATCCTCCCTTTATCCTCTCCCTCCCTCTGTGGATGACATTCATCAAGAGGTTCTCTCTCGAATCTTTATGAGGGTGGAAAACACTATGGTAGAACTGCATAATGAGATACACCAAAAGGCATTGAGGAAACTATAATCCATACACGATATGACATTTAACAATAGGTTTATGATGTAATCAAGGATGTTTGTACTTCCATTGCATGCCCTCTATAAGTTCTTTGGTTACTTGCGCATATTACCATACTATTACACTATTACTATCCTACGTTACTGCTCTTTATTTTTACAATCTGCCTTTGACAACTTCCCCCTTGAGTACATCTGGTCATTGTCCTTACAAGCTACTTGGAAATTTATATTTACAACCTTCCTTTGACAACCTCCCCACATTGACTTTTTTTAAGCACTTTGGTAATTTACAATCTTTTCGCAGACTTTCCCTCTTGGGTTTATTCTGCCATTTCCTTCCTCTTTGGATCTTTCAGTATCATTGTTTCACATTTTTTACACACTACCTCTTTCCTACTTGGGTTTTACCATTCTTGATGCTTGTGTTGAATCTATTATAGGCTTACACTCCTATTTTATGACATTTCTAGCAATCTACAACTATTTATACTTATTAGTTCATATCTTTCAGCTTTCATTCCCTATGAAGCAAAACACTCTTTGTGGTCAACCACAAGCTTTATCCTTCATTGTGTCGCTCTCCCTTACAGTTTTCAATTTTCTTGCTTCCTCTCTCACTCGAGGCACATATAGGGTGGAGATGAAATTGTACTCTTTCCTTAGGGTAGGTCTAGAGGTACCTAAGCATCTTGGTTGTAGGTTTCCCACTATAGCAGTAAAGTGTAAGCTCCCTAGCCTTGTCATCTTTGATACCCATTTGATAAACCTTCTAAATCCATATAGAGGAAAATGAAAAGCCAAAAAATGACATGTCATATTATTCAAAGAAAAATTAGGCAAAAAGCAATTAAAAAAGGCAAATTATACAATCAAAGTCAATCACAAACAAAAAAGATGAGTTATCCTATTGGCACGTCTCCTATCCTAGTTGCAAGGCTCAAACTCCATGGTTGGACTCAATACAAGACCTAAAGTCCTTTGGGGTGCGGTCGGTTTTTCTGACAGGGGTAGGAAGCTAAAGATCTATCATTAGCACCAATGACTTTTCACACAAGTACCTAATACTTGTAATAGGTCTATGGATCCTTATTTGAGGTTTTGGGGAATGGGGAACATGTGGTGGGAACCTAGGAACCTTTATTTTTCTTGCTAGAATGACGTGATAGATTTATACCTCACTAGTTTGCCTAAGCCAAACCGAGATAATCAGATTCCTTCATACCTTGATGATGAAAACCTTTAGTCATATCTTATTGATTAGAGTGTCTCATTCTATGCTAAGGATTTTGTATTGCCATTGTGGCACCTTTACCTCCTTTTTTACATAGAGCACTCTTTTTATCTACCTCGAAGGATATATCTAGTAGTTGACCACATTCCTATTCTTTTGACATTCTATTCTTTATATTACTATAAATTCTTACCTCCATTAGTGGTGGCTCCAACCAAAGATTTGTGAGTTTCAGATTGTAAGACCTTCAGGCCTTTCTCATAGATATTCCCTCAACATCTGTACCATCTCCATTCACCCTAGTCATGATATTAGCACGACAAAAGTCCAGTGCAAGCATTGATTTGGTTTTACTCATTTCAGTGTTTTCTTTATCGCATCTTTTTTTTCTTTGATCTCTCTTATATTGTATTGGATGTTCAATTTTACCTTAGCCGCATTATTTGTTTACGAGATTCTGTATTTTTTTACATTGGATGTCTTTTATACCTTATTACTTTGCTGCATCTTTTATCTTCTTTGATTTCTCTTAAATTTTAAAAGATGTCATTATTGCCTGCTTGCTCTAAGTTGCTATCACAGCGTGATCTGAATAAGAGGAAGTCTAAATGGGTAGAGCAAATTGCAAGAATATGACTTTGAAATTCACTCTAGCAAAAGGTAACAAAAATGTGGTAGTCAATGCCTTATGTACAATTCTTGGAATTCAATCTATTTCAGCAACTATTCCAAATTGGCCAAAAAATATTTGAGTTAGAGTTAGCCAAGGACAATGAGTTGGCTGCATAATTGGAGGAACAATCCATAGCCATCGATGAGGACAGAAAGTATTCCTTTTGTACTAGGCTATTTGATTTATCCCCCATGCAAGCCTAAAAGTTTAAAACACATTAAAAATGTATCCGGTTGGGATTCAGATTTGATCCATCTGCAGATTTGTCCAGGATACATCCTGAATGGCCGGATATGCCTGAATTTGTTTGTGTCCGGGCCGTCAATGATGTTTCCTGGACGAATCAAACAACACAAAACACAGAAGAAAAACACATTTATCATGACATTTGGTATCAGGTTGGCATTATATAAATTCACAATAGTGTTTTGTGGTTATTTTGTTTTTCATATGCATAATATGTGGTTTACTCCTATTAATTAGGTTGAAATTTATATATTTTTATTTTTTAAAATATTTTTTGTACGGCCGTATTCAAAGCCGTATTGGCAATTTAGTATATTAATTATGGCTATACATGCTTCCCACTTGATGTGGCTATTTTTTGTCACATGTTTTAAAAGCACGCATAGAGGGAGGATAAAAGGTGTGCTAGGAAAAATAAAGTGCTAATTCTGGAGCATAAGTGCAGGCCAAATCGGCTTACACAAGGGCAGCTGATTTTGGTGGTTGTGCTGGTAACTCACCATGCGATGTAGGCGCTGGATAAGATCTGTCTATTTTGGTAATTCATCATGTAGTTAAGGCGCTGAAAAAGTCTATTCTTGGACTATCTATATTTAGTGAAACTGTTGTTAATTTATGATGCATACTGGGTGGCTGAGAAGTCTAATTATACTGTCTATTTTTGAAATAAGTGCTGTTAATTCTCTTCTATTCTAAGCATTGAAAAACTCTATAAATCAGGTGCTTAGGGTAGAGGTAAATATACAATCAATGAGATATTATTCTTGGTATTTGCAAGAAAAGGATAAGCGGCCTGTGTAGTTTCCAGCTGTGCTGATGGGAGTGTAGGAGTGGATACTCATCATTGCATTGTACTGGGTGGCTGAGAAGTCTAATTATACTGTGTACTTTTGAAATAAGTGCTGTTAATTCTCTTCTATTCTAAGCGTTGAAAAACTCTATAAATCAGGTGCTTGGGGTAGAGGTAAATATACAATCAATGAGATATTATTCTTGGTATTTGCAAGAAAAGGATAAGTGGCTTGTGTAGTTTCCAGCTGTGCTGATGGGAGTGTAGGAGTGGATACTCGTCATTGTATTGTAACCACATGTTGCTGATTACCGAATAATGCAATTGAGTGCTCTTTGGTTGCTAGGTTTGTCTCAAAAGGGTTTTCCCAGGGTACATGTTGTATCCTATGTGAATTATATGTGATTGCATGTTGCTGTAGGTTACTTACATGTTTACTTTTCTTACTGAAATTTGAGTGATCTAGGTTTGTTTTGCACTTATTTCCTCTAAAGATTAATTAGGAAGTTGTTCTTCATCTGTCTAGCTTCCTTTCAAAAGGCATCGCCTGGATTCATAGTCACAATTATGAGTTCAAAAGACTCTCTTGAATGGTTACTTTTCTTCATCCTTGTCTGATAATAACTAGTTCATAAATTAATCTTGTAAATATGGAGGTGCCATACAATTCTGCAAGTAGTTTATTTATACTTGAAATGAGATATCTATTTTCAGTGAGCCTCTTATTCATTTCATGGTATTAAATGTACTTGCAAAACAAGCATTTTTTGCTATAAAATCCTCTGGAAATGCAAAATATTTCTTGTTAATTGCTATATGCCCTGTATCTAATAACTCTTGGATTGCCTATTTAATTTCATCCTTGAATAATCTAGGATTCTTGTACAGGGAAAAAAGGACCTGTACGTATCTTGGCTCCATGTTTATGATGTGTTCTTTCCTGCCTCTTTGGTGTTCTTGCTACCTATTTGATGGCAGTCTGTATGGTAGGGTCTGATAATCGTTTGCATACTCATTAGTTAGTTGTTGGCCTTTTTGTTGTAGGCTTTTTTTTTTTGCCTTGATGTTCAGGCTCATTATAGTATTACTTCTAAGGGTCTGATAGTCATTTGCATACTCATTAATTAGTTGTTGGCCTTTTTGTTGTAGGCTTTTTCTTTTTTGCCTTGATGTTCAGGCTCATTATAGTATTACTTCTAAAGATTTAATGTAATGCATATTGTGCAAGTTATTTGCCTATTTTGTGAGCTGACATAGGTTTATAACTTTATTAGCACCAAAAAACAATTGCATAATCAGAACCTCAACTGCATGTGCTCAACCCATCTCAAAGTCCTACAGTTGACTACATATCTGGGAGCTCATTAGTTATGAGTATGTTCTAATCAGTTACGAATGCCCACTGCCTGTGAACTATCAATATAGCAACTATACTTTGATTTTCACTAAGCTAAGTGCTGCAATTACAGGCTTCGCAGTCTCAAACTTACAAGTGTGCATTATACAAAATGTGCAAAACGGGGTTTTATTTTGTGAAAAAACAATTGCAAAATCTCCCTAACAAGGAGAAGCAGTTGAGACTAGTAAGATTGCTCACAATATGAATAGAGACGAGGGTTTGGAATTAAATCACTCATTGAAGCCAGTTATCAATATGCTCAACCACCTGAGGAATAGTTGAATCCGGCTATTTATTTATTCTGTGAACAATTGGTTAAGAACTAATTAATTAATGGTAACAGCTGGTTCTTATTATTGGTGATTTAGTGATTAAAACTGTGCTATGGTAGTAACGGTTAGTTCATTTAATATTTTAAATAGAAGTTTCAAACTCAATTAATGGTAATAATGGCTGTTTCATTTAATAATTGTATTTTATCTCTTCATGGTGACCCAATTATGACAAAACAATGTAATGAGCTAAAATTATCTATAAAAGGAGCTCTAGTCCAAAATCCAAACACATCATTTTTAGCTTGATGATGGATCACATAGTGTGATACGAGACTTTGATTTCAAAATCTTCTACTCAATTTTTTTCCAGAAGTTGTTTCATCAAATTTATGGACTGAAAACATCAATGTTCCACGAAGTCTTGGAATGGGGGCACCAAGGGCCTAGGTTTGCGGATGGTGGGTGGACGGCGGTGGGGTGGCGGGATGGTGGAGTAAATATATATTGTACTTGAAAAATTAGTTATAAAAAATGTATAAGAAACAACAAATGAAACTTTGAAATACTAAACACATTGCATTGAATAGTGAAAATGCCAAATATCAATATATTAATATTTATATTCTAAATGATGATTACATTCAAAATTCAAATAGAGTTGGCCAGTGCCTCAATGCAATGAAGATTTGGCACTTGCTCTAACACTTGTTGTTCCTTGTTGCTAATGTTGTCCCTCTTTCTTGCTAATGTTCTCACTCTTGCTTGCTAATGGTACCGCTCTCACTCTTGCTTGCTAACGCTCTCATCCTCTCACTCTTGCTTGCCAATGCTTTCACTCTTGCTTTGATTTTTTGATTGTGATTTGGATTGAGGGTGTAACTCTTATTTATAGTTTGTTTTGGAGTGCTTAGGGAGTGGGTGGGGACCATTAAGTATTAGGTTTAGGGTTGGGGGTCAAACATTTTAAAACAAATTAAATTAAAAAAAACCTTTAAGGCAGCTTATGCCGCCGGGGATGCTTGGGAGTCTTTGAGATGGTCTGTGAGACTTCTAGAAGTCTTTGGGACGTCTCGGGGACGCCCTAGGGTCCCCAAAAAATGGGGACATCGTAGAAATGTCCCCTCTTTGAGGGAAACGTTTCGGGGATGTCCCCAAGGTGTTGATGGCAAGATGGTGGGGGGACGTCCCCCTGGGTTATCCGAATCTCCAGGATGACAGATTTTTTGGGGGGACGTGCCTCTATGGAACACTGGAAAACATTGTGTCTTCAATAAGGAGAAGCTAGCTAATCCATTACAAGAGTCATCTCAACAACGCTCAAATGCATACAATTCACATCTATGTTTAGAAATTTAGCCAATCTGTTAAAACAGAAAAAGAGGGTTGAAACATACCTTTAAAAAATTACCTCTAGAAGCAAGCTGCCACCTTTGGTACTTTGAAGGGTGATGGATGCTTTTCTAAATGAGATGCAACCTTTTGGACTAATTCATCCTATCTGCAGTCACAGAAATCACCCCTTTTATAGTCCTAAGACAGCTGTAATAGGAGAAAAGAGAGGCGCAATGGATGAACATGAATGTGGGGGAGAGCTGCCATGAAGCATTTATACTCTTCTAATGGAGAGAGGTGACGTGCAATTGATGAATATGAATGTAGGGAAGACCTGCCCTGAAGTATTTATACACTTCTATATACAAATGAGTGCCAATATTTTCCTAGAAATGATTTGGGCTGGTCATGGCCATAACAAACTTAACCAAAAAAATTCATGGTAGCCAAAAAATAATTTTAAACTATGCTATGGGTGGTTGTAGATTGCATTAATTCATACAGTGGGGAAGGAGGTGGGTCCATTGGAATAAGGATTTGGTTTTTGCCCTTTCACAATACTAAACAATATCAATGGGGTGGAGGATACAATAACACTTCATGTTCCAAACTTTCATTTATAGCCCTTTGATCACCACACATGGGATGCCTTCTTCATTGGCCTTACTAGGTTTTTTGTAAATATGTGCTTTTGTCTGATTAGACTCAAGGTTGAGACTCCCCCTTTTCTGTTCGTTTATACTTCTTAAAGGTCACTCTTTTGGCCTTACTTTCAAGTTTTCTTTCCTTTGGGATGATTCAGCACCCAATATGGATTTTACTTGCTAGGTTCAACCTCCTCTTCAATCTCGTCTATAGTATTAAGTGCTATGCACATTGAGAGTTCCTGACAGAACTTCATATTGGAGTTTATAACATCTCTCTTTGACTCAGAAAGCTCACTGCCCCATAGGACTGCCAATTAGTATTCTTTAATGACAACTAAGCAAGTCACTGCCTTCTTCTGTGATTGCTTACATGTGACTCAAGATGCATGTGGTTAGAGGAGGCAAAGACAACAATTAAGCCCCTTCATTCATTTTCCTAAGCCTTTAGGATTTTATGGAGAAAGAGCTGTCAGTCTCAATCTTAGAACAACTTGTGACATAAATCCAATGGTGGCCCTTGTTTTCACCGGGCTGTTGCTTAAGTTCTTTTCAAATTTGAACATGTCGCAATAAAACTTGTGTACATTCAGTAGAAAGAGACCACGATCAAGCCTGCTCTTCACGAGCATATTGGGATTGACCTTTATTGAGTATGCCATCCATTTTATTGGGCCCCTCCATTGGAAGGGAGCTATCTTGGGAAATGTGTATGATCAGACGCTATGGTAGTAAAATGTAGTGTACTATTTGGTTGACGGGTATAACATATTTTTTGAAGAAGAAGATGGGGTTTCTGGCCTTCATTTGGGGAGGCTAATATGTTCTAAAGCAGATTGCATTTTTAACTTTTAAGAAAGAATTGATTTGTTTATGAAATATGTAGACTCGCTGATTTTGGTGCTATGGCTGATGTGCTTGTCACATATGTTGGCAGAGAAAATCTAGATGGATGCCGACTAGCCCTTTAATGTAATCTGATGCATCATTTAAGATACTGCTATTGTTCACTAATGTAATAAATGATGCCTCTTCTTAAGAAAAGAATAGGCCTTTGAAGTTCCTATTAAATTCACTGTAGGCCTTTGGGATTCCTATTAAATTCACTGTAGTCTGGGATTTATTGATAGCATATTGTATTTAGTCTACTTCGCTCATTTATCTTGGACAATCCTTGGTGCTGGCACACTGCTGAATGCTACAGCGTTTCCAACAATCTCTCTAGGAGGGTCCTCTATGGGACCCTTTCATCTTCTAACCAATAGCTTGAGAAATGCAGACTTTTATAAGCACGCCATCTTTGTTCAAGGTATAGATGCAATAGGTAAGTCCTTCATACCAAGCTGAATTTTATGGATCGAAGTCCCAGTACCTACCAATACTAGGTTTGAGAACATGGATACTTTCTTTACCAATCAGCATTACAACATGAGCCGCAGTCTGCTTTCCAAGATCACTAGTAATTATTTGATAAAAGTCTTCCTACGAACCTTCCTTCAAAGCAAGCAAGCAAGCAAGCATGATTGAAAATGTAGGTTGCAAGGGTTAGATGAGCAGTTGCAACATGCTGGCCATTTATCTTCCAGATCTCTTACTGCAAAAACTAAAGTAAGACTAACACCCCTTCAGCTGCTAAAGATGATAAGAAAATGGCACTATGGTCTCTTCCATAGTGGTGCATAGGGATACTTTCCCTACCAGAGATAGTGCTTTACTCTGTAAGATAAATAAATTCTGTCGGTAACTATGGGGATCCAAGATACTCTTCCAGAATGCATGTTATCCTTGAATATAACCTAACAAGCAAACCTGAACTTTGCAAGAAGAAAACTGAAAGGTTGACAAGACAATTCAAGCTGGTACCTGCAAACCAAGGCATAATGACAGAAAGGACCCGACAACACAAAGAGAATCCTATCGAAATTATACACAATGCTGCAAAGTATGCAACACTTGATTGGGATTGCCTGTAATGCCCCCTTTTTCAAACATAAAGAAAGTCGAAGATCTTCAACACATTCCATTCCCAGTGGGTTCAAGGATTAAGCTAGGGAACTTCTTTGATATTTTTGTTGCATTATTTCTTGCATTGTAACCCCATGGCATGCCATGCGCTACAAGTGGGAGTCATTAGTAAATTAGAAAGTCATAAAGTACACTTAGGATTAATACTTTTATATTTTAATTATGTTTTCTTATGTTTCCCTCCAAAAAGGGATTAGGTTGGCCACTGCTTATGTTGCACCCCTTAGCTTATAAAAGGAAGAGGCATGGCCTTAGTGAGTTATGCTGAACATTTGATAAATTGAATTCTTCATGTTTGAAGAAAATGGGATGTATGCCCTAGCTTGCTATTGTTGCTTTTTCTTTGCCAATCGATTTGGAGCTGGATTGAAGATCGGATTTGAAGTTTATTCCTGCAAATAAAGTGTGTTATCATTGCTGGTTTGTGCCCTAGCTGTAGCGAATTTCCTTGGGGAGTTATTCTGCATGTTCTCTGTGTTCATGATGTATATTTCCTATTCCATGTGGAGTGAATTACCTGTGGGTGTTGTGCATGGTTAGATCTGCCCTCTAGGGCTGAAGCGACTTGCATGTGTGGGGTTTGCATCCATTTTGGAGGGTTTTTATGCTGGGCGAATTAGTAAAAGTGCAGTTTTGGGTACTTTAGAGGGGATATCTCATGATTAGCATTCATATTCTTGTTCTCCTTATTTTTGTGAGTCTGTGCATAGTTGATTTGTGTGGATCAGAGCATTATTGAGTGAGTTATGAATTTTTGAAGTTGCCATAATTTTCTGCAGACAAGGGTTTGACATAAAATCATATATTCAGATCTAGGGCATGAAAATTCAGTTTTCCTGCGTGAAGTAGTTCCTAATATTTATTTGAGATTTTTGGGCACACTTATGTAATTTTTGAGGTTGAATTAACCCTAGTTTCAAGGGTTCGAATTCCCCAAACCAGCTGCTCCAGTGGGAGGAGACTTCTGCTGTGTAAGAAGTTGCTTGGTAGTGATTAAGGGGAGTCTAAAATCAATCTTCAGTTGCTGGTTTATGACTGTCATTTTTAGATTGTGAAATTCATATTGGGTTGTGTGTGATCAGATTTGTGGTGATTGCATCGTTTCCCAGTGTGCCCTAGAAAGGGACATTATATTGCCTTCTGCATTTGAAGGTTTGAGTAACTTACTTGATTTTCTAATAGAATTCTGTAAGTTTGTATTCTGTACTGTCATATTTTAAGTAGCAAATAAGTACTGATGATATTTTTCTCACATGGATTGTTCACTACCTACTTAGGGGTTTGACTCTGACCTAGTTGCTGAGTATTTATGAAGATTTTTACCTGTCTTTATTTTCTAAGAAAAAACCGGCTGAAAATATCTTGGAAACGTAGTAGTTTCAGCACAGGAAGAAGGATCCCTTGTTTGAACTCATTGTCACACAGCTATTTATATGAGCTCAACTATTGGGGTCCTATTTATTGGCCCATGTTTTCATATAGGTTCTTCTACTTGATGCTGTGCATGTTACATTCCCCTTGCTGTGTATTCTTCTGCTTGATCTTTTACCTATTGACTAGTATTAATCTTCATTTTTTACAGTTGGAAGCATTCAAGAAAACACTCATGCAATCACTTCAGGAGGACGATGAAGCACCTGTAAGTTTGAAATCTACTTTTAATATCTGAATACAATAACTGAGAAGTGTAAGATACATTGGGCGATTGTTTTTTGTTTTGCTTTCCAACTCGTAGTAGTAGCAGATGGGTACATCCCCAAGCAATGTATTGTTTCTTGTTTTGCTTTCCAACTCATAGTATTAATAGCAGATGGGCGCGTCCCCAAGCACTGACATGACACTGAAATGTGATTTTAATTGTTCTTAGAAATTGTGAATGGAAGGGGAATTGTTTTAACCTATTTATCTTGGTGGATTGTTTCTGCAGCAATCAGAGGCAACAGAAAACACAACAGCTCCACGACCAGCAAAATCATCTTTCAGCTCATCATTAAGAGGTGCCACACAGATTAGAATGAATTTCAGCTTTTCCATTTTGATGTATTTAATTTTCCTATTGGTAGCAATCTGATAGTGATTGCGTATGCCCCATGCTGGCCGTCTAAAAAGTTGGTTGTTGTTTTAGTCCTGTCATTTAGTTGAGTTATTTCAATTAAATCTTTATTAACAATAAATGGATGTTATACATTGAATTCTTACAATAAAAACTTAAATGTAGCAAAATAATTTATTATGGTGCAGAAGATGCTGTTAACGGTGCACTATCTAACCAGAGAGGAAGTGAAACGATGGAAACAAGTAGTTCAATTCCAGAAGAGGAGAATCATGCAGAGTATGATGGTGTGTGGATTTTTTTACTGTAGTGTGGCTTGTAGTTAAGGATCGTTTACTTAAAAGTAAGGTACTGTTGAAATTTTCCCCATACCTAGTAACAATCATTCTTTATGTGTGTTTGCAGCTTCCAGGCATAGTGGACAGAGATTTTCATTTACTCCCTATCTCACGCCACGGCGTACTCCAACGGGAACACCAAATACAAAATCGGCTGTAGGTTCGCCAAAAATATCTCCTGTAAGGTCTCCAAGACGGCATTCTACTTCTGGGTCCCCTACAAAGCGACAATCTGAAGGCAGAATTTCATCATCATTGCCACCAATTTATCATGCAACAGCACCAAATTCACCTCCCCACAAAAGATCAATTACAGGTAACTCAGTAAAATTATTAGATATATTCAGAAGGGAAACACTGAACCCTTAATCTGCAGAATAATGCTCTCTTGACACATGGTGACCCTTTTATACTTTCCCACATTTTTTAAAAAGAATTTTGAATGTCGTCTTACAAATTTTTCTCCATTTCAGCACGTACTCCACGAGTTGATGGAAAGGAGTTCTTCCGTCAAGCTAGGTTTGTAAATATGCAATGCTCTATCTAGTCAGGTTTTTAATTTTTGTTCTTTTTGTTAAACTGAATATCAAAAGATTAATTTAGAGTGAAACGTTTCTGGTGGTTATGATGAAATAACCTCTACCTTTTGTTGTTATTCAGGAATCGGTTATCATTAGAACAATTCAGTGCATTCCTTGCAAACATTAAAGAGCTCAATGCTCATCAGCAAAGCAGAGAGGTGATTATTATAGATTTAGTTGGTTAATGTCAGTTGTTTAGAAACAGATTCCTACCTCATGGGAATACATTCCAAGGGTAATGGTTTATTCCACTTGTGTTTTGATTTGCACTTCTTCTCATAACAGCAATGAATGGTGAAATGCGACAAAAGAAGACTCCCACACTGTTTTAAATAATTCCTTCTTAGGGCAGAGGTCTTTTTTATATCCAAGAATTGTATTTCTGTCAACTTCATCCTGCTTTGTTTATTTTCACACCAGCTATTTTATTTGATATGTGGATGATGCATTTTTGTGGCCACATTAAGACATGGAGCACATGTAACAAGACGTTGAGCCCCAGTCACCATCAAGGCAATCACTTTGCCTTACTAAAAGACCATAGCTTCCTGTGCTATTATGGAACTTTCCAATGTTACATAAAACAATAAACTCTTATTTTTTCTTGTAATTACTGTATGTTACATTTTATTTTCAGATTTATATTTTTTTGGTAAACTAAAGTTTACCATATTTTATATTCGATCTTTTTTGTTTGCTATTATGCTTCTTACAATCTACTGTACTGTTCAAGACTCATTGATAATTATGTATGTTGTGATGTAGTGGATGACATTAGTGTTGGGACATTCAGTAGATGGCTGGAAATCTTTTTCTTCTTTTCCAAGCCGGGGTTCCATTCATTCTATGAATATGTTTGTAAATCGTTCCTGAATCAGGAATATTACAGACACTTCTAAGGCTTGAACATTAGGTTGAGAATTTTTTGCTGCTGTTGAAAATGGCATCAGTTGGAATCAATAATAGGCATGATTGGCTAGTATCAGATTTTTTGAACTTGCTGTTTATAGACATTTTAGAGTATTGCATCCTGTATATTAACTGATGTTTTTCTTACCACTGTAGGAAACCTTGCGTAGGGCTCATGAAATTTTTGGATCAGATAATAAAGATTTATATCTGGCATTTGATGGTTTGCTTAGCCGCCACCTGAATTAATCAGAGCATCCAATCCTTTTGTTTCCATATTTGCAATGTAAGTGGCTACTTGTTTCTCTGCTTCCCTCGAAAAATTCATAATAAGACTCGGTAATAATTCAATTTGTAAACATGTGGTGTTCAGCAACACAAGCTGAGAGAGAATCAATGGTTTTTCTAATGAACAATTTTTTATTTGCGTGCAGTTTCTACATTGTAGGGGATTGGGTTTATGTCAGCAACTTTGTTTTGCCAGCTCTAGCCAAGTTTGAACTATGTTTCTTTCCTTTTGTTGTGTGTTTCTGACATAGAAGTCACTTGTTAATAAGCATACGGTCTTGCAGCATTACATTACAGTGTGGTATTGCTGTATATCATAATATTGAAATGCACTAGGTCCACTAGATATATTTGGTGAGGTTGGTTTTTGATTGGCTCAAAAAATAATAGGTTTTGTTTGAGGCTGCAAGTTTATGCAGACAACTTGACAATGTATACATGCTAAAGATTGTGCAGACAACTTGACAGTGTATACATGCAACAGGGTTTCAATTTGATGGAATTGTCGTCTTTTGCCCGAGGGCATGGCCATTTATTTTGTTGTTAATAGACTTCTCAATCATGTTGTGTAGCCCCTGCTTATTTTGTTTTTCCAGTTCCTTGATTCGAAGAAGCTGATAAGCTATTTATTCTTTGTTATTTGTTGATTTGTTTTGATACCTGTGGCAATTGTTGCTTCCAGCACTTGGAATGGCTTTTCCAATCTGTTGACAGAGATTTGATTAAATTTTATACAGGAAAGATGGACAAAATCAATATACATATTCAAATAGGAAGAACCTACATACTACTTTTCACATGTTTGTTCCCGCAGGAAATTGAAAACTAAATACCTTGGCATTGGGAAGATCGGAGAACTAAAGCTAACTATTTTTGATGAAATCATTGTAAACATAGATGGACCTGTTTTAGAGCTTGGTCAAGTGGGTAGCATTTCATCTATATGATGGTCTCATTGCCAAGCACTTCTTAAACAGTGAAGTGATTTTATGCAAGCTGAATTTCATGGACGATGGCAAATCCAATGCGAAGGAAAAACATCATAATGAATGAACTAAAAATCAAAGGGTGTAAAATAGATGAGTAATCAACACAAGGTTCTCAAACTTAACCACCACAGAGAAGTGTGTAACAGGGCCTATCCTGGGCTGTTTTTTTTTAAAAAGACGTATAATTAGATCTTGCCAAATGATTTTGAGCAATATTGAATAATCATCATAAAATTTTACCTATGAAATGTAATTAAATATCGAGTTCTTGAATTAAGAACAATTTGATTTCTTGCTTCTAATAATCAGACACAGTAAATCAATACGGGTATGTTGTATGGAATTATTTAAAACCAAGTCTTTTAAATATCATATCTTCTCAGCTGGTGCAAGATAACCCATATGAGACGGTGCATTACATTTTGCCCCGGCCATATCTTTGTGCTAGGGTAGTGCTGGCTATAAGATCTTCAACAGCTGCTTCACAAAGTATATAATCAATAATTATTATATGGTATTGTTTGTTCCTGTGAAAAACTTTAGAATTCAATTTTGACCAAATTGAAAACTTTGGAGATAAGCCTGTAACATAATTTTAACTGTCGAGTCTGCAATCCAATTGTAACTGTCAATCATTTGTAATTGCCTTAGATTGTCAATGGATAATTTCTCAATACAGATCTAACAATTAATGCCTGAAATTGAAATAAAATGTTGCTACGGAAGCAATTGCTAAGAATTCAATTCAGCAATAGAAATGTATGAAAAACATGAAGCCCAACAGAAAAAAACATCACATAAATATTGTAGGTACACTAAAAAATAGAATATAGGAGTGTGCAAATGGACTGTATCCTTGCTCACCACTTGCCCTCCGAAGCTCAAAGCTAGTCACAATAGTGTAATGAGTGATGGTGCTTTGGGAAATAACATAGTACTAAAAGATAATAAATGATTTGAAATAATTGAGATGATGAATAATGAAATATATGTACCTCGCCTTAACTTTCAGCTAAATGTATGCATGTATGTACATTAGTCTTGATTGTGGCGGGCATAACTTCATATGGAGTTATTACACCATAGTTTATAGGCTATAGTCAAGGTTGTCTAGGTGTGGGGGTGTGCAATGTGCTGGTATGCAACACTTGGTGTGGGCTCCCAAAACCCGGGTATGTGGGATTGAGGGTGCAAGGGTGCGAGGGTGTGATCTCTTAAATTTTGTCTATGCTGGATACAATCATACCTTTGTAAAACACAACTGTTGTCAATGTACAGCACTTTGTCTTATGATTTAATCTTAGTCTTTAGGCTTTTAGCTGCTGCGAGTAGCTTTTAGGGTTACAACTTACTAATTATAAATTTTTAATTAAACGCTTCTCTTGTTTAACATGTAAAATTAGTAGGGTAGGGGATTTAATTTAAAACACACACTTGGGTGTGGCATTTTGCATCAAGTGTAGGAAACGTACACAAATAGGTGTGTTTTCCCACTTTACATAGATGTGGGGTGCATTTGTGTCTTGGATGCGACTTAAAAATGGGTGGATACTTGCACTTGAACAATGCTAGTTATAATACATTTGGTGTATCTTACTTTGGATATGGTTAATAATGTATTGTTGGGTTTTTAAGCGATTGTAACATCCAAGCAGAGTTTAAAATAGGTTGAGGGATGAGCAAAATATGATAAATCTAGCTTCAATGCCCACATGCCGTGCATTTGTTTTCTATAGGTATTCATGATGTACATTTATTTCTTTTGGCAATGAGCCTTAGTAGTACTATTATTTGTTTACAATTTTTTTTGATTCACATTATGATTTGATAAAGAACATACCAAGTGCAGTTATAAGAAATGCAATCCTTCCAATAAATCCTTATATTTCTATGTGCCTATCGATCTCTTGCAAGCACCTGTGGATAATATTGCTAGCAAATTGTTGGGTTTTTAAGTGATTGTAAATATCCAAGCAGAAATTAAAATATGTTGAGGGATGAGCAAAATATGATGAGGACGTATCCTAGAAAATAAGATATAACATCGATGAATATTGACTATATCTGCTATAAGAGAAATTTTTGATCCCATATAAGGAAGGAAAGTTGAGTGTTTTCATATTGCAAAGGGGCGAGTCTATTATTCTTTGTCATTTCAATTGACGAGCCTCCTTTGTTAAATTAATACGTAGCTATAGTGGGTGCCATTAATTAGGTGTCATTTGATTCAAGAGACTTTTTTGAGTGGTGAATAACAAAATGTATGTGTGATTATAGTTTAGGAAGCCTAAGAGATTACAAGTGGCATACAAATCTAATTCTGTACAGATATGGACAAGAATTAATGTTTTTTTGGACAAATTAAGGAAAAAAGGCACGATTCTCATCAATAGGTGTAGTCTATGTAAACTTCACGAAGAAACAACTAATCATCTTATCCTCGAATGTACAGATGCTTACAAGTTTTTTTTAGTTGTTCTTGAAATGTTTAATATGTAGATGGTCCTATCGGGGGATGTCTCTAATATCTTGGAGCAGTGGGTTTTCAATTTCCACTATAAAACTACCAAAGAATTATGGAAATGTGCTCTCCCACACACTCTATGGTGCATTTGGTGTGAAAGAAACCAGATTTTTGTAACCAGTGCTCTAGCTTCAAGCAGGTGGCGAGGAAAATTAGTTAGTCTCTAAAAGACAACACACAGACTTTCAAAGGCAAATCTTCAAAGTCCTTCCCAGAGCTCGAAATCACCATTTTGAATAATTTGAATATAAGCCCCACTAAATGTAATAATAGCAAAGACATGGAGGTGAGAAAAAAAAGGTCAATTGGAGATCCCTGCCTAAGGGTAGTTTCAAACTTAATTTTGACGGCTCGGCCAGAACTAGGGAGGGGCGATTTGGGGGAGGAGCTTTAATTCGAGATCATTTAGGTGTGTGCCTTCAAGTGCATGCAGGGCCACTGTGAATCAATCAAACAACTATGCGGAAGCCATGGCCATGCTATGGGGTATTGAGCCATGTGTCAATATGAATATCAAGACCCTGGTAATTGAAGGAGATTCCCTATGCGTTGTCAATGCCCTTAAACTTCAAGGGGGTATTGGTTGGAAACTCAATAACATCGTCATCAAGGCTAGGCATCTACTTGCATTATTTGAACAAGTGGAGATTAACCATGTTTATAGAACTAGCAATAAACCTGTTGATGGACTGGCTAATTATGGTAATGACTTGTTGGAAAAGGTGAGTTGGTAGGGTAACTTTATACCGTGGAATAATATTAGAAATTTGATTAATGATGACAAAACATCCCATGGTATGGAAAGATAATCCCTGGGAATTGAAGGGTTGGACCCGTGGGAAGGTAAATCATTGTTTGAAAAGGGGATTTATCCCCAATTTGGGTTTAATCCTTGGTTTTTGGGCCTGCAGTTTCATTCTTCTCTGTCTAAAGCCTGAATAGAGTGCTGGGTTAAGCATGGGTGGTGATAGAGTATGAATTGAGCCGACTACCTTTCTCTATATCAAGAGGGATGCCACACTGTGGAGGTTGCTGCGTCGTGGGGTGCTCTCCAATTACATCAAGAAGCTCCAAGGTAATGACCCTCAATTTTCTATAGAATTAGGTAATGCTTGGGTTGGGGGATGTGTAAAAATGAGGGGAATGGACATTTTAGTCACAAAGGATTCTATAGCCGAAGCCATGAGGTTAACTATAGAAGGTCTCAAATCTTTAAAGATAAATCCAGGCGAAAGCATGAAATATCCACTTTCTTTTGCCCTGATGAGAGAATCCTCATGTATGATGATGGTATTGCGAGAACTTGCCTCCTTGAGTGATGGCCAAATGTCTGCCTTGTGGTCACGAAGTATCTTACATTAGAAGGCAAATTTATAAAGATCTTTTCCTATCACCTGTCTATATTCAACTACATTTGCAGGAATCAAGCTATGAGTTTTCCGTTTTTTCTCCTTAGATCCCTTACATCTTCTATCTCTGACTACCAAAATGAAAAAGTGGAAACTCCTCTGCACCATGGGTTGATCATGCTCTTGTTCCAGAAAGGTAAGCCCTTGCTCCTCCTCAACCCCCCGACCACACAGAGGTGGATTCAGACAAGGAAACCCTCACTGTTCATATGAAATGTAGGAAAAAAGGGGGCAACAGGACAACCAGGACAACATTGCTGTTAACATCCTATGCACTATGAAACAAGGCGACCAAGTCGGTGGGGAAAGTGCAACAATCAAGGAAAGGGACAAAAACACGATGGATTGGGAAGCTCGGATCTTAAGGGTGGAATCAACGGCATATACGATCCTTCTGGTCAACAAAAATTTTTTTCAAGAAGTGAGGGAATGTCACATGAAAATTGAAGTGCAAAATAAGAGAATAGGTGGGCTGAATGTAGAAATAGTCATGCAAGAACAAAGGATCTCCATCCTAAAGGACCAAATTGCTGAATCTGAAGCAGAAGAAGGAAAGGGTAAAATGCGCTTGGAAATGAGTAGCTCGGAGGATGAGGAGATCATGGAAATGGATGGGAAGGATCTTTCAACGAATACCCCTAAAAAGGTCACTATCTCATGGAAAGATGAATTGGGAGTGACCATGGACAAAGGGCCAAGTGCGAGAACTCGTAGCAGAGCCTCCTCGAGCAAAGCAAACTGATGACCATCCTTTTGCTAGACTTCGATCTAGGTTCTATGTTTGATTTTTCCAATCTTGTTGCTATGACTTTTTTATGTTTTAATGAAAAAAAATTGTAACTATGTAGCCTGGTATTGGTTGTGCTCTGTTTTGGGTTGCATAAGTGGTCAAGCTTGTTTGACTTTGTATACTCGGTCTTTTTTTTAGTGGCCTTGCTGCTATCTGGCTTCTTTTTTTGTCAAGGGTTTTTTTGGGTCCCTTCAAAACCAAACTGTTTTTCACCTTATCTAAAAAAGAGTGATGTTTTTTTTTAATGCAAAACAAAAAATAAATAGAAGTGTTGTAAGAGCAACCATGAAAAAAAAACACATAAATATATTCTGGTTGAGAGCGCGATTGAGGTGTATGGAAGGAACAACCAATAAAAACTAGAAACGTTTTAGCAAGGCATTTTTGAAAGTGCTTCTAATTTTCTGGGTTTGCATAAAAAATTCAGCTAGCAATCGAATATGCTGAAGAGTGCTTGACGGGTTGGAAAAGTTGTTGGAGCCATGAAGAAAACAACAAAAATGCAAGAGATGTTCAAAGTATAGAAGGTGTTTCCATGTCAAGTCAACAAATGCTTGAGAGATGTACAAACATGAAAGGAGTACATTGCCAAACAAAAGGATGGTGCTTACAATTTAGATCAAATGTGATGCTATGGTATAAAAAACACAACCCAAGAGTTTTATGATAAATATTTTATCTAATCATAAAAATTTTAAGGCTCAAATTGTATATTTTAAAAAGTTTTAATGGTATACTTTTAAATTTTTTTATAATTTTTTTTAAAGTACATAATTTTATATGAGAGTTATTTTAACATTTTTTTGGAGCTTAACTCTCGAAAACATTTCCCTACACTAGAATGAGATTGAATTATTTCGTTATCTCATAATGTGTGATGAGATTTTTCAATGAATTTCTACGAGTAAAAATATAACAAGATATATAACATCCACTATAATGGTATGTAAGATTTAATTGTTTCCAGCGAAAATGTTAAATCCAGCTAAAATGTGTCATTTTTCAGTTTTTGTTGAATTTATTAACGATTTCTATTCAGCTTTGGTGACCTATAATTTAGGTCGGCTCCATTGAAATTGTGGAGCTCCAGTCTCGGTGATCCTCACAGCTCTCTTTCCGCAGACCTTCAGAGTTTTGCCGTTGCAAATTGCATTGCCACTTAAAATTCCTGTTGTTCTGCCCTTATTTAGCTCGTGGATTTTCGGACCTTTGCTTAAACTTGCTAATTTTCTCCAAAGCTCTGCTTCTTCTCCTGTACATCTCTTGCGGGCTTTTCAATCTCCAATACATTTTTTTAATAATAATTGTGTTTTTAGTTGATGCGTGTGTACCTTAGGCTGGCATATCCCAACGGTGGTTTCGCCATGATTTCAATGTAGAGAATAAGCTTTCAAAGCAAAGCATAGTGATTACCAACACTGGTAGGGGAACAATGGAGGAAGCTCTCTCTCTGTGGAAGAAACCATTTCAACAAAAGACCAGAGAACAAGAACATATCCTACCTTCCAAAAACATAGTCAAGCCAGTAAAAATACTAGTCGTTCTCCACATATAAGGGGTCAGTGGATCACATATGTTCTTATATCCTCGAAGAATACAACTCCCCAAGAATGCAAAGGTGTCATTGTAGCCAAGTGTAACAACACCACAAATGATTTCAAAACCGATTTACATAAATGCCAAGTAGTATTGCGGGATTCTAAGGTGCTAGGCCGAGAGAAGTGGATATGAAGACACACAAACAATAATTAACATGTTTGAAATCACATACACAAAAGTAGGCTGTTAAAAAAGTACAACAAGCGGCTTTATGTATTCTGGACCAGAAATCTCAATCAAAACCACAAGAGGGCCAAGGGAAAGAAGTGAAAGGGAATCAAAATAGACCAATAGTAGTAAAGAAGTTGAGTACATCATTGCACAAGGTAAAAAGAGCCATGAAAGGAGTCATTATAAACATATAATATGGAAGTTAGAGGCCAGCAAGTAGAGATCCAAGACGGGGAAGAAGCACATAGCCCCACAATGACTACTCTCATCTGGTCATCGAAATTCTATGTGCAAAAACTAACGAGTTTGAAGGAAAGAATAGAAAACATGGAAGCAAGGGAGAATTTAAAATGCATTGAAATGGAAGAGATGAAAAATGTCACACAAAGGATACAAGAAGAAACCAAAAAAACTTAAAGCACAAGTGACAAATATACAAAATCTCACTAATGTTGGGTAGGATGAATGGCACACTCTCAAGCAATCCATCCACTCTTCAATAAATGCAAAGGTAGGGAAAGAAAAGGCAAGCACAACTCAAATAAAAGAGGTGCAAGAAGCCTTCCGTAACATAGAAAAGAGAGAAAATGAGCTGTGAAGTAAGTTAGAAGAGGCTAAGTCATGGGCACAAGTGGTAAAATAACCACTAGGCAAGCACAAGGACTTGATAGAGAGACATGTCAAGAGTCAGATGATGGAAGAGAGAATGATAAGATAAATTATCAAACATAATCATCAAAGGGATGAAAGATTATGGAGCAGGGGAGGATACAAGCAACCTCGCAAGGGACTTCCTTGTAGAATAGCTACAATGGAAAGAGGAAATCAAGAAAGCAAGTAGAATCGGTAAGATGAGAGACGTGGAAAGGGATAGGTATATTCGGGTCACAATGATAAACTATAAGGATAAAATAAGAGTGCTAAGAAATAAAGGTATGTTGAAAGATTCAAACTTATATCTAGATGAAGACTTAACCTTTTGGCAGCTAGAAGGGAGAAACAAGGAGTGGGAAAAGGTGAAGGCGACAAGGAGTAAAGGAATATGAACATACCTAAATAATGGGAAAACATATATCATAGCTAGAAAAACCCAAATCAAATAGGGAATATGGTTTATTAGGGAGTATCTTACAATGGTAACATGGAATTATAAAGGTCATCCTTAAAGAAGATGACCCGAGTAAGGGCCCATGGCTAGAAATAGAGATGTAATTATTTTGATTGAAATGCATGAGCATAATGGGTGTAAATGCCATAGTTTGAAGGATACAAGAAGGCAACGCTTTGGAATAAAGCAATAGAGAATGGTAAGGGACATGGGGATATAATGGTGTTAATAAAGGAAACTTGGGGTAGAAAAAATAGAATAGACAAACAAGATGAAAATAAACAATACATATGGATAAGAAAAATAAAAAAATACATTGTTATTAAGCATAGATACATGCTATTTTGTAGCCAAGAACTCCAAATTTTATAAGAAGAAAGATCTTGACCTTGAAGATTTGTATTCCTGTTTAAAAAGGGATACATCAGTCTACAATAGGATCGGGGATATTTTTTTAGTAGAAGACTTCAATGCAAGGACATTAAACAAATAAGCAAACATTATAGGAAATAATGAGGATTTATATGTAAATTTAGTTTGGATGACAAATGAGGAAAATTAGCAATGGTTTAGGTTTTCAAACGATGAACACGAGGGTTTGGAGAAGAATTATTAGGCTTGTGCAACATTCACAACTTGATTATATATAATGGTATGAGCACATTGGAAAGATCGGGAAAGTTTATGTCCAAGACTTACAATGGGTAGGGTGTAAAAGATTAGGTTATTTGCTCTCAAAATTGTGTGGCTTGGATATAAGAGCTAGAAGTAGAAGACCCTCAAGTGGAACTCATATTAGACCACAACCCAATTTTTATGAAACTCCAATGTCAAGAAGACAAATGACATGCTGATCACATTGGTTTTAAACAAAGTAAGCATCCTTATAAAGGAAACATTTTCTTGATAGATGAATACCAATAAGCTTTTAGAGCGACATTAGAAAGAAAACTACAATAAAGGAAATGAGCACCTACCTCCAAGTAAGATTGTGAAGTATTTGAACTTGTGGAATCTTGTAGTTTGTTGGATTGTGGATGCTCTTGAATTGTTCTCCAAATGTATAAATGTGAATGCTACGAGCAGACAGACACAGGGTGCGGATGGAAATTTTGGAAAAAGTTGGTTACAATTACACAAAGCTTCCAAGGATGATTTACAAATGATTGGTTTGCTTTTTATAGCTGAGGGTGAGGCCATGAATATTGGATCAAGGTTTGAATGGGTTACAGGTTCATAATTATAATTTCCTGAAATAGCCATTGGATTTGGTTTGTGTAGTTGCAACTTAGTAGGGACAATGAATGTTTGGATTTTGTGTGGGAAGATGGTTGTACGTGCAAGTTTATTGCCCCCACCATTGTAGGGTTCTAAAGTAGAGTTGAGTGGAGTGTGAGTAGATAAATATGATTAGTTAAATAACTAATTTAATTAGTTATGCAGTTGTGAGAGGATAATTAATCATTTAATTAAATAAATGTTTAATTAAATTAGCTAAAGGGGTGGGAATTAATTTAATTAATTCCATAAGTATAATAGAATTAAATTAATTAATTCTAAAGGGGTATGATAAAGAATGTTATAATTAATTTTAATTAGTTATAAAGGGAAATCTTTGAATGATGGAATTAATTTAATTAATTAAAGGGATGTAAAAGTAGGATAAAATTAATTTAATTAATCCTACTCGAATGGAATTAACTTAGTTAAATATGAAGGGATGAAAACAGGATATGACTAATCCAGAATATGCTAGAAATAAGTATGTATTTTTAGGGTATCTACATTTTTCCATCTTTAAAGTGTTATTACAGAGTAATACCATTTTAAAGATAGTAGACATGTGTAGATTAGCGAGCGGAAGGACGGTGAAATTATTTGGATGCCCCAACAAGTAGGATGGTAAGGGAATGCCCCCTCAAGTGGGTGGGTGACACAACAAAGCGGTGGACAACCACTTGATAGGAAGAAGGTAAGGAATGTAAAGGAGGATAAGAGGGATTGTGCTCATAGCATGAGCTTCATTTGGAGAGTGAAATTTAGAGCAACCTTATTTTGCTGTTGCACAATAGAGTTGTCACCATGATTATGAAAGAATCAAGATGTTTAACCCGTTATGCGCATAAAACAAAGACACATACAACAAAGAAAAGATGAAAAAAAAAAACCAATACACATTGTAAATGTATGCACCATGAATATAAGGAAGCCAAGATGAAAATGAAATACGTGTAATTGGTCCAAAAAGTAAGATCAACAATGCAACACAACTTTGAAAAGAAGACAATTAAAAATGCCCCTAATACATGCCACAATGATGATTAAGCAAATGTGAATTCCCCCAAGCACTAAACTTATGAAATGCAAGGGAATAAGATCAGACCAAAGAGCGGAGTAATCGTAGATGCTCCTAATGACACTCTTATTGGATCTTCATTGAAAATGGATCGGAGAGCTGAAATGGATCATCACCAACGAGCATTAAACTTACGAAATGCAGGGGGAATGAGAGCCGAAATTCCCCCAAGCGATGTTATATCGTGAAGGAAAAACAATTGATTTGACTTGCCCCAAGCAAAGATATTAACATGCAAAGGGAAGATAATGTATCGTGATAGTCGTAAGATTGGAACGATCACTAGGGTAGTAGTTAAAAGTGTGATTTTATCAAGATTGTGTTGTATTGCTGAAATATTTTCATGTGTTTGCAAATTTTTATGATTTTGTGAATATTTGATTTTTTTTTGGTTTTTTAGATTTTTGCATTTTTTTTGAATTTTTTTGAATATATGATTTTTTTGAAAAGTTTGATGTAGATGGGAGTAGTGTGTTTGGAACAAGTTTTTTTCCCTGGTGAAGCATTGGTGTGCCCCAATGAGGCAAAATTAGTGGAGGAAAAATGCCCCAACGAGCGTGTGAACATCGTGACAAAACACCAGGCAAGTGCGTGAGAGAAGAGAGAAGAAGCCACAGACAAACCGTCCAGAGTAACGACAAAGTAAAAATTAGTGTTCTTGGTCACAAAGGCCAAAAATAGAATAATAAGGGTTTCAGAGGGTATAAATAGATGGGTGGGAGGGTTAACAAACATCATGACTCATTTGTGTTTATAGATTATTTTTCCCTCTGAGTGAGATTTGAGCTCTGAAAATTTAGAGAGATGGCTCACTAATCACAGAGGAAACATTGTCCAGACCATGTTCGAGAGTTCAGCAGAGGACAGATGAGGGTCCTTCGGTAAGTAGCTCAAAAAAATAAATTTTGGATGCATTTATTACTAGTTTTGAGTAAAATAAAATTGATTTTTAATGTTATTACATGCACTTGAGTGCACTAGCTTAGCCCGAGGAATGCACTAGCATTCAAGTGTATGCATTAGTCATGTAACTAAGAGCATGAGCATTAAAGGGAAAATGTTTTAGCGTGTTGAACGCGCTAGCGTCATAGTGAGAGCATGATTGTTAAAGTGAGTGTGCTAGCATTCAACTGGGTGTGTTAGCATGAATGCGCTAGCATGTAAGTGCATGTACATGTGATGGCATAGCGTAGAAAAGGGTGCGCTAGTGTAGCAAAGGGTGCGCTAGCATTATTAGGTGATTTGTAGAAGAATTTTGGAAGATTAGGATGGAGGGAAAATTAATTTTAATTGTGTTTTGGAAGGATTTGCAGGAGAGACCACTAGCTTTGGACGTGTGGAGCATCACAACCGATTGCAGTAATTTGAGAGGAGATTTACATGGAGTTAGTCAGTGACATTTGGTCGCATTATTAGAGGCGATGAGGCTGACCTACATTGTGCAGCTGTCACATATCATACTAGATCATTTTTTACTGATGTTGATGAGAGGTGGGATAGTGAGAGTCAAACATTTAGATTGCCAACTGGGAGAGATGACAATTACTTTGGAGGATGTGTATCAGATCCTTCAAGGTGTTGATACAGGGTAGCCTGGTGGAGTTTGATGGGGATGCCACATGGATTCTTGGGCATATATGGGACTTATTCGGTTTGGAGGACATACCCAGAGATGGATGGTGGAAATGCACCTATACAAGTGCATGGATGACAATACAATATCTAGGCTACCTATATATTTGATGGCTCTTATCAACGGTTATTTGCTGCCTGATAAGACCGGGACTCATTTTTAGCTAGGATTGATAGGTGTAGTGACGCGACTGATGGAGGGCGAGGTCTTCGCATGGGATCAGTGCATCCTAGCGCACTTGTACAAAGATTTGCACTTTGATTGTGTATAGAGGCATGCAAAATCTGAGTCTAGACACTCTACTACAGATATGGGCATGGGACCATATTGCGATTGGGTGACTAGTTGGTATTTTGTGAGGTAGGCAGCTTGATGAGCCCTCATCCTTTGAATGGGAGATAGTAGGTGTGGAATAGAGGGGTCATATGGGGAACATTACTTTCTATCGGCGAGCATTTGATGACCTACAACTCCGTATGGTGACTTGGAGAACATACATGTTATATCAATGAGAGACAAATGGTATAGAATTGTGCACATTTGAGGTAGAGCATTTTATTATTGGTAGCCGTAGTCACATCATGGAGATGTACATGGTTGACAGGGTAACAAGACAACGCGGGATTAGATAAGATATCCCAGGTGTTGATCAGTGGTACACACGAGTGGTGCGGGAGATAATGGACTTCAGGTGGCGGGTTAGAGTGCAAGATGCAAAGATTCTTTGGTGTCATTCCACAGGCATGGGATGCTCATGCATATATTGTAGATATAGGCACCACTCTTGAGTATGTTGCATGGTATGCAACGATCATGCCTAGGCAAATTACTATTCCACACACAAGGCATAGATGTAGGTATAATAGAAATGGCCATAGGTGGGCCACAACAGAGGAGAGATAGGGTAGACTTGGGCAGGAGGAGGTGGAGGTATATGTGCAGGGATAGGGATAGGCACATGGCCAGGATGCACAGGTTTTACGAGATCCATAGGTTCATGTAGCACAGAGGCCATAGGTACATGTATAGGTTACATAGGTACTATAGGTGCATGTGGCACATGGGCCACATATACAGGTGGCACATATACAAGTAGCATAAGTGTAGGAAACACATCTTCATATGTATTATGCAACATAACTATGGGCATAAGCAAGTACTAGGTCATGTAGCCTAGGTACCAGTTTAGATACCACAACAAGTTTTTACAACAAGTAGATGTATTGCAGGTGTCAATTATACAGATGCATGGCACCAACACAAGTACCTTTATAGATGCCACTATCACCATAGATACCACCTAGTCCAGGTGTTGGGACTGTAGAGGGAGGAGATGGAGGAGTAGGTGTATAGGTACCCACAAGTTACTAGCTCTAGGATTAGCAGGTGGGCCATCAGTGGCCACATTACAGGCCGAGAGGGATAGAAGTTTTGTTATGAGGTGATGTTGCATTCATCATCATCCATACCCTCTAGAGACAACTATACCAGAGGGTGACCGAGCAGGATGTGATGAGATAACAGGTGCAGTAGAGGACAACTGAGAGAGATCAGATGAGAGTATAGTTACATCAAGTGACAACAGAGCTAGATGCCATATACCATGTGGTAGAGGCGGGTAGTATTGGTGATGTGTTACCAAAGCTTGTTGTTGCATCTGGAGTGGATGGTTATTATAAAGCATTATATAAGGTAGTAGTCCCTTGAGGGTCAGAGAGCTCCAACTTATAGTCAAAGATCAGGGATTTGGTCCAAGGTCATAATGACCATCGAGATCATTAAGATCAGTGCAGATGCCACCACTTAGAGATAGACATGACAGTATTAGGCATAGGAGAGAGTCGAGGATGACTCATTTTTGATGAGATACATTGTACGTGTAATTTTTGTATATGGCTTGTGATGAATGCACATTTTTGTAGATCGATGCCCATGATGGCATACTGATATGTATATGATTTTTTTGAGTTATGTAGTGTACATGGACACTTTATTTTGATGTATATAGTATGGACATTTGACACCACATATGATGATGAGATGTTTTATTGTCATATGATGTAGTGGTTATATGATATGATGTCATGATTTTAGAATAGATGATGATTTTTACTTTGATGTATTGTGCATAGATGATGATGTTATATGTAGCTTAGCTTCCATGTTCATAGCTTAGCTTTGATTCATGATGTATGATGATATATGGATATATGATGATGTGATACATATGTAATGATAGTAAACATGTGATAATAAAAAATTACATGCAATTGACACAAATATAAAGAAATGTCAACACATCTAACTTACACACATACTAAACAAGTAAAACTATACCATGGATTATTTAATAAACCAGGATGAAAACATAATTTCTAAAAAGCAAACAAATCAAACAAACTCAATATGAATAGGAATTAACTACACTGAAGTTATATATGCACTAAAGTGCTAATAATTCTTTTGCAATTGGTCTATAATAACATAACACAAAAAAATACTATGTACACAAAAATTTGATAAATACCCTTATTACAAAGGAGTCAAGATGCTTACAAAAGACTTGTAATAGATCGTGAAAAAAAAAATTTGAACACGAGCCCACAATATAAAAATAAAATGGACCAAGATAACAAAAATGACACAAACAACAAGGACTAACACAAGACATGGTAAAATAACCAAAAAAGGAAGAACGCTAAAGCTTACGATGAGCTAATTTATCTTCTTACATACAATTGAGTCGAAAATGTGTAAAATAAGTCTTACACACACCTATAACATACGAGGTTAGGCACAAATAACATCCTAAGAAAAATTATCTACAAAAGGCTAATAAACAACAATAATCTAACACAATGTGCAAAAAGGATGTTCAATGACACCCCTAATGTGTTCCACAGTGAAGAATAGATAGATATGAATGCCCCAAAGTGATGTCTTAAAAAGACAAGAGGATTGAATTTATCTATATTCAATTGAATCCAAGTGTGCCCCAAGAAAAATTATATTGTGAAGGGTTAATTGATTATTTTTCCTGGAGTATAGATATACACCATGGGAAAGAAAAGTGATTATTAAAGATGATCTGGAACTTTGGAATAGGATTCCGTCAAATGGAGATATTGTTGAACTATGTTATTCAGTTGTTGAGATTTTGTCAAACATTTTCTAATGTTTTATTTTTGTGTTTTTAATTTTTTGAATATTTTAATTTCCATATTTTAATAACATATTTTGTTTTTGGATTTACGAACATATTTGAATGTTTTTGGATGTTTTTGAACATATTTCAATGTTTTTGAATTTTGAACATATTTGAATGTTTTTGGTTTTTGAAACACTCCAATGAAGAAGGAAAAGGTGTTCCCAAATCGTATAAAGCATGGTACAAGTGAAAAAGTCCAATGGAATCAAGGGATGAGACACAAAGACAAGAGGGTGAATAAGAGTGACAAATCATGGAAATAACAACCTAACTAGGAAAACATGTGACACAAGGTGGGATGAAATGACATAAAAATGGACAAGGTAAAAAGGTGAAGCAAGTGATTGCGCTGATATGCCCCCAACACCAGGGATACTCTTAGAGGATTAAGAATAGAACTTTTTTAGATGAACCACGTTCATGGGATCCTTAAGCTCTTTTCCATCTTGTTTGGATAAATTATATGCTCCATATCCAAATTTAGCAGTCACAATATATGGTCCTAACCAATTAGGTTCGAACTTTCCCTGCTTTTCACTTTCTTTTGTAGTATTTTTCTTATTTTCTTTAAGCACAAGGTCACCAATCTGAAACTGTTTAGGTTTGATTATTTTGTTGTAATTGTGACGAATTTGATTACGATATACCTTTAGATGGTCCAAGGCATGAATGTTTTTCTTTTCCAAGAGCTCTAATTCTACAAGGTGTGCTTGGTAGTAATCCTCTTCATACACGAGATGTTATAATGATACGCGAAGGGAAGGGAGCTCAACATTAATAGGTAATACGACTTCAGATCCGTATACTAGGGAGAAGGGAGTGAATCCACTTGGAGTGTACGAATGAGGTGACGATAGGCCTAGAGGGTGGGATATAGTTGTGTGTGAAAATTGCAACCATGTTTGTCAACGGTATTATCCAATATTGATTTAATCATTTTATTAGATGCTTCAGACCGGCCATTACATTATGGGTAATATGGGGTTGCCCATTGTAGGCAGATATGGAATTTTTTAGCGAGTGCTTTGACATTCTTATTTTTAAAGGATGTATCGTTATCTGTAACAATAGAAGTAGGGATCCCAAAGTGAAAAATGATGTGGTTAAATATTAAATTAGCAATATTTGACCCAGTGATGTAGGTGAGAGGCATGGCCTCTATCCACTTGGTAAAATATTCAGTGGAAGTGATTATGAAGGCATGGTTGTCAGAGGATGCAGGTTTAATTTTATAAAACTAAGTTGAGCCCCCATCTAGAAAAATGCCAAGGTGAAGTAACAGGTTAAATGGCTTATGAGGGTGCATGAATTATATTATCATATTGTTGACATGCATGGCATTTCTTGACAAAATTTCATGTGTCAGACTCCATAGTGGGCCAATAGTAACCCACATGCAAGATCTTCTTAGCTAGGATCATTCCACTTGTATGTGCGCCATAAATACCCGAATGTATTTTAACTAGTGTTTGATTCACTTCTTCCTAATTGAGACTCCTTAATATAGTCTCATCATAGCCTCTTCAGTAAAGGGTATCGACGAAGATGGTGCAGCGTGAAGCACATTGTGCTAAGGCTATTTTATTGGCTGAAATCATGTTGACAGGATATGCTTTTATCTTTGATAAATGCGTAAATGTCATGATAACAGGGTTTTTTAGGACCAAACATTTCACACACCATGGTGGACTCCAAAAAATAATATGTAGGCACCAAAATATGTTCCACGAGAAACTCGTTGTGTGTTTGGTTTTTATCAAACTCAAGAAGAGATGAGATAGTTTCCATGGATTCTGTTGCTTTATTCTACATGTAAGGAACTTGTTCAAATGTTATAAGCCGAAAATATCCTTTAAGGCTGTCGACCATACGTTTGTATGGAACAAGCTTATCATCTTTGACTTGATATTTTCCATTTACCTAATTGATGATTAAGAGGGAGTCTCCAAAAAATTTATTCTCTTGGAGCCATCAAGATATAGCAAATCCTAGACCTGCTATGGGAGCTTCATATTATGTGATGTTATTGGTGCATGGAAAACCAATGCGATAAGATTTGGGTATATCATCACCATTAAGTGTGTACGCATTACTATGCCAGATCTTGATCCATGTATGTTATAATATCCATCGAATAATAAGGTCGATGAGGGAACCAATCAATATACAACAAATATTTCGTGAAGGAACTCAAAATGAAGGGGTTGAGAACCTGGAAGTGGCACTATGGCTAGTTGATCTGCCAAAGCTTGCCCTTTTATGGCCTTTTGACTGATAAATTTGATGTCAAACTCACTTAGGAGCACGACCTAACTAGACATCCACCCTGTTATGACATGTCTTGATAGAAGATATTTTAGCGGATCTACTTTGGCAATAAGTTTTGTGGTATGATTAAGTAGATAGTGTCGCAAATTTTTAAAAGTGACACTACTAGGCCAAACACACTTTTTTAACTTGGGAGTATTTGAGTTCCTGGGGTATAATATTTCTTTTCAAGTAGTAGACCGCTTGCTCTTGTCCTTTATCATTGTGTTGTGCGAGTAATGCCCATATGTCATGTGTTGTAGATAAATACAATAGCATTGGCTTATCTTAGATAGGTGGCATCAATACCAATGTGTTTAATAGGTAATACTTCAACTTAGTGAAATAATATTGGACATTCTTGCATCCATTTGAAATGAACATACTTTCTGAGTGGTTGGTTGAAATGATGTCACTTATCTGCTAGTTGAGATGTGAAGCACCTAATAGACTTGAATCCTCCCTTATAATCCTTACAACTTGAAAAAGGTTCTGTGGTGGAGGAATTTCCATTATTTCCTTGACTTTTATGGGGCCAACTTTGATTCCCCTCTGTGAGACAATAAATCCTAGGAGTTTCCCTGAACTGGCACCAAAGACACATTTCTTTAGATTAATATGAACCTTATATTCTCTTGACCTTTCAAATATATGTCACAAGACAAGTAGATGATCTATTCTAGTTTTAGACTTAGTGAGAATATCAAGAACATAGTCCTTTATTATGTCAGGAAGGAGGTCATGGAAAATAACTATCAGTACTCTCATGGTAAGTTGCACTTGCATTCTTAAGGATGAAATCCATGACCTTGTAATAAATAATTTCCCTTTGGGGTCTGTGAATTTTGTCTTATGTTGATCTTCCTCAACAATGTGGATTTTGAGCTCTTCATTGCAAGGTTGCGCACACTCAAGATCACTTGACACATTCCCTTGGTTGGAGTTTCCTTGCGTGTCCCCATTCTTTTCCTCATGCACCATTGTAAGATTCTTCTCCCCCCTCCATTTTCATTTCTCTATTTGTTCCACTCCTCCCTTGTGCATCCTCTATGCATTCACCTTCTTCCTAAAAAATTTTCACCCTACACTCGCACCTTGCACTTGCTTCAATCAGCTAAGTCCCTTGCCCTTGCGCTTGCCCCACACATTACTTTGTAATAGTTGCACCTTGACCATGTATTCTATGCTCATCAGTTTTCCTCATTTCCTTGCACACATTGCACACGTCTTCCTTCTATCTTCTTCTCGTGCCTCATTCTTCCATGTGCATATCTTTGTGCCCTCCTTTGTGCCTTTCCGTGACACATCATTCTCTAACATGCTTGAGTGTGCCACACACGACCAGTCAAAGCATGCCAATAGGGCACCAATCCTTGCAACAAATCAATGAGTGACACACGTGGCAGAAACACAAAACATTTACATAGTTGGCCATCCTTTCAGCCAATCTGCGCGTGCCATGTGTTTTGCATGTGCAGAAGACTATGAAAAACTTCAGACAACCGTATCTTTTGCTACAAAGCTCTGATCGGTGTGTGCCTAGACTTGTCGGATAGCTGTTGACATAGGCTACAGTGGTAGACATTCAAATTCAAATTCTTGGTGGACCTGGTAGGTGAGAAATGGGAAAACATATTTCTGAGCATTAATGAGCAGATTTAATTGCTCCAACCACCTGATTTGATATGATTCACCCTCCTTCCTTCTTCAACATGCCAAATAGACCTGGGGAAGTGCATTTGACAGATTTTAGGTAGATTTGCAGGCATTGAATGCTTCTTGTTGGTGGTTGCATTTCAAATTCAGATTTTCCCTCCTTCTTCTCTTCTTCTTCCATGGATTCATCTATAAATGTAAGAGTTGGGCTCATTATTAATGTTGGACACTTTTGGATCCTTACGCACTTTTCTAA
This sequence comes from Taxus chinensis, assembly GCA_019776745.2. Lineage (NCBI taxonomy): Eukaryota > Viridiplantae > Streptophyta > Pinopsida > Cupressales > Taxaceae > Taxus > Taxus chinensis. Next base: position 360,560,713 of record CM034152.1, on the reverse strand, counting down.
GGACTTCATATTTTCTGTATTTTGAGTTGCAGACCTCTAGATCTAGCTCTTGCATGTGGATATCAGCCTCTTTCACCATTGTAACAACTCTGTGCATTTCTGGAAGTAATAGAAGCATCATTTTGTGACTATTCTCTATCCTAACATGTTTGCATTCCTTCTTCTTTCCTTTTCTTTTACATTGTGTGCTTGTTGTGCCATTTCACGTCCCTTGCAGCTCCTTATTTAGTTGTGTTCCATGAAACTAATCTGGTAAATATGTTTTTTAAGTTGTGCTACATGTGCCTAGCCTTCTTTCATGCATTTCCCTTCATTTTTTCTCAGAACAGATAGTGTTCATCCCTCTTTTCTGGTGTTATCACCTTTTAGTGTAGTTTCCTTTCATGTTATCCTTCTATCCCTGGTCCCTTGGCATTATTAGCTTAGTTTTTCCTTTCAGCACTAGGAGTAGCAGTAGCAGTAGAAATAGATAGAGGAACTGGCCTTCTCTGGAGATCTGTCCCAAGCACACAAGGTCCCACAACTTGGGGATGGTTCCATTGTTGTCACAAACAACTCGGTTCTTCTAGATCTAAGACACGGGTGCAAGTTTGATGACCAACAGTTTCTGGCATGCCTGGTGGGACCAGAAATGAAAGCTTAAATTTCATATTGCTAAGTTTTGGTGTGTGGACTTAGTATTTCAGCCTTTGGAGGCTCATTTCAACACATCTGGTGACTCCCAACATTTGTAGATCTCTGTTTTAGCAGCCCTGAGTGCCTTTCATGAGAAGAGTGCATACAAGGAGAAGTGCAGTAGCTGAAGATTCTTTTGAGTACCTCCAGCTATCCCTGAGAAGAGTTCATTCTAGAAATCCCACACACATATCCATCTCCAACATGCCACACCCATTCAAATCCTCCTCACAATAGAAAACCAGCATGCCCTGCAATGGCACATCAGCCACCTCCTCCACTAAGGAACTTTTCTAACTTCACAGGAGGAAGTCCCCTGGTTCCGGCCATGCAACATGATATGCCAAATGGCATGCTCAAAAGTATTCCATACTTTACTGGTGAGAATCAAGTCACCCCTCAGGAGCATATCCAGGATGTAGCAAATGTATGTTCACTCTATTTGATCACACATGATGATGTAGCAGTTAGGCTACTTGCAGCCTCTTTCAAAGGTAAAGTGCTTCAATGGTACCGAGGCTTGAGACTTGGATCTATTACCACCTGGGATGAGCTGGGAACAACTCTTTGTAATTATTTTGAAGATAAGTCAGATCACCTATCTTTGGTGGAGCAACTGACAACAACAAGGAGGGCACCCAATGAGCAGATGACTGATTTCAACATCAGATTTCAGAAGACTTGGGATAGAATCCCTCTTGTGGTAAGACCTACAACCCAACATGCTTTTCTGTATTATCTAAAGGCATTGAACAATGATATCTCAGTCATGATTCAATCCATGGGAGGTAGGACTTTACCAGCTGCTTATAATATTGCAGTAAGGGCAGAAAATAGTCTTATTCAGGTGGGAAAGATAGCTCCTAGACCACCTATGCCCTTATTCCTAGAAATGTCACAAGTGCCCCAACCTTCTTTGGCCCCTATTCCTATTCCTGAGAAAAGTGCACAACCTGTTGCATCAACATCCTACTCTCCAGCGCAACAGAAAGAAGATGAAGAATTGAAGACCCTGATTAGAAATTTGTCAAATAAAGTCATATCATTAGAGAAACAACAGGCACAAGCCTATAGAGGAAGTTCTAATCAGGCACATAGCCAAAGCAATCAGCCTTGGTGGAATCAATATGGAAACCAAAGATACATGCCCAACCAACAAAATGATAGATGGCATGCTAGTGCACATCTTCCCTTGCAAGTTGTTCCTCCCACACCCTCTCTTCCAGCACCCAGTGCAAGTCAGGTGCTTGTTCCAGTTCAGAATAATTTGGTGCAGGAGTCAGAGTGGTGCTTCCCTTGCAACATGCCTCATAGTCAATATCATTGTGCCAATGTTGTGCATGCCCAAGCCTTCATGATCTAGAATGCTTCAACATGTGAGCCTTCAACAAGTGCCCTTGAAGTAGAAAACCAAGAAAGGCCATAGGTTCTCCCTGATTCCAATTTGATGTTCTTTGGTGCTGAGGAATTTTGTGCAATCAACCAAGCTACAGAGGATGCAAGCAGACCGTGCACCCAAGTTTTAGACAACACAAGATACAAGAAGAGAATGCTCGAGTCTGGCATGCAGGTCACAATCCCAGCAACACAAGTAGACCCTCAAAAGTAGAAAGATGTAGCCAAGGCATCCAGTAGTAAAAGTGCTCAAGTCCCTCCACAAGAGGCCCCACACAAAGCTCCTTCAGAAGTGGTGTGCGCCCCTCCTTTGGTAGGTCAAGCCTCAGCTTCAGCTAAAGCCCCTGTTTCCATGCCTGAACAGTCAAGAAAGGATGTCATTGTGCCCCAAATGCACAAGTCAGTGGGTCTTCCATTTAGCATTGTGGACCAGATGAAGAAGACAAATATAAATGTCACAATGTGGGATGCCCTGACCATTCCATCTCAGTGCAACTTGTTGCATGAAGCTCTGGAAAAACTCTTGCACGCTGATCCAACTATTCACAAACTGTGCACTACTGTCAACATCTGCCAAGAAGAGGAGAAGAAAATAAGTAAAGTTTTTAAAACCCCACCCTTCTATATGTCCTTGATCATAGGAAAACACCTAGTGCATAATTGCATGATAGACTCAGGTGCTAGTACTTCTATTATGCCTAAGAAGATAGCTGATGTCTTAGGTCTCAAGTATAGCCCCTTGAAAAAAGGAGTCCTACAACTTGATGGTTCAACTATTACTACCTTAGGAATCATCAAGGATCTTGAGTTGACCCTTCATGCATGTCCAAGCCTCACCATAACTCAAGATGTATCTATCATTGACTTACCTCCTTTGTTTTCCCTATGTCTATCAAGAGAATTTACTACAAAAGTGGGTGGTTACTTGTCTTCTGATTGGTCTCATATGTTACTCAAGACAAGGTATGGTACCCAGTTTACCATACAAGCTGAGCCTATATTTTCCTATCATGTAGAGTCATATGTCCCATCCCCTCTCCAAGCCAACTGTTTAATCCAAGAACAAGCTTCAGTTCCTGAAGAGCATCCTCTTCCACCTTCTATTCCTGATCTAGTACTTGATGAGTGGGCAGAGAGGCACCATAAATTTGACCCATATGCTGAAGAACTAGAAGCCTATGAAACTGGGCTTGGTACTTACTACATTCTTGAAGAAGAAGCTATGTTGCCACACACTCTCAAGAAAGACCAAGTTGAACCTGGTCTATGGAAGTTATACTTTGATGGCTCCAGAAGTAGAAATGGTGTGGGAGTAGGAGTTGTTCTCATTTCTCCTAAGGATGAGAAATTATTCTTCACACACAGGTTGTAGTTTACATGTTCTAACAATGTGGTAGAGTATGAAGGCATTGGTGCATGGTTTCTTATTGCTGAAAAAAAGAAATTAAGGCACTACAGATATTTGGGGATACAGAATTGGTTATCCACCAGGTTACCAACACGTTCCAGGAAAAGAATACATTTCTCAAAGCTTATAAACATAGATTTTGGGACCTCCTTGAGAGATTTGATGCTCTAAATCTACAGGTGGTGCCACACAAAAGGAATAGGAAAGTTGATCAAATGGCTGTGCTTGGTTTGTAGTTCTCTCTTGCTGAGGACTTTGTCAAAGGAAACACTCAACACATTAAGATGGTGATCAGACCATCCATTCTAGACAACAATACCAGCTGGAAAGTGTTTGACAGTGACACAGATCATCCAGTTCATCCAAAATGAAGCTGAGTTCTCATCAAGCATGCAAGCTGACTTGCATGACAGCTATGGTGACCAAGTGATACAACTGAAGACAAATAAGTTGCCTAAAGGGTTGGTCACCTTAGAGAAAATGTTTATCCCTGATGATGAGTTCAAGGGTGAAGAAAAGTATATGTGCACCATGCAAGAAGACTATTCCCCAGTCACTATTGCATGTGGAAAGAGTTTTTTCTCAGTAAACTTGAATGCACAATGAAAAGAAGGCCTTCATCTCTCTCTGTAAAAAATATAGTGATATCTTTTCATGGGAGTATGAAGACCTCAAAGGTTTTGATCCAAGTGTTTCTCAACACTCCATTGACCTTGATCCTGGTATCAAGCCCATCAGACAGAAGTAGTGACCAGTCAATCCAAAGATAGAGCCCCTCATGAGAAAGGAACTATCCAAACTCATTGAGGCAAAAATTATTTTTCCCATCAAGTACTCTACTTGGGTCACAAATCTAGTTCTAGTGTGCAAGAAGAATGGTGAAATCAGACTCTGTGTTGATTTCAGAGATTTGAACAAGGCATCTCTAAAGGATCATTATCCTTTGCCTTCAATGGAGCAGATTCTGCAGACTATGGCTGGTGCACAAAGATTCTCAATGTTAGATGGGTATTCAGGTTTCAATCAGATCCTGGTCAAGGAAGAGGATCAATTCAAAATGGCATTTACAACCAAGTGGGGAACATATGCATATCAAAATATTCCCTTTGGTCTATCAAATATAGGCACTACATTTCAGCGCACCATGGATATTTCCTTCAAAGGTTACATCAATGAGTTCATCTTGGTTTACCTTGATGACATAATAGTCTTCTCAAAGCAGAGCAAGGATCATATGGCACACCTAGGGAAAGTATTTGAGATATGTAGAAATTAGTGGGTGTATCTTAACCCATAGAAGTGCAATTTTGTAGTGGAACATGGTAAGCTCTTGGGCCATGTGGTTTCAAAGGATGGCATCACAATTGATCTTGAGCATGTTTCAGCCATCCTAGCTCTTTCCCTACCAGCACACAAGAAATCCTTACAGTCCTTCCTTGGTAAGATCAATTTTGTTAGGCATTTTATCCCTAACTTTGTAGGACTGGTTCAACCCATCACCCTGATGCTCAAGAAGGACATAGCCTTCAGATGGATAGCAGAAGGAAGAGAAAGCTTCAACAAAATCAAGCAAGAAATTACTTGCATGCCAACACTCATCAACCCAGATTATTCAAAGGATTTCATCCTTTATGCTTATGGCACTGATGCGAGTGTTGTTGTTGTCCTAACACAAGAAAATGAACAAGGGCTGGAACAACCAGTGGCTTTCTTCAGCCAGATGCTGAAGGATTATGAATTAAAGTATAGTCACATGGAGAAGCAGGTCTTCACCATCATGTGCACACTCAAGAAATTCAAAATTATGCTCACCACAAATCATATCAAGGTGTTAGTCTCCCACTCTTCTGTCAGAGACTTCATCATGGGAGCAGAAATCAGTGAAAAGAGAGCACGATGGGTGACCAAAATCATGGAATATGATGTGACTATCAAAGCCACAAAACTGGTAAGAGGTAGCACACTCTGCAAGAAGATTGCTGAGGATGCACAGAATGAATCTGAGACTTCATTATTTCTGGATGAAGGTCTCTCACACATGTAGAACTTGAGCAGAATATAGATCCTGGTGCATGACTGGATGAAGGACATGATCACATTCCTTTCTGAGGGCATATACCCTCCTGGTTTGAACAAGGAAAAGAGAAGACATCTGAGGTTACAATCTATCCCTTATGTTTTGATTGATGGAATTCTCTTCAAGAAAAATCTTGATGGCATGTTGTTAAGATGTATCAATGATGCGTACAAACTGAAAAAGTGTTAGCAGAATTTCATGATGGATTCTCTGGTGGACACTTCTCTACCAAAACTACAACAATGAAGATCATAATGGTAGGAATATTTTGGCCTACCCTATTTGTAGATGCACACAAGTGGGTCACAAAATGTAAGGAATGCACTTTCTTTGTAGGAAAGAAAAGATTGGCAGTGCTTCCCCTCTGACCAATCCAAGTGGATCAGCCTTTTGCACAATGGGGTCTCAACTTCATAGGCATGATCAATCCACCTTCAAGCACTTGGACACAAGTGGGTGTTGACAGCTACAGACTACTTCACCAGATGGACAGAAGCTATCACACTCAAAGAATCAACCGAGTCAGTCATCCTTGACTTTCTTGAAGGTATAGTCACAAGGTTTGGCATTCCTCAAACCATTATCTCTGATAATGCAAAAATCCTTCCTTGGGACCAAAATCACTGATTGGGATCTAAATTTGGGCATCTATCTGAAGAATTCTTCCAACTATTACCCTCAAGGAAATGGTCTGGCAGAGTCAACAAACAAGAACCTGATCAGAATCATGAAGCACACAATGAATATCAGCCAAAGACAGTGGCATACAAAGGTCTTGCACATGCTCTGGGAAGATAGAATCATAGTTAAAAAAGGCAATAGAAACTTCACCTTACAAACTTGTCTATGGAAAAGATGTTACCCTTCCTTTGATGCACTAGAGTTGAACTCATTGGCACTTTCCCAACAGCTAGAATTTGAAGGCACAAACCAGAGAGAAATCAGAATGGTAGAGCTGGTTAATCTTGAAGAATCAAGAAACTCTACCATGATCAAGCTAGAACAACATCAACAAGCAACAAAGAAATGGTTTGACAGAAAGGCTAGGCCTCAAGATTTCAAATTTGGGGACTTGGTCTTAAAATGGGATGCTGACAGAGCTAAACCAGGGCACCATTCAAAGTTTGATGCACTTTGGAGTGGCCCATACATCATCAGTTTGTGCAAAGAGGCTAACTCTTTTGAGTTAACTCATCTTGATGGAGGCACACTACAAATCCCAGTAAATGGGATCTATCTCAAACCCTTCCATTAAGTTTGTTGCATCATTTTGTATATATTAGAGTAGTTTCAATTCCTCTAAGTGTGTTGCATGCACATTGTTTTTTTGTACATAGTTCTTTCTTCTTGCATGCTTCCTGCACACTCTTCTTTTTCTTCCAGGATGTCGATATTCTTCTTTCAACAGCAGCTTACATGATTCAGAATAGAGTCAAGAAATGATCCTTCAAGTGACTTCAGGGGTAGTTCTTCAAAGTTACAAATCAGAATTTCATGATTACATAGTAGACTCCATGCCCAATGGATGCTCTAGGCTACTGATCTCCTTCATCTAGTAGGCAGATGGCCCCAAAAGTCACCAAAACTATTATCCAAATAACTCTCCTAGTTATTTGGACAACTTATATATATATCTTCTAGCTCTGAGCTCTTCATTACAAGTTTATGTGCACTCAAGTTCACTTGGCACATTCCCTTGGTTGCATTTCCTCATGATCTTCCCCTTCTCTCCCCTTTCATTTTCCTTTTCCTCTTTGTTCCACTCCTCCCTTGTGCACATCCTCTATGCATTCACCTTCTTCCTAACAACTATTCACCCTACACGTATGCCTCACACTTGCTTCAATCAGCTAAGTCCCTGGCCCTCTCACGCACCCACACATAATCTTGTAATAGTTGTGCCTTGACCATGCATTCTCTGCTCACCAGTTTTCCTCATTTCCTCATGCACGTTGTGTGTGCCTTCCTTCTGCCTTCTTCCTGTGTTTCATTCTTCCACACACATATCTTTGCACCCTCCTCTATGCCTTTCTGTGCCACATCATTCTGACATGCTTGAGTGTGCCACACATGACCAGTCAAAGCATGCCAATAGGGTGCCAGATCCTTGCAACAAATCAATGAGTGACACATGGCAGAAATGATAAAACATTTGCACAGTTGGCCATCCTTTCAGCCAATCCACATGCACACCATGTGTTTTTCATGCACTGACGACTTTGAAAAACTTCTAAAAACTATATATTTTGCTACAGATCTCTGATCAGCATGCACCTAGACTTGTCAGATAATTGCTGATGTAGGCTATAGTGCTAGACATTCAAATTCAAATTCTTGGTGGATTTGGTAGGTGAGAAATGGGAAAACATCTTTCTGAGCATTAATGAGCAGATCTAATTGCTCCAACCACCCGATTTGATATGATTCACCCTCCTTCCTTCTTCAACATGCCAAATAGACTTGGGGAAGTGCATTTGATAGATTCTTAGGTGGATTTGTAGGCATTGAATGCTTCTTGTTGGTGGTTGCATTTCAAATTCAGATTTTCCCTCCTTCTTCTCTTCTTCTTCCATGGATTCATCTATAAATGTAAGAGCTGGGCTCATTTTTAATGTTGGACACTTTGGATCCTTACACACTTTGCTAAGGACTTCATATTTTCTATATTTTGAGTTGCAGACCTCTAGATCTGGCTCTTGCATGTGGATATCAGCCTCTTTCACCATTGTAACAGCTCTGTGCATTTCTGGAAGTAATAGAAGCATCATTTTGTGACTATTCTCTATCCTAACGTGTTTGCATTCCTTCTTCTTGCCTTTTCTTTTGCATTGTGTGCCTGTTGTGCCATTTCACATCCCTTGCAGCTCCTTATTTAGTTGTGTTCCATGAAACTGATCTGGTAAATACGTTTTAAGTTGTGCTACATGTGCCTAGCCTTCTTTCACACATTTCCCTTCATTTTCACTCAGAACAGATAGTGTTCATCCCTCTTTTCTGGTGCTATCACCTTTTAGTGTAGGTTTCCTTTCATGTTATCCTTCTATCCCTGGTCCCTTGGCATTATTAGCTTAGTTTTCCCTTTCAACACTAGGAGTAGCAGTAGCAGTAGAATTAGATAGAGGAACCAACCTTCTCTAGAGATCCGTCCCAAGCGCGTAAGGTCCCACAACTTGGGGATGGTTCCATTGTTGTCACAAACAACTTGGTTCTTCTAGATCTGAGACATAGGTGCAAGTTTGATGACCACCGAGAATCCTCTCTTTGGAACCTTATAAAGGTTTTCACCAGGAGATGGGTCATTTTTCTTTTTTCTTTTCACTTTTTTCATTTTTTGTTTCTCACACAGTGCATATGTGAGGTTTTCACCATGCGAGATTGTATTCTTCTTTTTTCCATTTTTATTATCTTTTTGAAATTTTGGTGGATTGGAGAACTCAAATTCCTTTACAAAGTAAGAAATAGTATCGAGGTTTATATTGAAGCCCTTTTTGTGGTCTGATAAGGGAATAGTGTCCTAAGTTCCCGTGAATTCTTGGATGGCCTCATTGTTTTGAAAGAGGTCAATGGAGATGTGAAATTTTTGGTCGTGATGTATGAGAGATGGGTAAATGATATTAAGGGTGTGAATGGAAATTTTTGTTAAGGAAGAGGGTGGTTTCAACCAAGTATTTGAAGGGGCTATGTGTGGAACCATTCTGAACTTCGGAGTTAGTGATCTCTTCACTAGTCATTACATAAAATATTATAGACATTTTTAATTTTTTTTCATAATCTAAACCATGACGGTATAGATTTGCTTCATACATTACTGGTTCAAGTAAACCTTGTGCTTGTGAGCCGAGTCCCTTACCTTTCCAATTCATGTTCTTCATTATTTTGTAGGATTGACATAGTCCGTTGATTCCTGAAAATCAACCATCCGATATTCATATAGCTAAGAGCCGTCTGAACCCTGAACATGTTCATCCTTGAAGAGTCCATACTGCCTCTAAGGAGTTTTACCAAGGTGATTAAATGGAGCTTCTTTTAAGTGGGGGAATTGGTTTGTCTATAGCTACGTGGGGAAAACAAAACTTTTCCAATGTGAAAAGCATTTTCAAGGGTGTATTCATCGGACCTTGATGAGAAAAATTGGGCTTAACAAGTGAATATGATGTAGATGGTTGTGAGATAGATATGGATGCTTAGGATTGAAATAAATTTGTTGGGGTTAATCACACCAGTTCTATAGATATATATCAGATCTAAGCATACAAGAAATAATAAAGAAATAAACTAGAAGAAACAATACACAAGATATAACGTGGTTCACCCAATGTGGGCTACATCCACCAAGAAACAACCAATATATTATTCAAAGCTTCATAGAGGATATACAATGAAGATCTGTAATATTCCACACCTCTCCCGGATGTACAATACTTTTTTCCTCACAAGCTTCTGTTTTTATCTCTCCAATAATTCCTTCTTACAATTCTTCTAATTCTTGCTTCTAACCCTAGCTTTCTAGCTTATATAAGCATATACAAACTTAGGACACTTTAGCTATGCAATTACAACCATTAGATCACCTTTATATCAAAGGTTAGATATAATTCTCATGACTTAAATAAAATAAATCACAGATAAGTAACCGATGCCGATTACCCTAACCGATACTGATTCCTACTTGCTTGACCAATGCCAGTCCCTAGGTGACTGACGATGGTTACCCAACTGATGCCGGTTATTGTGTATTCTAACAAGTTAATAAAGCATGCTATTTATGAAGCAATTGAGCTCCACAACTCAACAATATCCCACTTGGAGATAAATTGTTGCACTATATTGTACATCTCCATTCTTGGATCATTTCCTTGGCTTGCTTCTTCCTCTTCAAGTATCAAACTCGAAGACCAACAAAAGTGGAGTGAATCTCTAACTTCTCCTTTTCCAGCGGCTTCGTTAGCATATCCATAGGGTTCTTATTTGTATGATTTTTCTCCAGTTTCAGCTTCCAATCCTCCAACACCTACTGTATGATGTGATAAATCAACTGTATGTGTTTCATTCTTGAATGAAACACTGAGTTCTTTGCCAGGTGAATTGGGTTTTTACTATCACTGTATAATATAGAATCCTCTTGATCCTTTCCCAACTCTTCCATGAACCTACTCATCCATATCACCGCTTTGCTTGCCTCTGTAGCTGCAACATATTTAGCCTATGTAGTAGACAAGGCCACAACCTTCTGTAATCTAGAAATCCAGCTAACTACCGTCTCACCTACTGTGAATACATATCCAGTGGTGCTTATCCCACCATCCAAATCTCCATCCATATCTGAATCAACATAGCCACATAAAGAAGTATCTGACACTCCATAGCATAACTACATGCTAGATGTATCTATCAAATACATGAGAGTCCATTGGACTACTTTCTAATGATATTTACCTGGATTTTCCATAAATCTACTCAAAACTCCCACTTCCCATGTAATGTCTGGTCTGGTACAAACCATAACATACATAAGAATTCCAACTACTGAAGCATATGGAACTCGTGCCATGTACTTGACATCCTCATGTGATGTATGAAACTGATCTTTTCTTAATTTAAAGTTTCCAGCCATAGGTGTACTTACAGGTTTTTAATTTTACGTATTAAAACTTTCCAACACCTTATTGATATAATGTTCCTGAGATAAATACAATTTCATGTTCTTCTCGTCTCTAAGAATTTGCATGCCAAGGATTTTATTTGCAGTTTCCAAATCCTTCATTGCAAATGTATGAGCTAAATTTTCTTTAAGCCCACCAATGTCCTGCATAATAGATCCCGCAATAAGCATATCGTCCACATACAATAACAAAATAATAAAGCTTCCATTTTCAAGCTTCTTGAAATAAACACAATGGTCAGATTCACATCTCATATAACCATGCTCATGCATGAAACTATCAAACCTCATATACCATTTCCTTGGGGCTTGCTTGAGCCCATATAAGATCTTTTTCAACCTACACACAAGTTTATCCTTACCCTTGACTTCATAACTAAGCAACTGCTGCATATAAATCTCTTCCTCCAAATCATTGTGAAGGAAATCCATCTTGAGATCAAGTTTCTCTAAATGCAAATCTTCTACTGTAACTAAACTCAATAGAGTACATATGAATGTCATTTTTACTATAGGATAAAATATCTCACCAAAATCAATCCTTGATTTCTGTGTAAATCCTTCTATCACAAGCCTTACCTTGTATCTTTTTTGTTCACCCTCTTCTTATTTTATCCTGTAAACCCAATTATTTTGTAATGTTATTTTACATGCTGGAAAATTAACCAAATCTCATGTCTGGTTTTATTCCAAGGAGTCCATCTCCTCATCTATGTGATGCTCCCACTTCTTGTGGGTTTCATCCTGCATTACTTCTTCAAAACTTTCTGGTTCACCACTATCAGTTAATAATAAATAAGATAAAGAAGGTGTAAATATTTCTGGAGGTCTACTTACCCTTTGTGACCTTCTAACTAAGATATGGGGTGTTGGAGGCTCAATCTATACGTCCTATACATTTGTATCCACCTCTAACAGTGACCAACACCGGTCACCTGTAACTAACATCGGTCCTAGTAACCGACTCCGGTTTTGATATTTTGTAGCTGACATCGGTCTTGGTAACCGATGTCGATTCTGTTTAACTGATACCGGTTTAGGATGACCGACACACGTACCTGTAGATGTCTTTTCTAAATATGAGAATGAGTTTTCTTCCACAAAATTTCCAACCGGTTCATCTTTGGGTACCAAAACTTGATCCATGTACATTCTCTTTTCATTCCATTCAATGTCACGACTCCTAACAATCTTAGAATCTTCTAAATACCAAAAAATAGAATCTGAAATCACCAGAGCCATAACCAATAAAAGTACATCTCTTGGATTTAACATCTAATTTCTTTCTATTTTATTTATCAACATACACAAAATATTTTGAAGCAAATAATATAAGAAAATAAATATCTAAATCTTTTCCAGTCTAAGATTTTTATTGTATTCCACCATCCAGTGCACTTGAAGGCCCACAATTAATTAAATAAGCAGCCGTGTCTACTACTTCTTCCCAAAACTACAATGGTAATCCAACATGTATCCTCACGCTTTTTGCACGTTCCATGATTGTCTTGTTCATTCTTTCAGAAACAACATTCTCTTGTGGTGTTCTAGGAACCATTCTTTCTCTATGTATTCCATTCACTAAGAAATAATCATTGAAATCCTTGCTACAATACTCACCACCATTGTCAGATCTAAGGCATTTTAACTTTGAATTTGATTCATTTTCCACAAGGGCTTTCTATCTTTTAAAAGTATCAAAAACATCATATTTATGTTTAATACAATAAACCCGTACCTTTCTTATGAATCAATGAAAGTCACATAATATTGGGATCCTCCATGAGAAGCTACCTGGGTTGATCCCCACACATTTGAGTGCACAAGCTCCAATTTTGGTCCTTATTTGTTGACCCAAATTTGAGAAATCTCACTCTCTTTTTCTTTCCAAATGTACAATTCTCACAAAAATCAAGATATACATCTTTCAAGTTTGATAACTTACCCTTATCCTTTAAGATCTACATTCCTTTTTGATTCATATGGCCCAACCGATTATGCCATATGCTTGTATTTGAATCTAAAGTAGATAACATAGAAAATGAATCAGTAATATAGGTAGACAAATACAATGTTCCTACCTTCTTGCCTCTTGCTACAACAAGATATCCCTTGGTAACCTTCCAAGAGTTGGGTGCGAATGTAACCATGCAACCATATTCACCTAGTTGTCCTGTAGAAATTAGATTTCTCTCGAGGCTTGGTACATGCCTCACAATTTTCAATATCCATGTATTTCTATTATGTAATTTTAGAAAAACTTCTATTTTACTAATAATATTGCATGGTTCATCATCTCTAAATAAACATGCCCAAAATTACCTTGGACATAATTTCTGAAATAACCCTTATTAGGGGTAGCATGGAAAGAAGCTCCTGAATCTAAAACCCACGATTCGATTTTATTATCTAAGGAAAGAATAAGGGCATCTTGCATTACCTCAGAATTTTTAACATTTTCCTCTTTAATTTTCTTTGGTACATTCTTTTTTTTTTCCTTGAACCAACAATCCATATTTTCATGTCCTTTCTTTCCACAATTCCAACAGATTATTCCTTTACCTCTATATTTAGATCTTCCATTATTAGACTTTGATTTCCCATTATTATTGCTCTTGGATCTCTCCTTCTACCTTCCACTACTTTCTACATTCAAAGCATTACCAGATGATAATTCTCCTATACTTTTCCTACGTATTTCTTCATTCAGGATTATACTAACCACATCATCAAACTTTAAAATATTAGTAGCAGACGCTGTATTACTAAAAACTGTTACCAAGTTATCCCAACTATCTGTCAAAGAGCATAAGAATAAAAGTTCTTTCACTTCATCATTAAACAAAATATTAACCTATTTTAATTAATTTACAATAGAATGAAAATCATTCAAATGACTTGATGCAAATTCACCTTTTTGCATATTTGAATTAAATAATTTATTCATCAAATAAACTTTATTTGAAGCACTAGGTTTTTAATTTAAATTAGCTAAATATTTCATCAAATCTAGCGTGGTTGTTTCTTTGGTAATATTCAAAGCCACAAATACTGCCAGACTCAATCTTATAGATCCCAGATCCTTTCTATCAAGAATTTTCCATTCTTCATCAGTCATGTTTTTAGGTCTTTCCTTGTCATCTAACGGTAAGTATAGATCTTTCTGATACAAATAATCTTCCACCTGCATCTTCCATAATTGAACATTACGGCCGTCAAATTTCTCAACTATGTATTTTCCATCTTCTACCATTGCTATAGCTCCCACTCAATAAGAAATTCCTCTGTGAGTAAATCTGTTAACACACAAAATTCTCAAACAAAAAAGGTTTGATACCAGTTGTTGGGGTTAATCACACTAGTTGTACAAATATATATCAGATCTAAGCATACAAGTAATAAATACAAAAAGAAACCAGAAGAAACAATACACAAGATATAACATGGTTCACCTAGTGTGGGCTGTCCACCAAGAAATAACCAATATATTATTGAAAGCTTCACAGAGGATATACAATGAAGATCTACAATCTTCCACACCTCTCCCAGATGTACAATAATTTTTTCCTCACAAGCTTCTACTTTTCTCTCTATGAGAATTCCTTCTTACAATTCTTATAATTATTGCTTATAACCCTAACTTTCTAGCTTATATAAGCATGTACAAACTTAGGGCACTTTAGCTATGCAATTATAACCATTAGATCATCTTTATGTCAAATGTTAGATCTAATTCACGTGACTTAAATAAAATCAATCACACATAGGTAACTGATGCTAGTCACCCTAACTGATACTGATTCCTACTTGCTTGATCGATGCTGGTCCCTAGGTGACCCACCAAGGTTAAACAACTGAAACTGGTTACTATGTATTCCAGTAATTTGATAACACATGCTATTTGTGAAGCAATTGAGCTCCACAACTCCAAAAACATGTCAGATAAATACATTTATTAAAGACAGGGATGAGACAAGGCTTGATAAATATGTCCATAGAAGGACAATAGTTAGCATGGTTATATCTAGCCTCCAAAATTTTACAATACTCAAAAGGTTTAAAATCAGCAAGTAAGGTAAAATATTTACTTTTATGTGGAGATTTAATGCACTAGTGAAAAGTAGAGGGTATGACTTGCATCGCATGTATCCATGGTTGAATTAAGAGGACATTATATGAGGTCTCAACATCAATAATGTGGTAGATGGTTTCAATCATTTGCGGGCCCACTTGTATAGGCAAGGTGATTGTTCTAGAGGATTTCCATTCACTATTATCATAACCATAAATGGTTATAACGTTAGCTCCTAGACTAGCCTCTGTGTGACTAAAACATCTCAACATTTTCATGGAAAAAATGTTTAACTCTGCTCCATTATACATTATAACTATTTTAACCTTGTGGTCAGTAATATATGCTTCAATATACAAAGAGTTATTATTCTGCAGGTTTAGATTAATCAGGTCATGAGGACCAAATGACAGTATGTGACTTATTGGTGAAAGATTAACAATTAAGGCCTAGAATTTCTACACGTTAAGATTCTTAGGAACATGTTCCTATTGGAGGGCACGAGTGAGATTATCATGAAAGTCAGGAAATGATTTTATTAACTTCATGAGAGAGATACAAGTAGGTGTTTCTGCTAACAGTTTTACTAGGTTATATGGACTGGAAGTGGAAGGTTTAACATTAGATGTTAGATTTAGGTTACTAGGAGCTGTAGGATTTACTGCTTGAGGCTTAGTAGATGAATTGGATGGTTTACTATGGGAACCCAAATTTTATTATGTCATGTGGCCACCGCATGATGTTTGAGTTTGGAATTTTTTGCTAGAAATGGTAGGAGGAATTTCTTTAAAAAATGAAATTATCGAGTTAAAATCAACATTGTTTGAAGATTGGCCCTGTTTGGTAGCTTTGCTATTTATACCATACTTGGGGAGTAGATTAGAAAACACATTTATATTATCATTGGGTATTTTATTTAGTGTTAGGTCTTTGACCGCTGTATCTGCATTATCAATGAGGTCTTGGATGTAATGACGAAGTTGTACACATCTATTTGTTTGATGACCATCAATGCGATGAAAATCAAAATATGTATTGGGTTTATACAAAGAAGGCTTAGGTTACCCTTCAAAAAATGGTTTCATGATAGGGTACGTGACCATCTTGGCACTTTATAGTTGGCTTAAGACACTTGAAAGAGTATCTCTCAAAGGTGTGAATTATCATCATTTTTTATCACAGGGAGGGGGAGACTCTCTACTTGGAATAATGATGGGTTGTTTTGGTTGACCATTTTGTACATTGCGCACATTGCGATTATCGATGACAACATTATTAACAAAATTACACTTCCTATTTACGTGTTTAGTTTTATCCTAATGGATATTATTATTGTTGTTGGTATTGATGCGATTGTTATCCCTGGAATGAGGCTTAATTAAGCCTTTTATAATAAGGGATTTTTATATTTGAGTCCCTTTCTCTATAACTTCCTCAAAGCTGTTGAGGAAGTACATTTGCATGTGGAAGTATAACTCATTGCTGAGGTTTGGCACAAATACACTAAATAATTATTTCTCCAAAATGGAACATGAGAGACACCTTACGATTCCTCTCCATCGATGTAAAAATTGCGCAAACTTTTCATTTAACAGTTGTTTTTTATTGCACAAATACATCATCGTGATTTCATAGTCTAGGTTAAAAGAGAAGTGTTTGAAAAACATATTTGAGAGGTCCTCGAAAGTGGTTATCAATCCCTTTGGAAGGTGTAAGAACTAGTCTAAAGCTTTCCCTCCTAAAATTCTAGGTAAGAAGTGTAATACAAAGATATCATTATATGCCACTTCCTGACATGCCATGAAGAATTCCTTAATGTGCTCTTGTGGATCGTTTTTGTAATTATATTTCTCAATTTTGGGTGTTGTTATCTCTCGAAAGTGCACCCTGGTTGAGAAATGACAACAGGGGTTCTAATCTTGCTTTGATCTCTCACTTTCGTAGATACAATAGAAACACCTCAGGTCTGTGGGTATACCTATTGTTGAGGTGAGTCTCTGGTATCAAGGCCGGTTCCTTATTGAGGTATCCTAAACTAATGTTTTTGGGGTTTTGAGGGTAAAAAGATGACTATAACTGAAAATGAAAAGGGTGATACACAAAACTTCCTCCTTGTGTACAAAAATTCCTCCTTGTGCCTTGCAATTACACACAATATATAGCAAGATTATTTACTGATCCCATCCTAAAAATAGGCTAAAAACTGTACTTCCCATGCATGCTAATTTTACCCCTTTATCATGAATAAATAAAGGAATAAAAATAGACATGCTGATTTCAATGAGGCATTAATAACCTGAATTACAAAAATAAATTTCAGTCAAACTATAGGTGATTGATCTATTTTTAATAAGGTAGGATGAATAATTTGGCTAATAATAGTGTTTTCTTGCTAGGCAATTCTTCTACAATGTGCATGCAAACTTTTAGATGTGACACTTGAAACTTGATCCACTTGCAAAGATAAATTTAGCACTATTTAATTATACCCCCTTAGATGCACATGAAAAAAATAACCTCCCTATATGAGAAAAAATAATTCTATAATTTTTAATACTTTGCAAAAAATATTCATCCAAAGTGTGGGGACCATTTACAGGATCTGATGTTGACATTTGTGCACATATTCAATCTTTTTTCCTCTTTCCCTATTTTATCTATTAGTGGATGACATGTAAAAGATACTCCTATCCAAGAAAAAATATTTCTTAGTCATCAACACTTAGAAAAATAAGAAACTCCACCTCACTATGGGGACCACCTTCATTCTTCTCCATTTTCCTTTTACAAATATTTAGGTAAATTTTTCAAAGTTTAAGGTAAAGAAACCTTGGCATAATAAGCCCCTCTTTGACTTAGCATATATTATGATTAAATAATCATGGTGATTTTCCTTTTGATTTAGTCCTTGGCATATATTGGAGTTTAAATACTTGTCATACTTTGATGAAAATATTTAGGAACCTTTAATATTTATGAATAGATTATTTATAACCTTTAGAAAGGTCAAAGAAAATAATATGATTGACCACCTTTTGATTAATCATGATGTTGTAAACAATAGTCTTCGGACCCTTTAGGCAATATAATGGTTGTCGGCATTTGATTATTTTGTGGCATCTTGTTTCATTTTAGACCTTAGACAGGTCAATGCAATGATTATTATTCAGGGTAGATCCCCCTCCTCATGATGACTTGACCCTTAATTTGGTCGGTGGCACCATTTAACTCTGGTTGAGTTCTACACTTTGGCTGAGTTGGCAATTATGACATCTACTGTGTTATATTTATATTGTTTTTAATCTTCACCTTTGATATGTACCTTGACCCAAATTTGGTAAATATAGAGTTTGCATTTAATAGGATGATGGATATTCATCATTAGATCTTGTACCAATGAATCTTGATCACTGATTTTTTAACTCTGCTCTTACTTGCTTGTTGGATTAGGTCTTCAATGTACATTTTTCGATCCTATATATTTGATCTATTCTATTGATATTAACCTTGGATGAGTTTGGTTTGTTTAAAATATCCTCGAGCTTATCCTTTCTTAATTTTTACATGCTCATTTTGGGAAGCGAAGCCCTAGCCATTTTTTCCCTTGCTGTCATTGTCATCTTATCTCAAGCTTGATTTCCTCTTAAAAATGGTTCTCTAAGGATTTGAATATATGTATTTTCATTATTTTTTCTCTCTTTAGAGCTTCTGAGCGAAAGTTGATCATGTTGGCCACCATTGTTGAAGCCTTCGAACTCAGTCTAAGTCTTTTTATGATGGCATTCATGAACTCTTCGAGCTTCTGAGCTTACTATGATTGCTTTGCTACCTCCATGAAAGGGTTTATTTTAAATGGATTCGAAAATCTCTGTTCATTGAAATTCCTTTTCTCTATCTTCGGAAACTGTCGTCATTCATTAAGAAGGTGAGTTTAAAAGTTTTTGTAACTAATTCCTCTATTTTTGATGAAAAATTCTATTCATATCTCTTTGCATTATTTAATAATGAATCCTTTTTGTTTTTCTTGTTTCTTTGTTTCTGTGATACTGTTTATGAGCTCAAAGAAGATTCTGGGTAATTCACATTTTGTCTTTTTCGTTTAACCTTTCAAAGGTTTCGAATGCTTTAGCAAACATGGTAAGTTATTTCTATTTCCTTGCGTTGTCTCACTAAGATTTGAATATTATTTCATGGCCATGGAAAATAGAGACTTATTCATCTAAATATTTCATGGGTACATAAAAAACTCTTAATTATGTTCATTTTTCTTGAAAATATGGCTCATTAAACTCATCATTTCTCACACTTGGTCACCTTAAAATATCATATCCAATGTTTTCATGTTCTGGGTATTTAGTATTTTACCCATAACATTCATTGTTTTCTCTGTATCGTAAATTCTGAGAAATTCTTCAATTCATAGCACCATTATCTTGTAGCTTCTTACATTTATTTTTGATCTACACATTTGTTACTCCAGTAAAAATAGAAATCTTGTATGATAAATTTAAGTATTTTTTCCTCATTTTGTGATTCTTCATTTGTAAAATAATGTTTTTTTTTTCAATCCAAGTTTTACTCTTGCATAATTTACAACTAAAACATTAATGAAAGCACTTATATATTTAGAAAATTCCATCTTGGATAACTTGTTGATGACTGTAAGAAATGTATTTCACCATGATGAAACATTTTTCCTGTACTCCTAAAAAAAATTGTCTACACAATTATCTGCACTATTTCCTTTACATACGTGTATTTAATAAGACTTATTCCCTTCTGGGTTGATCTGGAATAACACAAATCTAGCATAGATTGTTGACTTTTAGAATTTTCATTTTTGTGAATATGGTGAATAAATTTTGACTAGTAACTCAAAATTTGGATGTGTTTGTATCATGGGAATCTTGGTATATGGCTTGTTAGATGTATTGATAATTGAATATTTTTATTGTGAACTCACTGTTGTTTTTCTCTATTGGCTCTATTTAGAAACTCTTCTGAACTTTGAGCTAATTTTGAGAAATGGTTGTGTTATTTGGATATTGGATCTTTCGGTTTAAACCATCGGTTACAGGGTTTGAAAAGATCATTGTTTCTTTTGATGTGTTTCTTTATCTGCTTGTTGGGTCCATCTTATAGACCTTAATCATGTTTGAGCTAGCAATCCTACTACTTACTTCAAGTATTTGTAATGAATCTGAAAATTTTATTCAGTGAAACAATGCTCTTATATTCTAATTCTCTGATCATTTGTATCTTCTCTAGTGGAAGTAGATGTATTTTTTTCACTTCTGGAAGCTTGCTTTAATTTCTCTATAATATGTTTGTACTACTGGAGGCCTCTTCTTTTATGATTATTCATGCTTGATATTTGTACTTATTTTCCAATGATTAATACAACTATTTACATGAAATTCGTACAATCTATACTTTCTTTCTATAGACTTAAATGAGAAGAAGCTAAACAATTATCTTTAAAATATGGATCCTTTGTACTGTAGACAAATAATTGTTTGAATGATGCATTGTCGAACTATCTCTCCTTCAAATTTCAAAATCGTTATAGATTTATCCTCTGTCTATACTTGCTTTAACCTTCATGCCTAACTAAAAAGATGGATCTTTCAAGTTTTGTAGTCTGTGAGGGAAGAATAATCTTTTTTCTCTGGAATTGCAATTTGTCTTCTAATTCCCCTCTTAGTTAATGATTTGAGAAGTACCTTCAGGTTATAAAATTCCTTCACTTGTACCAGATCTTTGAAGGGATGTAATGAATTTTTATTCCTTGTGGCTTCATTTTCATGGCTCTAGTGTGAAACTCTTGTTGTACTTTGATTTTAGAGAGAAAATGTAGCTTGTATTAATTCAAAATTCTTCCTTAAAGATCATGGACTGCAAACTTGTGTTAACTCTTCCCCTAAGTTATGATGGTTTTCTCTACTTGGGAGAAATGCAATACCTTGAATACTATATTCAATTTACCTTATGAAACTCTCATTAGTCGCTTGGAAGTATTCTCATAATGTGATTTTCTTCCTTATTGATATGTATAATTACATTATGCTTTTCTCATTTAAATCTCAACATCCCATGTAATTAGTACACATAAAATATTGAGAGCTAAAATTTGCTCCTTTGTTGAAGATGCTCCTTTAAAATGCATGATTATATATATTGATACATTATCTTCCTCTGAAGTCTTGATCCATTTTTGATGTTGTAAAAGAAATGAAATCTATAGATGTAGATGCAATTTTGAGTATAGATGATATTGCATTAATTTATGGAAATGCTTGATAACTAAAACATCTACTCTGTAATTTCCACCTAAAATTCATAAGTTGTAGTGGAATTTCCTAAGTCTTTCACTTTGATAATGAGAGGTGTATTTCTTATTGGATGACTGAAGGTTACCTCTTTTTATGAAGGACCTTCTGATACTTGATTATTTCCAAGTTGAGTTCTATACCGTTCATCTCATGTATGATTTCTACCTTGTGTGTTGTGGTATATAGATTCCTTCAATTCTTTAGAAAATTGAATATAGATCTTTTAAGTTTCTGGAAAGTGGTTGAATTTTTAGGCCTTTCCCGAGTCTATAACATCATGGATATGGGTGATTGCCTTAATTTTAAAATTAAATCTTATCCCTCTTCAAAAATATCTTGAATCTAGAAGATCTAGAAAATTTCATCTTCACTACTTCGAACTCAAGTTAGCTATCTTGTTATTCTTTGCACTTTGTAAATATCTTATTACTTTACTTATAATTCAGTGTTCCAAATACTTACATCCCATAGATCACGTTTTATTTGAGTAGTAACTATAGATTTCGATATTCATTTTGTAATTTTTAATTGGTTGTAATTTGATAAAAAATTATATTTTATGCTTGCATTTTACTTTTCCTAAAACACCTCATAACTTGCATCACGTAGATTTATTCACCAAGTAGTTCCTTTTTGTACAGTAATCATTAATGCAAAATATTTATGCTTTTCATATGTTACATGTACCCTTACACTTAAGAAAATAGTTAGAAAATATTTAGAATTTTTGGCCTCTCTTATGTTCCATAGTTTTGTTTTTCTCCTTATTTTCTCAAATGATTCTTGGAATCATATGTGCTGATATAAAATACTCCTCCTATGGATTGTGTATCTTTATATGATAAAAATTATGCTTCTTTTTTTAGAAATCCATTTTCATATAGTTATATAATATATGGGTACAGATCAAACCCTGAGCTCAATATTGATGCCTTCTTCATTTTTGAGATACATTGTGACTTCTAAGAGAGCTAGATTAAAGATGGAGCTGGAGATGAAGTGAAAAAGACTTAGAAGAAAATCCCATGGAAATTATGGGTTTATTCTATACTCTTCTCCTTTATTTCATGCACATGTACTTCTTTTTTTGGTAGTTATGAGTTACATCCCACGGCTAGTGTGGGAAATATTGTACTTCCTCATGAATAAATAACATTTAATTTCTATACTTGATCTTTATACTTCTTTCTTATTTAAGATTTATGACATGTATATTGATTGTATAACTAAATAAACATCTCACTCACATAATTAAATATATTTAGATACAAAAATATTTATTTTCGAAGTACCCTTAACTTTAATAATGAACTTTATTTCTTGTAAACTGCAACTCTGTTTGTTGTTCCAAAATTTAGCATTTAACCTAAAATTGGATTCCTGCCTTCATCAAGGAAGTACATCATTCCTTTAGGGATTTTTTGTTTCCTTGATAAAGACGAACATGGAATGGAATTTTATGTGAAGTATTACATTTTGTAACAATCACACATAGTTGCAGATTACATATAGCTAATAAATTAATGCAGCTGAAAATATAATAGAATTGTAATGCATTCCTCTCTAATTAGGTCCACTTCATAAATGTCTTCTAGCATAATGATAGTTTCAATTTTCTCATTTTTGCGCAAGTACAAAAATTGCCAAAATTTATGGCGATCCTGTGGGGAAAGATTCCTGCTAGCTTCGTAGACCAGTTCCATGCTATTTTCCATTGGGCATGGAGTTAATGTATATAACAAAAACATTGCCTTTCTGAAAACAAACTAAAAATGGGAAGGATTTGGTAAACTAGATCGCATGCACAAATGCACTTTATTGAATCAAAAAGGCATTGCAATGTGCACAAACTACACTTATTGGAAGGGAAATCCTACTTTAACCAAACAATATAGGATTTTTAATAGCAGTGTTTAAGAAACATACCATTCACGGGTATGGGAAGTTACTCCATTGTAGCCTTGAATTTTGAAATGCATTGTGTTTTTTGGAGGATTAAATCATGTAAGGACCACTTCGTATTGTATTAAAACTTCATGTGGATTTCCTAGCTTTGCAAGATTAGCATCCCATTTTAACACAATATATCCTTCATTGAAGAATATGAACTAATCCTTCTTATCAAAAAAATTCTTGATCTATTTTTGATTCTTTTCCATGTTCAAATGAGCTTGATCTCTTAGCTCCTGCAACTCTATTAATTTTGCATAACGAAACTGCAATGGTTCATTCACAAGTAATTCCATTTGGTGTAGTAAATCCAATGCAGGAAAATCAACATAGATGAGAATTCTTACCTCTCTTCCATAAAAAAGCTTGTATGGTGAATTTTCAATTGATATTTTAGGAGTCACTCTATCATCCCAAAGTGTTGAATTCAACATTAGATGTCATCCTCTTTGGTTTTCCTTGAGTTTTCTTCTGATGATTCTTAAAATAATTTTGTTAGTACTTTAAGATAATCCATTACCTTATGGGTAATAATTAGATGGTTTAATTATATAAATTCCATGCTTAAAAGCTCAATTTGTTACCTTTGCACCAATTAATGCTAAGGAATTACTTAGAATGATAGTTGTTAGAACACCAAATTTATAAACTATACATTCGTAAGAGGATAGCATTGAAGTATCGTTAGCTTAGTTTAAGGCTATTGCTTCATTCCATCATGGAAAATAATCTATAGTAGTCAAGATCCAGTTGAGCCCTTGTAATGATGGTGGTTTTATCATACCAATGAGAACAAGACACCACTGCCTAAATGCTTGATCTACTAAATAGGCTGCAGGGGCAAAAAAGATAAACATTATTTTCCAACAAAGAAAGAACATTTCTTACACTTTCATATCCATTCAAAGTAGTTATTTAATATTTTGGGCCAATAGTAAGTAGATTTCATAAATTTTAAAGTTGTAGTATGTGCTAAAAAATTACCTCCTATAGGTCCTTCATGAAATTCGGTTAATAGTTGCTAAATCCTATCGTAATCAATACATAGTAGAAAAATTCCATATATATATCTCTTTTAAATAACACACCATCAATAAAAACATAAGGTACAAAGTGTACCCTAAAATACCTTCATTTGATATTTTCCATACCTTCAGGATAAGTACCATGTTGTAAGTAGTTAACCAAATCAATCATCCATCTTGATTCCTAAACTTCTTGACTAAGTTTAGGTTGCGGGTTTTCTAGTTGTACCATGGTATCTGACTACTAATATGTAACTCAACATGTTGTTATGGATCTTCTGATTTTGTTGCCTATTTTTTTTCCATATCAGCAATTAGATACTCACACAAACCTTTTCTTTTAACTTTTTTCGCAATAGGGATGTCAACAACATATCCCATAACCTTAGTAATCTAGGCTTCTCTCTTCTCATTCAACTCTTTGTTCAATAAGAATGGTTTAACACTTGGATGAGAGACTAAGACATGTATCTTATTATTGGAAATCATGTACTTTAAGTTCTTTAATCCTCTAACTACTGAAAGTACTTGTTTTTCAAGAAAGGTGTACCTTATCTCGTAGTCATACAAACTTTTTCCAAAGAAAACAATTGGATACTCAGTGTTTTCATCGTTAACCTGAGTTAATATGGCTGAAATAGTCTCAGCTCCCAGAAGTGCATACATTGTAAAATCCTTATCAACATTTGGATTTGCAAGAGTAGGGGCTTGTGAAATGGCTGACTTGATGACCTTAAACCCTTTTCTCCCTTCGCTGGTCCAAGAGGTCTTATCTTTCTTTAACATGGATGTTAATGGCTTGACTAATGCTGCAAAATATGGAAGAAATCTTCTAACAAAGTTGATTTTTCCAAGAAAACTTTGTAGTGATTTCTTATGATGAGGCAAGGATAACTGTGAAATAAATTCAATTATGAAAGGGTCAATAGCTAAACCTTATTTATAAACAATATGACCAAACAATTTACCTTGATGTACTGAAAATATGGACTTTTTGGGATTTAAAGATATTCCAAACTATCTGCAAATCTGAAAGGTCTGCCTTAAATGCATTAGATGTTCATTACAATTCTTTGAAAATATGGTGACATCATCTAAGTAAATAATTATGCATTTATTGAATAAGCTATGAAAGACCATGTCCATTAAACGTTGGAACGTTGCACCGACATTTGAAAGTCAAAGGCATTCTTTTGTAAGCATAAGTACCCCACTTTGTGGTGAAGGCTGTTTTGTATCTGTCTTCTTCACACACAAGGATTTGATTGTATCCACTATAACCATCCAAAAGAGATAGTCTGTCTTAACCTAAAACTGTTCTTAAAATCTGATCCATGTTGAGTAGCAGATATTGATCTTTTGATGAAGATTTATTAAGATCTCTAAAATCCACACATAGCCTGATTTATCCATTCTTTTTCTAAACAGGAAAAAGATTAGCTACCTAACTTGAATGCTTAACAAGAAAGATAATACCCGATTCGACTAGTTTGGAAAACTCTTTACTCATCAATGGTTCAATCTTCAGATTTACATGCCTTTGTTTCTTCCTTATTGGCTTGGAATTAGGCTGTAACTCTATTGTATTTTGAGCTAAACTGTAACATCCCCATTTTTAAAACACCAGAACAAAGGATTTTTTTTTTTTTTTGATAACATTCACTGTTATGAATTATAAAATTCAAACACACGTTCAAGTTTTAATAATTGTTCTCTACCCAAACAACACAGTTTGGATCACACAATTCCTTTTTAAAACGAATGTTCCCTGTTCGCATATTTACAATATGGAACACACATTCAATGCCATTCAATCTTATAACAGATTCTATATGCTGCTGTAAATGACTCGAGGAACTGCTGATCTTCCATTTTCATGGCTCGGAGTTTCAACGATCCTTCAATTTCATGACTCGGGCAACAACCGATCCTTCATGTTCATGACTCGGCAACAACCGATCCTTCATGTTTGTTTATGCATAGTATATTATATATACCTGTTCTCATAACCTTCCCCCGGTTATCGAAGTGATCCATTTAAGAAGCCTATCTGAATATCTTTTACTGATATTCATCTGACATCCTGCATCTTAAATTAAGTGATAAGGACAACGCAACCAGTAATTGCGATACTTTGGCCAAAGATTTTTCACATGCTTTGCATGATCATATTCCTGGATGTGATACACATCTACGGAATACGTCCTTCACTTCACTTCACCTGTTATCTAGAATGGTCTTTCCTGGCTCCTACCAGTCCTCATTGTTTAAGGTCAGTTTTAAACTTTCAATTCTTTTCAATTAGAATATGAACGAATATAAGAAGGCACTCCGTATATCTGATCATACTCTATCCCCTGCTAAGAGTTACACATTCAGCCTATGTATTCTAAATGTTTTAATTCGGGAGGGCATTGCTATATGTCAGCTGCAACATTGTGTCGTCATGAAGACCCCGTCTTCATGAAGACACCCTTGCTATAGCTGGCGTATGCCAATGTCCTGCAGAACCCACCCATCGAGAATACACATCCTGCTCAAGTGACTTAGCCACGAGTTAATAATTAAAATCAACTTTCAGCATTCGTGCTGATCCCTTGATCCTCGTTTCCGTTGCGGTTGTATATAACTAAGAGGGACTAAACCATCCATTAGTTTGCTATGTATCTTCTCCTTCGTATCGAAGGGCTACATTTCCTTACTTGGTTTATTTTCTTAATCATTGGATTCAGCAGTCCGTACCGACGAACGTGATAAGTTTAACCTATTAAACTTAGCCAAGATTTTCCAACTGCAACAAGATTCATAATTCTAACTTATTAGACATCGCTTACACGAGGCCTAATTCCCCAAGAAATGTATTCATTTACTCTCCTTAACGTTATATAGTTAAGGTCCATTAGTTATGGATATATTTATCCTATATCCTTTATTCTGAATTTATCAAACAGGATCATTAATGGAGTTCGAAAAAAAAGTTCGATTACTCCGAAGTTGAATTGATATTCCTTAGGTCTTAAGCTAATCCTGAATACCTTCTGATTATGGAATCATATTCTTCTTAATCCTTTTTAATGTCAATTAAAAAATTCATCTTTTACCCAAGTATGAACTAATTGCATTTATCAACTTAAAAGTTGCATTTAAGTAAGAATAGATATCAGTTTCAATTCAGCATCCATCCAAGGACAATGAAACAATTCCAAATCAAGAAATAACATCATATTCCCAATTCAAACAACAATATCAAACTGATATAATTATTGAAAATATCACACTTGTAATTGTATTCAATATTTCAAGTCATAATTTGTACATTTGCCAATCCAGCTGAATTGGGCATAGTTTATACAAAACATCCATACAACTCATGGACAGAAGAATATATTTTCTTCTTTTCACAATTCCTCGAAGAGGAATAAAAGCAACAATTACATGTCATTATCAAATCAAAAAGCATCAGAAAACAGCCAAGTCTTCATTCTAATCAAATTCCAATCTGCAAAATGAATTGCACGGGTCAGTTCAATGAACTGAGCATATTAAGCACTTATCCTTAAAATAAAGTGCTTCAATTAACTATTTCAATAAAAGAACCCTGCTTTTATGAAACGACAGTATAACATCAATCATGAAATAGGCACAAAAGAGAGATCAACAACTAACTGTACTATCAAAATATTATCACAATCAGCCAAGGGACTGCTGTCCCGGTTCCACATAACTGTTACAAATATCAATTCACAATATTTGAAAAGTTAGGAAAACAAGTAACTTACAACAGATATAACGCACTGTTACCCTTTTCACGCCTTTCAATAATAATGAATGCAAAGGAGGAAACCAACTGAAATGTAATTCCCTTACTTTCTTTTCAGTTCATGTGTCATATTAGAATCCAAGCAATCAAGTACAGACAAGAAAGCGAACAGCGATGCATATAGTTGCTCCCATCTAAGCACTATAAAATTCATTATTCGCGAATTCCAGATTTCCAACTGAATGAAGAAGAAAAGATCAATTTCCCAAGTTATTCATTCATATCTCTATTTCTTTCCACATGACTGTCCTAATAGTGGAATCCAAACGAAGACAAATCAGAATAATAGTTCAGAGTGAAACTTACAAAATCCATTCGGAATTCACTTTCCTGGGCAGCAAGAATAATTTCATTTATAATCAGCTTTTAAAATGAAAATAGGAAGAATTCATCATCCATATCCATACTTCATTTGAGTCAGACTCATGTAAAGATCCGAAACATGGTTAGTACAACATTATGTACAATCCAAGATCAAACAATATAAGGCTGCATACCTTATATTTTACCATAATTATAAGGAACCATATTTCTTTCACTGTATCATTAACCAAACAAACAATTATTCATCATGCAGTCAATAAATCACATCAATTCATAATCCTATAAACGTATCCCGTTCAAAATAACATATTATTCATTGCCGTTACCTACAGCAAGTCCAATGTTCTCATGACTATGAATCTCACCAAGTGAGAACAACAGGCAGAAGGAGGATTTCCTTCCAACAATGATTCTACCCAATCCATTTTCCAGTTTCATAACAGTATGCACAACTTCTAGAATGCAAAATCGGATGTCATTACCTTTAGCAAAATAACCGTACAGGGTGGCAAAACATGAACCTAGTACAGTCAAGACAACTCCCATTGCATGAAAAAATTTCATTGCATGTAATCCTTGCCCAGCAATTCAAAGCTAATTCGTAACCACCAAAACAGTCCATTCTCAAAGACCGTTTAGCATTGTTCAACATAACTAATCATCATACTTTCCTAGCAAGATCACCTTTATTCATTATAATTTCAGAAGGAAAGCTATTTCTTTTCCAATTCCCAAGAACACTCATATAAAAGTCTAATGCTCATTCCTTTTAAAATACAAGATGCCATTTCCTCATAATTCGAAACAACAGAAGGAAGAGAGAAGTCTTATCTCTTTTAAGCAAGAAAGGAAAGAATAGTCAATAATGTGTTATCTTTTCTTTTCCCAAGGCAACTTCCTATATTTAGAAAAAATTGAATGTTGTCTTCATCCTAATTAAACACAGCAGAAGAGAGAAGATCTATTTCCTCTTGTAAAAGAAATTTCATTATAGAAATGACCTCATGCAACTCGCACAGCCGATACAATTATAACACAAGTTCGGATGACAGCAAAACAATAGTACAACAATAAAATACCCACACTGCCTGTACAGTTCCACATTCTATTTCACAAGAATAACCAGTTCGCATTTTCATATTAAGTCAATAGCCCGCACAACATGGAGGAGTTCCATGCAAGAAGAGCAAGGTAGTTAAACACAACACAGAAAAACGATTCCCTATCATTTCAAAAGAAAAGAATCAGCAAGGGTCAACGAACCCAAATTATGGCAACACACCCAACCATATTCAACCTCCATTTACATGCAATGGCAGTTCCAGACACAACAGCAAGGAATGATTACACGACCTATTCTACTTTCAAACATCGCGAACAGTGAAAGAAAAACATCTATTTTAAACACCATACTTGTCAACAAACCAGCATGTCATGGAAGTGTTTCCAACCAATCAAAATGCAAGGTCAGATTAATCACAACAGCAAAGAAATGATTACACTATAAGGAAACAATTAAACAGCCTGTTCTAATTCCAACAACACGAACAGTGAAGGAAATACCTATTTCCAACCTCCATACAGTCAATACCCAATACAATAATTCATTTCCAATTTGATTCGAACAAATACAAATCAAAACCGAGCAACCAGAACGATTCATCATATCATTTCCCAAAGAGAAGAAAGCAAAAACCAACAAAATCCAAGTCAAATCGACTCGACAGCAATCACGAAATCCAAACCCAAGAGCAGGGTTGTTTTAATGAAACACTTAATCAAAGCAAGGATTTTTAAAGAGAAGGGCTTAACATGCCTGTAATCTTTCTTCCAGAACTCGAAGAAAACTTTGTTTGCCGCGTTTTTCCTTCCACAGCAACAGCACAAACTCTCCAACACTTCCTTCCTTCTTCAGGCTTAACAACAGCCTCCAAATCCCCAAGAAAATGTCAAATGCCAAGAGCTGGTTCGACTGAACCAGACCAAAAAACCAAATGCAGAGCAACTTCGGCCAAAACCAAATCGAACAATGAAAAATCAAATTCCCTCATGCTGTTTCCAAGGCGAGCTGGTCGCAAGGACTGAAAACAATCAATGCATTAAAGGCTCTACCTTTTACCTTACTTCCCATGCCACCGCCACTTGGGTTGGCAAACTTTAAATTTCAAAATTTCCATGCAAACTGAATTTGGCTCTATTTCTAAATAGATGCCTCTAATTCTTACCTGCCCCTCCAAAACTGGTGCTGTCCACGTATGGATTGCCTATTAAATGCCAATGAATGCCCTTCCTTCACCCTTATCCCTTTCCTCCCAAGGGTCTGCACACCCCTTAGATTAGGATTAGTTTAGGTTGCATAAATCATTCAACCTAGGTCTTAGTTTAGCCTTAGGTTTTATTTTCCCCCTTTTTTTTTATAATTTAAAAATCCACTTAGGATAGTAGTGTAGGATGCATGTTAGGACTTAGGATTAGTTTAGGTTTTTAATTCATACTAACCACTAACCACTAACACTAACAACTTCCATCCAGCCTCCCTACTAACATTCACGTTAATGCAGAGCAGGACGTTCCGTCCTTTGGATCACGTGCCAAGGCCACCCGTGTCCAGGTATTTCTTGCCTCACGAGGTCCCAAATTCGACAGTACAGGGTTCAAGAATCGAACCCCTGTCGTTGGCATCCACGTGCTAGCTATTCACACTTGCAATCAGGCGCTGCACGTTCATAACAATCTCAGTCCGGTTCAAGTGTGAATCGACACAGAAATCACAAGAGGACCTCAGCATACTTGAATCAATGGAATTGATTCAAGGTATGCTGTCAATCAGCAAAGAGAGTTTAGTAAGTATACGAAAATTTGTCGTCACATCAGCAAACACACAAGTACAATATTTGCTGTCCCATGTAATAAATCACAGTATGCAAGAATCCAAATTAGCAACACATTCTCTTAAGATCAAAACACATCTTAACATGTTTGCTTTCATTTCAGCAGCTATAACAGTATGTAAAACATTCACCAAGTTAACATACAAAATCAGAGTGTTACATAAACTAGGATCAAAACCTCTTAGATCTTTGTATTTCTAAGCAAAATCATCCATAAATTCTTTACATAAATTGATAAATGACTATTTTTCAGCTAAGGAACATACCTTTTTGATAAAAAATTTCTTTTCATCATCCACCATGATCTCTTTGTAGTTATTTGTGTGAGTTGAAATCTTGCCTTTGTCCTTTCTTAACTGATCATCAAAACTGAAAATATCTTCTAGTGTGATTAATCCTCAAGGAAATTTTATTTTTCAACTGAACAATCTGGTCAACATAGCAATGCTACAGTTTTCCCTAATTTACTATAGAAAATTCATCTTCTTGCTGCAGAAATCTACAATTTTTTTCATTGTCTTTGAAAACTTTCCAATTTTATTCATTTTCAGGCACTGAAGGTCTAATAATCAACTTTATATGTGGTCTACTTTACTGTTTTCAATTTGTTCTAACACATCAAAGCCAACACCAATTGCTGCAAGTCTATCTACATGCTTATTTTCATCTCTTGGAATAGATTACATGTTAATAGCATCAAAATCATCTATTAAGTTTGAAACTCTATGTTTGTAAGATTTAAACAATGAATTATTACACACATTAAAGTTTTTCACTTGATTAATAACAAACTCTGAATCACCAAAACTTTGCAAAGTGCTGATACCTCTTTTTCTAGCCCATTACAAGCCATGACTTAATACTTCGTATTCAGCTACATTATAAGTACAAGAGAACTACATACTTAAAGCTAAAAAGAACCTTTCGTTTGAAGGGGAAGTAAACATCAAACCTGCACCTTGTCCTTTCTTTTTTTATCTCCATCGAAGTGAAGCTTCCATAGCCCTTATGCTATTTTTTTTGTTTTGGAAAGCAAGGGGATTGGTGCATTTTCTTCACGCAAGCAATAAACACCAAACAAATCTTCTTCATCCTTTGAAAGGATCATAACCATGTTCTTCTTGAGTCTTTTCATCCATAAACAGATTAGAAACACCGTCTAGTGTAGAGATATGTGCTATAACATCAAAATAAGATTGATCTAAAGCTACATAATTTGATGCGTCGTTTGAAGTATGAGGTTCAATATGGAATCTAGCCAGAGGATTTGAATTTAGGGTAACTTTAGTTTGATATCTTGTAGTAAAGAACAAAAATGACTAATCTAAAGAAAGATAACCTCCTATCTTTGTTGTAAGATCTCTTGATAAACATAAGGTAAAGTAGGGAGGTAAATCTACAACAATAACATCCTATAAAATAGTAACATTGGGGCAAACATGTAAGGTTACCTCCAAATTTCTAATAATTCCAACTGTGTTGGTTGTTGTTCTGTCTAGCTGTGACACACTTTTCTTTCTAGGCTCATACTTTAGGCCCAATTTTTCTACAATTGATTTTGACATAATTGTGCTGCTTGCACCATTGTCAACCATGCAGTTATGACTTAAATGATCTCCAATAATCAGAGATAGATAATATGGTGGTGGTCTATTTATATCATGAGCATTTAATACCTTTTGAACCATCCATTTAACGTCTTTTATGCAAGCTTGCTCCATTGTTCCAAGGACCATGTCTGCTTTCTAGGATTCCTTATCTACTGCTTTTGGTGAAATCTACAGCTTGGCAAACTCATGAGATAGTAACTCTTGTTGTCATGGAATACTTAAAGCATCCCACAATGAAATATTAATAGCATGCTTTTTCATTACCTCAACAATATTAAAAGAAGTAATCATTTTTGAAACCGATTCTACCGTTTTAGCATATGCTTTAGCATAAACTGACTCTTCTTTAACAACTTTTGAAATATGAGGTATGAAAAGTCTTCTGGGATTAGGTTGTAATTCTTTTTCCTACTCTTTTTGATTTGAAATGCTCACTATTTTTTGAGGAATAGTAGGGATTTTAGCTGTTTTTTGATCTGCACTTGCTATTTTATCAGTGACTGTGGGAAAAATAGTCCCGTTTTGCTATTTTTCTTTATCATTAGCCTTTTATTGATACCTAGTTGTGACTACGATAAAATATTCCTCTCCAAAGCTGACTAGATTCTATTATGGTGGTTTTTGACTGAGCTTCTTACTGCCCACCCTTCATTTGAGGCATGAATAGTGCTTCAGGATGAGGTTATGTAAATAAGCCTATATTCAGGAATGCATTTGAAAAATTGGTAGATGAATGAGGTTGATTACAAGGTTGACACCATTTTTCTGAAACCATGTTAATTGGAACAAAAGTGCTAGATGAACTAGGAGCTTTTGGGTCAAATAGCCTTGGCTGATATGACTGTCTATAGTTATGATTTTTCTGATAAGGCTACCTATTCTGTTGATTTTGTTGATTAGGAGTTTGATAAGGCCTACTAGGCTGAGCTAATTTATTCTCAATTGAAGCCAATTTATTACCCATAGTTTGCAAAGCCTTAAACACATCATCTGATGGAGCTAAAATATTAGGATCTATAATTGTAATAGGCTGCGGAATAGGTGACAAATCTGCTATAAGAGGCATTGAAGGCCTTGGTGCTAATTTCCCAGCTTGAATAAGGCTGTTTTCATCCCTAATGGCAATGCCATAAGCTACTAGGAGAGTCTCTCCTCCCATAGACTAAATCATGGTTGAAATATAACTATTTAAGGCTAGGAGGTAGTATAGAAAACCATGATCAGCTTGAGGCTTAACACTAGTTGGAATTCTTTCCCAAGTTCTAGCAAAATGAATGTTGAAACTAGCCATAAATTCATTAGGAGATATTTTTATTGTAGATAACTGTTCTATGAGAGATAAATGATCATAATGGTCTTGAAATTTCTTAAGTAATTTCTCTCCAAACTCATCCCAACTTCTTATGCTCCCAATTTCTAAGGTTATGTACCATTGCAAGGCTTTCCCTTTAAATGATGTAGCTAGAAGTCTTAATCCTGAATCTTCATGAGTTACATTATGGATAACACAAAGGGCTGCAACATCTTTAATGTGCTCTGTAGGAATAATTTGATTTTCACAAGTTAATGAAGGTAAAATTTTCATGGCAACATTCAAAATATCATGATAAACTTGAATTACTAAAGGGCTGCCATTAGTAAACATCAAAAAATTCCTAGGTAGTTGAGTAGCCATTGAAATAACTGGGATTTGAACAACAAGATTAATACGTGGTGAAGGAAAATTAGGAGGAGGGTTGCCAAAACAAGGCCTATTATAAGGTAAGGTATTGCCAAATCTTCCTCTTCTTGTAGAATTCAAAGGTAAATAAATAAACTAAGCGGGAATTCCTCTTACTGATGATCTTGTAGTCACTTTAGGCATGTAACATACTATAAAACTAGTCTGAAATCATCCTTACGGATTTGCCAAATAAATATTTTGATCTTTAGAATAGAATGCTATAGCTTTTTCCTCCAAAAGTGACTTTCTTTCACTTTAAATCTACTGTAAATTACTGTAATCCACTACAGATCTGATTCGTTGTCTCACTGGGCGTGCCAAAAACTGTTATCTCTTGAAATTATACCCTAGTTGAGAGATGACAACAGGTGTTCTAAGCTTGCTTTGATCTCTTACTTTCGTAGATACAATCGAAACACCTCAAGTTTGTGGGTATACCTAATGTTGAGGCGAGTCTCCAGTATCAAGGCTGATCCTTATTGATGTATCCTAAACTAATTTTTTTAGGGTTTTGAGGGTAAAAAGATGACTGTAACTGAAAATGAAAAGGGTGATACACCAAACTTATTGAGGGATTTGAATGAGTATATGCACAATAAAATTGAGAATGAATTTTGGGTGCACGAACCAATGGTTTTCAACAAAATATTAAGGCAAAACACTTATGCATTAAGGGATAAATAAAAACAACACAACAAGATAAACATGCACACTAAGACTATGTAGAAAATACCAAATTTTCAGAAAGGTAAGATGATTAATCAGGGAATTGAAATTCACAAGAATTAATGAAGATATACACACAACTGCAAACAATTGGAAAGGAAAAAATGAGTTCTCATTCAAGGGGAAAAACTGGAAGAAAATTGCTTCAACACTCATATGTCCAAAAATTCCTCCTTGTGCCTTGTAATTACACACAATATATAGCAAGATTATTTATTGATCCCATCCTAAAATAGGCTAAAAACTGTACTCGCCCATGCATGCTAATTTTACCCCTTTATCATGAATAAATAAAGGAATAAAAATAGAAATCCTAATTTCAATGAGGCATTAATAGTCTTAGTTACAAAAATAAAATTTAGTCTAAGTGTAGTTGATTGATCTATTTTTAATAAAATATGATGAATAATTTGGCTAATAATAGCCCTTGCTTGCTATGTAAGTCTTCTCAATGTGCATGCAATCTGTCTTCTTCTGCTTGATGTGATACTTGCAACTTGATCCACATGTAATGATATTTTAGGAATTCCTTAATTTTGTCTCTTTGGATGCACATGCAAAAATTTAATCTACCTGTGTGAGAGAAAATAATTCTTTTATTTTCAATACTTTAACAAAATACTCACCAAATATGTGGGGACCACCTGTAGGCTCTAATGTTGACATCTATTTTTCTTTATTTGCATGGTGAAATAATCTTTTTTTTTGTCATCTTTCTCATCACATGTAATATATTATTCTCAATATAATGCTTTGTCTTAAACTCCCATGCGGGGACCACCTTTGCACATGTGTAAAAGGAATACCCTTCTCCTTGCATGAATAATTGTCAATTGTTCCTCCTGCAATTCGAGGATATTAAAATACTTTGGTTCTTTTAAGGAATATTGATTCGTGGGAATGAAGTCCCTCCTCAATGAAGGTGAGGCTGCCTTTATTGAAAACCAAAACTGTATTTACATCTGTACATTCAAAATTGTATGTGGGGGGTGTTTTGGAACATCAATGGAAAGAAAAGTGAATGAAGGAGATGGAATGGAATGAAGGAAAGGAGTGGAATGGAATGAACTGAAAGAACATGCAAGAGTTAGGTAAAAACAAAGCCTAATATTGCATGAAGAGGAAAGATGAATAACTAACACAAATAAAACGGAGTTTGAGTTAGCCAAACAAGAACGTGTAAAAGGGAACACACATGAGCAAGTAGATAATCAGAGCTTGATCACTGTGAACTAGAACAACTGATTAATAATGTTGACAATAAGATCAAAGATAATATTTGCATGCAAGATTCAAACACCTAACATCTAATGAACATAAGAACATCAAATGTTACAAGAGACAATGAATGAGACACAAAGTTCGTATTCCATTAACTCCAAAATGTTTTTCACAAAAGAACACAAAGTTTCTTCCTGAAACAAAGCTTGCACAAAAGTATTTTCTTCTCCTCTCTCAAAGTCACCCTTTACAAATGAGCCCCTCACTTCCTTTTATAACCCAAAAGTTGGTTACAAAGTAGTTAGGGTTTTACATGATCATTAAATAAGGCACTTAAGTGACTTTGACTTTTTCAACCAACTTTTAAAAAGTGACTAAAAATAGAAACCACTTAAGTTAAAAAGTCATTTAAGGAAAAATACATAAATAAAAGAAATGGGTACATGTGGACCCCACTTAAATGACTTGGACGCACACATAGACATCCTAGTCAGCAATGCGCCACCTAGATCAAGACACCTAGGATTAGTGCCTTATCCATTGGGCCAAGAGTCCACCTATCCCGATCGTACAGGAATGAACTCATTGACCGTGCTCTGCAATCCTCCAAATGACAAGAGTGTTGAGCTTGAAACTTGAGCAATTCATCCACCCCTCCGTCTGAGCAATATTCTGGTGTGAGAAAGTTTGTCTTCATTCGTATTCATGTTCATAACTACACACAATTCTCCACATGCTCCGAGTACCTTTCCATGGTGAATTATTCATTTGTCGCGAGACCGTAGTCATTACGCCACCTTGGTTTGTTAGAATCCAGCTTCTGGTCTTTCGCCATTGAGAAGATCTCCAAGAGCCAAAATTGCAATTCACCTCTTGGAGTTATGTCTTTTGTCTTTGTCACCATCCCAAAGTGTTGGCATTCTGATTCACTCACGATCGTCCAATTCGAGAACAGAACAACTTAAAGACTGGTCGATGAAGTATTTTGCAGCTAAATAACTAAGAGCTAACATGGACAGACTTGAACGATGTGGTCTTGCTTGATGATCCACACAATTGCACCTGTCGTTGGTTTTGGTTTGTCAATGAATAGATCCGCCACAATGATCAAGTGAAAAATTGATGTAGAAAAGATTCTCCCATTATCGATCTCTGCAGATAACAATGACTTTTGACTCCAAAGAGACCATATGCCAATAGCTACGACTTATACCGCATAATGAGGAAGTTAGGGGTTGCTTCTGTTCCGGAGCCATTGGAGTTGAATTGCCACACTATGCAAGTTTCGTGGTATATCTATGCAAGTGATGACTAATTCAGAACAAGCGTCGGAAAAATTGTGAATTGCCTTCAGTTGATATGCGATTGCAAAATTGACCTATGTTGATGTGTCCCAAGTTGGTATCGACGATGTTCTCATAATTTGAATGGAGCGTCGAGGTGAGTAGAATGCCCTGGAACCTATACCGCAACATCATTTTGTTTGGGAATGACATGACTGTGACAGAAACGTGATTTCTCGGCTATTACTTCCATCTTATAAAATTGCATAAACTGCCTATAAAACTGCCCTGAGAAAAATAACAAACCTTGTCCTGAGAATTTCTCACTGCATGAGGAAGTATATTAAGGTACCACAAGTTTGTGTGTCAGAAGGTTTTTCCCCGATCGAATTCTTCAATCAAATATTAAAGGTCAAAGTTGACTCTTCTGAAATTGCTAGGAAAATGATAGTGTAAAACTGTAAAAATCTGGTTTGGTTTGAGCATGGGAAAAATAACAAACGTCACCCTGAGAATTTACAACTTGGTAAGGAAGCATATGAAGGTGGGAAGAACTGAACGAAACAATTATTTTCTCTTGAAGATCATCTGGGTTCAAAATATCAACTCTCAAAGTGAGTCACCTTGACTGGCTAAAACTGCGCGTGCAGCAAAATCATGCAAACTGCATTTTATTTGATCTCGTGAAAAATATCAAACAAAGTGCTGTACATTTGAATTTTTGCAAATACATACGTGAATTTGGGAAGAAATCTAAGAACTAAACCATTTCTCTTGACGATCATTCTGGGCTCGAGATATGGATTCTCAAAGCAGGCCTTCCGCCAAGCTAAAACTCCGCGCGCGGCAAAAACAAGGAAATTTGGTTTTTCTCGGGTTCGTGAAAAATATCAAATGAGGTGTTGCGCAATTGAAATTTGGCACAGAAGTACATGAAGTGGGAATAATTCAACGAATCAAACCTTTCTTCCTGAAGATCATCCGCTTCAAGATATTGAGCTCCAAATTGATTACTTCAATGGATAGAATCCACGTGGTACATTCTTTGCTTAGCATATATCGTTTTCTTTATTGAATTCATTTTTCTTGTGAATGCATGCGCTTTGACTGATTTTTGTTTGAATTATGCAAGCGTGGATCTATATTCCTTCATGGCTGCGTAGTCTATCTCCAGGTGAAAGAGTTGTGATGCAATTTCTTGTGCATGGAAATATATATATATATATGGACTGTTCTTCTTTCTTTTGTCCAAAGTTTTATGCACGTGTCTTTATTCAATTTTGGCTGCCTGGATATTCTTTTTTGAAACCTTGCCCTGTTTGATGAATGCGTGGGTCTTATTTCTTTTCTTTACGCGTGGAAGCCTTCTTGGTACCTGCTCCATGGAATGACTTTCTCTTTCAGTGCATGGCTGTAGCTGATGAAGAAATAGCTGTGAGAAACTAATTCTCCTTTTTACACTGCATAGCTCTGGGTGATTACTTTTAACGTATGGACAGCTCCATGCATCCTTCTCCCAAATAGTCAATTTTAGGATTGTCCTTTGGTAAAAGAGCAAGCTTGTAGGAATTTTGACAATTGTAGGGTCTTCAACTTCTCAGAAAGCATGAACATAAAGCTGATGGTTTCTTCAAGATTCCTGGTGTGAAATAATGCTTTACATGCGTGGAAACTCTCTCTCCTGATGATTATTGGATCAACTCTGGTGAGTACGTGAAACTAAGCAAGGGCAGTGCCATGATGCAAAATTCTCCTGTCCATTATAATGCGGCAATTATGCATCTCGTGATCTTCTCCTTTGGATAATGTGTGGATTCCTTGTGGTCATAATTGTTGAGTAAAGTGCAGTCTTTTATTTGCACTTGTTTTGGATTGTCACCAATCATACATGCGTAGAAAGGAATTTATCTAGTCTTTCTTTTTCTTTTCTAAGCTGTGAAATGGTTCTCTGTTTTCTTGTTGTCCTATTCTTGCAAAGGCGTCAAGATCTATTCTTTGCTGGATCATTTGAAAACTGCATG
The DNA here is from genome assembly GCA_019776745.2 of Taxus chinensis. Lineage (NCBI taxonomy): Eukaryota > Viridiplantae > Streptophyta > Pinopsida > Cupressales > Taxaceae > Taxus > Taxus chinensis. The sequence goes on along the minus strand of CM034152.1, from coordinate 360,520,498 downwards.
TTCTTATATTCTTTGAAGCTCAGGAAAACGTGATCTTATTGACCTGCATTACGGATAACCTATCGAACTTTTGGGACCTCTGCTTCTTCAAAAACATGGCTCTTAACTATTTTTTCTGTTCTTGCGTGGATCTTTTCACCCTCCGTGGGAAATTTGGCTCTGAAGAGCTGGACAAATTGCTGTCAAAACCTGTGGAATTTTTGTATTCGCTGTCACCTCCACATTCTTCCGCGTGGTTTAACAACCTTTGCTGGTTCGGCTGACTTTTAAGAGGATCTTGTTTTTTTTCCTTTTTTGCCTGTGGCTGTCTCATGCAATTTTCGCCTTAAATGTCCCATGATTTGGTTTTTGGCTTTATCTGGGAATCCTTCTGGCAAATGTGTTGAAATTGCTTCTCAAACCCTGCATGAATTCCAATCTTTCCTTGCCTTGCAAAAGAAGGTTTCCTTGATGGAAATCTTGCTGTTTACTTTGGCTGGTGGTCTCAAAACTTGCATTCTTTTGAAAACTGTTCTTTTTCCTTGGATGCTTGTGCCAAAACTCCTGCTCTTTGTTTCTTTGGTATCTTTAAGGCGTGTGCTTAAAATGTGTTTTTTTTATTTGCCTTGGGCAAATGGCGTTTGAAAACAGTTCTATTCCTCTGTGTGGATCTTCTTCATTGGACCTGTTTTTAAAAAACTGTTTGTATTTCCCTTTTGTTCTTGCGTGGAATTCCTTTTGACTGTGGAACTATTATTTCTCTTGGATGCAAATGTGTCGTATTGTTGGATATGACAAAATATTATGTCCTTCAGAGGAAATAAGAAGCAAAGCTTCGCATGACTTTTTCCAACGAGTTTGATGGAGGAAGTTATGAGGATTAATCCAACTTCCTCTCTTCCTGGGTAGTGGGCTTAAGTGCCAGGGGGAAATGGGGAAAGCAACGGACAATTGCCAACGGGAATGGCAAAGTGGGTTGGCAATCCCCATTCAATTTCCCCATGTGGGAAATTGGGGAATTTCTTGCCCGTTAGCCAATCCATGATTTGGCAATTGGTGGAGAAAATCCCACGTGCGGGAAAATTGAAGAAGATTGCCAGGAAAGGGGAAATCCGGGTTCGGGAAGCCAAATTGGCTTCCCGGTAGTTGGAAGCGTAAGCTTACTTCCCCGGCAATAAAAATTTGTCGAATGAACTTTTAATTTATATTTATTTAATTAAATACTTCTCAAGTTATTTAAAAATCAATTTTATCAAACAAGAAGCAATTAATTAATTAATTTTAATGTATTTTAACGCGATTTAAAGCCTGGTGGGAAGAGTTCTTGCCCGAAAAGGACGAAACGAAGACCGAAACGATCACAAAAATGAGACGATCGCAATGAGGGCAATGAACCACGCAAAGTAACACTTTTCAAAATTTTCAATTTTTTTATTTTTTATTATTTTTTAAACAATTTTGCAAAGTCAAAATTGGCTGATAACAGCTGGCTCTGATTGGGGACAAGGACTTCATGGACACAGCAACGGACCCAGACCAAAATATTCATGAACATGATCTCAAAATGATGGGGCACAAAAATGGGGCAACACAAGAGAGGAGACCGAAAAATAGGGAAACAAACAAACCAAAATCCTAATTACCTATGTACATATGGGGAACAACCCATTTTTAATTTTGATAATGCTTGAAGGAAGCCTGATTAAGATTGCAGAAATCCATAAAAATCCTAATTTCTCCATTTTTCTTGCGAACCGGTACAATATTAGCTATCCAAGTCAAATGTCGAATAGGAAACACTATTCGTGCATCTAGCATCTTTTGAACTTCATGAAATATTGTCCCTGCTAATCTTGGGATTATATTGTCTTTGCTTTTTCCTGAATGGAACTGCACCAGGCTTCAAGGGTATGGCATGTTCCATCTCCCTGGGTTGGAAAGACTTCAAGTCTTTGTATGAATAAGCCAAAACGTCAGAATATTTGGTAAGTAGACTTATGAATTTCTTGCGCTCCTCAGGTGAGCAACACTTACCAATATTGATTAGGTGAGGTTTATCCTTGGTACCGATATTAACTTGCTCATAGTCAGCAGAATTCGCAGGTCCTGCCTACTCTTTCTCTTTGATAAACCTGTCATGTTTGTCAAAAATTTCTTCAAGTGAAACCAATCCTTTGGGAATTTTATTTCCTTTGAGTTGAATGATGCCATCACCAGGATCTTCGTTCTCAACTCCTTCCTGAATGGGTGAGGTAGTTGATTCGCGAAATGCCAAATCACTTCCTTCAAAGTACAATTGTTCAAAATTTTCTCTCTTTTCCAAGAAGGCAATAATTTGTTGATCATCATTAAATACTTGCCAATTTTCTGCATTGTCAGGAACACTTGGCCTAAAAACCATTTCAATGGTGTATTTGACTTGATCAAATTCTGAATGAGGAATCATTAATGAACCTGAGACTGCTAGAGAATCCGCTTTGTCATTCTTTTCATGAGGGACAGATTTTATGGAAAAAGCATCGAAGACTTCTATTGCGTCCCACACTTTATTTCTGTAGTGTCTCAAACGATCATTCTTTACTTGGAACTGATTTCTTACTTGTTTCACGATCAATTCCGCATCTCCAAAGACTTCCAAATTTTTTATCCCTTTCTCCTCTGCAACTTGGAGGCCAAGGATTAATGCCTCGTACTCTGCAGTGTTATTAGTATTTGAAAATTCGAGTTTGTAGGAAAAAGGAAATATTTTACCATTTGGAGATATGAGCACCACTCCTGCACCAGAACCCGTCGAACAACAACTTCCATTGAACTCAAGAGTCCAGATCTCATTGGAATCTTGGCAAGTGATCTCAGGGGTATGAATTTCTGCAGTCATCATATAATTACCCATACTTGAGCCTTGGAAAAGGATCTGTGTGCGAGGATCTTCAGTTTTAGTTACCGTGAACTTTGCCTGAGCTTCCGGCATAAGCTTTTTCATTTCTCCATTGATAGGAATCATGGCATGAGACCAGTCCATTTGAATCTCACCACCCAAATCCCTGCAAAATTTCCTGCTCAACAACATTCCATACGAGGCGGGAATATCAACAACTAAAATAGTTACCTTAACTCGCTTTTGAGGGAATTGGGCTAAAACCATTTGGGCGTCTTTAATCTGGCCGATTAGAGGAACTTGCTTGGTTTCCATGGAGTAACATGATCCGAATGTTCTCGTACAAGTCAAACCAAGAGCATGTGCTACTTTTTCCGGCATCACATTATCCGAGGCTCCAGAGTCTATAATGCAATTACTTAATTTGCATCCGTTGATCAGAAAGGACACAAAGAAAGGTTTGATCTTTTCATTTGAAGGTGTAGTGGCCGCCACAATATTTTGAGTTTTCCCATCTTTGGGAGTTTTTCAGAATTCCTTTGGAGGAATGAACAGTAGAGTCGCCTTTGATAAACTGGACCAATTTCTCAAGCTGATCCTTGTTGGACTTCAAGTACTCTGCCTATGACATGGAAATTTTTGTTTTGTTGATATGATCAGTGATATCAAATTTAGGCAAAGTAACCGCACTTGAAGTCTCAGATATAAGTTCTTTCGAACTTGATGATGACACACTTTTGACCTTGGCCTCGGGCTTGGTTGACACTGATGTGGAAGAAGGAGCTTTCTTCGTAGTTGGTTTACCAACCGATTGATCTAACAAAGGCCCTCCTTTCTTTAAGATAGTCTTGACCTTTGAAACCTCAGTCACCTTAGACTCTTTAGGAGCCTCATTTGTCTTGGATTCTTTGGGAGTTTCCTTGGAAACCTCTTTATCTCCCACCTTAGTGGTATCCTGGTCCTTTTTCTGAGAACGTGTGAAAATGGCGAAAGATTGACTATTCATATCTTCTATAATTTCTTCATATTTGTCTTCCTCATCGGAACGGTACTCAAAGAAATGATTATTACTTTCCCCCTCAAGATCTTCAACTTCAGGTTTAGATGTCTCAGAATCCGGCTCTTCCTCATCAACCTCGACGACTTCAATCTCATCATCACTTTCTTCAATGACATCACATTTTGAATTAGTTGTGGGAGCTGCTTCAATAGCAAGCCTTGTTGGAGCGCCTGCAATCCTGGCTTTGTTGGGAACGTATCCTTTTCTCAGGATGTCTTTGTAAGGAGCAGGTTTACTACTTTGAGCAACTTGCTTTTTCAAATCCAGCACATCATTAGCCAACTTAGTGAGTATAGTTTCTGAAGCATTGGGGGTTTCTTGACTCTTTCCTTTGAGGGAATTTTTCTTGAATTTTCCTGCCATGATTAAGTCATCTTCAATTTCTATGGCCAAAGATTGAGCAAGTTCCAAAGTAGCCACCCTAGCCCTTCTCAGCTGATAGCACACTTTTGGTTGTTGTGCGTTAATAAAGAAACATTTTTGTCCATCAAGGTTTGGACGAATCCCAGCGGGAACTTTGTTCACCATTTTGTTGAATTTTGCCACGAAATTCCTCATGGGTTATGTTGGCTCTTTCTTCGCCTGAGATAGTTGGGCAAGAAGAGCATGTTCATCTTCTGCCATCTTGAATCGATTTTCAAACTTAGTTTTCATATCATTCCAATTTGTGATACATCCATTGGGCAGATGATGAAACCAATCTGCAGCAACATCATGCAATGTTTCGACGAAGAGACGAATAGCAACATCTTCATATTCTACCGACAAAATAGCACATGCAGCGAAAAAGGCAGAAATATGGTCATCTGGTGACGTCTTCCCATCTCCGTCGAACTTGGGAAGAATATTTCTTGATCCTCGTGGGAGTTCATGTCGAGCAGGTAAGGCCAATGGGCCTATGGCATTTCCCCATGGTACATTGGCTGCCATTTGAGGAAAGGTGGTATGTGAAGGTAAAACAACGTGAGTAAGGACAAGTGCTTGACTGGTAGTGATTCCTTCCTTGCTTGCTCTTTCAGGACTTGATGTAAGGCTTGCAGATCTACAAGGTGTGTTCTTCTTTGGAGGAGATAACTTGAAACCGAATTTTTCTTGAAAGTCAAAAGTGGGGTCAAATCGACCTTTAGCTTTTTCTCCTCGTGTAAACCTCTTTCCCTCTAGTTTGGAATCTTTATTGTGAAGGGATTACTGGCGTGTTCGAACGACTTTAGCCTTTTCTCTTCACTCTCTTTCTTGAGCTATTTGCACCTGAATAACTCTAGCAACTCTCGCGGATTTCTCTTCTTCGTTATCTAGTATTGATGCAACGAGATACAAATGATGGTTACTTGTGCACTTTTCCCAAATAGCTTGCCTCAAATCTGATGATATGTCTTCTTGAGTATCTGCAAAAAAAATATTTGGTTGCAAGATAGGTGGGTTACCTGTAATAGTCATACAACTTTTTACCTTGGTGGAAGAGGACCGCGTCGGTGAACAACGATCAGCACGTGTCTAGAGGTCTTCTGGCCACAAGTGCGGGTGCTCTTCTCCTAAGATCTTCGATGTAGATTTCTCTGTCAATGGCTCTATCAACAGCCACAAATTGCTGCAAGCTTTCATAGTTTTCCCAAGCTACTATTCGAAGGTTGGCAGCAATGTCTCCTTGGAAATATTCGTCGAGCACAAGATTCAGTTGAAGAACTGGAGCTTGTGTAGAGGGGATAGTCATAAAGATTTAACCAAGCACTGGTTAACGATTCTTGAATCTGAATCCCTAGTAGAGTCGCCAAAAATTGTTAGCATATGGATTTGCACGCATGCAAATGACATGCAATAGTGTGGGAACGAAGTCCCTCCTCAATGAAGGTGAGGCTGCCTTTATTGAAAACCAAAACTGTATTTACATCTGTACATTCAAAATTGTATGTGGGGGGTGTTTTGGAACATCAATGGAAAGAAAAGTGAATGAGAGATGGAATGGAATGGAATGAATGGAATGAACTGAAAGAACATGCAAGAGTTAGGTAAAAACAGAGCCTAATATTGCATGAAGAGGAAAGATGAATAACTAACACAAATAAAATGGAGTTTGAGTTAGCCAAACAAGAATGTGTAAAAGGGAACACACATGAACAAGTAGATAATCAGAATTTGATCACTGTGAACTAGAACAAACGATTAATAATGTTGACGATAAGATCAAAGATAATATTTGCATGCAAGATTCAAACACCTAACATCTAATGAACATAAGAACATTAAATGTTACAAGAGACAATGAATGAGACACAAAGTTCGTATTTCATTAACTCCAAAATGTTTTTCACAAAAGAACACAAAGTTTCTTCCTGAAACAAAGCTTTCACAAAAGTATTTTCTTCTCCTCTCTCAAAGTCACCCTTTACAAATGAGCCCCTCACTTCCTTTTATAACCCAAAAGTTGGTTACAAAGTAGTTAGGGTTTTAAATGCACATTAAATAGGGCACTTAAGTGACTTTGAATTTTTCAACCAACTTTTAAAAAGTGACTAAAAATAGAAACCACTTAAGTTAAAAAGTCATTTAAGGAAAAATACATAAATAAAAGAAATGGGTACATGTGGACCCCACTTAAATGACTTGGACACACACATAGACATCCTAGTCAACAATGCGCCACCTAGATCAAGACACCTAGGACTAGTGCCTTATCCATTGGGCTAGGAGTCCACCTATCCCGATCGTATAGGAATGAACTCATTGACCGTGCTCTGCAATCCTCCAAATGACAAGAGTGTTAAGCTTGAAACTTGAGCAATTCATCAACCCCTCTGTCTGAGCAATATCCTGGTGTGAGAAAGTTTGTCTTCATTCGTATTCACATTCACAATTCTCCACATGCTCCGAGTACCTTTCCATGGTGAATTATTCATTTTTCGCGAGACCGTAGTCATTACGCCACCTTGGTTTGTCAGAATCCAGCTTCTGGTCTTTCGCCATTGAGAAGATCTCCAAGAGCCAAAATTGCAATTCACCTCCTGGAGTTATGTCTTTTGTCTTTGTCACCATCTCGAAGTGTTGGCATTCTGATTCACTCACGATCGTCCAATTTGAGAACAAAACAACTTAAAGACTGACTGATGAAGTATTGTGCACGTTGCTAACTGAGAGCTAACAGGGACATGCTTGAATGATGTGGCCTTGCTTGATGGTCCGCACAATTGCACCTGTTGTTGGTTTTGGTTTGTCAATGAATAGATCCACCACAATGATCAAGTGAAAAATTGATGTAGACAAGATTCTCCCATTATCGATCTCTGCCGATAACAATGACTTTTGACTCCGAAGAGACCAATGCCAATAGTTACGACTTATACCACATAATGAGGAAGTTAGGGGTTGCTTCTGTTTCGGAGCCATTGGAGTTGAATCACCACACTATGCAGGTTTCATGGTATATCCATGCAAGTGATGACCAATTCAGAACAAGCGTCGGAAAAATTGTGACTCGCCTTCGGTTGATACGTGATCGCAGAATCGACCTATGTTAATGTGTCCCACATTGGTATTGATAATGTTCTCATACTTTGAATGGATCATCGAGGTGAGTAGAATGCCCTGGAACCTATACCGCAACATCATTTTGTTTGGAGATGACATGACTGTGACAGAAGAATGATTTCCCCGCTATTACTTCCGTCTTATAAAACTGCATAAATTGCCTATAAAACTGTCATGGGAAGCAAACCTTGTCCTGAGAAGTTCTCACTGCATACGGAAGTATATTAAGGAACCAAAAGTTTGCGTGTCAGAAGGTTTTTCCCCAATCAAATTCTTTAGTCAAATATCAAAGGTCAAAGTTGACTCTTCTGAAACTGCTAGGAAAATGAAAGTGTAAAACTGTCAAAATCCCGTTTGGTTTGAGCATGGGAAAAATAACAAATGTCACCCTGAGTATCTACAACTTGGCAAGTAAGCATATGAATGTCGGAAGAACCGAACGAAATAATTATTTTCTCTTGAAGATCATCTGGGTTCAAAATATCAACTCTCGAAGTGAGTCACCTTGACAGGCTGAAAACTGTGTGAACAGCGAAATCATGCAAACTGCATTTTATTTGACCCTGTGAAAAATATCAAACGAAGCGCTGTACATTTGAATTTTTGCAAATATGTACATGAATTTGGGAATAATTCTACGAACTAAAGCGTTTCTCTTGACGATTGTCTGGGCTCGAGATATGAATTCTCAAAGTAGGCCGTCCGCCAAGCTGAAACTGCGCGCGCAACAAAAATACAAAAACTTTGTTTTTCTTGGGTTCGTGAAAAATATCAAATGAGGTCCTGCGCATTTGAAATTTGGCAAAGGAGTACATGAAGTTGGGAATAATTCAACGAATCAAACCTTTCTTCCCGAGGATCACTCAACTTCAAGATATTGAGCTCCGAAATCGATTACTTCGACGGATAGAATCCGCGTCACATTCTTTGCGCATATATCGTTTTCTTTATTGAATTCATTTTTCTTGCGAATGCGTGAAATTCCTTTGACTGATTTTTGTTTGAATTATGCAAGCGTGGACCTATATTCCTTCATGGCTGCGTATTCTATTTCCAGGTTAAGGCGTTGTGATGCAATTTCTTGTACATGGAAATATATATATATATATATTTTTTTGGACTATTCTTCTTTTTTTTCTCCAAAGTTTTATGCACGTGTCTTTATTCACTTTTGGCTAACTGGATATTCTTTTTTTGAAACTTTGGCCTCTTTGATGAATGCGTGGGTCTTATTTCTTTTCTTTATGGATTGCCTTCTTGCTACCTCCAATAATGCGTGGAATGATTTCTCTTTGGCAGTGCATGGCTGTAGTTGATGAAGAAATAGCTGTGAGAAACTAATTCTCCTTACTTTGGTTTGCGTAGCTTTATTCTTTGGCACGTATGGACAGCTGCGTGTTCCTTGTCCCAGCATAGCCTTTAATTTTCTTTGGACTGTTCTTTTAAAATAGCAAGCTTTCCCTTTTGACTGGTGTGTGGGCTCTCCAAGAACAAAGGCTTGGTTTCCTCTTTATTCCTGGTGTGGAATATGCTGCATGCGTGGAAACTCTCTCTCCCAGCGTGGACAACTCTGGTGGGTGCGTGGAAACTCCTTGGGCTGTCCCACATGGAAAATTTAGTTTATCTTATGACTTCATGCATTTTGTACTGTCCTCTGACTGAATGCTTGTGGATTCCTTGTGGGCTGAGCGCATGGATTTGAAAACAGTTTGCTACTTGTTTTGGACTGTCCCTTCCTCACGTGTAGAAAGGAATTTATAAATTTTTGTTTTCTAAAAACTATTCCTCTTTTCCCCACGCGTAGAAATGAGTTCTTTGTCTTCTTGCTGTCCTTTTCCCCCCTAGGTGTGTGGATTTCTCTTCTTTTATTTATTTATTTAAAAACTGCTGTTCTTTCCTTCTTTCAGCTCAAGTGAAAATTATCTTGTCATTTTCAATTTTTTTTGGACTGCTTCTTCAAAAACGTGGTGAATGTTTTTGGCTTTTCCTGCGTGGGCGTGGGAAACTGTCTTGGAAAAGGCGTGGGAATTTGCTGTCCCTAAAACCTATGGTTTCTTGTATTCGCTGTCTCCTCCTGGTCGCCTCCTCCAAGGCGTGGTATTCTCCTTTGCTGGCACGGCTAAATTTTAATTTTCTTGTTTTAAAAACTGTTCCTTTTTTGCCAGTGCGTGCGGGAAATTATTCTGTCTTATATGTGTTGGAAATGATTTATTTTTGGCTTTAGCGTGGGAATTTCTCTGATCTTCTGGCAAATGTATTGAAATTACTTCTTAAAACCTGCATGAAATCCAATCTTTTCTTGCTTGCTGTGTGTAAAGAGACTCCTTGGATGGGCGCGGCTTTGCTGTCCTTCCTCTGGTTGGTGGTCTCCTCTTTCTTTATTCTTTTGAAAACTGTTCTTTTTCCTCTATGCGCGTGGAAAGCTCCTGCACATTTTTTGTATTTTTCCAAGGCGTGTGTTTCAAAAAGAATGTGTGATTTTTTTATTTGACTTGGGCAAAAGGCGTTTGAACTGTCCTACTTCCTTGGCGCGTGTGGATTCTCCTTGGACCTGCCTTTAATTTTTAAAAACTGTTCCTATTTCCCTTTTGTCTTGCGTGGAATTGCTCTTGCTGTGTGAACTATTATTTCCTTGGATGCGTGTGTCGTATTGTGGGATATAACAAAATATTATGTCCTTCACAGGAAATAAAAGACAAAACTTCGCACGACTTTTTCCAACGGGTTTAACAGAGGAAGTTATGGGGATTAATCCAACTTCCTCTCTTCCCAGGTAGTAGGTGTAATGCCTCATTTTAAATATAAAAAAAAAATAAATAAAATAAAAGTTTTAAAATTCAGAAGCCCGTGAACTCTTGGTTGGGGCGAATTTAGGGCTCGGGCTTCTTTGGGGGTCGTTTTTTATTCTTTTAGTTTTGTCGGAGAGTGAGAGAGCGCTGCCACCATGGAGGGAGGGAGGAAGCTCTAGACCTGCTCCATTCTCCAGTTCGAAGTCGCCCAACAGTGAGGCAGCCTTTGCTGACTTCCTTTTTCCTGCGTTTCACTTCCCCCAGTCACGTTTATTTTGGGCAGAGCACCTCTCGGGTTTTGTTGCTGTGTCAGTGTTTGACCAAGTGAAAGAACGAGACAACTTCCCATGTAATAGGATCATGGCAATGTTCAGAAGATGCATGGTTTCCTCAGGAGACAGTCAAACTGTTTCATTTACGCAACAAACAAGTCTCCAATCCCACTAGTTTTCACTTGCCAGTATCCTCCCAGCTCGCGCCAACAAAAAAAAAAGAGTTTTAGACCAGCGTGGGCATCTTCAACGCATGAAAAGATAGAGGGGTTTTTGTCAGATGTTGCAGTTGTAGATGCATGGGGGGGTGTGCTTAAGGCTGCACCATTCGCAGGCCCTCTTCTCCAACCCGATCAGTTTACACTTGCCAATGAATCTCCAACCTGTGCAAAATGTTGAAGCTTGGAGCAGCGTATGAATATAAGAATCTGGGTTTTGTAAGGGTCTTAGTTGTTATTTGTGAAAATGTGGAAGCATGCAAGTGGCCCTGACAGATACATATGGAAAATGTGGAGGCATGCGAGTTGTTCAACAAAGCCTGAAAGAAATGTGCTCATGGACTGCAATGATGACAGGATTTGCAAAAATAAAAAAAAATAAAAATGAGTTTGTTGAAAAGGCCTTGGAAACTTTCAAGCAAATGCAATTGGCACGTGTAAAGCCAGACTCCACTACCTTGTCCCAGCATCCTCGCAACTTCTGTCAAAATGGGAGCTCTAGAGTAGGCCTCAGACAACCGTCAAGGCATAATGTTAGAGGACTTTTAGTTGCAAATGCGCTAGTAGACAAGTATGCAAATGATGGAAGCTTACACAAGGCAAGTCAACTGTTTGACAAAACGCCTCAAAGAAACGTTGTTTCATGGAATGCCAGGATTGCAAGATATGCACTTAATGGATTTGTTCAAAAGGTTTTAGAAACGCACAAGCAACTACTTACTCTATTGGAAAACTTCAAGTGATCGGGAAGTTGGTGTGACATAGTGGAGCTGAGGACGCTCGTGGACTGGTTGACGAAGTGCCCAAGCAAGAGACGGAAGCCAAGCCTGCGGCTTTGATCGACTTCATTCTCCAGACATGGTCCTTCTTCCCTTACCTCTCATAATTCTCGTGTTTTAGTTCTCTTTTGCAACTAAATAGAATTTAAATTATTAGGATTCTTAAATGCAGTTAAATGTCTTTTCAACTCTTTGCAAAACAATAAAGCGTTGTGTCACAACTCTCGAAGCCATTATAACTCGCCTACTTTAAAACATGAACTATCACCCTCGCTTCGAGATGATTTAGAAATCTCTTACCCTTCTTGACCGCTCCAATATCGTTTTGTTGACCAGACAAATTTGACTCTCCACTGATAAAGTTGACCTTCTCCTTGTTTTAAATAGTTAAATTTTGCAATTTTCGGAGACTCACCAGGTACCCTTCGCCACTCTAGAAACGAGATGTGAAGTTTCATTCAGGTACCTTGGTATACGAGGAGTCACCCTGATTTTTGGTTTGGCCCGAAACGATCATTTGACATCTTTTTGACGCCCTTATAGGAGCCCTGTAACACTGGTTTACAACAGTAGAAAGTTGTTAAAACTAGAAAGTTGGCTTTCGTTTTGGATCGCCTTTTGAAACCTGGAAAGAGAAATCACTTCCCGTTTTCACAAACCTCTAGCGTTTATACTTGACAAATGCATGGAACTTTCAGTATAGGAAAGAAAACTTTTCAGGATAGTTTTGCGAAGCCTTTTTGTAGGTCTCCGGTCGCAGTTTGACAAGGTCAAACTGGTCCAGTTTCGTCTTGTCGCTCCAGAAAACTTGTCGCCATTTGAAAATGGTTAACTAGTTCTTAGCCCCGTCGATTCTGATGAACTCTCCTTATGTAGGGGAACTAGTAGGAGATGTCTCGTTGCGTGCTTCCCCTTCGAACGTCAGTTATGGATGCAGGTTTTCTGGGCCCTCGAGTTAACTTTTGTCATTTTGCAACTGGGTGAACTACGACCAATGGTCCCGGAAAACTAACCGCCAAACGTAAACCGTGCGCTCCTTTTCAATTCCGTCAGTTGTAATGAGCCCATGGTATATCCGGGGACACGTAGAAATTTAATTGTGATGTGCGTGCTCATCGGAAGATAACCTTTGGAAGCAGTTTCTTAGCCTCTGAGCCCGTTTTGTACGCTTTGCAGCTAGTGAGAAAATGTAAAAGTAGAAAGCTGCGGACCCTCATAGGGTTGTCAAATCACCCTGGAAACCTTTTACTCACGTAAATAACTGTTTAAAACACTATAATGAAACTTGTTGTGTGTTTTTGGACTTTTGATAAAATGACATTTTCTCTCTCTTCCCTTCTCTTTCTCTCTCCCAGGTTTATAAAATGTAGAAAAATGAAATGCAATAAATACATGTTTCTAGACTTTTTATTTCGATTGGAAAATTGTAATTATTTTATGATGTAAATGGGAAACTGAAAAATGACAATTATGATTGATTAGGGTGGATACCATGCCAGCGAATTATCGCTGATATCATGCTCACGTGGGTTTTGCAGGATGGATGCATGACGACGAAGAAGGTGATGTGAAATTTAATTATTATTTTTGTAACTCTTATAGGTCATTGTAAAATGAAAACTGTGTAATGTAGTCTCTTGTAACAAAAAAATAAAAATTATAAATGAGATTTGTTAACATGCATGATATGCTAGTTTTTAAGGATACTTATGGAATGTACTTCTAATCACCAGCTCAATTTGATTTTTAGTTGTGTGTGGCAAAAAGGTGTTTGGTTTATACTTAGTAAATTGAAGTCGAAGTTAATACATTGGAGTACCTTCTCAGTATTTAATAAATGATTAAATTAATTATAGGGTTACCTTCTTACCTTACAAACACAATAATGAGTTTTAATAGGAACACTCAACCCTAATAAAATATTCGTGCATAACTTGCCTATATGTGTGATCCCTTCCTACCATATAAGAAATTTAAAACCAAAGAATGACCTTAACCTTTGAACCTGATGAGACCTCATAGGTTAGCTAAATAAAACCCCTCGTTGGAGTTTACCGTCATAGTCTTTATGTCTAGTGACAGTGTCGCGAATCCATATTTAGGAATGTCATGGTCTAACCTATCTAGAGTATGCGGTTTCCTTCTAGATTTGGCAATCGCGAGAAGAATGTACTCTCTTCAGGTCCGATACCAGGCTGAGTGTTGAAGACCACCTTAGGAGTCACCTTATGAGTCCTTGTTCGAAGGATCGACTAAGCGGTGATACCTTGGTTTCTATCAAAAGCATCTTGGCATTCTCTTGAATGTGGTTTAGTACAATTATGTCCACTTGCCTCAAAATCACATGTAGTAGAGGTGTAGATCACTAGGTGCATATTGGAATTAAACTAAACCCTAGTGGTTTTTGTCTGCTAACTTGTGGGTAGAAACTGTATTTTAACTCCTTGTATGCAAAATTGAGTGGAAGGATGTTGATTCTAGAGAACCTTAGAAATTGTAATCTTGTCCCTTAATCCCTTGTTATGTCATTTATGGCATTAAGGAATAAAGAATATTCCTTATGAGGAATCGTGAAGTGTAGTGACATGGGATCTTCGTGTACATAGATCCCTTGTGTTCATGTGTAGTTTATTTTGCTCCTAGCCATGTATTTCTTTAAGATGTTAGACAAGTGCTTGTGTATCTCTTTGTTTCGAGACGATGCTAAGAACGAGACCCTAGTGTGATATAAGAGCATATCATATAATTTTGCACACGAGATTGGAGTTTAGGACTAAGGTCAATCTTGGAGTCTGTATAACTTAATTAAACCTTTTCATGCGTTGCAAAGAATATAAATTACCTTGGGTGACCAAACGTCGAGAAAACAAAAGATATACATATAAAAAAACCAAATTTGGAATTCAACAAATTATTGAACTATAATAATAATGGTAGCGAAATAACTATTTCGTAATCGATGGATGTTCTTGGGGAAAAAGCTATTTCAATCTATGTCTTCCATAATCCCAAGATTTCATCCTGACATCACGTTAGGTTCACTTGTGTAACAAGGTTAAATTCTAAACTTGGAATAAGCGTTTTGGGAAGCCTAATCTTAACATAAGAATGAGAGAGTTAGGATTTTGTGTAAATTTTGAAATATGGAAAATACCTATGTAAGTTATGAAGATTTGTCATAAGGGTAAAGAGCGAATTGAATGGTTGAACAATAAGTGAACTGTGAAATGAATTTTCAGAACATGTGGGTGGAAAAAGGGAGAAAATCATGCTTACCTAATAATGATCTTGGAAAGTTAGCCGTAACTAAAATACATTTAAAGTAACGATATGTCGTGGGTTCGCCATTCCTAAAGTCACGTTTCCAGTGGTTGGGTCTTTGCTAGTATTCTTTCGTCGGGAAAAGCGTGGCATTGACGTGCCAATGTCGTCTGCATGTGTCTATGTGAGTCGATGATTTATGTGATTGTTGCATGTGTGTCGAGTTCTGTACTTGGAGCCCTTACTGGGTTGTGTGTCATGATCAATGTAAGACAAAATTTTTTTATCTTGGTATTTTACTGTTGTATTTGGGTGTGTAAAATGTGGGCACTACAGTAGGGTTAAGTGCCAAGGGGAAATGGGGAAAGTAACGGACAATTGCCAACGGGAATGGCAAAGTGGGTTGGTAATCTCCGTTCAATTTCCCCATGTGGGAAATTGGGGAATTTCCTGCTCGTTAGCCAATCCATGATTTGACAATTGGTGGAGAAAATCCCACATTCAGGAAAATTGAAGAAGATTGCCAGGAAAGGGGAAATCCGGGTTCGGGAAGCCAAATTGGCTTCCCGACAGTGGGAAGCGTAAGCTTACTTCCCCGGCAATTTAAAATTTGTTGAAAGAACTTTTAATTTATATTTATTTAATTAAATAATTCTCAAGTTATTTAAAAATCAATTTTATCAAACAAGAAGCAATTAATTAATTAATTAATTTTAATGTATTTTAACGCGATTTAAAGCCTGGTGGGAAGAGTTCTTTCCCGAAAAGGATGAAATGAAGACCGAAACGATCACAAAAATGAGACGATCGAAATGAGGGCAATGAACCACGCAAAGTAACACTTTTCAAAATTTTCAAATTTTTCATTTTTATTATTTTTTTAATAATTTTGCAAAGTCAAAATTAGCTGATAACAACATGACATTTACCTTTTTGGTGTTAACATAGTTGAAAAGGTGACCACTTTTAATTGGTTTATGATTGAAAAATAGTATACACACCTTAATCTAAGGTTTCTTTTTGAATAATTATAGCCCCTGTGTCGACCACCTTTTTACTTAGTTGTGGCACATGATTTGGGCCCTTTTCATTAAAAATCATTGCATATAATAGTTTTTAGCTTTCAAAAAATTATGCATAGTCATAAGGTAACATTACCTTTTTTATCATCATTGTCGGCATGTGCATGTTTTCAGACCTTAGTCGGTCAATGCAATGATTTTTGTTTTAATCATGGGTCTAGCCCCCTCTCCATGATGGCTCGACCCTTCACATGCTTTATCAGTGGTAGTTGCTAACTCAAGTGGAGTTAGGGTTTATTTGGAGCTCGACACATTGCATTATTTTGAACCTAGGTTGTATCGGGAGTTTGCATGAAAAAGGGTGACTAACACATGCAGACCGTCGATATTTCATACTATTTGATGCCCACCGTTTGATGGCTCTGAACCCGACAGAGGGGTAGGTGAACTTTGGATTTTCTGTGAATTGTCGATCTTGGTACTTTTCAATCTCATTCATTGATTCTTTGAGTATAGAGTTTGCATTGATTGTGGGATTCATTGATCCTGTGACTGATCCTTGGCCGTTTGATCTTGGTACCGACTTGATCCACACCATCAAAGTTTACTTTGGTAGTTAGCCTATGGTTTTGATCTGCACTGTTGATCTTGGTACTTTGATCTCTCGACCATTGTTCTTTTACTCAGGTCGAGTTAAACTAGCTTGAAGTTGAGTTGGGTTGATAAAAAAACTCAACCCTAACTCATTGTTCACTTTGCATTTCTCATTTTGTGTGCAAAGCCCTGGAAAAATTATTTCAGGCCGCCATTAATTTGTATTTTAAGCTCGATACTCCTTCAGTTTGGCTCTCGAGATTCTAGAAAGTATAGAGATACTTTGCAATCCGAGTCGTTGAATCTGTGAGTATAGAATTTACATTATTTGTGGGCTTCATTGATCCTGTGATTGATCCTTGGCCATTTGATCTTGGTACTGACTTGATCCACACTGTGAAAGTTTACTTTGGTAGTTGGCCTATAGTTTTGATCTGCACCATTGATATTGGTACTTCGATCTCTCGACTATTGATATTTTACTCAGGTCAAGTTAGACTGGCTTGAGGTTGAGTTGGGTTGATAAAACAACTCAACCCTAACTCATTGTTCACTTTGCATTTCTCATTTTGTGGGCAAAGCCTTGGAAAAATTATTTTAGGCCACCATTAATTTTTATTTTAAGCTTGATACTCCTTCAGTTCGACTCTCAAGACTCTGAAAAGTTGAAGGGCCGCCATTTATGATAGCTTCGTGCTCTCTGTTTAACTATTTTTCTCTAGTTTAAGGAAGTTCTGCAATTTAGAGCTCTATACTATGTATATGATAAAAGTTTTGGGCTAGCTCTAAACGCCATTGTTAGAAGAAGAAACCTTATACTTTGTGCCCTAGCTCGGTCATGTTGATGTTGGCTCAACCTCTAACTAGATTTTCATCTATCTTGGCCTAAAGGTGATTACATTTCTTTCTGAGTGCTATAATAACTTTGTTTATGTATCTTTCATCTTTTGGTCTTTGTATTTTATAGTGAATGATAACTCCTTTGTGGGTTACTTGCATTCTTTGCATTTGTAAAAGTAACTGTGTCATCATTATTTTACTTTTCACTTCAAAGTTTGACAGACTTAATCCTTAAAATTGATAAGTTTGTTCCTTATGTTAAATTTATGCCATTTCCAAATGTAATCTGACTGCCATATCCGACTTTAATTCATTTGTATTCTACCCTATTATGTGGGTTTGGTCTATATTCGCCATGGTTGAATCTTGAAACTTTAAACCCTTGTAACTAATTTCTACAATCTTGCTTGCCCTTATGCCATTACTGAAGAAGATACCTATTTACTGGTAATTGTTTACATAACTCAGCCTTTATCTTGTAACTGGGTAAGTCTCTGATTTTGAAGTTTTCTTCCTGGGTTTGCATCTCTTCCAAAGTCTAACCTTGAACCTGTTTTGGTATTTGCAAAAATGAGTCGTTCTTTTTAAAATTGCTTACATTTTGTTATTATGAATGGGGTTTTTCTCTTGTTAGGTCCTGTATGGCCATCGTTGTTGTCGACTTCAAGGTTATGAGTTGGAATATTATAGTACATGTTTTTCCTTGTTCCTTTTGTGAAGCCATTCTGAGCTTCTTTGAGCTGATTCAAGCTTATAACTTCAGTATGCATGGTCATTGTTTTGATGAATCTGAGCTTCACTGGTGAACCCATTGTCATTATCACCTGAGATCCCTTAGAATTTATTCAAAATTTGTAGTTGATACTAGTTTTCTCATTCTGTCTTTATTACATTTTTTCCGTTTCTGCTTATCATCTTTACCATGGTGTTTATCGAACAAGCTAGTTGTTGTATACAAATCTCTACCTTTTGTTTTTACTTGAATCTTCCTATGAAAAATTTCTCAAAATTGAATTCTAACCACATGTACAAATTGATCTTTATTAAAAATGTTGTATATTTGTGTCTTCCCAAATTTACTGAACATTATTCTCTTGCTTTCCAGTTAAGTGACTTAAGCTTTATTTGCTTTTAAATTGTTCCTATTCCATACATATCTTTGAATTTGACTATTAACATGTTAGAAAGTTTTCAAATGCTTGCAAGATCATATATTTTGAATGTTTGATATTATTTGATGAATTCTTCACGCAAGCAATAGACATGGGCTTTACACAACCATCACTAGGGCTTTTTCTTTTTGAGGTATAGCAACAAACTATGAACTTGGAAAAAATTCTACTTTACACTTTGTATATCATGCTTGAACATGTATTTGATGTGTTCATGTGAACTGACCATTTCATATGAACTGAGATGAGATGGGTGCATATGTACCCCTCCATTGTTGATGTTGAACCTTGTCATTTTGTATTTGGGTGGAAATTTTGGGATATGAAATTTGTAATCTGTCTATTCTTTTGCTTCTTTTTAACTTCTCTCTTTAGTTATTCACTTAGGATGAATTTTCCTTTCTTGCTCTAAAAAAATTAACTTGATGTATGCATATTACATCTAACCTTGATTCCTTATAGAAGATAATCTTGGAAATTTAAAGGTCTTAGACTGTAAACCTGATCAAAGTGATATTTTATAGATATTAATACAATTCTTTTACTTGTTGCATTTATTCAAATGATTTCAAATTAGTGTTTAAAACAAACTTTGCTTCTTGAACCTTACAGTCTGTAATAGACTCACTCCATGTTGATCTTTGCTACATATTAAACTTTAAAGAAGTTTGTTATTGCACACTGAATGGTTGATGAGATTTGGCATGTGGATCATTTATGTATCTTGATCAATATGATATAGTATGAATTACTTGATCCATCATGTAGGTAGTAGCTCTTGTGACTTTGAATAAACTTCTTATTTCTGTAGCATAGTTCTTTGAAACATTGCATCCTATAGATGAGTGTCCTCAAAGCAACGAATGCATAATATTTCTGGATACTTGATGTTTGTTTCAAATTTTACTTGCTTGAAAAATTATCCAAGTATTCTGCAATCTGTTCTTAGTCCATACCTTAGATGACTACTTGTAGATTTCTTTTAATTTGAATTGAGCCGAGGTACAAAGTTGTTATTTGCACTTGCTGATATGTTATTTGAATATGTAATTTTATCTCAAATTTTACATACTGGTGGCTGTAATCTTTGATGTTTTAAAATCTGCATAAGTACCTTGGGTATGTATCTTATATTGCATCATAACTAGAAAGTGCTGATGTAGTTTGATATTTTGAAATGAAGTAATATTTTGGAAATGAAAACTACTTTATTACTTGATGAGGTACCCCATTTCAGTAAGCATATAACTGAACCTTTTCATCACTTCTTTATTTCCTAAACATTACTATAGCCGAGCCCTTGTTAAATACATGAATGAATAATTTCCTCATGAAGCATGCTAAATACTGAATTCGAGCATATGTACTTTTTTCGTATTATACTTTATTTGAGCAGTTTGCTACAAATTTTGATACTCATTGTACTTTATTATTGACTGTACTTGATCAACACTTTAATATTTGGTTGCATTTTCCTTTTTCTTGGAAAAAATCATGAACTTATACCATCTAATTTCTCTCAGCAATTACTTTCTTTAGTACAATAATCATCTATGTAAAATAGTTTTTGCTTTCTTCATCTGCTACCTGTACCTGCACACTTAAGAAAATAGTTGAAAAATATTTAGGATGTTTGGCCTCTCTTATGTTCCATAGTTTTTTCTTTTCTCTTTCTTTTCTGAAATGATTATGGGAATCATATGTACTGCTATAGAGTACTGATTTATCAACTATATACCTGCCTCTGATGTACCTTATGCTTATGATATTTAGAAATCCACATGTATGTAGTTAGATAGTACATGAGTACAGATCAAACCATGAGCTCAATATTGTTTTCTTTCACCTTTTAAGGTATACTTGTAGCTATTTAGAGCATGAAAGAAAGATAGAGCTGGAACTGGAGATAAGAAGATTAGAAGAAAGCCCAAGGCAATGATGGGTTTCTTCTATACTCTTTTACTTCTAACTTCATGCATATGTATTTATTTTTTTAGTAGTTATGAGTTACATCCCACGGCTTGTGTGGGAAACATTGTATTTCTTCATAAATAAATAAAATTAATTTATGTAACTGAGTTGTATACTTATTTTTGCATTCATATTTTATGATGAATATTGATTGTATAATGAAATAAACAACTCAATCATATAATTAAATGTATTTAACATGTAGAAATTATGAGTTTTAAAGTACCTGTAACTTTAATAATGAACTCTCTTTCTTGTAAACTACAACTCTATTTGTTGTTCCCGAATTTAGCATTTCACTTAAACTATGATTCCCACCTTCATCAAGGAAATGCATTAGTCCTTTGCAGATTTTATGTTCCCTTGCTGAAGACAAACATGGACTGATAGTCTATGTGAGGTGTTACATTTTGTAACAACACACATATCTGTAGACTACATGTAGTTAATCAATTTCTGCAACTAAAAATATAATAGAATTGTAATGCTCCCCCATTGTTAGGTACATTTCATCAATGCCTTCCATCGTAACAAAGTTTCAAGTTGCCCATTTTTGCACGAGTGAAAAAATTGTCAACATTTCTGGCAATCCTACGGGGAAAGCTGCCTACTAGCTTATAGACCAGTGCCTTGCTCTTATCCATTGGGCATGGAGTCAAAGCATATAACCAAAAATGCCTTTCTAAGAAACAAACTAAAGCTGGAAAAGGATATGGTAAACTAGATCATGTGCACAAGTGCACTTTATTGAATTGAAAAACATTGCAATGTGCATGAACTATACTTATTGAAAGGGAAATCCTACTCTAACCAAACACTGTAGGATTTTCAATAACAATGTTTAAGAAACATACCATTCACAGGAATGGGAAGTTCCTCTCCATTCAGCCTTGAAAGCTGAAATGCATTGTGTTCTTTGCAAGCTGAAATCATGTAAGGACCACTCCAGATTGTATCAAACTTCATGTGGTTTCCTGGATTTGCACGATCAACATCCCATTTTAACACAATGTCTCCTTCATTGAAGACTTTGAACTTAGTCCTTCTTTTATCAAATTTCTTCTTAATCTATTTTTGATTCTTTTCCATGTTCAAATGAGCTTGATCTCTTAGCTCCTGCAAATCTATTAATTATGTATAACAAACTTGCAATGGTTCATTCTCAAGTAATTCCATTTGATGTAGTAAATCCAATGCAGGAAACTCAACTGAGATGGGAATTCTTGCCTCTCTTCCATAAACAAGCTTGTACAATGAATTACCAATTGATCTTTTAGGAGTCACTCTGTCAGCCCAAAGTGTTGAATTTAACATCAGATGCCAAGCTCTTTGGTTTTCCTTGAGTGTTCTTCTGATGATCCTCAAAATATTTTTGTTAGTACTTTCAGCTAATCCATTACCTTGTGGGTAATAATTAGATGAAGTACTTAAATAAATTCCATGCTTAATAGCCCAATCTGTTACCTTTGCACTAAGAAATGCTAAGGCATTATCTGAAATGATAGTTGCTGGAACACCAAATCTATAAACTATACCTTCGTAGAATGATAAGATTGAAGTCTCATTAGCTTCTTTCAAGGCTATTGCTTCAGTCCAACATGTAAAGTAATCTGTAGCAGTCAAGATCCACTTGTGTCCTTGTGATGAAGGTGGATTTATCATGCCAATGAAGTCAAGACCCCACTGCATGAATGGTTGATCCACTGAAATAGGTTGCAGGGGAAGCGAAGCTAAACGTTCCTTTCCAACAAAGAAATCACACTTCTTACACTTTCTAATCCATTCGAAGCAGTCCTTGAATATGCTGGGCCAATAGTAACTAGATTTCATAATTTTTAAGGTTGTAGTACATGTTAAAAAGTGACCTCCTAAGGTCCTTCATGAAATTCAGATAATAGTTGCTGAATTCTATCATAATCAATACATCACAGTAAAATTCCATTTATATCTCTTTTAAACAACACACCATCAATGAAAACATAAGGTACAACTTGTAACCTAAAATATCTTCGTTTATTCTTGTCCATACCTTCCAGATAAGTTTCGTGTAGTAAGTAGTTAACCAAATCAATTATCTATCTTGATTCCTGAACTTCTTGACTAAGTTTGGGTTGCTGATTTTTTGGTTGTACCATGATATCTGACTGCTGATACATAATTTCAACATGTTGTTTTGGATCTTCTGATTCTGCAGCTTGCTGTTTTTCCATATCAACAATCATATGTTCACACAAATATTTTCTTCGAACTGTTTTCGCAACACGGATGTCAACATCATACTCCATAACCTTTGTAATCCACCCTGTTCTCTTCTCATTCAGCTCTTTGTTCAATAAGAATGCTTTAACACTTGGATGAGAGACTAAGACATGTATCTTATTATTGGAAATCATGTACTTGAAGTTCTTTAATCCTCTAACTATTGAAAGTACTTGTTTCTCAAGAAATGTGTACCTTGTCTCGTAGTCATGCAAACTCTGTCCAAAGAAAGTAATTGGTTGCTCAATGTTTTCATCATGAACCAGAGTTAATATGGTTGAAATAGTCTCAGCTCCTGCAAGTGCATACATTGTAAAATCCTTATCAAAATTTGGATTTGCAAGAGTAGGAGCTTGTGAAATAGCTGACTTGATGGCCTCAAATCCTTTTCTCCCTTCGCTGGTCCAAGAGAAGGTCTTATCTTTCTTTAACATGGTTGTTAATGGCTTGACTAACACTGCAAAATCTGGAACAAATCTTCTAACAAAGTTGATTTTTTCAAGAAAACTTTGTAGTGATTTCTTATGATGAGGCAAGGATAGCTGTGAAATAGCTTCAATTATGAAAGGGTCAATAGCTAAAAATTTTCTAGAAACAATATGACCAAGCAATTTACCTTGATGTACTAAAAATATGGACTTTTTAGGATTCAAAGATATTCCAAACTGTCTACAAAGCTGAACGGTCTGCCTTAAATGCATTAGATGTTCATTAGAATTCTTTGAAAATATGGTGACATCATCTAAGTAAACCAATATGCATTTATTTAATAAGTTGAAAGTCCATGTCCATTGCACGTTGAAACATTTGCACTGACATTTGAAAGTCCAAAAGGCATTCTTTTGTAAGCATAGAAGTACCCCACTTTGTGGTGAAGGTTATTTTGTATCTGTCTTCTTCACACAAAAGGATCTGATTGTATCCACTATAACCATCCAAAAGAGACAGTCTGTCTGAACCTGAAACTATTCTTAAAATATGATCCATATTGGGTAGTGGATAATGATCTTTTAATGAAGCTTTATTAAGATCTCTAAAATCCACACAGCCTAATTTCTCCATTCTTTTTCCAAATAGGAACAAGATTAGCTACCCAAATTAAATGCTTAACTGGAAAGATAATACTTGATTCAATCAGTTTGGATAACTCTTTTCTCATTAATGGTTCAATATTTGGATTTATAGGCCTTTGTTTCTACCTTACTGGCTTAGAATTTGGCTGTAACTCTATTGTATGCTGAGCTAAACTGGGATCAAAACCTCTCAGATCTTGGTATTTCCAAGCAAAAACATCCTTGAATTCTTTACATAAATTGATAAATGACTATTTTTCAGCTGAGGAACATACCTTTTCTATAAAAAGTTTCTTTTCATCATCCACCAAGATCTCTTTGTAGTTATCTGTGTGAGTTGAAATATTACCTTTATCATTTCTTAACTGATCATCAGAACTGAAAATATATTCTAGTGTGACCAATCCTTGAGGTAACTTGTTTGTCTTCAACTGAACAATCTGGTCACCATAGAAATGTTGTAGTTTTTCCTGATTTACTATAGAAAATTCAGCTTCTTGCTACAGAAATCTACATATTTGTTCATCATCTTCAAAAAATTGCCAATTTTATTCATTATCAGGTACTGAAGGTCTGATAATCAGCTTTATATGTGGTTGTACTTTGTTGTTTTCGATCTGTTCTAGCACATTGAAGCTAGCAACAACTGCTGTAAGTCTATCTACATACTTATTTTCATCTCTTAGAACAAATTGCATGCAAAATCATCCATTAAGTCTGAAAATATAAGTTTGTAATATTTCAGTAATGAATTCTTACACACATTAAAGTTTTTCACTTGATTAATAACTAACTCTAAATCACCAAAAAATTGCAAAGTGCTGATACCTCTTTTTCTGGCCCATTACAAGCCATGAATTAATGCTTCATATTCAACTACATTACAAGTACAAGAGAACTACAGACTTAAAGATGAAAAATACCTTTCATTTGAAGGGGAAGTAAGCATCAAACCTACACCTTGTCCTTTCTTATTTTTAGCTCCATCGAAGTGAAGCTTCCATAGCCCTTCTGCTATTTTTTCTATTTTGGACAACAAGGGGATTGGTGCATTTTCTTCATGCAAGAAATAAACACCAAAAAAATATTCTTCTGTATCTTTGAAAGGATCATAAGCATGTTCTTCTTGAGTCTTTTCATCCATAAACATATTAGAAACACCATATAGTGTAGAGATATGTGGTGTAACATCAAAATAAGATTAATCTAAAGCTGCATAATTTGTTGCAGCAGTATGCAGTTCAATATGGAATCTATCCAGATGATCTGAATTTATGGTAACTTTAGTTCCAATCTTGTAGTAAAGAACAAAAATGACCAATCTGAAGAAATATAACCTCCTATCTTTGCTGTAAAATCTCTTGATAAACATAAGGCAAAGTAGGGAGGTAAATCTACAACAGTAACATCCATAAAAGAATAGTAACATTAATGGGGAGAAGCATGTAAATGGATTACCTCATAATTTTTTATGTTGACAAGTTGTAATTCTTTGTACAATTAGTAGTGATCCATCCTATTGTAAATAATAACATACGCTCAATTATTTATTGTAAGTGAAAATACAATTTTTTTGTTTATAACTTTAAAACAATAACAATTATATTGTTAGTGACGCGAACTAATTTTGCAAATCTAGTTATGCTACTATATGTACTCCAAGTTATTTCCTGAATTTGTTATGTTCAAATGATAAATAATTAAGGATGAAATATATCGTAAGTATTTTCAATATCTAGTCTCAAAATAAGGTGACCCAATTAGAGTGATAGGTTGTGGAAGCGTGGACCAATTTCCACTGTGGGTGCTTTGTAGATATCCCTTTAACAAATCATGAACAAATGGATGATGGATATATGGTGGATTCTATTTATTCTCTGGTCTAGTCCAGAATATGTAAGCTCTTGATTAGCTGCTACTCTATTGAGGATTAGTTGTGTGATTAATGATTGGTGGAAGTGGAAGGACCTAAATACTGAATGAGTGCGATAAACCAGCATCAATACTCACTGATTGAAATATGATTCTTATTGGTTGTGGGAACCATTCAACCGTATTCAGTAGTTTGTGGTAGTTAATGGATCTTTGCTATGGACATACTACAGAAGATCAAATCCTAATAATATGAATGACACGTAAGTATGCCTTTGTGGCCTCTAAGTTTTAAACAAAAGTAATGTGCAATTTCATCAGATTGTAAATTTGGTATATGAGAATGTTCATGTAGCTAACTTTCAATTGGTGGCTTAGAGTTAGTCATAAATGGACAGGAAGCAGGGTCTGTGATCTCCTGCAGTCTGCTATACGACTGTCACCAAGGATCAAAACCAATACTGTTTGCAAATTCAAAATTATCATTTCAGGAGCCCAGAAATCTGTAGTTTAGTTAAGTATATTCACCAGGAACGTGTATGCTTTTATCTTCTATGAATGTAATCCTCAACTGTGAATAATGATTAAGGGATCTTGTATTTCTGTTGTTGTTCAAAGAGGAGCAAATTCTGAGATTTTGGTCTATGTTATAAGTTATCTTTCTGCAACATCCTGATTTAGTTGAGGCATGACTGGGATCAAATACGTAAAACCTTCTCTATCTTCTGGTTATCCCTCTTCCTGCCTTAATCCTCGGTTGTCATCTTCTAAACCCCCTCACAAAATATAAATCTAACTAGTGTAAAGTAAACTATATTATGCAAATCTACATCCACCAACATATATAAATTCTCTATTTCATAGATCCATTTTTGATAGAATCCATTTAACAGAATTAAGATAATCAACTATTTAATATATCTATAAAATGATGTCAACGTAACCTAATCCAATTGGAGAATTATAAAACTTGCTTATAGCTACTTGTCTGTGTAGTTGTGAATATTTTCTAAATAATTAAATTACTGATCTAATTTAATTGAAAGATTTTCCATTAATCAGTACCTCATAATCTGAGTGAACGAATCATAGTTTCTCAAAACTATCGATCCATGTGACTTCCCATGCAATATCAAAATGAACGTAACTAAAATGATCCAGTAATTCATGCTCTATTTGGTATAAAAATTAATAGAACTTTGCAAAGCTTTAGAGCAAGGATTTAACAGAATCTTAGTTAATAATCTAGATTGTGTGAATGGCTAAACTTGTCCCCTCACTTGGTCTCCTATTCAAACTTCATGTTCACGTGAATCTAGAAAATCATTTAAGTACTAGCATCAATTAGAAGTAGGTATTGGAACAATGAAGTATTTTAGATTTAGACTTATAATAGTCAATGTGATAAGATTCAAATAACACAAGAGAACAGAATTTGGCTTATGCATCATTCCTAGCGGGATTTATTGTAAGTCATACAACACAAAACATCTATAACTTGAAACTATCCTTAAACGCATTTCAGTGAACAAAACCTACAACTCTAATGGCTTCAGACTGAAAATGAAACTATCCTACCTCAATTGACTGTATGAAACAATAATTCTACTAGAACAAGAAGATCATGTGGTCTTCTAAACAACAAAAATAAGTTTAACTATGCATGCAACAAATGAAAACTATTGAATTCCTAAGCAAGAACTGAAAGACTAAACTATTGAAATGAGAGGATGAGGGGCCATTTACTTGTAATCAAACCAGCTATTTGTAGAATTCCCATTCACCCAAAGGTAACTCCAACTATGACTCTTTTACCAAATTAAACAATGGAGAAACACTTTCCAGGGGAATCATAAAACATTAATACTAGCTAAAAATGGTGAGTTAAATCAGGCTGGTAAAATTTGAACAATTAGACGCGAGTCGCGTTCAAAGAAACGTGTTGGAGAACCAATTCTGAAGGACCACCATTCTCAGCAACGATGGCGGTTTTACAGGACTAATGCCCTGCCTGGGTGGCATGAGACTGATAGCCCTGCTTGGTGTTGTTTTGCGGTCACGAGACCAGGTCCAAGCAGGGCGGCATGTTTCGTCACTGAAGACAAAAATGCAAAGGAAAAGAGGGTAAAAGAGATCGTGCTCCAACAAAGCACGTGGACTATAGCGGGGCATGTGGGATGTTCCAACATTACACTAAAGATCTTTTTTAGATCCCAAACACCTTATATTTGTAGGAGATCCTGTATTCATATGGGGTTCAATTGGGGCATGTGTAACATTGTTCTAGTCCAAGCCATTAGTATGTAGACCCTTATAATTTTTGGTACGTAATTACATTTAAATATTATTCTAGGTGTAATTTATGATAATTCCAACTATGTTGGTTGTTGTTCTATCTACCTGCAACACACTTTTCTTTGTAGGCTCATACTTTAGGCCCAATTTTTTTGCAATTGGTTTAGGCATAATTGTGCTGCTTGCACCATTGTCAACCATGCATTTATGAACTAAATGATCTCCAATAATTATAGATAGATAAAATGGTGGCAGTTTATTTATATCATGAGCATTTAAAACCTTTTGAACCATCCATTTAACCTCTTTTATACGAACTTTCTCCATTGTTCCAAGGACCATGTCTTCTTTCTAGGCTTCCTTTTTTGTTGGTTTTGATGAAATCTACAGCTTAGCAAGCTCATGAGAAAGTAACTCTTGTTGTCCTGGAATACTTAGAGCATCCCACAGTGAAATATTAATATTATGCTTTTTCATTACCTCAACAATATTAAAATAAGAAACCATTTTTGAAACAACTTCTACCATTTTAGCATAAGCTTTAGCAAAAACTGACTCTGCTTCAGTAAATTTTGAAATCTAAGGTATGAAGAGTCTTCTGGGATCAGGTTGTAATTGTTTTTGTTGCTCTTTTTGAGCTGAAATGCTCACTGTTTTTTGAGGAACAATAGGGCTCTTAGCTGTTCTTTGACCTGCACTTGCTATTTTATCAGTGACTATGGGCATAACAAGTTTGTTTTGCTATTTTTCTTTATATTGAGCCTTTTGTGAGACCTAGATGTGACTGCAATAAAATATTCCTCTCCAAAGCTGACTAGATTATGTTATGGTGGTTTCTGACTATGAGCTTCTTGCTACCCACCCTCCATTTGAGGCATGAATAATGCTTCTGGTTGAGGTTGTGAAACAAGGATTATATTAATGAATGCATTTGGACAATTGACAACTGAATGAGGTTGATTACAAGGTTGACACCATTCTTCTGAAACCATGTTAACTGGAACAAAAGAGCTAGATGAACTAGGAGATTTTAGGTCAAATTATCTTGGCTGACATGGCTGTCTATAGTTCTGATTTTGCTGATAAGGCTGCCTATTTTGTTGATTTTTCTGATAAGGAGCTTGATAAGGCCTGCTACCCTGAGCTAATTTGTTCTCAATTAAAGTCAATTCATTACCCAAAGTATGTAAATCCTTAAACACATCATCTGATGGGGCTAAAACATTAGAATCTATAATGGTAATAGGTTACAGAATATGTGAAAAATCCACTATAAGAGGCATTGAAGGCCTTGGTGCTAATTTCCTAGCTTGAATAAGGCTATTTTCAGCCCTAATGGTAATATCATAAGCTGTTGGGAGAGTCTCTCCTCCCATAGACTGAATCATGGTTGAAATATCACTATTTAAGGCTCTGAGGTAGTATAGAAAAACATGATCAGCTTGAGGCTTAACACTAGCTGGAATTATTTCCCAAGTTCTAGCAAAATGGATGTTGAAACTAGCCATAAATTCATGAGGAGCTCTTTTAATTGTAGATAACTTCTCTATGAGAGATAAATGATCAGAATGGTCTTGAAATTGCTTAAGTAATTTCTCTCCTAACTCATCCCAAGTTCTTATGCTCCCAATTTCTAAGGTTCTATACCATTGCAAGGCTTGTCCTTTAAATGATGCAGCTATAAGTCTTAAGGCTACATCTTCATGAGTTATATTATGGACAACACAAAGGGCTACAACATCTTTAATGTGCTTTGTAGGAGTAATCTGATTTTCACCAGTGAATGAAGGTAAAATTTTCATGGCAGCATTGGGAATATCATGATAAACTTGAATTACTAAAGGGATGCCATTAGTAAAGGTCACAAAATTCCTAGGTGGTTGAATAGCCATTGGAATAACTAGGATTTGAACAACAAGATTAATATGTGGTGAAGGAAGATTAGGAGGAGGGTTTCCAAAACCAGGCCTATTATAAGGTAAGGTATTGC
This sequence comes from Taxus chinensis, assembly GCA_019776745.2. Taxonomy (NCBI): domain Eukaryota; kingdom Viridiplantae; phylum Streptophyta; class Pinopsida; order Cupressales; family Taxaceae; genus Taxus; species Taxus chinensis. The sequence continues at coordinate 360,490,652 of CM034152.1, read as the reverse complement.
CAACTCTTCTTCTTCTTACAAAATTCAAAGGTAAAGAAATAAACTCAGCAGGAATTCCTCTTACCGATGATCTTGTAGTCACTTTAGGCATGGAACATGCTTGCAAAACTGGTCTGAAATCAGCCTTACAGAGTCACCAAATAAATATTTTGATCTTTAGAATAAATTGTTGTAGCTTGTTGCTCCAAAAGTGACTTTCTTTCACTATAAATCTACTATAAATTACTGTAATCCACTGTAGATCTAATTCGTGGTCCCACCAGGCATGCCAAAAATTGTTATCTCTTGAAAGTGCACCCTTGTTGAGAGATGACTGTAGGGGTTCTAAGCTTGTTTTGAATCTCTCACTTTCGTAGATACAATGGAAACACCTCAGGTCTGTGGGTATACCTATTGTTGAGGTGAGTCTCTGGTATCAAGGTTGGTTCCTTTTTGATGTATCCTAAACTAATTTTTTGGGGTTTTGAGGGTAAAAAGATGACTGTAAATGAATTGAAAAGGGTGATACACCAAACTTGTTGAGGGATTTGACTGAGTACATGCACAATAAAATTGAGAATGAATTTTGGATGCACAAACCAATAGTTTTCAGCAGAATATTAAGGAAAAATACTTTGTGTATTGAGGGAATGAATCACAACAACACAATAAGATAAACATGCACACTAATATTATGTAGAAATTACTAAATTTGCAGTAAGGTAAGATGATTAATCAGGGAATTTGACATTCACAAGAATTAATTAGATATACACACCACTGTAAATAATTGGAAAGGCAAAAATCAGTTCTCATTCAAGGGCAAAAACTGGCAAAAATTGCTTCAGCACTCCTATGTCCAAAAATTCCTCCTTGTGCCTTGCAATTGCACACAATATATAGCAAGATTATTCACCCATCCCATCCTAAAAATAGGCTAAAATTTGTACTCGCCCATGCATGCTAATTTTACCCCTTTATCATGAATAAATAAAGGAATAAAAATAGACATGCTGATTACAATGAGGCATTAATAGCCTTAGTTACAAAAATAAAATTCAGTCCAAGTGTAGTTGACTGATCTATTTTTAATAAAATAGGATGAATAATTTGGCTAATAATAGCCCTTTCTTGTTGTGTAAGTCTTCTCCAATGTGCATGCAATCTTTGTCTTCTTCTGCTTGATGTGACACTTGCAACTTGATCCACTTGCAATGATATTTTAGGCATTCTTTAATTCTTCCCCTTTGGATGCACATGCAAAAATTTAATCTCCCTATGTGAGCAAAAATAATTCTTTTATTTTCAATACTTTAGCCAAAATATTCACCCAATATGTGGGGACCACCTGTAGGCTCTGATGTTGACATTTGTTTGTCTTTATCTGCATGGTGAAATAATCCTTTTTTTCATCACCTTTCTGATCACATGCAATATATTATTCTCAATATAATGCTTTGTCTTCAACTCCCATGTGGGGACCACCTTTGCACATGTGTAAAAGGAATACCCTTCTCCTTGCATGAATAATTGTCAATTGTTCCTCCTTCTGCAATTCGAGGATATTAAGGTAATTTGGTTCTTTTAAGGAATATTGATTCCTTTGACTTGACATGACATTCACCTTTCTGGTGTCAACATAGTTGAAAAGGTGACCACTTTTAATTGGTTTATGATTGAGAAATAGTATACACACCTTAATCTAAGGTTTTCTTTTGAATAATTATATGACCTATGTCGACCAACTTTTTACTTGGTTGCAACACATGATTCGGGCCCTTTTGATTAAAAATCATTGCAAATAATAGTTTTAGCTTTTGAAAAATTATGCATAGTCATAAGGTAACATTACCTTTTTGATGATCATTGTGGGCATGTGCATGTTTTTAGACCTTAGTCGGTCAATGCAATGATTTTTGTTTTAATCATGGGGCTGGCCCCCTCTCCACAATGGCTCGACCCTTCACATGCTTTGTCGGTGGTTTGAATTTAACTTGGAGTTAGGGTTTATTTGGAGCTCGACATGTTGCATTATTTTGAATCTAGGTTGTATCGGGAGTTTGCATGAAAAAGGGTTACTAACCCATACAGACTGTCAATATTTCGTACTATTTGATATCCACCGTTTGATGGCTCTGGATCTGACAGAGGGGTAGGTGAACTTTGAATTTTCTATGAATCATCGATCTTGGTACTTTTCAATCTGATTTGAGATTACTTTGAGTTAGGGTTTATTGATTTTGGGATTCATTGATCCTTAGACTTGATCCTTGGCCATTTGATCTTGGTACCGACTTTGATCTTTTGTCAAAGTTTAGTTTGGTAACTTAGCCCTATGTGGACCGTTGATCTTCACCATAAAAATCTTGGTACATTTAATCCATCGACTCATTGATGAGTTAGTTTTTAGGTCGAGTTAAACTGGCTTGATTTTGGGTTGATAAAAAAACTCAACCCTATTACTCATTGTTTTTGCATTTCTCATTTTTTCTGTAAAGCCCATGGAAAAATTCATCTGCTCAGGCCGCCATTAATTTGTATTTTAAGCTCGATTATTGTTCAGTTTAGTTTTGAGATCTAAAAAGTTGAAAGGCCACCATTTCTAATAGCTTCAAGTTCTCTGTTTAAATATTTTTCTCTGGTTCAAGGAGGTTCTATATTTTAGAGCTCTGTAATGTGTATACGATGAAAGTGTTGGGCTAGCTTTGAACACCATTTTAAATTAAGAAACCTTTTACTTTGTTTCTAGCTTGATCATGTTGATGTTATTTTGAATTTATTATTGATCATTATTTTCCTCTATCTTGGCCTCGAAGGTGATTACATTTCTTTTGTGCTGTTTCATGAATAATTTGGTCTTTCTTTGCTTTCGGTCTGTGGTTTATTATGATCTGATAAATACCTTTTGGGTTATTTGCATTTGGTTTGTTGAAAGCTAACTGAGGTTTTGTCATTCTTCTACTTTGCACTTCAAAGGTTGACATAATTGATCCTTAAAATTTATAAGTTCGTTCATTACATTAAATTTAACCTCATTTTTTTAACTGAGATAAATTAGGTTTCATAGCTCAACTAATCAAAGACATTTGTCATTCTAAGCTATTTTGATGTATTCTTTGTCTATATTCACCATGAGTTGAACTCTCGAAACTTTGATAACCCTGGTTACGAAGGTAGTTTCTATCGATTTATCTTGCTTTTCATTCTTTGACTATTACTAAATATGATTACCTATTTACTGGTAACTGTTTATCCATAAAGCCTTGATCCAAGTAACTGGGTAAGTCTTAATTTTCAAGAGTATTTGGTTCTGGGTTCTCATCTCTTTAGTTTCTAATCTTTGCACTTTTCTTTAACAAAAAAAGGTTTTTCTCGGTTTGAAAATTCATTCTCGGTGATCATTTATTTGTATTTTGAAATGAGGGTTTCTGAGAAAAGACTTCTACAATGGCTTCATTTTATTGTTTTTTACAAGTCCTTATGGAAAACTTGAATGGAAGAATATGTTCATATTCTCTCCAAGTATTTTCTTTTGAATTTAAGCTCAAATTTATGGAGATTCCCTTGATTGTTTGCAAAATTTGAATTCAGTTGTATGGTCCATTGTTTCAATATCAATTTAGATTGTTTGATTTAACTACTTCCATTGCATTATTGTTCATTTGATTTTCTCAAAACTCACTTGTGAAATTTTATGTTCATTCCTGATACTTTTTCATTTGATCTGTAGTTGTTGTTATAACCTTGGTATCATTGCTTGAAAAGATTTGAATTTAATCATTGTACCTTTCTTATTTTGTACTCTGAATTTTGATTTACTTCTGGTTACTCTATAGCATTTTCCTGTACTTTCAGCTACGTGTTGGATATTTTGAATGAATTTGAATAGTTTGATCCTTGAATTTTTAACTTAACATAGACAGATTTCTCTTTTCTATTTCAGCAAAGAAAATGGTTTTCAAGTGTTTATTTGGATGTACTGTTCTGCTATGATTCGAAATGATATGACTTTAACATGCTTTTTCAAATTTGCTTGTAACTCATAGTTGAGGGTTTGCTTGATATTCTCTATGTTCCTTGATGCCAAAAATAAATCATTATTTTATTACATAATATGCAATAACAATTGTATTTTTGATGACTTCTAACTTGAAAATTTGTACTTTGAATTGAAAAGATATTTCTAAATTTTTAATTCTAATATCGAACCTTGAAATGTTTTAAACTTTTGAAACATTTGAAATCTTTTGTTGGTTGTAACTAGTGATTGTATAATCTTGATGGCTTTAAATGAATCATTTCTTGTTGATTTTGAAACTTGTCATTTTGAACTTGATGAGGAATTGTTTTAGGATCATTGAAAGTTGTCTCAATTCTCAAAAGACAATTTTTGAAAATTCTTTTGTACTTCTCTCTATACTTTATTGAGGATAGAATTTTCTTTTTAATTTAAAATTATGACTTTGATGTATGCTTTGCTATTGTCTACTCAACCTTGTGTATTTTTCCTTATACGAATTCTAATCTTGGATGTTGAAATCTTCTCTGCTAGATTGTGATGATTCTGATATTTTTCTATTAATCATTCAATGTCTAGTTCTTGTATATTTGTTGTCATATTTAAATGCTTTCAATATGATAGTCTTTGTACAGAAGTTTTCCTTGAACTTTATTTATCTACATGGATGCAATGTATTGATTCCTGAACTGAATTTTGCAACTTTTACTCGTACTTTCAATTTTGGAGAAAATGTTATTAGCTTCTAAATCTTGATGAGATTTTCTATCTCATTCAGTCATGATCTTAACTGTACATCAATATGTTGATGTATCAATTTTGATATCATCCTAATCTTGTGACTTTGAATAATACTTATTTTCTGTAAAGCAATTTGTAACTTTGTTCGAAACATTGTTCCTTTAGATAAATTCATTCTTATCCTTGAATGCAATCTATTAAACTGTTGTACTTGATTTGGTTTCAAGCTTAGTATGTGTCTTGAAAAATTGATCTTAACTCTGTTCAATACTTGTCATGATTCTCCTTAGATTACATTCTTTTGAAGATTGTGTATTGAAACTGGATATATAACTAGGTAAGAAATTTCTTAAGTTGAATTCTTGACTTGTAACATAATATGATTATGACTCTTGAATATGTATCTTTATCAATACCTAATTTGATAAGTCTGAAGTGAAAGTATGAGAATTTGACTTATTTTGATGAGTACATACTTCTTAATTTACTTTTATTGTACTTTCATTCATTTAAAATTTGTACTTTTTATATGAAAGATGTTTTAGAAATGAAAAACTCTTTTGTATAAGTGTAAACTAATTTGTTGGAGTTGATGAATTTTTCTTTATCATTCCATTTTGGGCATCTGATTTGATCTTTAATTTGGTTTGATTAAAACCTTAGAATCTTTAAATTTCCCTTCTGCACTCCTGTATATTTTATCCTCCACTTCACTTATTTGATGATTTGAAATAACTGTATTGTTATGTTTAATTTTGAAGTAATCATGCAAGAATTTGAAACTTCTGTAAATTATCTCTTGACTATTTCTAGTAATTTGCTACTGAACTCTGAGTAAATTTGTTCTTTCATACCATTTGTACTTGTGAGTTTTCTGCTATATACTCATGAACTTGTATCATTAGACTATATTTCATATGTAATTTCTTTAGTAACAGTAATCACTTGTAAGACATATTTTATTTCTTTCTTCATCTGCTACATGTACCCACACACTTAAGAAAATAGTTAGAAAATATTTAGGCTTTTTGGCATCTCTTTTGTTCCATAGTTTTTTATTTTCTCTTTCTTTTCTGAAATGATTTTGGGAATCATATGTAGTACTGTAGAATACTACTTTATCAATTATATATCTGTCTTTGATGTACCTTATGCTTATGATATTTAGAAATCCACATATATGTAGTTAGATAGTACATGAGTACAAATCAAACCCTGAGCTCAATATTGATGCCTTTTCTTTTCATTTTTAGGTACACTTGTGGCTGCTTAGAGATGGATGAAAGATGGAGCTTGGAGACTGGAGACAAGAAGATTAGAAGAAAACCCAAGGAAATGATGTGTTTCTTCAATACTCTTTTACTTTTAACTTCATGCACATGTACGTTTTTCTTTAGTAGTTATGAGTTACATCCCACGGCTTGTGTGGGAAACATTGTATTTCTTCATGAATAAATAACATTAATTTATGTAACTGAGTTGTATACTTCTTTCTGCATTTAGATTTTATGATGGATATTGATTGTATAATGAAATAAACAACTCAATCACATAATTAAATGTATTTAACATGCAAAAATTATGAGTTTTGAGGTACCTTTAACTTTAATAATGAACTTTATTTCTTGTAAACTACAACTCTGTTTGTTGTTCCTAAATTTATCATTTCACCTAAACTTTGATTCCCACCTTCATCAAGGAAATGCATTAGTCCTTTGGGGATTTTGTGTTTCCTTTTCTGAAGACGAACATGGAATGACAGTCTATGTGAGGTGTTACATTTTGTAACAGACACACATAGTTGCAGATTACATGTAGTTAATCAATTTCTACAACTAAAAACATAATAGAACTGTAATGCATCTCCCCTAGTTAGGTCCATTTCATTAATGCCTTCCATCGTAACAAAGTTTCACCTTTATCATCAAAATTAATTTTACTTGGCCTGACATCATCATAGTTATTTTTTTTCAGGTTGTGTATTATCTGTGGATTTGGGTTGTATTGGAGCTATAAATTTCACCACACCTGAATAAGAATGATCTAGGTATTTGAGGAATGATATCTGAAATGTGGGTGTTGCAATTTGATATCAACCTCCATAGAAGGCTCGCTCCTCTACCTATTCCTAATGTTAAACTACTCCTACAATAGGAAATACAACTATCTAATCCAAAACTAATGTTCCAAGGGACCAGTGAGAGATGGAGATGCATAAATGGGAAATCCTAGACTAAGGGAAGGTGATAGAACCAAGAAAAGGGGGAAGGACACTCTAAAGTGAGTGAAAGTTGAAGAGAATAAAGAAGGAGAGGGTAGATAAGAGTAACCCAGTCCAAAACAACATTCAAATCTCCATTTTCATAAAGCACAACAAAAATAAAATATTGCAAGGTGAGAAAATATACACAACATACCTACAAATGAATGAAAAGGAAAGAACATGCAAGAAAACACAAGCTGGGGTAGAGAGTAGCCAAAAAATAAGTATTTTATTGCCTTAGAGAGATGCACAATCCATTATATTATAGGAAGAAGGTATAAACACATTAGAGAGGCTCAAAGTTGAGGCTTGTAACTCATGAAACACTTAGGAAACAATCTGAATGAAGCCCTTGTATTACAAGGGGTCCGACCTTGGAAATGGGATTTGTTTTATATTTTTATAGAAGAATGAGAGAAGAAGAGGAGGGAAAAGGAGAAGGGAATCAATTTCTACCTCCTACCACCAACCAAATTTATTAATTTTATTGAAAACATGATGGGTGCCCTGCCAAATCCATTCTCCCACATCACTTCACTTGTAGAAGAAGGAAAAACCCCATGCTTCAAATTTTTGGGTGGTTGAGTTTCCTGTAGTTACAAATTAATGGAACGAGTCATGTTTTACCATTTTCACCCACTAATTCTCACCAAAAAGTTATTTTATTGATTATATATTGTAGCTCTTATTAAGACGTTTCCAACAAGACCAATCATGCCTAATTTGGAGTTTTGGGTCGGAAGGTATGGCCACATGAATATTTACAGTGCGAGAAGAAACATCTGACACATGGCATCCTCTGAATGGCCATGAGGATTTGGAGTTTAAATTCAAGTATTTTTTATGCCACCACATGTCATGTTTTCATTTGTTGTTGGTATTGGGTACAAACAACAACTTGCTATTTGTAATTTTAAAAATGTAATTTAAACCCCGAGCCCCCAAAGGGTGACACATTTCATGCTTGGATCAAAATGGGAAAAAATGGAAAATGAGTGCACAAGGGAAAGAGTAAAAAATACTTGCAAGGATGCAAGGGAAGCTTGTGAACGTGCAAGATAATGTACTGGGCTCGAGGGAAGGAAGACATGCATGTAAACATACCACAAAGTAAATGAAACTTGTAAGGATGCAAGGGAATCCCGCGAGTGAAAGAGGGATTGTGCGGGGCTCAAGGGAATGAAGAAATGTGTGCAAGCATGCCACGAAGCAAAGGAAACTTACAACGATGCAAGGGAATCCCACGAGTGCGTGAGGGAATGTACGGGATCAGGGGAAGAAAGGCATGCACACAAACATTCCATGAAGAAAAGGAAACCTGTAAAGATGTAAGGGAAGCTTATGAGCACGTGAGGGAATGTGCAGGGATTGGGGGAAGGAAGGCATGAGTGAAATTATACCATGAGAAAAAATAAACTTGCAAATATGCATCCAAACATCCCTTTATTTAGGTGGATACTTTTAATGTTCCGCAGGTTAGGATAATTTGTGGAATACTAAACCCTTGCACTCTATGAGAGGCTAAGTCTTCCATGGATTTCCTGAACAAAGGAGGTTAAGTCCATCCTTGACGAGTTATTAAAAATTATAGGGTTTTTGATTTTTTATAATAGTTTGGAGACCTATAGGGAATATTTTCTTGCTAGATACAAAGACCCATAGCCTTGAGCATCCATTAGGCATGGAGTCAAGCCTGAAAACATAAGGAACTAATCTGTAACTTGAAGAGATCATATATGAATGAAAATGAAGCATTGCTTGGACTCTGTATTGACTTGATCATTCCCAACATGACAAATATTCTGGCTTAAAGTTTAATGAGAGTGGAAAACTATCTTACAATATAAATTACACCACAATTTTGGGAATGTATGAGTGAAACTATTAGATAATTCCATTTTTATGTGATAAATCCTGCAAAGTGAAATGAATTCCATAATACAATCTCTCTAAAACATATCCCTCTTTAAAACATCCATGAATAATAAAAAATAAAGAGTTCCATCCCAAAATTAAAAAAAAACACCCACACAAAGTGCATGAGGTAAGGGAAACCTATACTACCAAAAAAACAATGCGCTAAAAATCACTTGGAGGAATTTAAACTAAGATAATGTGTACAATATGCAAATGGACAAAATTAATGGGAATGTTTGAGATAAATCCCATTAACTGGGATTTGTAATGCATATCCATCCAAGAGAGACAATTCAAAAGAGTTGGCCTCTTTGTAAGCACTAATGATATATGGCCCACTCCAAATTACATGAAACTTAAAGTTTCACCCTGGTTTATCTTTGTCTATATCCCATTTCAAGACCATATCACCCACTTTGAAATTCTGAGCTCTAGCCATCTTATCAAAACGTGCTATTTGGTTGATCTTTAATGTTCTTCTAATTTGACCATGGAAGAATGTATCAATTCTTCAAGTTTAACTAGTTCTGTCATTATGATCTATCTCTATTTGCATTCTTAAATTTGAATTGATGGGCCAACTCTAATGAAGGCAACTCAAGTGATAAAGGAATCCTAACTTCTCTTCTATAAACAAGCTTGTAAGGGGAACTTCTAATTGCTTTCTTCATTGTGATTATATCATCCCAAAGAATTTTTTTTTACCTTTGTATGCCATTGACTTTGGTTGATATCCATTTTCCTCTTCATGATTCTGATTAAGTTCTTATTGGTATATTTTGTCAAACCATTTCCTTGAGGGTGTTAGTTGGAAGAAGTCTTCAATTAGATTCCAAGTCCAAGAGCTTAATCAAAATTTTTAGAGCCTAGGAAATATTTTGCTTTATCATAGATGATAGTTTGAGGAATACCAAACCTCATCACAATGTCTTAAAAGAAGTCAAGGATAACTGATTTAATAGCTTCCTTAAGTGCCAAAGCTTCTATCTACTTGCTAAAATAATCAGTTGCTGTCAATACCCATTTATGAACAACACTTGATGGAGGGTTAATCATGCCAATGAAATCAAGGCCCCATTAGGAGAATGGATGATTTTATTGAATTGGATGAATTGGAAAGGATGCTAATCTCTTTTTACCAGAAAATAAAGCACATTCTTTACATTTTCTGAACCATTTATGCACATCAACAAATAATGTAGGCCAAAAGTATCCTACCTCTATAAATTTCAGTGTAGTGGCTTTGGAAGAGAAGTGTCCACCAGAGAAACCATCATGGAATTCTTCAAATAATTTGTTCACTTGATCACCTTCAATACACCTCTACAACATTCCATCAATTTTTCTTTTAAAGATAATTCCATCAATCACTGTGTAAGGGATGGAATATTATCTCATGTCTTATTTTTTATTTTTCTAAGGCCAAGATGATATGCACCAGTAGAAAATAATGCGGCCATGTTATCAATCCAGATATGACTATTATTTGCATTTCCTTAATTTTGTTGAATTTCAGTGTTGTTTAGAAGCTCCTCATTCATGAAGAAAGAAGTTTCTTGATCATTATTAACATCCATTTCCAAATGCTCACATAGTTCTCTTCAGCTTAAAAACTTTTTGGATTTAATAGTCACATCATATTCCATTATTTTGGTCACCCATATAGCTTTTTTCTCACTGATTTATTCTCCCTTAATGAAGTCTCTAACACTAGAATGCAATACTAGAAATTTGATATGATTAGTGGAAAGCATAATCTTGAATTTTTTAGAGATCTTATGATGGAAAATACCTATTTTTCCATGTTATTATACTTTAATTCATAAATATTTAGTTTCTAACTGAAGAAATGCACTGGATGTTCTATACCTTGACTATTATGTTGTGTCAAAACAACAAGAATATTGGCTTCAACTCCATATGCTAATTGGATGAAATCTTGGAATAATCAGGATTGATAAGTGTAGGAGCTTGTGAAATTTCTTTATTTTATTTTAGAAAATCTCTCTTTTACTTTTGTTTTCCATTTGAAAACTGAATCCTTCCTGAGCATTAGAGTTATAGGTCTAACCAATCCTGCAAAATTAGGAATAAACCTCATTACAAAGTTGATCTTCCCCAAGAATGATTATATAGCTTTCTTATGAGTAGTCAAAGAGAGAGATACGATGGCTGAAATTATTTCTAGATCAATGGAAATACCATCCTTTTAAATAATGTGGCCCAAGAGTTTGCCTTGAGGAACTACAAAATTACATTTCTTGGGATTACGAGACACCCCAAATTCCCTGCATCTCTCAAAATTTTTCTCAAGATGATTGATATGCTCTTTTCTTTTCTTTAAGAAGATATTAATATCATCTACATAGAAAAAGATGAATTCATTGATGTACCCTTTAAAATCAATATCCATTACTCTTTAAAATGTTACACCTGCATTTGATAAACCAAAGGACATATTTTGATATGCATATTGTAGACACCTAAATATGACTACGTAATTTTCATATTAAAATTGCACCAATTATCCTCTTTCCCATTATTTCATTATAATGAGTGATTTCCCACTAATTAGCTAATGTTCCCCTTCATTTTAGTCAATTAACAACACTTTGTTAATTAAATAGCCTTCCCCCCATCCTGGATGCCAAATAATGACACTTCATTAGTTATATAATCATATTTTAATTAATTAATTATTAATTATTAATTAATTAAGTCTTTCAATCTTGTATTTAAATAATAAACCTTATTATTAGTTAAATCACCCTTTTAAACCCTTCAGATTCTACTAATTTCCCTATAAATTATCTCCAAATAGCTTCTATAAGCTTAATTTAGCCTATTAATTAATCCTAGTTGATTAATTAAATCACATTCAACTCCTAAGAGTTGATAATATCTAATTAATATCTTCTAATCATGCTTATCCCTATCTAATTCTACTTTACCTTTATCCCACATTTATTAGGTTGTAAGTTTCTCCAAAATTAGAAAGTTGTATAAAGAACCTAGTACACATTGTCCAAATTTACACCATGTCCTTGTAAGACATCTACATATGATAATAACATTTCAATCTTGGAAGAATTATTGATCAAGCAACCATTTCCATATTTTACTTGGCAACGAGTAGCAAGAGAAGAACCAAACATGGAAATCAAGCCATATTGAAGATATCTCTTCCTCTTCCATGGAGAATTTCCCTTATCGCATGTAGCTAATGTTCGACTTAGAAAATGAGTACCTAGAATTACACAACATATCTAAATATTAAAGGATTGGTTTGCATTTAATGTTTGATGCATAATAATTAAGCTTTTCCTTTCTAGATTTATCATGATGTTTATGTTTGATTAACTAAGTTAGGAATCTATTTGGTATTAGTTTCCTTTCATTAAATTAGACCAATTCATTCATATGCATAATATGGCATCCCTGCGGGAAACTCACTGTCTCATGCACATTCTTTAAAAAATTGAAATTTCATTTTTCCATTTGCATATTAACCCTTGATTTTGAATATATTGAAGATAACTTGTGTTTCAAGCATGTAAAGTTTTCAGAAAATGAGTCTTTTTTAGGTATAAACCAGGCCAACTGCTGCCAAAATGGGATCTTGATGAGAACATTCGAGCTTTGGTAATCCATTCATTTTTAAAAATCTTTTTTTTCATCATGCAGGTACATGCTAGCTCTTTCAATTTGTTAGAATTTCTTATTTTTTGAGCATGTATGTTAGTGTTTGATAGTTTTTAGTCTTCTTTGCACATATAAAGGAGGTGGGTTGCTATCAAAATTGGATTTTGATAGGAAAATTTTTATGCTTTCTTCATGTTTTCATTTTTCGAGCTGCATTTTTCATCATTTTACATGCTAGTTCTTTCAATTTGTTGAAAATGTTATTCTTTTGAGCATGTATGCTATTTTTTGATAGCGTTGAGTCTTATTTACACATATCAAGTAGATGGGTTGTTGTCAAAATTGAATCTTGGTGGGAAGAGATTAAACTTTTTGCAGTTTTTGGGACAATTTTTTTGATATTTTTTGAGTACAGGTTAAGTATGTTCCTATGACTATAAGATCATATGCGTAACCTATCTTATGGAGGCCATAAATGTTTCCCCTGAACTCAAAATGAATCCATTTTTTTGCAACAGTAAAGGTATTGAGGTGAATATGAAATGAATACATAAATTTAGAATTTAAACTTAGAGAAAATGCAGGGTTTCCTTTCTTATAAAACTGGTCATTTTTCTTTGCATGTTAGATTCATTTTAATTTGATCAACACCACACATGCTCTTATCTTTTGCTTTTGAGTGACTTTGAGAATCAGAAATGGATATGATTACAGATATTTTTGTAACATTATGGTTTTCATTTGTTTAGAAATGGTGTTAACATTTTAAATATTTTTTGGAAATCTCATTTTCGTTATAAATTCATCGAATCCACGGATGCTTTTTCTTGCACTTTCAAGTGATTTTGAGGATAAAAAACGGAACAAATTTTAGATGTTTTTCTAACATTTTGGATGTCATTTATAAATATGGATATCATTTTATATTTTGATAGTTTTCATGGAAAAACTAATCATTTGAGTTGTTATTTAAAAATCAGTTTTTAACACTTAAATTCTTTGATTATGCTTGTTTTCCATTTACTTAAGTTGGACCAAAATTCGTGTATGCTCTTCTCTTGCGCTTTCAAGTGATTTCATTATAAAATTGTGGGTTGAATGTAAAAATTAATCATTTGAGTTGTTTAAAAATAAAAATTTCAAAGTACGTAATTATTTTTTTATTATAGTTTTCTCATTTTCTTAAGTTGGATAAAAATTTATGTATGCTCTTCTCTTGAAATTTTGAGTGATATTGAGAATAAAAAATGACTGCGATCCTATTTCTAAACATTGTGGTTTACATGGAAAACTACTATTTTTTTAGTACATGATCATTCTCTTGTCAAAGTCAAAATTGAAACAATTACTGATACATTGTGTGTAGGTTGTCAAAGGTGTTCAAAACCACATTTTAAATCAAGATAAAAACAAATCATTCACTCACATTGTATTTACAGGTTCAAATAAGGGTTAAAAGCCATCCACATTAAACTGTGGGAATTATCTTGGCTCAAGCCATAAAAATCATTATAAGGATTACCATAGGAACCCCAATGTAGTCAACACATTGAGGGAACTGTTTGACAAAAAAAGAAGTGCCATATCACCTACTTGACTAGAAAAACCCATGAGGAGTGCTAAATTCTATCTGTATGAGGCATCATTCATTAATTTTATTGTGGGTGAATGGTCCTTTTTAATAATTGATTCTAAAAAAGTGTACCTCTGTTAGAAAAGATATTGGATAATGTTGAGAACAAAATCCTACGAAGCCATTTGACATTGGGGCCAACTTTACTATATAAAAATTCAAGAGTTTCAAAGAGTCATTACAAAGCAAGACTTTTTCAGAGTTAAAACCTTGTTTGTTGAATAAGGACGAAGTCCCTTGAAGTTGCACTGTGTATCTTTCATCACGAATCTTACAACATAAAACTTTGTCCTAGTTTCTACGTTATTATCGAAAAAGGTGAAACTCTGCCAAAGTTACGCTGCATATTTTTCATCACCAATCATAAATTACCTTGTTATTTTTTGGTATTATTGGTCAAAATAAAGCCACTCAAAGTACTTCCAAAATTATGTCCACCACTTTTACACACACTTAAATCCATTTTTCCTTAAAAACTTGATTTAAGTGTTGAAAGTGTGTTGGTACGTATTCAAATTTTGTTACTTTATCTTAAAACCAACATTGAGACATCTCACTTGTAGGGAATATCTCACTTTGATATCATTTTGTGTTGTTATGCTACTCACATTTTATCAATCCATTTTTGATACTTAATCTTGTTTTCTTAAACTTTATTTAAGTGTGGAAATTTTATTGTTACACTGCTTGCATTATATCAACCCATTTTATACTTAAACCTTGTTATTCTTCAAACTTGAGTCAATTTTTGAAAGTGCGTTGTTATCTTTCTTGCCTTTTGCCAATACATTTTTAATAGTTAAATCTTGTTGTCTTAAACTTGATATAAGTATTGAAATTGTATTGTTATGCTGCTCACATTTGTATCATCCATTTTTGGGATTTAAAACTTGTTTGTATTAAACTTTATTAAAGTGTGGAATTTGCATTGTTATGATGTCAAAATCATATTGAACCATTTTTAATACTTAAATATTGTGCTAAAAAATTGATTTAAGTGTTGAAATTGTGTTCTCACATTTATAATCAATCATTTTGACTATACATATTTGTAGCTTATTTGGTAAACTTTACTGGATTGTCAAAATTGTATAATTACGATGTTTGTTTTCCTTAGATTTGCTTCAAAAAGTCACATGAGCATCCCCATATTTGTAAGATGTCTAATTGGCAATTGTTACATTGTCCAAATTGACATGGAACTTCCTCCCATTTGAAGGAGTTCAATTAAATAATATAGGTCTAGGCATTTAGTCCCAAAAATGACAACCATGACTAACTATCACATGGTTCCTCACACTTAAAAAAATAAGGAACATATGTTTCGGCATTCACATCAAAATATGCCCATCATGACTAAAATGTGATTGGTTATTTACACTAAGGAACCCATACTATCTTCCATTTCCCCATAATCTAGGTTTAGGAATTCACATAAAATGATGCCCATCATGATTAAACCTCGATTGGTCCTTCACACTAAGAAACCTATTCTGTTATCCATTTCCCCACCATCATCTTCTAGTTCGTGGTATGATTCAGATTATTCTAGTCCATTGATGCTTCTAGTCCATGGTATGATTTTGATTCTTTTAATAATTTGTATCCTTCTACTCCTCTTATTTAGTCCTATCCTTCTAATTATTTTAATCCATGTTATTCTTTTGATTCCCCTAAATCTTCTGAGCCTCATCTAATCTAATTTCTTCTAAGGAATAATTAGTCACCTAAATGATGTTTTCCTCATCTAAGGATTTGTGTCGCAAAAAATTCTTAAAATCATTCATCTAATTTGAATCCTGAGTCGCGGTCCTCCATTTCTCCATAGGAGTCCCTTTACGAGTTGCATCAATGATGTCTTCCTCCTTTGAAGATCTGTGTGACTCAAATTCCTATAATCAATCATATAATTTGACCCGTACTTCGCAATCCACTAAATTTCTACACGATCCTCTTTTTCTACCTACATTATATTGTCTTCTAGGAAAACCAATGCCACCACATCCTAAAATTACACCTAAATCTACTCTCAAGACATCCAAATCCAAATCTACTTCATCTCTTAAGTCTTTATATTCTATTAATCAAAATCTAATCCATTTTTGGCCCCTAGGTCATTTTGATAATTCCTTATTCTATCTTCATCATTATTTTAAAGACCAATGTTTGCATCAACATCAAATAATTCACAAGAAACGTGGTGCTAAGATATATTTTCAAAGAAATTTCAAATTTCTTTATGGGAGAAATAAGGTCAAATCTCCCCTCATATACATCATTAAACATCTTCTCAATCTTCGAAACTTCTTGGGCCCCTTTCTTCCAATCAATCTTCTATCATCGAGAAATAATGACCCATACCTATCAATTTATTTTAGAATGAAGAAGAAATCAGATAATTCATGGGGATACACAATGAAATTCCTCTAGAGGATCATGATAAATGATTCTATTTTGACCTCGATGTGTCAACATATTATGAGGAAGAGGTCGAGTCCTTTGGTTAAATAACAAAGGAAGAGATTAAAATTATCAAACTTGATCCTCCTCTTGTTCTTCCATCTTCTCATTTCCCATTACATGGAAACATAACAGGGTCTATACTTGATTCCCTTCCTATCTTCTCATCACATAACCATTCCTTATATATCACACCTCCTCAATCACAATCTCTCATTGGGTCACCTAGGGGTAGCATTTCATATTCTTTTATATGTGGGCCACCTCCTAGTACCCCTTCATATTCTATATTTGGGTCACCTCTGAGTAGCCCGTTATCTCCTATCTTTGGGCCATGTCCTAGTATCCCTTTATCTCCTATCTTTAGGCCACATCCTAGTATCCTTTCATATTTTATATTGGGGGCAACATCCTATTAGCCCTTCATCTTCTATACTTGGGCCACATCCTAATAGCCCTTCATCTTATATTTATGGGACACCTTTAGGTAGTCCTTCATCTTCTACTTATGGGAAACCTTTGGGTAGTCCATTATCCTCTATTCTTGGGCCACATCCTGGTATCCCATCATCTTCTATCCTAGGATCACCTCATGGTAGTCCATTATATGCTATACTTGGGACACATCCTAGTAGCCCTTACTCTTCTATCTATGTAACACCTCTGAGTAGCCCATCATCTTCTATTCTTGGGCCAACTCTCTGCCTGTTACCTTCTATTCTTGGGACCACCTCCTACTGACCTATTTCCTTCAATACTTTGACCATATCCTCTTTGTACATAAAATAATCCATCTATCAATAACTATGAAAATCCCACCATCATCCATACCTTTCCTATCATCAATCCTAAACATCCACTTTCTTCTCCCACTTCTCGGGATCAACAAAATCATGCATTAAATTATAAGAGGCACCAATAGATTATTCATCAACTAAAATAAAAAATCTAAAGAGCTCAAAATATCCCAACAAATAAAACACCCACATATCTAAAAATCAAATGTGATTAAAAAATGAAAACCAATGCAAATGCTAGGTATGATGCAAAGTGTAAAAATATATGGATAGGGAACTCAAGCTCCCTCATATAAAAAACATATTTCAAGATAATTCACAGTCACTTATCGAGTATGATCTCACAATGATCATCAATATTGGAGATAATATCACTCTTGATAATTAAAAACTCTTATTCTTCCTCATCAAAGAAATTGCAAACATTGTTGTTGGATCTTATCACATGAAGTGACATTGTTGGTCCCAAATTTCTTCTCTTTCCAAGAATAGTCTTCCTACCCTATCATGGATATTTTCCCTCATATCTATCCACATTTAATCTTCTCACTTTATGGTTTTTCCTTTCCAAAACCATCAAAGATATTTTAAAAATACAAAAAATGAAAAAATACATTAAAACACAACAAAAAAATCAAAGTCACAAAGATCAAACATTGTAACTAGGTATTGCATACACATGGATGTAATTTCCTTCCTTTCTTCAAATTACTCTACAAATTACCCATGATTTTCATCCCTCCGGTGATCTTGAGGTTAGTATATTCGTGCTCATTGTACGTCATTTTTCTCTATGGTATCCATTTGACCTTGGTATTTCATCACCTTTGTAAATTAAAGAATGAATGACCTATTATAGATCATATCACTATCATATATCTCATAAAATTAGTGCGAAGACCTTTGGGCATATTTTTTGACACTAGACAATGTCGTCATCACCATCAATGTAGACACCGGATTTGGGTCACAATCTCTTTGGTTCCCTTTCAATTAATTAACGTAGCACATTTAACTAACCATGACCCCTTTGCCTCATATTAATATTCATCCTCACATTATTAATTAGTTTAATTATTTTAATTAAATTAATTTTTCCCTCACACCACCTCATCATGACACCTCACCCTAGACCCATTCCAGGGGAATTTAACTCACAGTGATTGAGTCATCAGCTTCAACACCGATTCATTACTCCCAATTTCAAGTCACTAAATTGACCTAACTAACTAAGAATTTTCCTAAACTTAACTAGACCTCTCCTAATTTCTTCCTACCTTCTCTCACGTTAACTCCACTTTCCTAAGTAGACTCAATGAGGAAAAGCATGCAAAATATGGGAAGATCTACCTATTTTTGGTAAATAGGACTATTTTGACCAAACCGACGCCATTTTTTCCTTGGCCGACGTCACTTTTTTAAGCCACCATCAATTCCTTTATATACAACTTTATAACCTTTTACCTGGGTTGGTCATTTGAGTTTTGAGAGTGCTAATGCAATCAAGTGAGGATATCAAAGCCATTACTTCATCCAAACAACACCTACATACCACCAGAGAGTAGCACAGGCCAAAGATTCCCTTTTAGATCATTTGATCATTCACAAGAACACACATGTCGTACTGATGCGGAACTGAATCAACTACCACCTCACCGATCAATCACTAGCCTCCATCCAGCCATGAGATCTTCATATCAGCAATTAAGTAGCATGATCTTAATAAGTTTTTCTTACTTTATTACATATTTCTTTCGTCCTTCATTATTTTCAGTTTTATTGTTATCCAAATATCTCCATCTTCTCACCAATCCACCAACCTAACAAGTTCAAGCCCTTTCACCCTTTGTGACCTCTCCCTATGTATTCTTGAGTCTTCACAATTATATTACAAACCTAACCACACCCTCCTCACTCTTTATGCAATCACAAACCATTTTTATTAAGTTATTTCCATTTTCCCCTACCGACGTCGGTTTACCCTACCATCGTCAGTTTCATCCCTGAATCGACATCGGTCATCTAATCGATATCAATTTTTGTGTCATTTTATACCTTCTGACCAGTAAGCCTTCTAATCAACCAAAATCAACCAAGACCTCACCCAATAATTCCTAGACCCTTTACCAAACCTCTGCCAGACTTGTAAAACACATAATAACCTACCAAATCTTTGGATCTAATTATAACTTTTTGTGTTAGATTAGATTTACTTATTGTATTTACATGAGATACCTAAATTGTATAGCTACAGTAGGGTTTCTCTATTTCATGTTACTTACTGCATTAATTTGTATTTGAAATTGGATTGATAGCCTCCTAAGAACCACCTCAATTCTTATATCTAGCATTTTCTAGGTAGTCCACTAACCTATATTATTAATGCTATCTTGTGGTCTTGTTGTGTTTTAGAGCCATTAATTCATCAAAACAACACCTACATACCACCAGAGAGTAGCAAAGGCCAAGGATTCCCTTTTAGATCATTTGATCATTCACAAGAACACACATGTCGTACTGCCGTGGAATTGAATCAACTACCACCTCACCAATCAATCACTAGCCTCCATCCAACCATGAGATCTTCATATCAGCAATTAAGTAGCGTGATCTTAATAATTTTTTCATACTTTATTACATATTTCTTTCGTCCTTCATTATTTTCAGTTTTATTGTTATCCAGATATCTCCATCTTCTCACCAATCCACCAACCTAATAAGTTCAAGCCCTTTCACCCTTTGTGACCTCTCCCTCTGTATTCTTGAGTCTTCACAATTATATTACAAACCTAACCACACCCTCCTCACTCTCTTTGCAATCACAAACCAATTTTATTAAGTTATTGCCAATTTCCCCTACCGACGTTGGTTTACCCTACCACCGTTGGTTTCATCCCTGAACTGACATAGGTAATCTAATCGATATCAGTTTCTGTGTCATTTTATACCTTCTTACCAGTAAGCCTTCCAATCAACCAAACTCAACCCAGACCTCACCCAATAATTCCTAAACCCTTTACCAGACCTCTGCAAGACTTGTAAAACCCATAATAACCTACCAAATCTTTGGATCTGATTATAACTTTTTCTGTTAGATTAGATTTACTTATTGTATTTACATGAGATACCTAAATCGTATAACTACAGTAGGGTTTCTTTATTTCATGATAATTACTGCATTAATTTGTATTTAAAATTGGATTAATAGCCTCCTAAGAACCACCTCACTTCTTAGATCTAGCATTTTCTAGGCAGTCCACTAACCTATATTATTAATGCTATCTTGTGGTCTTGTTGTGTTTTAGAGCCATTACTTCATCCAAACAACACCTACATACCACCAGAGAGCAACACATGCCAAGGATTCCATTTTAGGTCATTTGATCATTCACAAGAACACACATGTCGTACTGCCACGGAACTGAATCAACTACCACCTCACCAATCAATTACTAGCCTCCATCCAGCCATGAGATCTTCATATCAACAATTAAGTACCGTGATCTTACTAAGTTTGCTTACTTTATTACATATTTCTTTCGTCCTTCATTATTTTAAGTTTTATTGTTATCTAGATATCTCCATCTTCTCACCAATCCACAAACCTAACAAGTTCAAGCCCTTTCACCCTTTATGACCTCTCCCTCTGTATTCCCAAGTCTTCGCAGTTATATTACAAATCTAACCACACCCTCCTCACTCTCTGTGCAATCACAAACCATTTTTATTAAGTTATTTCCAATTTCCCCTACCAACATCGGTTTACCCTACCACCGTCCGTTTCATCCCTGAACTGACATCCGTAATCTAATCAATATCGGTTTCTATGTCATTTTATACCTTCTGACCAGTAAGCCTTCCAATCAACCAAACTCAACCCAGACCTCACTCGGTAATTCCTAGACCCTTTACTAGACCTCTGCCAGACTTGTAAAACCCATATTAACCTACCAAATCTTTGGATCTGATTATAACTTTTTGTGTTAGATTAGATTTACTTATTGTATTTACATGAGATACGAAATCGTATAACTACAGTAGGGTTTATTTATTTCATGATAATTACTGCATTAATTTGTATTTGAAATTGGATTAATAGCCTCCTAAGAACCACCTCACTTCTTAGATCTAGCATTTGCTAGGCAGTCCACTAACTTATATTATTAATTCTATCTTGTGGTCTTGTTGTGTTTCAGAGCCATTACTTCATCCAAACAACACCTACATACCACCAGAGAGCAACACATGCCAAGGATTCCCTTTTAGATCATTTGATCATTCACAAGAACACACATGTCGTACTACCACAGAACTGAATCAACTACCACCTCATCAATCAATCACTAGCCTCCATCCAACCATGAGATCTTCATATCAGCAATTAAGTAGCGTGGTCTTAATAATTTTTGCTTAATTTATTACATATTTCTTTTGTCCTTCATTATTTTCAGTTTTATTGTTATCCAGATATCTCCATCTTCTCACCAATCCACCAACCTAACAAGTTCAAGCCCTTTCACCCTTTGTGACCTCTCCCTATGTATTCTTGAGTCTTCACAATTATATTACAAACCTAACCACACCCTCCTCACTCTCTATGCAATCACAAACCATTTTTATTAAGTTATTGCCAATTTCCCCTATCGACGTCGATTTACCCTACCACCGTCGGTTTCATCCCTGAACCAACATCGGTAATCTAATCAATATTGGTTTCTGTGTCATTTTATACCTTCTGACGAGTAAGCCTTCCAATCAACCAAAATCAACCCAGACCTCACCCAATAATTCCTATACCCTTTACCAGACTTGTAAAACCCATAATAACCTACCAAATCTTTGGATCTGATTATAACTTTTTGTGTTAGATTATATTTACTTATTGTATTTACATGAGATACCTAAATCATATAACTACAGTAGGGTTTCTTTATTTCATGATACTTACTGCAT
This sequence comes from Taxus chinensis, assembly GCA_019776745.2. Lineage (NCBI taxonomy): Eukaryota > Viridiplantae > Streptophyta > Pinopsida > Cupressales > Taxaceae > Taxus > Taxus chinensis. The sequence goes on along the minus strand of CM034152.1, from coordinate 360,468,249 downwards.
TAATTTGTATTTGAAATTGGATTGATAGCCTCCTAAGAACCACCTCACTTCTTAGATCTAGCATTTGCTAGGCAGTCCACTAACCTATATTATTAATGCTATCTTGTGGTCTTGTTGTGTTTCAGAGCCATTACTTCATCCAAACAACACCTACATACCACCAGAGAGCAGCAAAGGCCAAGGATTCCCTTTTAGATCATTTGATCATTCACAAGAACACACATGTCGTACTGCCGTGGAACTAAATCTACTACCACCTCACCATTTAATCACTAGCCTCCATCCAGCCATGAGATCTTCATATTAGCAATTAAGTAGCGTGATCTTAATAAGTTTTGCTTACTTTATTACATATTTCTTTCGTCCTTCATTATTTTTAGTTTTATTGTTATCCAGATATCTCCATCTTCTCACCAATCCACCAACCCAACCAGTTCAAGCCCTTTCACACTTTTGCAACCTCTCTCTCTTTATTCTCGAGTCTTCTGAATTATATTACAAACCTAGCCACGCCCTCCTCACTCTTTATGCAATCATAGAGAAGCCCAAAATCTATTTTTATTAAGTTATTTCCAATATCCCATACCGACTTTGGTTTAGATGTTATCCAAATAACTCTCCTAGTTTTATCCTTGGAAAACCTACATACGGTCATCTAAAAGATATCAGAGATATTCATGTGTCATATTTCACCTTCTGACCTCAATTTCCCCTCTGGCACATTCAACTTGGACATTGTTTCCTCAATGTTTCCCCTAGACTTCCTTTCCAATTTCCTTTTCCAGACTTGTAAAACCATTCTTGTCTTACTCACATCTTTTGCATCATTATACCTTATTCCTTAGATTAGATTTACTTATTGTATCTTGCATGTGTGCCTTGCACTCACTTCAATTAGCTAATTCCTTGAACCTATCACGTGCCCTACAAATTACCTTGTAATGGTTGCACCTTGATCATACATTCTCCACTCATCAAGTTTCCTCATCTACTTTGTACGTTGCATACGTCTTCCTTCTTCCTTTGTCCCACGCCTCATTCTTGTGCGCACATACCTTTATGCCCTCCTCTGACCCTATCCATGCCATGTAATTTTGAAATGATTGAGTGTGCCAAAATAAACTTATCAAAGCATGCCAATAAGGTGCCAAATCCTTGAAACAAATCAATGGGTGACACGTGGCAGAAATGACAAGAACATTTACATCGTTGGTCTTCCTTTCAACCAATACACACATGCCATGTTTCTTGCATGCACATATGACTCTAACAAACTTCTGATAGCCATATATTTTGCTACAAAGCTCCGATCATGACTCACCTAGTCTCAATCGATAGCTGTTGACATAGGATATAGTGTTATATATTCAAATTTAAATTCTTGTTAGATCTGGTAGGTAAGGAATGGGAAAACATTGTTTCTAGACATTAATGAGTAGATCTGATTTCTCCAACCACTCGATTTAAACTTATCCACCCTTTTCCTTTCTCCAACATGCTAAAAAGACTTAGGGAAATGTAGTTAACAGATTTGTAGGCATTGAATGATTCCTGTCAATGGTTTTGTTTGAAATTTGGGTTTTCCCTCCTTATTGTCTTATTCTTCCATGAATTCACCTATAAATGTAAGATTTGGGCTCATTTGTTATGTTGGACATTTTTTTATCCTTATGCATTTTGCTAAGGACTTCATATTTTATGTATTCTAATTTGCATACCTGTATAATTGGTTCGTGCATGTGGATATGGGTCTCTTTCACCATTGTAATAGTTTTGTGCATTTCTGGAAGTAAGGGAAGCATCATTTGGTGACTATTCTTTTTCCTAAGAATGTTTGTATTCTTTCCCTTAACTTTCTTGTACATTACATTCTTGTTGTGTCATTCTATGTCCCTTGCAGTTCCCTTTGTAGTTGTGTTCCATGAAAATGATCTGGTAAATATGTTTTAGTTTTGATACACGTGTTTATCTTTCTTTCACACATTTCCCTTCATGTTTGATCATAACAAATAGTGTTCATCCCTATTTTTCTAGTGTTATCATCTTTTAGTGTAGTTTTCTTTCATGTTATCCTTCTTATCCTTAGTCCCTTATTGAATTATCCAGATATCTTAGCTTCTCCCTTTCAGCACTAGGAGTATTAGTATCGATATAAATATATAGGGAACCGGCCTTCTCTGGAGATTCATCTCAAGTCGCGCAATGTCCCACAACTTTGAGATGGTTCCATTATCGTCTCAAATGACTTGATCCATTCTAGATATGAGATACAGATGCAAGTTTGACAACTAATATTACCCTACCACTACCAGTTTCATCCCTGCACCGACATTAATCACTTGAACGATATCAGTCTCTATGTCATTTTATACAATCTGACCAAAAAACCTTCCAATCAACCAAAATCAACCCATACCTCACCCAATCATTCCCATACCCTTTACCAAACCTCTGTTAGACTTGTAAAACCCAGAATAACCTACCAAATCTTCGTATCTGATCATAAATTTTCATGTTAGATTATATTTACTTATTTTATTCATACGAGATACCTAAATCATATTACTACAGTAGGATTTATTTATTTTATGATACTTACTACATTAATTTTTATTTGAAAGTGGATTGATAGCCTCCTAGGAAGAACCTCACTTCCCAGATCTAGTATTTACTAGGTAGTCCACTAGCATATATTATTAATGATATCTTGTGGTCTTCTTATGTTTCTTACAGGTCGTTCCCCCTAGTCAAAGGTAAGCTCTTCACGATGAGCTTAGATCAAAATTCATTAACGCGCACATTCGACCTTTTACCTTTGATCTTACAGGTATTCCTCCTTAGCCATATTTCCTATCGTATTTTACACAAAAAAATTACTTGAAACATCTTGGCACGCCAGGTGGGACCCATTTGGGGTTATTTGCATTATTCATTCTTAGCAAATCATTGTGTGTTTATTTATGTTTTAAATAAAGTTCACATTAAAATATTCTCCCTTGGAAACATTCTTTTTCTCCTACTGATCTTAGTGAAACTTGTATTTTGGATTAAAAGAACACTTATTTTTATTTTGTATTGCATTTGTGAAGGACATACTCTTTCCTATTCATTATTGCTCTCATCGAATTTCATTTTGGATTTAGGTTTAAAATCTTTACATATCATTTCTTCTATGTTGCATTCTAGCTCATCTAAATTATGGGAAACCTATATGTTGGAAGTCATGCCCAGCTGATGGTTGAAAAATTGAACTGTAGTTCACATTTTGCACACTCTTTATACCAAATCATTGAAAACAAACTACACATTTCTTAAACAACATCTTTCCCAAAAGAAGTTGTCAATGATCACACACTCATAGGATTGACAGTGGGCTCTAGCTGGTTTTCTAGCCATTTATCATATCAGAGAAGGATCCCCCACGCCAAAACTTACCTGAAACTAGCCATAGTTGTCAGTTTTTGTAGTGACCTTTGGTAACCAAAAAATCTACTTTATTCACAAGTCAGTCCTAAATGGCATAAGCCATAACAAAAAATCTACATCATAGGATTTCGTGTTTTGCTAGCATTTTGCTTGATTTGAGTTTTGAGGTGTGAGTTTGTTCTCTTCATTTTTCTCTCCATACATACTCCACCATCATAGTTGGTGTATTCCAACTATTTCATGAGTGTGTTAGGGTTGATCATTTCTATACTCGGTCTTTGGGTTGGTATTTTTATTTGACCTAAATCACTAACAATTAAATTTTTCCATCTTTCACATATTTCATAGTAATCAGTTTCGATCCAGCGACCGCCATCGGTTTCACCATCTTACCACCATCGGTTCATTGATCTTCGTTGGTTTTAGGATTTTTTGGTCATTTTTGTCAAAGTAGCATCAAATCTTCATTTATTTTCTTTCTGTGACTTCCTTAGTCATCTTACTAGTCTCTGAGTCTTTGATATTACCTTCAAAGTCTAGTTCTATCTTGTTTTCACCATTTATTGCCAAAGTTACCAATCTGACATTTTCCCACAGTCACTAGACATCAGTCTATCTGATCTGGTGGCGAGTTACCCCCTCATACCGGCATCGGTTACCCTAACCTACGTCAGTTTCTGTGTTATGATTTTTCAATTAGAACAATGATCAAATCACACATTTTAGACCCATTTTTCTTAATTCCTTTTGTGTTTCTACATTATCAACAAAGCTCAAAATACATATTCTATTGTCATCACATGGTTTTAACTCATAGACAATCCAACGCTCTTGTGTTTCACGCCATCCACCTACCACTCCCACCTAGCCCATTGCCCCCTTCCATCTTATCACCTATGGACCCCAATCAGGATCTTTCCATACCCACTGGTGATGAGGAGTTCACGAGACTCCTTGATCACAACCCCGCTACTCTACAGTATTATCTCACTCATTCATCTACCCATGATTCATCAGGGCAACTTGTATATGGCATGCCTATGTCCATTCCTCCTACTCTCACACCCACTTCTGCATCAAATACTACTAGCTTGGCCTTACCCTCTTCCACCTTACCACATGTGGTTTCCCAGATTGACCCTACATCATTGATATCTACTACACCTATGACATCTGTCGCGACTTTGAAATCTTTCACTCCTATGTTGTCAACCATGCCTCTATCAACCACCTTGAGTGTAGGTCTATCTACACCTGCCACCTCTCATATACCTATTACATCTCAGCCACCATTGGTGTTTGCAGCCCACACTCCCTTCCAAAACATCATCCTCTCCATCCTGTAGTCTCTTCCTCTTATTGCTATGAGGGTATTTACATCCATCCTACCTACCTACACATATCACCAACAGACCCCCTATTTCATCAACTGCTTATTCAGGATACTTTCCCTCTACATCTATTTTGGCCCATGGTCCTTCATCACAATTTTCGTACTCAACACCACCACATACTAGGATGCCATCCATGTCATACCCACCTTATCTACCCCCTTATACTATAGGGGGTGCCCCATCATCACAACCTACCAATGATCTTATCAAAATGATGATGGACAAGATGTAGACATTAGAAGCATCTATCTCTGGCTCACATAACTCTCTATTATACGAAGAGATTTGTAATGATCCCATTCACCCATCCATTATGATTCATCCATACCCCCATTGGGAAATTTTTAAATTCAACTGATTCAAAAATAAAGAATGCCTGCAAAAAAACTTGCGGTCTTTTAAACATGTGTGTTATCTGATCACTCACGATGAATCTTTGTTCTTGTGGACATTCCCAATGTCCTTGAGAAGTCCAACTTTAGATTAGTATAGTTATCTACCCAGGATTTCCATATTTTCATTTAATCAGGTAGCTTAGGATTTTCTAGACCACTTTTCTATCAACATTGTCAAGAAGGTCACCATGACCGACTTGTACGTGACACACCAATATGAAGACAAATCTATCACATATTTTTTCACTCATTGGCAAAGCCTGATCAACCAACTCACATTCCAACTACCTCAAACTGAGTTAATAGAGTTGTTCACCAGAGTTTGTGCTAGACACATCTCACCAACTCTCCAAGTTCAAACCTTCCACACATTTGATGAGGCATTCACCATGGCCCAAAAACTTGAAATTTGTGCCATTGAAGAGAAGAAGATACAATTGTGTAACAAGAACATTGCGTTTAAATCAAATGATACCTCTTCTTCTTCCAAACCAAAAAATAATTATTCTAAAGCAAAAGGATCTTCCAATGCAGTAGTTTTGAAAGCCAACCCATCTCATCCATCCAACCAATCAAATCCTTCTTCCAATATTTCTCCTATTCAGGATTTTCAGTTCAAGCGGGAGCAACAAAAATATACTCCCATAGGAGAACCCTACTCTTTAGTTTTAGAAAAACTTCTAAAATCCATAGAGCAATCACTCTTTCACCCATCAAACCAGATACTAGTTTTGACCCTTCTCTTCATGTGCCTGCATGGTACAAAGAAAATGATTACTACAACTATCATCACGTTAGAGGTCATAGTGATGGTAATTGTATAACTTTCAAAAACATCATCCAAGAAATGTTAGATAATGGAGATCTCATCTTGGATAACCCTAACACACCAACTAATCAGAACCTTCACATCTTCAAGAATCATTCCCAAATCACACCCCTTCATCTAACCAAACCGGTGAAACCTCAACCAATGATAGTAACATTCATGAGGTTCATGCCGTTTTCGACATCATACCAGTTCTTCCTGCTCAATTTCCTCCTACTCCATCTATCGAGGATATTCTTGCACGAGCTCCTTCATCCATAGAGGGACCTATTTCATCTACTCCTTTACCCACAAAGGAGTCTCCCTTATCTTCTCCTTCACCCATGGAGGATTCCATCATATCTATCGATGTAGTTTCCCCACTCACCTCTCAACCTGACAAACAAACCGCAATACTTACTCTTCTACCCATGGGAGAGTCATGCTTACCTTCTTCTTTGCCAAAAGACAAACTTACCTCATCCAACTTGACATCTCCCCTACCCATAGGGGATCCATTAGCAGCGTCCCTTCCTATTGGTGACAATTCTCCATTGGCTTTCAAGGATCCTGTTGATCTGCTCTCATCTCTTCTACCCACAAAGTTTGAAGCCAACCATTTCCCTATCTCACAGACATTATTTACAGGGATTACTACCAAATCAACATCATCCCCCTACATCGGTGTCATTCTCACATTTGGCTGACCGCTTGGATTATGTTGACAATTCCATGCTTTGGGGATGCCTTTGATTGCATGTCTCAACTCAAATGTAGATGTTGTCTACTGACACTTCCATGATCTATCCAAAGGTGTTTCAGACAACCAAACCCACCATGCCCATGTTAGTTATAACGACCCCTTCTTCATCACCCTCACCCACACCTAAACCTTTACCATCAAATGAAATTTTGAATATGCCTAAAACCTTACCTACATCTATATCTTCCTCTGCGTCTAAACCCATTGCCACATAAGGTGTCATATCAACATCAAGCCTATTCCATCCTCTTATCAAACTAGATTGAGACACATTTTCACAAGCTGTCGTAAAGATAATTCCCAAACCTAAGAAGAAAACCCAACCTCTTATACTGCATACACTGGCTTCACCCATTACCCCTCTGTCACCTTCACCACTTCCATCTATCCTAGGTCCCCACCCATCAACCTTGGTCAAGAAGCCTCCTACCCAAAGTAAAAGAAAAACACAACAGCCCACCTTATCATGATCCTTTGTTACACCCAAATTACCTACACAGCTTACACCTTCACCGTCACCTACATCCTTTCTACCTCATATACCTACAACACTTCTTGTATCCTCATCATTACCCATGCCATACCCTTCTCCTCAAGTAGTCCCTTCCACATTACCTCTTACCACAACCTTCACTGCACCTCCATTATCGTCTTGGATAACCTATCCCCCTTTTCCATCTACCTTACCTTCTACATCACACACTTCTTCTACACATTTACCCAAGAAGGTGCAACCAAAACGAAAAAACCCACTACCTTCCAAAGAGGTAGTTAAACCTACACCACCTTCAACAACTAGTTCACCTGCTACACCTTTACCCAAGAAGGTACAACCCAAACCTAAAACCGTACTATCTACCAAAAAAGTAGTCAAACTTACTCAACCTTTGATTCCACCTCCAGTGATGCCTCTCCCACCAAAGTCACCCACACTTCCATCCAGACCCACACTTACTTCACATTGTGATCCATTGGCAGGGTCTTACACCAACATCTTAGCTAACCTTTTAGAAACCTTTGTCATCACATTTCCACCACTTAGACCTTACGACCCACTCAAACCTAAACTAGAAGGGTTTGATGATACCAAAATTTGTGCTTATCATCATGTGCCAGGGCATGATGTGGAAAAATATAAGGCTCTTAAGACTATTCTTCTCTAACTATGTTCTCTCAAGAAAAATTTGACGATGATGATCTTTTAGATGAGGACCCTATTCCACTTACACCTATCACCACACATCCTCATCCCTTACCTATTCAGTGACCTCCATCTCCACCTCCACAACCCTTTTATCCTCCTCCAACATTTGAGATCAATATGGTCCACATAAGAGAGCTAGCCAAACCTCCACCAAAATGCCAATGCACCGCATTGATTTCAAAAAACCATTATATTCCCTCACCATATTTTTTCCCATCCTGTCACTACACCTTTCACGACTCACCTTCTCCTTCACCGTAGATCAATATGGTTCAAGTTTCCACTCGAGCCCAAAAGGAAAAAGGAAAGGAGAAAACAACCAACTCATCTGCTACTCTTTTACCCAATATTCCATCTGCACCTGCACCCAAAATCACCATCTATGGACCCACATACCCTATTTCTGATGGGGTTTCCCATCGTACAATGCTTAAATAATTACACCAGTCTCCTCTCAAAATGTATTTGTATTACCTCATCTAAACCTCTGAGTCTCATCATCAGGCCCTCATTGAGGTCCTGCAATCTATTGAGGTTCTACCTAATGACCCTATGCCTGTTGCATCCATTATCACTCCTCACCATGTTTCCTCTCTCACCACTTCACCCCCTTCCTCTACTCCCACTACCACTCATCAAGTAGCCACTCTCAGTTTCTATGACGATGAGATTGTACCTCTCCAATCGGATGATCCTAACCCCACCCTATTTATTTCCATCTATGTTGATAATATACACATTTGACACGTTATGATCGATGGAGGTGCTAGTATCAACATCATTTCCTCCCATGTGTATAACCAAATGTGCATCCCTACCAATTACATGCATAATAACCCAGTTATGCTGTGTTCATTTAATGATGCCATGACTTCCACCCTTGGCACCATCATTCTCCACATTTGCATGGGCCCCCGTGACATTCCTGAATTATTCTATGTCTTAGAGGGGGAATTCTAGTACAACCTGCTTCTTGGCTGACCCTAGATTTACGCCATGGGTTGTGTTCCTTCAACCTTACACCACTGTTTAAAATTCAAACATGAAGGGAACAACTATACCATTCTAGCTGACCCTTCACCATTCAAGACCTGTAACATGTTGTATCAACCCAATGATGTCCTTATACCAGTTAAGGCATCTACCACTACTACCACTTCTTATTCATCCACTTCCTCATCCACCACTTCTATCGCTACATCTTCCACAACTAACTCCTCTATTCCCACTGCTACCGTAACTTCTGCAGCTGACCCATCAGCCAACCCATCTACTTCTCAAACATATAATGCTTCTTCTTCCCAGATGTCTAATGACTCCTCCATTCTCACTACCCACATACCAACTACTGATCCCTTAGAAGGTGTTTTCAATGCCTCACTCTAATGGAGTACCACCATTATAACATTGACACATTCCTTACTCCTCAAGAGTATGGTAACCTTCACCAACATCCCCACTATGATCACCGCATAGGTGAAGTTTTCCCCTACGGTCCTCCCCACCTTCACACCAACTTAATGTATGGGGGACTTGATGCTTCTACCTACTCACCCAAGCCACCTTCCCAAACTCAACCATTTTCCTCCGACCTTCAATCTCTCACCAACCAATTCTTCACCCACACTTTCCTCCATCGCTGTACTCGGAAGGGATTTAGATTTGGTTGCTATGAACAAGGCCATCATACTGTCATTCCTTGCACCACTCGTAAGCATAAAGACCACAGTGGTATTGGATTTTATGAACCACCTTCCAAGAAGGCCCGAGTCAAACTCATTGAGGATGATAAAAATTCCCCACCCCATTCACCTACCTCACCACCTTCACCTACAGAGTCTATGGATCCGGAATCCATTCCTCCTAAATTTGTTTTTCATGAATGCATTTTCCTTGGGACCTCTGACTTATCAGCGTGATGGCAAGGCTCCCTCTTCTCTTCCCTTTTTGTATCTTGACATGATCGATGATGATACACCTTCTATTAACATCATTCAATGTCAGGATGATGAGTCTATTCTCACCTACCTTAGTGTGGAAGATTCTTATATTCACCAGTCATTACCTTCTGAAACAAAAACCATGTTGAATGATTCGACCATTGAAATCAACATTCACACTCAGGACGACCCACACATTCTAAAAATAGGCCAATCTTTAGATGCTACTAAACAAGAAGCTTTCACTTCTTTCCTCGGGATCATATCAATGATTTTTCTTGGTCCTACGTTGATATGCCTGGTATTGACCCAAAACATTGTGGTCCACAATATCGTAACCATTCTTGATGCCAAACCCATGAAATAAAAGCTGTGAAAAATGCATCCTCGCATTGTCCTTCTTGTCAAAGAATAACTCCAGTGCCTCCTTTTGATTTTCCTTCATTCTACCCATTGATTATCCCCAATGGATATCTAACATTGTTCCTATCACAAAAGTGACAAGGGGACTCGCATTTGCATGGATTTCCATGACCTTAACTTGGCTTGCCCCAAAGATGACTTTCCTCTACCTAGTATTGACCAACTAGTTGATCTCACCACCAACCATGAGATGCTATCACTCATGGATGGTTTCTCGGGTTATAACCAAATATTACTCACCCCGGAAGATCAACACAAAACTACCTTCATCACTCCTTGGGGGACCTTCTACTATCATTTCATGCCCTTCGGCCTTTAAAACGCTTGTGCTACATATCATCGGGATATGAATTATATCTTTCATGACATCATGCATAGCATATTGGAATATTACATTGACGATATTCTTGCCAAATCTAAACATTGGGCTAAACACCTTGCAGTCCTTAAGGTTGTCTTTGATCGTCTCATCAAATACTACATTCACCTTCAACCTAAGAAGTGTGTCTTCACTGTTCTCTCAGGAAATATCCTTGGTTTTATCATTTCTTTGCATGGAATTGAAGTTGATCCCACTAAAATCAAGGCTATTCTCGAGATTCCTCCACCTACTAACCTTCATCAACTTCGTAGTTTGCAAGGAAAGTTACAATCTATTCGTCACTTTATTTCTCAGCTTTCTGACCACTGCCATCCATTTCATCATCTTCTCAAAAAGGATGTCTCCTTCAAATGGGATGATGAATGCCACAAATCCTTTGATGCCTTAAAACAATACCTCCTCCAACCACCTGTGCTCATTTGACCAACCCTTTTACCTTTACATTTATGCCCCTGATCATTCCCTGGGTGCCATTCTCACTCATCGCGATAAACAACATAGGGAGAAAGTGGTTTATTATATAAGCCGTGTGATTTTAGACTATGAGACTAGAAATATTCACACTGAAAAAATCTGCCTAGTCTTAATATTTGTCGCCACTAAACTTCGCCATTACCTACTCAACCACAAAACCTTCATTGTCACCAATACTGACCCCTTACATTACATGTATGCTAAGCCTTACCAACATCAATGTGCTACACATTGGATCATGCTTCTTGTAGACCTAGATCTCGAATTCATCCATCAAAAATCTGTCAAAGGAAAAACCATTACTGACCAACTCGCAGACGCATAGAAACCAACCTTCTAACTTTGACTTCCCTGATGAATCCATTGCTACCCTTTCCCTGGATGATATCATTTACAAGATGACCTTATTTTTGAATGGTTCCAAATTTCAGAATGGGGGTGGTGCAGGATTTATCCTCATTCCTCTTGATGGTGAGCCTATGCCATTATATTTCAAACTAGATTTTTATTGTACTAACAATATCACTGAATATGAAGCACTCGTGTTAGGTATTTAAACCCATAACCTTAGATGTTAAATCAATTAATATCTTTGGTGAATCTCAACTGGTTATGAACCAAGTTATGGTATATGCTAGTGTCATAACGAGATACTTCAAAAGTATAAACATCATGTTGACATGCTTTTGACTTCCTTTGACCATTATGAATTTCAAACCACCCTACGTTCCATTAATAAAGTTGTGGACACCATGGATTTTTCGCTTCTCAAATACTCACTTTGCCCTCTGACTTGAAAATATTTGTCACAGTACAAAGGTTGCAATCACCTTCTTATCTATTCTGAGACGTTAAATTTGTAGGAAACATTGAAACTGACCCACGTGACCTTTGGTATAAGTAGTTTGTTGACTACCTTTCCCTTTCAATTCTACCTCCAGATCTTACTCATAATGGACAATGAGCCTTCCTCAAAAGTGTCTCTCGCTATGTCATCATGGGTGGTCTTCTCTATAAATGTGGATTTGATGGTATCCTCTTACGATGCCTTACGAGTTCTAAAATCCCATACACTATCAAGGAGGTTCACGATGGGATTTGTGGGGGTCACTTCAGTGGCTTAGCTATCGCTAAGCACATCCTTCACCTTGGCTATTACTAGCCAACCCTAAACCATGATTGTTGTGACTATGTCAAGCATTGTGTGAAGTGTCAGCAACATGCTAATCTTCACCACACCCCTAGTCATGCCTTACAGGTCACACGAGACCTTTGGCCTTTCTCTCAATGGGGTTTGGATCTTGTCAGAGAAATTAACCCTCATTCTTCCCAACATCATCAATGGATTATTACCGCTACCAAATATTACACTAAATGGGTAGAAGATGTACCTCTCATTTCTAAAAAATCTAAGAAAATATGTGAATTCATCAACCATCACATCATTTTTCACTTTGGTGTTCCTCATTGCCTCATCACTGATAATGGAAAAAAATTCAAAAACAAAACCCTATGGAAACTCTGTGATGCCTTCAACATTCAACTCAATTTTTCTTCACCTTATTATCCTCAAACAAATGGCCAAGATGAATCAACTAACAAAACCCTAAACAAAATTCTTATGAAATTGGTTGATGATACTGGTAAGGATTGACACACGTACATTACTTTCGCCTTATGGGCTTATCCCATTAGTATTCATACCTCAATCACTGCCACACCTTTTTCTTTTGTCTGTGGTACAGAGGCTATTTTACCTCTCGAAGTCCAAATTCCATCTCTTCGTATCTCACTCAAAGATATGCTCAATGATGATGATTTTCACCAAGACCATTTGGCACAACTTGAGTTATTAGATGAACACCGTCTAAATGCTCTTGATCACCTTCAAATCTACCAAAAACGTATCAAATGTGCCTACAATAAATGTGTCCAAGAACCAACCTTCAAGGTTAGTGATCTTGTCTTGAAGGAAAATCAACATGTAACAAAAGCTGAGAAAAGTAAATGGGGAAATTTCACTCCTAATTGGCTTGGACCCTATATTGTTACTCATGCCTATGGATTGGTGCTTATCATTTATCTTCACTCGAAGGTAAACCCAAACCTGAGCCCCTCAATGCCTTACATCTTTGATCATTCTATTGTTGAATCAAGTCCTATATCACCTTATATCTATTAAATGGCCATACCTTGAACAACATTCACCTTTCATCTACCTATTTTAAGGACCAACGACTAAACAAGAATTGTGTGATTATCCATCACCTTTCAGCCTTATCTTAAATATGAGTACCATGACTCTACTCATGGCATGATTCTCATGGATACTTTTCATCCTTTTTAGGATGGAATCCCATGGTCATTCGTCACTTAAAACCTCTCTTTCATAGTTAACCTTTGTGTGCTATGGTTTTTCCTTCATAAAGGAAGCCTATACTCCTCTATAGTCTTTTCCATGACCTAAAAGTCCAAATACGTTCAAAAGTAATATATGGGATTTTCAAATTCAACTCCTTGAGTCAAAATTCTTGTAAATAGATGAATCCCTCAAAAAGGACATCTATCTTTCTATCTTGATGCTATAAATAGACTGCTCCCTCAAAGGACAACTATACAAAGCTAGCCCTATCATACATAGTCTATCAAAAAAGAAGACTATTTATGCAAAATAATAAAATAAAATATTTATGAAGCTTCCCACATCGATCAACTTCATGAAGACCTCAAGGAGTAATTCTATTCATCCCACATAGACTTCCCACATTGATCAGTCTATAAAAAAAAGAAAAAAAAAAGAAAAAGAAATCTTTTTCGTGATGGACTTGCCTATTTTGGTCTTGGGTATCTTGCAGAAGAGGCATGTTTTCTCACACCAAGGTTACACTAAAAAAACCCATTTCACCTCACCATGTTTCCTTTCTAATCTTCTACCTACTTAAGGGACGTGCTATAAATGTGACATTTCATGATCATGTGACTTTCTTCACCCTTAGAACAATTAATCATGTAACCCCTTTAGGGTCTTATGTTCATAAGCCAATATTTGGTATGATAGACTCATAATGGTTCTTACCAATTAGGCAACATTTTTGTCTCCTCTTACCATTCACCTCTTTTCTTACTTATTGATTCTGCTACACAGGACCAGACCTTCGACACCTACATTCTGGGAATTCCTCTCCCACCAAAATCACCCACGCCTATTCAACCTATTAACCATGCCTATAAAACTCAACCACCCTATTCAACAGAAATCACCCACGCATATTCAACCTAGACATCACCCATGCCTAAACCTAAACTCAACCATGCCTAAATGACCTAAACTCAACCATGCCTAAATGACCTAGAATCAATCATGCCTAAAACCTACCAACCCATTCATCTACCTTATCATATTCTTCCCTAGCTTATGGGAGAACTACATCAGCCTGAGGCCCCTTTTAATCGGGGCTATGTAGGAAGCACTCTGAGGGCATGGGGCCATTGGAGGTTAGCTCAGACACCTTTTAACCTTATCCACTTTTACCCCTAACCAATTTTCCCCCTTTACATTCACATTCTACCCTAGTTAGTTTCTATTTACACAAAAACTTGGAAATTAATATATCATAAAAACATACATACCTACCATTTTATCACCACAATCATATTCTACTTAAATCATTTCATATTTCCATGATATTAATTACTTGGAAATTTAAACACAACATACATACAACACATTATTTCCATAAGATCAGTAACTTGGAAATTACCTAGACTCCACCATTCCTATACCTGACCTAACCAAATCATACCTATACCTGACCAAACCATGCCTATACCTGACTAAATCATACATATACCTACTCAATGCCTATACCTAACATCATGCCTACAAGACCTCAACTCAATCATGCCTAACTCACCTAGTTCCCATGATACACAATAACAATGGAAATTAAAAAGAGTACATCATCCATCCAATAATAATCATCAACTATATAAGGGGGAATGTTTGTGTATCAATACATATGTACACAGGGATACAAGTGTCTCAAAAAATCTCATATACAATCTCCAAAATCTTTAGCATGCAGGTGGTATATATATAAAAATAAAAATTATAATATAGTATCACATATCACGACCAATGTGCCTCACCTAAGGCCCTCCTCTCAACTCTCACCTGTATCCTCCTCTCTCCCTGTCAATCACCGTGCCAACATCTCTCCACCATCTTCCAGTCCCTGCATGACCTCCATCTCCTCCTCCTTTCCCTCTATCGAGCCCAGTCTCTGAGAGCTGGTAACCTCACCCTGACCCTATCTCTGGGGCTGATGACCCCCTGTGCTACCTGAGCTATGAGTCCTTGATCTGGTCCACTCACTGGCTTGCCTATGGACCCTTTTGCTTGGCATAAGAGGGAAAATCAATACCTGCAGTGGCTAGATGGTCCTGGTAATAGTGGGCCTCATTCAAGGAATCCCTAAACCTGGCCATAGATATAGTCTAGGGGTAGTTCCATCGGCCTAACTACCACCTGTGAACTCTACCCTACCAATGGAGGACCCTATCCTGGTGTTGGTGCCTATACTACAAAACCATGTCCGGTGCCTGTGTTGGTACGTATGTACCTACCTAGGCCTGTAAGGCCACAACATACCTGTGTGGTTGCCAACTATCAAAACCAATGACTTACACCTATAACATTACAAGTATGCACCATCCCCTGTAGGAGCTTGTACCTATGCATGTGTCAGTAGATGACCAATGTAGTCAACCCTGATCAAATAACTACCTATTTCTATGGCATTGTTAACTGAACACCTAGTGTACCATCCCTGTAGGGCATCCCTCTGAACCATCATTGTGGCTAAGTCTGACTAACCTGGCTGTGGTGGTGTTTCCTATAACTCCACTTCCCACCACTATCTATATGCCACAGTGGTCCCTGTATCATCCAATATCATATCCAATGGTACCTCCTCTTATCACGTGGGGTATGTGGGCAAGGGTGGAGAAAAAAGTCTCTCCACATCATCCCTATGGTATTGTGGGAAGGGTGGTGGAACATCCTATTATAATCTAAACTGGCGCTAGAATCTGTCAACCAGGATCATCTCATACTCGCCGATACGTATCCCCTATATCCACCACAAGAAATGTAACTCATGTAGCTCTTGATCCATCCCTCTAAGAGCTAGAAAACTAACATAGTGCCACTAGACTACATTCATCGCATACAAGCCCTCCAGCTATCACATGTAGTATACTACATCATGAGCTGCCTCCTCTACTTGAGGATGACCACCTATGGCAACCCACCTCCTATAACCTACCCTCTGTCCCCTACGGTTCCAATCTAGTATCAGTATTCCTCATGGCCGCACTATCACAATATGATCATATGCCCATACATGCAGTAGGAATGTACAATAGATGTTGTAGCGTCACATCCTCTGGTAAGCCCACAACTCCATGTATAGTTGTAACTAAATATGTAGGTGCCCATGCAAAGCAGACCTGATCCTTGATCATATCTCAAAACACTCCCATAAATCCTCTAGGAAACCAACCACCCTATGAATATGGAATTTCATAGAACCCCACCACTACCATCATCATTATTGCTAACCGCGTCTCCTATGGGTGTGTAGCATATAAAGCATCATAAATAAGACTGGCACTGTGCTTAGTCAGGTCACTCACCATCTCCCCAAATACTGTAATCATTACCTTGAAGGTTTCATCTGCTGATACTCAATAAAATGGCTTGCCAACAATAGGTAGTTGCAGAATCCTATAAACACCC
This sequence comes from Taxus chinensis, assembly GCA_019776745.2. NCBI lineage: Eukaryota > Viridiplantae > Streptophyta > Pinopsida > Cupressales > Taxaceae > Taxus > Taxus chinensis. Next base: position 360,451,240 of record CM034152.1, on the reverse strand, counting down.
TCTAGCGTGATCATCATCTCATTGGTGGGTGATGGAAGGTGTTGGTCACTACGTCCCATCTATCAATGAGAGAGACCATGAGATTGTGATCTCTTTAGATCCACCTGTAGTGCTTAATACACACAAATCTGACATCTTGCATATGTGTCAACTCATCCTTAGTAACGTTAGGATGCATCTGCCCTAATAATGGTGGGACCCTGTCCCACATCATCAACTGATACGGTGTTTGCATCCATACAACTTAACAATGTCAAGTACTAAACTACTTTTCTTATTTCTTCAAACCTAATTACCCCACCCCCACCGACACCCCATACCTACATTAATCTACCTGAATATCTAGTCCCTAACTATTTTACCTCATCTATCATCCCTTTTATCTTCACCCATACCCATACCCACCTTTTCCTAGGTATATATCACCTAAATCCACTTATACCTACATCTTATATGTCTCCATTTAACGATGTCCTATTTTTCTACACCCATTTTCCCCCTACTTTACCCCTTTTTTGAATTAGGTCACTTTTAATAGTGACTGACATCGGTTACATTTCAACCGACATTGGTCACCACTAACCGGTATAGGTCCCCTTTCTAGCCAATTGACGCCAGTATAACCAACCGACGTTGGTCGAATCCAAACCATCGTCGGTCTCTGGTTTGGCCCTAGGACCGAACCCCCATGCCCCACATTTTAATTTTTTTGATAAAACACCCTAAATTATACCCCAAATAACACATAGAGCCCACCCCAATTCATTTACCCACCTATTTAATCTACATTTCACCCTCCCCATACCCAATTTCATTCATTTTTACCTAAATTTCAAATTTATAAATTTCTCACCCCATTTTTAAGTTTTATCAAATTTCACTCAAAATAATGAATGGAGAATGATACCTACCTCAATCTAGAGTCACATCCTTAGTGGAACCTTTGGTCTATACACGGGTGGTACTCCAATACCCTCTCCTGCCTTAACCATGCCTAAATCACCTTCTCAGTCCTTCACGCAATCAAATCACTCGTAGTGATCTCATGGACCCATCTACCTCGCTCCTCCATCCACTGAGCTACCTCCAACTTAGCCTAGAAAATAACCTTGTCCTTTTCTCCCTCGAAAAGAGATGAAATTTTTCTCCACTGTTGTTTTCTATAAATGGAAAGATTATAATGAATCCATAAAATATGGATTTTTTAATTTTTTAAACAACTCCCTAACCTAACCACATCAGTTAACCATGACAGAACATTAGTCTTGTGCCTTAGTGCACCACACTCGATTTCCCTTGACCGACATCATTTGGCCATAATCAATGTCAGTTAGCCTTTTTGACCACATTGCACCATATTACACCACATCTGCTTGCCCGAAACCTTTTCTGCCTAACCCAAAGTTGACCCTGACCTTACACCTCACCCTCATGACCTTATTACCTCTCACCTAACCTCACCATTAGTTGGGGCATGTTTTTTCCCCTCACATGGCCTTACCTATGACCTTTCCTAAATCACCTAACTGACACTCACCTTTTGTGACACTTGAATTCATGTACTTGTTATACATTGCAATGTGATACTTGTGTTGTTCAGCCTAATGACCTTACCTTGCCTAATAGCGTGTTGTTTATCCCGACCATACCTTTGGTGCCCTGGAACAAAAAATATTACCCATTCCTACACCTAATCTAGTGGTGTTTCAAGACCATATCATATACCTTGGATACCTGAACCACTTCAACCTTGTTTGGATAAACCTATCAACCTTTGATGACGTAGAGTTTACAAGCTCTTCAACCTGGTACCTTATCATAATCTATACGTGTGCATGCATTAGACTATCATTACCTATTACCTGACCTGACATTACCCTTACCTACAACCCACCTACTCTTTCTTTCATCATTTACCTATTTATCAAACCACTCACCAACTTCATTTCATACCTCCTTAGTTCCTAGTTTGAGGGGGATCACCTCCATCCATACTTGGGGAAACCTAACCTCCACTCATACCTGGGGCACCAACTTCCTGTTTTTGTCAGTGTCGCTTACCAATACAAGCTACACGAAAAAGGGGAAAATGTAGACACCAAATTTGGGTCACACTCTCTTTGGTCCCCTTTCAATTAATTAATGTAATGCATTTAACTAACCATGACCCCTTTACCCCATATTAATATTCACCCTCACATTATTAATTAGTTTAATTATTTTAATTAAATTAATTTCACCCTCACACCTCTACCTCATCATGACACCTCACCCTGGACCCATTCCAGGGGCATTTAACTCATAGTGATTGAGTCATCACCTTCAACACTGAGTCATTACTACCAGTGCTAAGTCACTAACTTGACCTAACTAACTAAGACTTCTTCCTAAACCTAACTGGACATCTCATAAGTTCTTCCTGCCTTCTTTCACATGAACTCTAGTTTCCTAAGAAGAATTAACGAGGAAAAATATGCCAAATCTGGGAAGATCTACCTATTTTTGGTAAATAGGACTATTTTTCCCTAACCGACGCTAGTTTTTCCTTGGCCAATGTCGGTTACCTAAACCACCATCGGTTCTTTTATATACAAACTTTACAACCTTTTATCCCGGGTTGTTCATTTTGAGTTTTGAGAGTGCTATTGCAATCAAGCAAGGATATCAAAGCCATTGCTTCATCCAAACGACATCTACACACCACCAGAGAGTAGCACAGGACAAGGATTCCCTTCCAGATCATTGAGCATTCACAGGAACACACATGTCATTCTATCGTGGCACTGAACCAACTACCACCTGACCAATCAATTACCGGACTCCATCCAGCGATGATATCTTCATAACAAGTAAGTAATATGATCTTAATAATTTGTGCTTACTTTATTACATATCTCTTTCCTCCATTATTTTCAGTTTTTTATTTTTATCCAGATATCTCCATCTTCTCACCAATCCACCAACCCAACCAGCTCAAGCCCTTTCACCCTTTGTGACCTCTCCCTCTGTATTCTTGAGTCTTCTCAGTTATATTATGAACCTAACCACACCCTCCTCACTCTCTGTGTAATCACAGAGAATCCCAAAAACCATTTTTATTAAGTTATTGCCAATTGTCCCTACCAACATCAGTTTACCCTACCACCGTCAGTTTCATCCCTGAACTGACATTGGTCGTCTAACATATATAGGTTTTTGTGTCATTTAATACCTTCTGACTAGTATGCCTTCTAATTAACAAAAATCAACCCAGACCTCACCCAATCATTCCCAGACCCTTTACTAGACCTCTGCCAAACCTGTAAAACCTAGAATAACCTACCAAATCTTCGGATTTGATCATAACTTTTCCTGTTAGATTATATTTACTTATTGTATTTTCACGAGATACCTAAATCGTATAACTACAGTAGAATTTATTTATTTCATGATACTTGTTGCATTAATTTGTATTTGAAAGTGGATTGACAACCTCTTAGGAAGCACCTCACATATTGGATCTAGTATATTCTAGGCATTCCACTAACCTATATTATTAATGTTATCTTATGGTCTTGTTTTGTTTCTTACATGTCATTCCCCCTAGCTAGAGGGAATCTCTTCACAACTAGATTAGATCAAAATTTATTAATGCACGCATTCTACCTTTGACCTTTGTTTCATAGACATTCCTCCTTAACCATTTTACTTATCCGTTTTACATAAACTATTCAGTTAATAAAAATTCCACTTCCTTCCATCAAGCCATTAGTGGTTCTTAAACCCTTATCAAAACAACTGAGAGAGGTAAAATATTTTTCAGAAAGAAAAAATAAAAAATAAAAATCAAAGCAATAAAATCTCTCTAGGGTTGTTTCCAGTATCTCTATTAGGGCTATGGACACCTGGCTGGTAGTAGAGAATCATACGACTAGTATCAGATACATCTCCATCATGGATATGGATGCTTAGCTGGAAGTAGATAAATGTATGGTTCTCCTTTCACCCTCCATTCACAAATCACCTTTCAAAATAAATCATTCCTACACATTGGCTAGTTTGACCTCACTTGCTTCCTATAAAATCTTCACTTCAATAGGTAATTAATTTCCACATGCACACAATGAGTCTTGATTATAAAATGGTACTAATATGTTACCATGTGTATTTTGGACCTTGTTTAGACTCTTGATTAAGTCTATGTATTGTCTCATGGTTTGTGCCTTTGTCTCATCACCTTTTCATTGCTAATCATATAGTTACATTTTTCATATCATTCTATAGCATTCACTATTATTTTTCTTTGTTTAGAACATCCATGTGTATAAGATTTATTTTTTACCATGTTTGAGGGCATTTTGTCCTTTCTTTCAATAAACAATATTCTACTTCTTTCTATACTATATTTCTTGGCCAGGTTACACTAGGGGCATGCCCACTCCTTCCTAGTTCTTCATTAGCTTGAGTTCATAATCATGTTGAACCTATCCTTCATGACCTTAATCTGGCTGATGTCTATTCTTGTATATATGCGTGAGTTTTTCCCTTATATATTCTCACCTCTCAATGGGGGAGTATTTTTCATATTCTTTCTTCATATACATAGCTTCATAAAAATTTCAAAAATAGTAAAAATTCACAAATCCCAGAAAATCCAAAAAACATTGGTAAAATATTTAAAAATCCAAAAACAATGGTAAAACCTTCGAAAATCCAAAAAAATTGGTAAAACCTCCAAAATTCAAAATCATTTATAAAACATCAAAAATCCTAAACATTCACAAATACAAAATTTTCTAAAAATAAAAAACTATCCTACAAAACATCTTACTATATTGTTTGCTTGTTCTAGCGCACAACATGCAGATCATCTTGTGATTTTCCTTCATTAACAAAGATGGTTTTCTTTCTATGTTTTTCTTCCTAACATATATCATTTCTCGAGGCAGTTTCATAGTGCACGTTGCTTTTTCATGGGAATTTTATGTCCTCCGTTTTTACCCTTGCATGTATCCTTGCTTGGGGCATCATTTCAATCCTTGTCGTATAACTTGAACATTTAGGAATTGAAGCTAGATAACAAAAATATTGGTGTAAATTTCTTAAATGTTGTTTGTTTAAGTATGTTTGATTTTTTTTGTTTGTTTACATTCCTGCTTGTTTAATTTCTCGTATTGTATTACTTTATGTATTTTTCTTTGAGTCAATCCTTTTATCATAGAACAAAAATCATTATTATGGATTTTCATGTCATTCTATAATTTTTTGTATGATTACATAAAATAAATAACTACTTCTGATCCAGATGGTATGCCAACTACGTCACATTCTTCCCTTTCCCCATCTATCTTATCTTTCATTCTAATTAGCTTTCTACTTATAATTTTTAAAATTCTTGCCCCTCCCTTGCTTCTTCCACTTGAGGCATGGGATCTTACACAATAAATCAATTTGAACAATGAAAAACCAGGACCAGTTCAAATTCTAGTCACAACAGTGTCTTAATATTATGCTGTGAACCTTTTTCTTATTTTTGAGCATCAATCACCCTCTTCTATCACCCCATTGTCACTGGAGGGGGCATCCTCCATCCTAATAATTTTTCCTCTACCGTTATTAAATTTAATTATATGTAATTTTAGACTATATTTGAAATGGTGTTGTTTACGCTACACCACATAAAAGAGGGGAAAATACAGACACCTAAATCTGACCACGTAGTTTTAATATTAATTTTTCACTAATTATCCTCTTTCCCGTCATTTCATTATAATTAGTGATTTCCCGCTAATTAGATAACATTCCCCTTCATTTTGGTCAATTAGTGACACTTCATTAATTAACTAGCCTTCCAACCATCCAAGATGCCAATTAACAATACTTCGTTAGTTATAATCCTCTTTTAATTAATCAACCATTATTAATTAATTAAGCCTTTCAATCTTGTACTTAACTAATAAAACTTCTTATTAGTTAAATACCCCTTTAAAACCCTCAAAATTCTACTGATTTCCCTATAAATCATCTCCAAATAGCTTCTATAAGATTAATTTGGCCTATTAATTAATCCTAGTTGATTAATTAAATCACCTGCAAATCCCATGAGTTGATAATCTTTGTTTAATATATTCTAATCATTGTTATCCTTTTCTAATTCTACTTTAATTTTATCCCACATTCACTAGGTTTTTAAATTTCTCCAAAAATGGAAAGATATATAAAGAACCTAATACACACTGTGAAAATTTACACCATGTCCTTATAATACATTTGCATATGATAAGAGAATTTCAATATTAGAAGGCTTATTGATCAAACAACCATTTTCATCTTCTACTTGGCAAAGGGTAGTAAGAGAACAACAAAACATGGAAATCAAGACATATTGGTGAGATCTCTTCCTCTTCCATGGATAGTTTCCTTTGATCACACGTAGCTAACGTTTGGCTCACTAAAGGAGTACCTACAATTACAAAGAATATCGAAATATAAAAGGATTGGTTTGCATTTAATTTTTTAATGTTTGATGCAAAATAGTTAATCTTTTCCTTTCTAGCTTTATCATGATGTTTATGTTTGATTAACTAAGTTAGGAATCTATTTGGTGTTAGTTTCCTTCCATTAACTTATATTAATTCATTCATATGCATACAAATATGTTCCACACTTGGTTTTGAATGAACTTTTAAGTTGATCCTCATTTTTGAATTTGAGCTGATTAAAACTTGAGTAACCATCAAGCATGGAAAATATTTCATCCCCAAATACTATTTACAAAATCTGTTCCATGGAAGGTAGAGAATAATGATCCTTTAATGAAGCCTTGTTCAAATCCTTGAAATCAATATAAAGTCTAATTTCTCCATTTTTTCTCACTAGAACAATATTTTCCACCCAAGTAAAGTATTTGATAGGATAAATTATCTTTGCATCAATCAATTTGGATAATTCCTTCCTCATGAGGGGATTTATCTTAGGATTGGCATGCCTTTGTTTTTGTCTAATTGGTTTGAGATTAGAATCAGGGTTAATGGAGTGTTGAACAATATTTGGATCAAACCCCCTAATACCTTCATAGTACCATGAGAAGATATCATTAATTTTTTACACAATGATATAAAATCTTGTTTCTCATCCTCATTACATACATTTCCAAGCAATAGCTCCTTACCTTGTGTAATAGCGACTTATTAACAATATTCTTTCTTTGCTATTATATTGCTTTCTTCTCCTCTGAATTCATCATCAAGACCGAAAATATGCTCAAGAGTGACTAAGCATTTAAGGAACTTGTTTTCCTTAGATGAATAAATTTATCACCATAGCTATCATGCAAATCAAATTGTATTCTTGAAGAAAAATCATTTCTATTCTGATAAATTGAATGATTTGTTCATCATTATCAAATTCTTTCCATATTTTTTCATTGTTAAGAATCGATGGCCTAACCACCAACTTGATATGTTGTTGATTTCCTTCGATGAAATCCTTAGCTAGTGAAAACTACGATCTAAGGGCTTCCATCTAGTTTTCTTATTTTTATTTAATTTCCTTGACACCACTTACAAATCAACAACATCAAATATCTTCAAGAGATCACAAACTTTATATTTATAAGATTTTAAAAGCTTATTCTTGGTAGCACATTTCCCGCTAACTTGGTGAATGACCAATTCAGTATCTCTAGATATTTGTAAGGCTTTGATTTGTTTCTTTTCAACAATAAGAAGACCATATATGAATGCATCATATTTTACTAAATTTTTAGAAAACATAAACTGCAACCTGTGAGAAAAGAAAAATTTCTCATTCATTGGAGAAATAAAAATAACACCTTCCGCACCTTCATTTATAATTTTAGACCCATCAAAGAACATTTTCCATAATCTAGAATCATGGTTTTCTTATTTGAGTGGTGAGGGAAAAGTAAATTATATTCCTCATGAATGTAGTATGTTCCAAGTTCAATTTCCAAAGATGTATCATAAGGGTCAAATTAATAATGATCCTTATCCCATTCATCTAACATAGGGTTGGGAATTGAAGGAGGGATAATCTGCTCAATTGAAATTGACTCATGCTCATGATCTTCTTGTATGAGACAATTAGATTGTAGAGGAGTAGGAACATACAACTCAACACAATAGCAGAAATTTGGCTCAACTTGTATGGTAAATTTAGTGCCATATCTAGTTCTTATAAGCATGTGAGCTGAAAATGAATTCAAGTAACCACCCACCTTAACTGCAAAGTATCTTGATAGGAAAATGGAAAACAAAGGAGGCAATACAATCACTGATACATCTTGAGTTATAGTTATACTTGGACAAACATGAAGGGTTAAATAAAGATATTTGATCACTCCTAGGATGTTAATAATTGATCCATCAAGATGTAGAACACCTTTAGAAATAGGACTGTACTTAAGACCTAAGATATCAAAATTTTTCTTGGGCATCACCAAATTAGTAGCCCTCGAGTCAATCATGCAATTATGAACCAAATGTTTGCCAAAAATAAAATACATGTAAAAAGATGGGTTCTTCACAACTTTTCTTACTCGCTCCTCCTTTTCTTGACAAAAATTGACAATAAAATGAACATTTTGGGTTGCTAGTTTAGATTGAGAGAGCTATGTTAGAGCTTCATACAAGATGTCGCACTGTGATGAAATAGATAATGCATCCCACATTATCACATTCACATTTTCTTTCTTCATTTGCACAACAATGTTGAAAGGGATGTCCATGGAATTATGCATTTGAGGTATGGTGTTATCTTTAATTTATCATTCCAATGTTGGGATAGGTGCCTTTTAATGAAAGACAATTTCCTTTTCCAAGCTAGATTTATTAAGAACCTCATGCAATATGATTTTTCTTAAATCTACCCCAACATTATTTTCTTTATGAAGAAGATCAGTCTGATTAGTAGGAGATGAAGGTTAAGAATCCTCTTTGCCATTGTGTTTTTGTGATGTTAATTCCATTAATGGAGAAAGGTGTCATGGTGCTATATGAGTATCCATGTGGTGTCATTTAATGTCAAACATGAAGGTTGATTGGCAGTGACTGAGTTTGGTGAAGTCTTGTGAGGTCATGGTGCATGATTGAGCTTGTATAGTCACAATATGATTCCTACCTAGTGAGTAGAATGTTTGTATGAGGTCATTCATGGTCCATGAGGTGTTTCAAACATGTTAATGAGTCTGTAAGAGGTCTTCATGATCAATTCATGGGTTGTCATGGTTGAATTAGGTCATTCTAAACTAATTCCTATCCCTGGAACATGCATAATGAGAAGGAGATATGAGATTTGGAGCTGATAATTATTGTTGGGGCATGGTAACCACATGGTGGTAGTGTATATGAGGTGTGTGGTGATTTTTAGGTCATTTCTTATAGGTTTCGTGGTGTTTCAGGGTCTTTGGGTACTAAACAGGTGAGAAACAAACAAGATAACACATATAAGTCTTAATGGATAGAGAGTTTTAAAGATATTTGGGCTAGATGGTAACTATGGATAGTTAAGAGTATGTTTTCATTATGCTTCATGAAAATTATTAGGTTATTCTAAACAAAATCTTGTAAGTTTCATTAATTTTGGCAAAACCGGGTAATCTACAGTGTGTTTTGAGACAAAAGTTGACCATCTGATGCTCGATGTGAATTTTGTGATATGAATGGGAGATAGAGAATTTTAAAGATGTTTTTATATAGAAATAGGAAGGTTTAAAAAAATAATTAGGTGGTTTGATTGTCACATTTTTATGAACGATCGTTAAGAAGATAAGTTGTTTTGAACCCCTAGCTAAACCCTAGCTCAAAGAGACTTAGGCAAAAGTGAGTATAGTGAGCCTATATTGATTAATATTGATTAATTTATGATTTTATGTTATAAAGGAATCCTCTAAATTTCTTGAAAGGTGTATTAGTGCATGTGACAATATGTGGGCCCCACCTAAAAATGTTTGTTTATGAAGAAGTTCAATTTGAGGAAATATTATCCAAAGGAGTTGAAAAATAAATTCACATTGTTTTATCCCTATATTTGTTATATATGTCTATGATAGTTTCAGATCATGGTTTCACTTTTAAATGGAAAAGTGTGCTATATTTATGAAGAACAGTTTTTGGGGTAGTTTGGAACAACTTGTGGTAAAAGTGAAGTTGCAGGGGCTATAGGAGGAGTTAGGACTCCATCCAAGTTTTGTTTTGATTTTGGTTCAGATATATTCATAGCGGTATATCAAACTTGTTATTTTGATATGGTATGAAAAAGTTATGAACTATTATTTGAGGGTCAAATTTGGAGGATGCTTGTTCTAGCAAGGTATCAAGTGGTTTCATGAGGTAAAAAGATATTTTTGAGTTGTTCATGCTTGTTAAATGTTGATGAGTGATAAAAAAAAACTTATAAGGTTGTTTCATACTTTGTTAAAGTGTGGAATTGAGTTATGAGGTGATGGAGAAAGTTGAGCTCAAGCTTGGTTCTTAAGTCCTAGAAGGCTAAAGAAGTAGTTTATAGAGATAAAATTGGTTTAAGGCCTTCCACTTGGAGTTGGAAGGAATTATAATAAGTTATGGAGAGAGGATTTAGATGGATTTACAATGGTATATGGTTTGTGTCTTGGTGTTGATTTTTGATAGGTCTTCCAGCTCAATTTGTGAAGAATAAGGTTGTTTGGTTTTCAAGATAAGATTAATCGGGATGAAAGATTGAGGTAGATGTTATATGTTTTGGATTCGATGATGCTTGACGTTAGTTGGAGAGTTATAAGGGATGAATTTTTTTCTATTGAAGGAATTTTGAGTTCTATAAATTTGTAGAAAGGGTGTAAAATAGTTGAGCTTGTCAAAATATTTTTTGGGAAACTCAATTTGGAGAAGAAGAAAGTAGGTGTGTGTAGACACCAAATTTGGGTCACACTCCCCTTGATCCCCTTTCGAGCAGTTAACATAGTATGTTTATATAACCATGACCACTTTACCCCACATTTATAGTAATTTAATTACTTACAATTGAATTAATACCCATCCTCACTTTATTTATTAATTTACACCTCACCTAACCACATCACCTAGACACCTCATCATGGACCTATTCTTATCATGTTCATTCTATCTAGGACTCAATCTCTACTTACCATAACTAACTGAGACTTAGTATAACCCTAACACTAGATGCCTATTCTTTCTCTAACAACATGCACACTTACGTAGAAAATACCATTTTAGATCTGAACCAATGGGCATAACTTGTAAAAAGATAGCCAAGATATTTTGTTTTGAAAACCTAGGATTTCCCACCATAACCGACACTGGTTAACCCTAAAATGATGTTAGTAAACCTAAACCATCACCAGTTACCATATATTCACTTTGGTAACATTGTCATAGAGGTTGGAAGAATTATCTGAGTTTGGAGAAGAGAGATCTACATGCAAGCATGAACCAGGGCCCTCTTGCACATCCAGACATCTTGAATCAACATCAAGACTGCTATGAAGGTTAAGAATTCACAGTAACATTCCAGGAAGCACTGCCATGACACTAACCACAAGTTTCACAGATCAACCATAACCCTTATCCAACCACTAGGCCTGCAAATACAAGTAAGTGCATTTAGATCTGCATCGTTCTATACTTACTTAGATCAACTTCTTTATCTTTGTTTGAGAGTCCTAGTCTCCTTTTAATTTTATAATTTCCCACCTTCCTGCCAATTCACCCATCTGACTATTCATAACCCTTTAGCTCCATACATCCAATCCCAGACATCTCTAAGAATTCTAAGCTTCTTTGGCACCTAACCATCATTCTCCCATTCTCTGTGCAATCAAAGAGAATCACCAAAACCAAAATTTATTGAGTTTCTATTAGCCCACCCCTACTAATGCCAGTTAACCTAAACCGTCGTCAGTTTCCTCTCAACTGGCATCGGTCATATCAAAATGACTTCGATCTCTGTATCTGGTAATTCTACCTGTAACAAAAACCTCATAACCTTGACCCAAATAACCCAAAACCTGATCCTGACTTGTTCCAGCCACCTTGGCTACCTTCCCAACCTCTAGATCTGATCGTAACCTTACCCATTAGATTAGATTTGCTTATTGTATTTGAAAGAGATACCTAAATCATATCAACTAGATTAGGATGTTATTTTTTTACGTTAATTCTTACATTAAGTTTTAGTAAATAGTGGATTGAAAACCATATAAGAAGTATCACACTTCTCACATCTAGTATATGCTAGGTAGTCCAATAACATATATTGTTTAATATTATTCTTGTGGTCCTATTTTGAATTCAAAAGTAGTTCCTTCTAGAAAAAAGGAACTTCTCGTAATCAACACTAGATTAGGAAATCAGAATGCATGCACTCCACCTTCCACCTTCATTCATAGGTATTCCTCCTCACCCTTATCTTATATGTTTTACTCATATGTACACAACTTATTGGTGAAATTTTTTGGCACACCTGGTGGGACCCTTGTTTGTGGGTTCCTTTATATTTATATAGGTTGCATCTCATGTGTTTCCCTTTTAAATTTTCATTCACTAAATCTTCTTATTTGGTAATCTACTCCTTCTTTCAAAATTTCTCTAAATGAAACATTTCTTTTGGTGCATTTAAAAAGAATCATTTTTTTTTTCTGCATTGGTGAAAATCATCCTCTCTCCCATTCATCATTTGCTACATCGAATATACTTGTCGATTTGGGTTATAATATTTGTTGCATTTCATCCTTGTATGCTGCATTTTTAGCTCATATTTAAAATTGAGGGAAACCTATACGACAGAAGTCATGCCTAGCTGATGGTTGATATAATTAAATCATAGAAATAATTTTCTCTCTTCTCTCTCTTTACCAAAATACACAAATATGAATTCACACATCTTAAAAAACACCTTACATAGAAGAAATTTTCAACGATCACATGATCAGAGGATTGACAGTGGGCACCTAGCTGGTTTCTATGTCAAGTCACTATCTCAGAGAAAGGACTACCCCTGCCAAAACATAACTTGAAACCTACCCTTTAGATTGCCTCTTCATAGGATGTCTTCCCAACCAAAAAAATATGTTCTAAATTCACAAGTCAGTCTCAAACATCATAAGATAAATTAACATAAATCTCACTCATAGGATTATGTGTTTTTCTTATCTTTCTTCCTGAATTACGTTTTGATTTGTGAGGATTACGTTTCTTCATTTTCTTCTTCCTTTCACACTCCACCATCATAGTTAGAGCATTCTAACTATTTTCTGAGTGTGTTGGGGCCTCATATTAAGATTCTTAGATTTATGGATTGATTCTTAATCTGATTTAATTTACAAAATCATTTTTATCCACTTCTTCAAATTTCATAGTAATTGATGTCAGTCTAGATATTGTCATCAGTTCCCATCTAACCGTCATTGGTTTACCTGACCGGTGTCGGTTACCAGCCTTTTTGGTTATTTTACTCAAAATAGCTTTCATCACCTTCTCCTTTATATTTTTAGTCATCAGGACATCATCATATTCCCAACATTTTTGATATCACTATCAAGTATAGTTTACCCATTTCATTTTCATCAATTCTACCACATTTTCTCAAACTGGTGTTTTACCACAGTAACCAATACTAGTTATTGTAACCATCATCGGTACCCTTTAATCATCATCGGTTACCTTAACCAGTGTTGGTTTCCCTATTTTGATTTTTAATTGAAACATTGACCAAGTCCACCTACCAGTATATGTTCATTTCAATTCTTACTATTTTTTGTGTCATATGCAGAATAAAGTAAACCTGATACATGCTAATTCACGTGGTGTTGAATCACAACCAAGGAAATGCCCTTATATTTCATGTTAGTCTTAAGCTACTCCCACCCAACCCATCACCGCATTCCATCTTGTCACCTATGGATCCAAATCAGCCTATCACTATTTCTACTGGGAACGAGGAGTTCACAAGAGTCTTTGACTAGAATCCCATAGCCTTACAATACTATCTTTCCCACTCATCTACACAAGACTCCTCAGGACAACTAGTATACAACATGCCTGTATCTATTCCTCCTACCCTTTGCCCCACTTATGTGTTAGTTATGACTAGCTTGATGCTACCCTCATCCACTTTTCCCCCTTGTGGTCTCCTAGCTAGGTCTCACCTCTGCTATAGCTATTGTAACAACGACGTCTGTTGCACCTGTGGTATTAACCATTTCTTCACCAACTGCCTTGAACATGGCCCCATTTCCCCCCTTTTCCTCATATATACCAGTTGCATCACAACCACCTTTAGTGTCAGCAACCCAAACCTCATTTCAAAACCTAGTCCTTTCCATCCCTCTATCTCTACCACCAATTACCACGAGAGTCGTTATGACTACCCCAGCTATTTTCATGCATCACCAACAACACCCAATTTTTTCTATCACTTATTTGATGTATCTTCTACTTGTATCTATCCCCCCTTCATAATTTTCATATTCAGAACCCCCATGTACTGGGATGCCATCCACATCATACACCCATCATCAACCTTCCTTTACTGTAGGAGGTGCCCATTCCTCACAACCCACCAATGACCTCATTAGGATGATGATGAAAAAGATGCAGACACTAGAAGAATCATTTTATGGATCTCATAACTCCTTAACTTATGACAAAATCTGTAATGAGCCTATTCATCCATCTATACCTATTCACCCATACCTCGTGCATTGGGAAATGCCTAAGTTCAACCATTTCAATAGTAAAGAAGACCCACAACAACACTTATGGTCATTCAAACATGAGTGCTATCTAATTGCCCATGATGATTCTTTACTCCTACAAAAATTCCCCATGTCTCAAACGGGACCTACCTTTGATTACTATACTAAATTACCTAGAAATTCCATCTACTCCTTTAACAAAGTGGCTTAAGTATTCCTGGACCACTTCTCAATCAATGTAGTCAAAAAATTCACCATGACTAATATAAATTTGACACGATAGTATGACGACAAATCTATCACAGATTTCATTGCTCACTGGTAAAGTCTTATCAACCAATTAACCTTCCAGTTACCTCAAGCTGAAATTATATAGTTGTTCACTAGAGCTTGTGCTAGACACATCCCACCAACTCTACAGGTACAAACCTTTTGTAATTTTGATGAAGCATTCACTATGGCATAAAAGATAGAAATTCGTGCCATTGAAGAAAATAAAATCCAATTGCGATACAAGAATGCCCTGTTAAAATTAAATGATTCTTCTTTGTCTTCAAAACCCCACAAAAATTATTGAAAAGACAAAGGATATACCAACACTATAGTTCTCAAATGTGCTCCATCTCATCCATATAATTAAGCCAAACCTTCCTTTAATCTTTCCCTAGTTCAAACTTTTCAGTTCCAGTGAGAACATCAAAAGTACACTCCAATTGGATAGCTCTATTCTTCAGTCTTGGAAAAACTTCTTAAAACTGGAGCCACTGCACTTCCTCCTATAAAACCTCAAACTAGTTTTGATCCCACTTGTTCTATTCCTGTATGGTATAAGGAACATGACTATTTTAATTATCATCGTGTCAAAGGCCATAGTGATGGTAATTGCATAAATTTTAAGAACATTGTTAAGGAGATGTTAGATAATAGAGATCTCATCATGGATAACCCGAACATGCTAGCAAATCAAAACTTGCACATATTTAAGAAGCCATTCCCTAACCATACACATTCATCTAATAAAAATATTTAACCTTCAACCAATGACAATATTTTCCCTGAAGTCCACATTGTTTTCGATATCGTATCGGTCGTTCCTCAATTTCCACCTATTTCGTCTATTGGGGAAATTTTGGTGTGAGCTCATCTACCTACAGAGGAGCATACCTCTTCCACTCCTTCACCCTCAGAGGAGTCCCCTTCATATCCCCCTACACTAACAGAGGAGTCCATGATTTTTGCTAATGCTATTTCACCATATACCCCACAACCTACAGAGAAATCAACAATATTAACTCTCTCACCCGCAAGAGAATCATCATCACCTTATCCTCCACCCAAAGAGATGTTTACCTCACCCAATTTACCATCTCTCATACCCATGGGAGATTACTTAGACACACCACTACCTATTGGGGACAATTCTTTATCAACATTCTAGGATCCCGTTGACCTGATCTTGGTTATTTTACGCACATTTCAAGGCTAACCAATTCCCTGTCTCACAGACATATTTTACAGGGATTTCCACCAAACCAACTGCATCTACTCTTATAGTAGTACCATTTTTGTGACTGACCAATTGCTTGAATTACGTGGATAATTCCATGCTTTGGGGATGTATTCGGCTCCCCTTTTCAACTCAAATACAAATGTTTCCTGAAGACACCTCCGTGATTTATCCAAAGGTATATCTAGCAACCAGATCGACCCTGACCATGCCCGTCGAAGAAAAATCTTTTTTGTCACCTTTACCTACATCCCAACTTTTACCCATGACTAAAACCATTCCTATGCCTAAGAACCTACCCACACCTATATCTTCGCCCATATCTAGACCCATCACTACCTTGGTTGTCATGCTGATGTTAAGCCTTACCCATCTACCTGTAAAATTGTATTTAGCCACGTCTTCCCAAACCCACACCAAAATTGTTCCTTCACTGAGAAGAAAGACCCACCCTTCTATGCCACATACACTAGTCTCACCTACCACACCTTTGTCACCTTTTCCCCTTCCGTCCATCCTAGGGCCTCACCCATCAACCCTAACCAAGTAACTTCCTACCGAAGGCCAATCAAAGGCTAAAAAACCTACTGTTTCATCATGATCCTTCGTTACACCTCATTTATCTACACAACAAACACTCTCGCCCTCACCCATACCACCTATATCACCACCAATTACTATAACCCCAACTTTTCCTATATTACTTCAACCCATAACATTCACCCGGCCTCTACCAACCACTTCCACCGCAAATCTATTGTCCCCATGGGTAACCTGTCCTCTTCCACCACCTACTTTTCCTTTTTCATTACATACTCCCATCTTACCTTTACACAAGAAGGTGCAATCTAAAGATAAGAACTCACTACTTTCCAACAAGGTAGTTAGACCAACAAAACCTTCCATTGCTAGCTCTTCTACCACACCTTTAGCCAAGTGGATGCCATCAAAACCTAAGACAATACCACCTACTAAACCAGTGGTCTAACCCATTCCCCCTCCTATAACATCTCTTACCTCACAATCATCTACAAATTTACCTAGACCTACACTCACTTCCCATTATGATCCATTGGCAGGGTCCTACACCAATATTATATACAACCTATTTGAGACTTCTGTCATCACGTTACTGACGATTTGACATTACAACCCCCTAAAACCCAAACAAAAAGGGTTTGACAAAACTAAAATTTATGGCTACCATTATGTGCTAGGACATGATGTAGAAGGTTGTAAGGCTCTCAAAACCATTCTCTTATAATTATGTCCTCCTGAATTTTTTTTGATGACGATGAACTTCGTAATGAGAGCCCTATTCCATGTTTACCTGTCACCACACACCATCATCCCTTGCTTCTTCAATGACCTCCATCTCCAACCCCACAACCCTTTTATCCACCTCTAAAATTTGAGATAAACATGATCTGTATCAGAGATTTGGCCAAACCAACACCTAAATTCTAGTGTTCCCTACTCATTTCACAAGGTTCTTACCCCACATTAGGTTTTTTCCCATCATTCCATTATACTACTCATGACATACTTTCTCCATCTACCTCCTCCCCTTATATTAATATGGTCCAAGTTACCACCCACACCCAAAAGGACAAAGGAAAAGAAAACACAACTAGCCCATCAACTAATCCTGTTCCCAATATACCATCTGCACCCGCACCCAAAATCACCATTCGAGGACCCACATATCCTATTTCTGATGGGGTCACCCATTGTACAATGATAAAACAATTACACCAATCCCCTCTAAAAATGTCTTTATATGATCTCATCCAAACCTCTGAATCTCATCAACAAGCCCTTATGGAGGTTTTACCTAATGACCCCACACAAGTGGCCTCCATTGTCACCCCTCACCACATGGCCTTACTCACCAAATCATCTCCTTCTTCTACCCCACATCCACTCATCAAGTTTCCACCCTCAATTTCTCTAATGAGGAGATTATACCTCTCCAATAAGATGAACATGATCCCACCATTTTCATTTCCATCTATATTGATAATATATGTGTATGACATGTTATGATCAATGACGGTGCTAGCATCAACATCATATCCTCCCACATGTACAATCAAATGTGCATCCCTTCAAATTACATGCCTAATAACCCAGTTATGCTGCGCTCCTTCAATGAATCCATCACTTCCACCCTTGGCACCATTATTCTTTACATTCGTGTGGGCCCTTGCACTGTCCCATAATTGTTCTACGTCTTAGAGGGGGAGTTCCAGTATAACTTGTTTCTTGGCCAACCTTGGATTCACATCATGGGTTGTGTTCCTTTAACTTTACAGCACTACGTAAAATTCAAAAATGAAGGGCATAACTATACCATTCCAGCTGACCTATCACCATTCAAAACCTGTAACATGTTGTATTGACCTAATGATGTCCTTCTACTAGTTAAAGCATCCACCACTACCCCCAAATCTCCTTCACCAACAGATCTACCCACCAATGCTTCCACCAACTCTCCCACACCTAAATCTTCTATTCCTATGGCTTCCACAACCTCTGTAGCTGGCCCATCTACTTCCCAACTGACCAAAACCCCTCCTGCCTAACCACCTAGTAATTCATCTATCCTCGCTACCCACATATCTACTACCAATCCCTCTGAAGGTTTTTTTCAACGCATCACTTTGGGGGAGTACCGCCTCTACAATATCAACACATTCCTCACTCCGTAAGAGTATGGTAACCTACGCCAACATCCTCGTTATGACTATCACATATAAGAGGTCCTCCCTTATAGTTCTCCCCACCTTCGCACCAAATTAACGTATGGGGGACTTGATACTGCCACCTATTCACCCAAACCTCCATCCTAAACATGACCCTTTTTATCTGACATCCAGTCTCTCACTAACCGCCGCTTTTCCCACACTTTCCTTCACCACTACATATGGAAAGGATTTGGATTTGGTTTTTATAAACAAGGCCATCATACCATCATCCCGTGTACCACCCGTAAACACAAATATTGTAGTGGCATTGGATTTTCCACACCATCTTCCAAAAAGGCCCGCATCGACCTCATTGAGGATAACAAACCTTCTCCACCCCATTCACCAATGTCACCAACTTCACCCATGTAGTCCTAAATCTATTCCTCATTTTTTTTTCATGAACACAATTTCCCTAGGACCTCTGACTTATCAACATGATGGAGAGGCTCCCTCTTCTATTCCCTTCCTTCGATGATGATACACCTTCTATTGACATCATTCAATGTCATGATGATGAGTCTATCATCACCTACCTTGGTGTAGAAGATTCTTACATTCATAGTTCATTTCCTTCTGAAATGTAGACCATGTTGAATGAATTGACCATTGAAATCAACATTAACACATAGGATGACCCACACATCTTAAAGATAGGCCCATCTTTAGATGCTGTTGAACAAGAAGCTTTTACTTCTTTCCTCTGGGACCATAACAATGCTTTTCCTTAGTCCTATGATGCTATGCCCGGTATTGACCAAATCATTTTGGTCCACAATATCATAACCATTTTTAAAGCTAAACCTGTAAAATAAAAGCTGCAGAAAATGCATCCTCACATTGCTCTTCTTGTCAAAGAAGAACTTCAACATCTTCTCTCGGTTTCCTTCATCCTACCCATTGACTATCCCCAATGGATTTATAATATCATTCTTATCATAAAAGCAATAGGGGGACTTCACATTTGTATGTATTTCCGCGACCTCAATGTAACTTGCCCCAAAGACAACTTTCCTATACTAGGAATTGACCAACTGGTTGATCTCACTACTAGCCATGAGATGCTACTCATGGATGGTTTCTTGGGTTATAACCAAATATTACTTGATCTAGAAGACCAACACAAAACTTCCTTCATCACTCCTTGGGGGACCTTCTGCTATCGAGTCATGCCTTTTGGCCTTAAAAATGCTGGTGCTACATATCATCGGGCTATGACTTATATCTTCCATGACATAATGCATCATATATTAGAAGACTACGTAGATGACCTTATTGCCAAATATTAACATTGGGATGAATACATTACAGTCCTGAAGGTCATTTTTGACCATCTCATCAAATATTATGTTCACCTTCAAACAAAAAAGTGTGTCTTTGCTATTCTCTCAGGAAAGCTCCTTGGTTTTATCATTTCTTTGTGTGGCATAGAAGTCAATACTGCTAAAGTAAAGGCTATTATCAAAATTCCTCCTCCTACTAATATCCGTTAACTTCAAAGTTTGCAAGGTACGTTACAATTTATTCGTCGGTTTATTTCACAAATTTCTGATCACTATCAACCATTTCATCATCTCCTAAAAAAGGACATCTCCTTCAAATGGGATGATGAATTCCACAAATCCTTTAATGCCTTAAAAAAATACCTTATTCAACCACTAGTGCTCATTCCCCCTCAAGATGACCAACCCTTTTACCTATACATTTCTACTACTGATCATTCCTTAGGTGCCATGGTCGCTCATCATGACGAGAAACATCAAGAGTAGGTAGTTTACTACATAAGTTGTACCCTTTTGGACTATGAAACTAGGTACAACCATGCTGAAAAACTTTTCTTAGCCTTATTTTTTATCACCACTAAACTCCTTCATTATCTACTCAACCACAAAACCTTTTTCGTCACTAACACTAACCCCTTACATTAAATGTATGCCAAACCCTACTAGCATCAACGTGCTACACATTGGCTCATGCTTCTTGTAGACCTTGACCTCAAATTCATCCACAAAAAATATATCAAGGGCCAAACCATCATTGAAAAACTAGCAGACACACCCCTTTTTGGAGATCAACCCTCTAAATTTGATTTTCTAGATGAATCGATTGCTACCCTCTCTTTGGACAATACCACTTAGTAGATGACCTTATTCTTAGACAGCTCCAAATGTCAGCATATAGGTGGTGCCAATGATATCCTCATTCCTCTTGATGGTTAACTTATACCTTTATCTTTCAACTATATTTTGATTATACTAACAACATCGCCAAATATGAAGCACTCATACTAGGCCTTTAAACCGCCATCGCCCTAGATGTCAAATCAATTAATATTTTTGGTGAATCTCAAATGGTTGTAAACCAAGTCAATGGTATATACTAATGTCATAATGAACTAATCCAAAATTACAAACACCACGTCAAAATACTTTTGAATACCTTCAACCATTAGGAAATTCAAACCACCTCATGTTTCTACTAATAAATTTATGGATACCATGGCCTACCTAGCTTCTCGGATACACACTTCGTCCTCTGATTCCAAAATCTTTGTCACAATACAAAGGTTGAAATCACCTTCTTATTTATCTTGAGATGTCAACACCATCGGAACCGTTGCACTTGACCCACATGAACTTTGGTATAAGAATTTTGCAGACTACCTCTCCCTTTCCATTTTGTCTCCCAATCTCACTCATAATGGATAACATGCCTTTGTTAAAGGTGTCTCTTGCTATGATGGGTGGTATTCTTTATAAACATGGCTTCGATGGTATTCTCTTATGATGCCTTACAAGTTATGAAATTCCCTACATTATCAAGGAGGTTCATGAAAAAATTTTTGGAGGTCACTTTAGTGGCTTAGGTGTCACTAAACACATTATTTTCCTAGGCTATTATTGTCTAACCCTAAACCGTGATTTTTGTGACTATGTCAAATGTTGTGTGAAATGCTAGCAAAATGCTAATCTTCATCACACACCTACTCATGCCTTACAGGTCACACAAGAGCTTTGGCCTTTCTATCAATGGGGTTTGGATCTTGTCGGAGAGATCAATCCTCATTCTTCATAACATCACCAATGGATTATAACCGCAACTGAATACTACACTAAATGGGTAGAATTCATTCCCATATTTTTTACAAAAGATGAGAAAATTTGTGAATTCATCAACCATCACATTATTTTTCTCTTTGGTGTCCCTCATCGCATCATCACTGATAACAGAAAGCAATTCAAAAATAAAACCCTACAAAAGCTTTGTGACACTTTTTGCATTCAACTTAGTTTCTTGTCACCTTACTAACCACAAAGTAATGGCCAAGAAGAATCAACCAATAAAACCTTGAACAAAATTATTATGAAAGTAGTTGACAATATGGGGAAGGATTGACATTCACACATTTATTTCACCTTGTGGGCTTACCACACTAGTATTCCCATTTAGACTGTAGCCACGCCTTTCTCTCTGGTCTACGGTACCAAGGCTATCTTTTCTTTCGAAGTCCATATTCCATATCTCCGTATCTCCCTACAAGACACGATCAACGATGATGACTTTTTCCAAGACCGTTTAGCACAAATTGAGTTGTTAAATGAACGTAGTCTTAATTATCTTGATCATCTCCAAATCTACTAAAAACGTATCAAACATGCCTACAATAAAATTGTCCATGAACAAACCTTCCAGGTCAGTGACCTCATCTTGAAGGAAAATCGACATGTAACCAAAGAAGAAAAAAGTAAACGGGGAAAATTTTCTCCTAATTAGCTTGGACCCTGTATCATTACTCATATCTATGGATCATGTACTTATTGTTTGTCTTCACTCGAAGGTAAATCCAAATCTGAGCCCTCAATGCCTTGCATCTTCGACCATTTTTTTTGTTGAAATAAAGTCTTATATCAGATTTTGTGTATCGACCAATCGTCCCTTGAGCACCATTCACCTTCCATGTTACCTATTTTTAGGATCAATGACTAAACAAGAATCATGTGATTACCCTTCACCTTTCAACCTTATCTTCAATATGAGTACCACAACTCTACTCATGACATGATTTTCATGGATACTTTTCATCTTTTTCAAAATGGAATCCCATGGTTGTTCATCACTTGAAACCATCTCTTTCATAGTTAACCTTTGTGTGCTATGGTTTTTTCTTCTAAACAAGAACCTAATCTTCCTCTATAGTCTTATCCATGACTTAAATGTCCAAAAGAAAAATGGGATTCAAATTCTTGAGTCAAAATTCTAGCAAAAGGATGACCCCCTCAAAAGGGACATATATTATCTCTATCTTGCCACTATAAATAGACGGCTCCCTCGAAGGAAAGCTATACAAAGCTTACCATATTGCACATAGTCTATCATAAAAAGGGACTATCCTCAAAAAAACAAAATAAAATACTCAGAAGCTTCCCACATTGATTAGCTTCACGAAGACCTCAAGGAGATAATATACTCATCCCACATAGACTTCCCACATTAATTAGTCTATCAAAAATAAAAACAAAAAGTTAAAATGATAACTTTTTCGTCATGGGCTTGCCTATTTTTAATCATGGGTTTCTTGCCAGGTAAACATGCCGTCATACACTAAGTTACGCTAAAACCACCCATTTTCACCTCGTTTATTTTTCACCCTAATTTCCTATCTTCTCAAGGGACTTGCTGCAAACACAACATTTCATGATCATGTGACTTTCTTAACCCTTAGCATAGTCAATCATGGAACATCTTTAGGATCTTACGTTCATACGCCAATCTATGGTATGATTGACTCATATTTTGTCCTAGTCAATTAGGTTGATCTTTTGTAACCTCTTACCATTCACCTTCTTTATTACTTCTTGATTACCCTATATAGGACCAGACCATCGACATATACATTTTAAATATTTCTACTTTCATCTAAGACTTAACCATGCCTATGACCTAAGACTCAACGATGCTTATGACTTAAGAGTCAACCATGCCTATGAGCTAAGACTCAACCATGCATATGTCCTAGACTCAATGATGCCTATGACCTAGACTCAATCATGCCTAAAATATACTAACCCATTCCTCTACCTCATAATATTCTTCCCTAGCTTATGGGAGAACTATATTGGCCTGAGGCCCCTTTTCACCGGGGCTATGTAGGCATCACTTCGAGGGCATGGGGCCCTTGGAGGTTAGCTTGGTCACTCTTTACCCTAACCCATTTTCCCACATGTTTTCTATTAATATTCACCCTTAATTAGTTTCCATTTCTCATAAAATTTGGAAATTTTTCATTCATACATATCTACCATTTTATCACACCATTAAAAAAATCCCATAAATCATTCCACATTTCTATAATATCAATTTTTTTTTGGAAATTTACACCATAACATATATATAACTTATCATTTATTTCCCATGATACCAATAACTTGGAAATTAATTCAAAACCAAAACACGATCAACCATGCCTAACCAAACTAACTCAATCATGCTTAACCGACCTAACTCAACCATGCGTAACTGACCTAACTCAACCATCCATATACCTGACTCCACCATGCCTAAACTGACCTAACTCCACCATGCCGAAACTAACCTGACTCCACCATTTCTAATCCACCTAGTTTCCATCCATACAAAAATAACAATATAAATTTAATAACACAAGTACATCATCCATAACCATCGATCTCACGATATATAAATAAAATATTATGTATCCATCAAATATACACTGATACAAATAATACAAGTATCTCTCAGGTATAACCTCAAAATATTTGTTAAAAAGGCTAGTATAGTAATCAAATCAAAAAATATCATGTACATCCTCGCTATCATCGGCATGTAGGCCGATATATCTCAAAAAAATTAATATAATGATCATATACAGTGACTAATCACCACCCTACCTGAGACCTTCGAGGCTAGTCTCATCTTTCTCATCCTCTCTACCTATTTGTTTCCTTTCCAACAAATGTCCACCCTCCATGGGTCTCGGTCTAATATAACCTCAAAATCTTCGTTACAAAGGATGGTATGGTAATCAAATAAAAAAAATAGCATGTACATCCTCGCTATCATTAGCATGTAGGCCGATATATCTCAAAAAAATCAATATAATGATCATATACAGTGACTAATCACCACCCTACCTGAGACCATCAAGGCTAGACTCATCTTTCTTATCCTCTCTACCTATCTGTTGCCTTTCCAACAAATGTCCACCCTCCATGGGTCTCAGTCTAATATCCACCTAGCCCGTGGCTAGATCTAGCCTCTATGAACTAGTACCCTCACCCTAACCCTATCTCTAGGCTCACTGGCCCCATGTTCTCTCTATACTATGAGTGTGGGATCTCATCCTCTCACTTAAGGACTGTTGTGCCCTATACTCTACATAGGAGGGGACATCTATCTTGATAGTAGTTAGATGATCCTGGTAATATCTTGCCTCACTCAGGGTATCCCTGAATATCACCATTGACACTATCTATGGTGGTGCCATAGGTCTCACAACAGCTTGTGAGGTCTGTTTTTCTAATGATGGCCTCATCCCTTCTACCTATGAACCTTTCCCTCCTACATGTACCATGAGACCCTATCTCGCTACTTCCTGTAATATGGGACCCTATCCCTGGGCCTATGAGGGTGCATGCGCTATGACTTGGGCCTGTAGGGCCACAATTTGAGCCTTTGTAGTGGCCAACTGACCCTAAAAACCTTCTATCTACACCTGTAAGGTGACTACCTATCCCCCATCACCATCACCACCCTGTGCAGGTACCTGTCCCTATGTAACCTGGGCCTACAGGGATACCACCTGCGCTTGTAAAGTGGTAACCTTTGTCTTTGATCTTGTGAGGTTCCCCTACAATAATCCAAGCTATGTCAAAAGGGTGGCCATTTTCCCCTGTAATGTGTCCCTCTGCACTGTAATAGTGGCTAAGTCAGGCTTTCCTGGCCTCAGTGCTACTGCCCGTAGCTACGCTGTCCACCACTTCTTGTATCTATTAGTAACCCCGATGTCATCAATCTACCTTTCCACTGCCTGCTCCTCCTACCATGTCAGCACAGTCGGTTGTGGTAGAGGCATAGATATCTCCACGTCATCTCTCCTCTACTGTGGGAATGGTGGAGGAATATACCGGGGTAGCCTAAAATACCATCTGACCCTGTCAATAAGTATCATCTCGTGCTCACCGGCATGACGTCCCTCTATCCACCTAAGCAGCTGTAGCTCATCCAACTCCACTTCCATGTGTCTGTAGGAAGGGAAGCCAACATATGGCCTCCAAATATGTCAACCCCTGACAATCCCTCTAGGATGTGCTTGTAATATGCCACGTAGTGTACAAACCTATCAACTCTATGCTCTCTCCCAATAGGTACCCAATACCTATAACCAAATCAGACCAAGCCCTCATCAAATGCATTCAGTTAGGGAAAACCAATTGGAGACATACATATGATGTGCTCTATGCCCAATAGTGAAGAAGGAAGGTACAATAAAAACCGAACCTCTGTAGCCTCCCATAGGCCCAAAAATCTCTGTACAAGTGCACCAAAAATTCTGGTGCCTAGGAAAAATAGGTCCTATACTCCTTTATATCCTGGAGAACCCCCATCAGTGGTCATGGGAATCTCCCACCCTCTGCATCTGGCAAAGCAATACAACATGCCTCCATAATCAGGACAACCAACATCATCTCCTGAGGATAGGCCATGTATATGTCTCCATAGCTCAGGATCATGCTATGGTATTTGAGATCCATCATTTCCTCTCTAAAAATAGTCACTATCAGCTCCTCTAAGGCCTTCAAGGTAATAGAATATACTTGCTCCCCAACCATTGGTAGTCACAGGATCCTGTATATATCCTCTAGGGTGACAATAATCTCACCCGCCGACAAATGAAAAGTGTTAGTCGTTGAATCCCATCTATCAATGAGTGCAAACATCAAACTAGGATCTCAAGATATAAGATGGTACTATCAGATCCTAATCAGTCCTACATCTATCACATGCCTCCACTCCTCAGCAGTCACGCTTGACCATATCACCTATAATAGAGGTGGTACTCTGTCCCGTATCCGTAACTGATCTCTCACCTGCACCAATCAAACAAAACATTGTTTAGCCTTGACCATACCCAACATACCATTTACCTAACACCCTACCCAAACCATAACCCTAACAACTACCCCTTTTTTCCTAGTGTATAGTTACACCTATTCTCCCTTATCATCCTTTCCCATCCTAGTTCATTTTATCTACTTACTACCCCCCACCATCGCCCAAGTACCATGTTTACCATATTTTCTCTACAACCACCTTCCCTTAGCCCTTCCTTGACTATTTTTCCTTACCCCTATTTCTCATCATCCCTAACTGGCACTGGTCACCTTAACCATCACTGGATTTACTTAACCGACATCAATTTAATTTCACCGGTTTTGGTCACCTCGGTCTTAACCAATATCGGCCACGACCAACCAACGTAGGCCAACCCATGACCGACTTCAGTCTTTGTCATGACATTAAAAACCAAAACCCAAACTGTACCTCTCAGAAATTGACCAAAACACCCTAAAAAAATACTCCACCCTACCCAAACCTACCCTAACTTCATTCCCACCCCTATTTACACTATATTGGACCCCCCTCCCTCATTTCATTTATTTTTACTTACAAATGAAAAATTCATTTTCCCCCAAACCCCCTTTAACCCAAACCAATTTAAAACATTATTTTTAATCCCAAGATAGAAGTAGATTAAATCCCACCTCATCTCGGTGCCGTTGGCATGATGGTACGTTTGGACGCTATGCCGGTGGTCCACCCAAACCGTCTCTTGTCTCCACCATCACTAAATCCACTCCTCACCTCACAACCAATCAAATGGCTCCAATTAATCTCATGGGCCCATCTACTAAACACCAATTATGCACTAGTCACTCACCATCTCAGCTTAAACACCTCGTACCATCACTTTCTCCTCTAACCCCACTGCTATGTCATTTTCCTAAATAATAACACGTTAAAATGAATCCGTAAAATATGAATTTTTTTTACTAACCCTAATCCGACATGATTGATGTCGGTCATACCATTTAACTGACATCAGTTACTTAATCCTGCTATTAATCACTTTTTACCCCATTTTACCCCATTTTTACCTAAACTCATCCTTTCCTGATACTCGTTGACATCACCCACACTTATTGTAACCTACCTACAAGCCCAAACTACCCCTAAATTTCCTTATTTGCATCTTGGGATTTGTTATTTTACCTATACCTTGGCCTTACCCATGCCATGACTTATTTACCTGGACCTGACCTACTTGGTGTGACCATTGACCTTGTGTACTCCCTATACCTTGCGATGTTGTTACCCATGTTGTTTAAATCTTAACAACCATACCTTTCCTATTGCCATTCCATTTATCTTGACCAACCCTTTGGTGTACCAGAACATACCTAAATGTTCCTGAACCTGACCTACATTGTGTTTCCAGACCATATCCTATGCCTTGGATACCTGAATCACTTCACCCTTGTTTGGATAAACTTATCGACCTTGGACGATGTAGAGTTTGCAAGCTCTTCAACCTGGTACCGTGTTGCAGTCTATACATGTGTGTGCATTTGCATTTCTATTACCCATTACCTATCACCTGATTTGACCCCGGCCCATTTGAACCTACCTATTACTTGAATTGAACCATCACCCTTTCCCCACAGTACCCATACCCTTCCCCACCTACCTTCACTTCCATGAACTACACATTTATGAAACCACTCACTGATTCAGTATAATACCTCACTAGTTCCTGGTTTGAGGGGGATCACCTTCACCCAAACATGGGGAAACCATTCTCTCACCCACACATGGGGCAATCACTTCCTGTTTTTGTCAGCATCGCTTATCAATAAAAGCTACGTGACAAAAAGGGGAAAAAATTAGAAACCAAATTTGGGTCACACTCCCCTTGATCCCCTTTCGAGTAGTTAACATAGAATGTTCATATAATAATGACCCCTTTACCCCCCTTTACCCAACATTTATAGTAATTTAATTAATTTCAATTGAAATAATACCCATCCTCACTTTATTTATTAATTTAATTACTTTAATTACATTAATTTACACCTCACCCAACCACATCACCTAGACACCTCATCATGGACCTATTCTTAGCATGTTCATTCTAACTAGGACTCAATCTCTACTTACCATAACTAACTGAGACTTAATATAACCCTAACACTAGATGCCTATTCTTTCTCAAACAACATGCCCACTTAAGTAGAAAATACAATTTTAGATATGAACCAATGGGCATAACTGGTAAAATGATAGCCAAGATATGTTGTTTTGACAACCTAGGATTTCCCACCATAACTGAAGCTGGTTAACCCTAAACCATCGTTAGTTTCCATATATTCACTTTGGTAACCTTGTCACAGAGTTTGGAAGAATTATCTGAGTTTGGAGAAGAGAGATCTACATGCAAGCAAAAACCAGAGCCCTCTTACACATCCAAACATTCTGAATTAGCATCAAGACTGATTTGAAGGTTAAGCATTCACAATAATGTTCCAAGAAGCACTACCACAAAATTGACCTCCAGTTTCATAGATCAACCATCACCCTCATCCAACTGCCAAGTTTGAAAATACAAGTACATGCATTTGGATATTTATCTTTCCATACTTATTTAGATCAGCTTCTTTATCTCTGTTTAAGAGTCCTAGTCTCCTTTGAATAACATAATTTCCCACCTTCCTGCGAATTCAACCATCTGACTATCCATAACCCTTTAGCTCCATACATATAATCCAGACATATATGAGAATTCTAAGCTTCTTTGGCACCTAACCATCATTCTCCATTCTCTGTGCAATCAAAGAGAATCACCAAAACCAAACTTTATTGAGTTTCTTTCAGTTCGTCCCTATCGACATCAGTTAACATAAACTGTCTTCAGTTTCCTTTCAACCTGCATCAATCATATTAGAATAACATCGATATCTATATATAGTAATGTTTCCTGTAAAAAAACCTCATAACCTTGATCCAAATAACCCAAAGCCACCCAAAAATTGATTCTGACCTGTTCCAGCCTCATTAGCTACCTACCCAACCTCCAGATCTGATCGTAACCCTTCCCGTTAGATTAGATTTGCTTATTGTATTTAAATGAGATACCTAAATCATATCAACTATAGTAGGATATTATTTTTTTAAGTTACTTCTTGCATTAATTTGTATTAAACCATGGATTGAAAGCCATCTAGGAAGTATCACACTTCCTGGATCTAGCATACACAAGGCAGTCCACTGACATATATTGTTTAGTATTATTCTTGTGGTCTTGTTTTGCATTCATAGTTATTTCCTCCTAGAAAAAATGAAGTTTTCGTAATCAACACTAGATTAGGAAATCAGAATGCACGCACTCCACCTTCCACCTTCATTCACAGGTTTTCCTCCTTACCCTTACCTTATCTGTTTTACTCATACATACATAACTTATTGGTGAAACAATGTGGTTTGCACATATGTATGTTTAATGTGATATAAATTTCATGGACATGATACATAGGTCCTAAGTATTCTAATGAGTGTTCACATGTAATATTTGAGTTGTTCCTGAGTGGTCATGATGTCCATACATGAAGACATGGTACTGGAAATAATTGTTTGGTGAAGGATACAAGCCTTTTTGGTTGTGTTATGAATTATTTGATTGGTGAAATATAATTTATGACCACAGATAATGTTAATATGTCATATTAAATAGGATTGATAAATTTTAGAGCTTGAATAATCATGGTTTTGGAATTTGTGGGTTTATCTCATCCAGATGATGGGGTTTTGAGCTGATTTTGTGTATGTTTAGTGGTTCTGGGCATGGCTGACCTAAATGGCACTAGTGTGAAAGTTTTAATGAATTTATTTTTGATTTTTTTTAATTTATGTTGGTTGAAATTATTATGTAGGACTGTCCTCCTTTGTTTTGAGACATAAAGTGCATATATAAGTGAAGATTGAATTCAAATTTGAACTAGTCTTTTGAGAGAGATAAAAGTGTGACCTATGTGAGTGCGTAGAAAAAGTATGAAGGCACTAATTCAAATATAATGAAGTGTGTGATAGGTTTAGGACTGATTGAGAGCATGTGTGCAAGGTTTTGAAGTAAAGACAAGGTGTGAAAGAAGAAGAAAGAGCGAGCTAGGAGAATGATGGTTTGAACAAAGTGTGTGAGCTGAATTTATGATCTCCAAAATTTGTGCCAAAAAAATATAGATATCTTAATATTTAGATGGTTGAGTTAGTGCTCGATCATCTTAGGGGGTTTTAACTTCCTAGTGGAGTGGGTGTTTCACTAAATTAGGGGTTGGTGCTCCTTGTAGGGTTGGTGATCTACTAAACTAGGGGTTGGTGCTTTAATAAATCTATTTTATTTGTGTAATATAAGAACATTTTTAATGGGTTTTCTTCACCATTAGAGTTTCCTACTTATATATTTTGTTCATGTGTCTTCTTTTTTGATTCATGTTCTTTTGAATGCTCAATACACACCTAATGTGCTCATTTGGTTATGGATGTCAATTGGATGAATGCATGTGATGGTAAATGAATTGAAATTTTTGTAGGAGTGATTCACCCCCCTCTTAGTCCATTGTGCTTCTAATAATTGGTATCAGAGTAGGTCCTTGTTAAGCAAGTATAACAACTTGGAGGAGAGCTTAGAAGCACAAGATGAATAAGTGAATCAGGAAAGAGACTCAGGTGTTGAGAGCCATGGCCAAGAAGGATGAAGAAACCATAAAAATTCTCAAGAATTAGTTGGAGAATACTATTTCAGATTTGATTTTAAAGGAAGAGGAATGTGAAAGAGTGAAAACCAATCCTTGTGATGTGTGTATGTATGGAAAAGATGATCTGAAAGAGATGGTGATGGATCTACAAGCTGATTTAGCATTCCATAGAAAGGATACCATTATTTTGAAGTCTAAAATCTAAGGAATATCAACAAAATTCAAAGCCAAAGAAGAAGAGTCTGTCAAGCTTAAAGAAAAAATGAAAACTCTAAAGGTCAAAGGAGATGGAAATCCTAATCTATCAAATCAAGAAGTTGGTCCTAGTTCCAAAGAAAGTTAAGATGAATGTGTTCATGGAAATAAGGTCTATTCAAGGCCTAATCTCATTAGACATCCAAATTCTATAAGGTATGAAAAATTTCATGGTTATTGTTATGACTGTAATGGTTTTTGTCATAGAGCAAGGGATTGTAGGAATTTTTTCAGTTGTGTATACCCTTGGAGAAATGGAAAAGACAACAAGAGTGATCAGTCAAGAGATAGGAAAGATGTTATTTGTTATAAGTGTCATCACAAGGGTCACATTGCAAAGTTTTTCTCTCATGAATCATCTATTAAAGTGAAGAAGGTTAAATCTCTCAAAATTAAGGAAGTTTGTATGCTCAAATTTGTCAAATAAGAATAATATCCAATCAAGGAAAATGATTAGATGGAAGCTAAGGAGAAATAAAATACAATCAAGGTTGACAAAATGCCTATCCATGCAAGTGTGATCAAGAAGCTTGAGTCAAGGGTTAAAGTAAAGAAATTTCTTGTGCTTGAGAAGTTAAGAGTTTTAAATATGCTCTGGAATACATCAAGTGTTATAAGGTTTATAATCTGACATATCTATGAAGTCCATAGCTCTTGTTTTTGATAGGTGTCTGGTGTGTAGATTCTAGGTGTTTCTAGAGGTTGTTGGCCAAGGTATGAGTTTAGACCAACGTATTGAAAAGTATGGCTCTATTAGATGTGTGTATAGTTGTGTTTTAGTAAGAGTCTATACCAGAGTATGATTGTAAGATTCCATATGTTTGTACCTCATTATACCAAAATGTTACAAATATGTGTGTTTGATTCATAGTTGAGCTTTCTTTGACTTAAGAGGTCAAGGTCATGGTCATGAGTGAAAATTTTTGTTAGTCATATAAGAACACTTGTCAAGTCTATCTACCTTTTATGAGTATTGATAATGTTTTCTACAGTCATGAAGTTGTTTTCCTTAAAACTTGAGAAATATGAGAATTTGGTGTATTTATGTCTCTATGTGGGCTTAATGTGAAGGTTGTGAGTGTCTATACGCTTTGGATAGAGTATGTTGTCCTATAATTGTGTTGAAGAGTCTAGTAAAAGTTGTCATCTGACCTGTAGAGAGTGAAATGATGAAAAGTAGTGTCCTTGTTTGGTATCAAAAGGTTAACCAAGAGTTTTTTTGGCTCCCCTATCTATTAAGTTGTGTTTAAGTCGAAATGCATACTTGGATTGAGTATAAAATTGAGGTTGCACTTTGTGTCCATAAAGTCATGATGTTTTTTTATGAGTGGGACCCTCTCAAAAGTATGATATTATTGTGTTAAGATCTGAATAAACTATCATAAAGCTTTGAATAAGTATAGAGTTCTTGGAAAAGAGTATTGTGATTAGTGAAAAGAAAGTGAGAAAGGTCTGACATTGTCATTTTAAGGTCTTTTGTTATGATGTTTCAAAGTTTTTTCAAAGTCTCTTTATCAAGGTTTCAAAACAATATGTGGGTACTTAGTCACAAAGAAGAAATTCATCAGTATGATGTCAAGTATCGGTTGATAAAGTGAAGTCTAAAGTTATCATTATTTTTGAAGAATTTATGTTGTGCAAGAAATGAGTAAGGTCTTGTGAAGGCACGTCTGTAGTTTGTGTGATAAGTCATTAAGGAGTTATCTCTAAAATTGAGGACATACTTGAGGAATGTCAAGATTCTATGACAGTCTGTTGTCCCCTCATTCCCCCCCCTTTTGAAATCCAATTTCAAAATAATTGAAGTCTTGCCATGGAGGAATTCATGTTTTGAGCCCCTCAAGTGCTCATTTTGATCCCCCACGATGTTTTATGCATTTCCTCAGTATGCAGCCATTATAACATTATATCTATTTCTCATGGATGGGAGGGGGTTTATGATATTCTTTTATGCATTTTAAGGATGTGGAAACTTGCATTCTTCACATATCAACCTTGTGCAGAAAGAAAATCTTCATCGGGTGGAAAAATGTCATTTTCCCATTCTCTACAATTTTCTACATTCTTTTCCCCATAAAATTCTTTCTTAGAAGGTGAAGCTACATGTTTGCTTGTCATTAGATGTGGCCAGACAGGTTCCTTTTTAAACTTATCAATTTTGGCGATTTTGGAAAAAATGTCAGATTTGTCTCGCATCCACTCGGATCCTTGATTGGCTGGAGTAGTTTTGGTAGAAGTTTGGAGTGATGGATCCATTTTATTCTCTAAGGCATTATGGAAAAAGGAAAAAAAAGTTCTAAAATGACCTGTGGCCCTACTCGTGCAAAGGGACACATGGCTGTTTTTCAGTTCATATGTTCTTTAGTAGACTGACAGAGGACTTTAGGAATTTTAGCTTTGTTTCCACAAAGGGAGAAAAATTCTAAAATGACTCGTGACCCAACTCATGTGAAGGGATAAATTCTAAGTTGAGGCCCATAGTGAAGCAGAAAGGGACATGTAGCCTACATTGAAAAGTCAACGGTGGAGGCATGAACTTTTGGGGGAAAATTTAGAATTTTTCCCTTTTCAAAATAGATAAAGTATAAAAGTGAAGCACATCCCCGCAACCAATTAGGTGATGCCATGTGTTGAAGAATGAAATCAGGATAGTGTGCTGGGAGAGGAATTTGAGAATTTGAGATTTTTGTCTTAAAAAGGCTTAAGTAGTAGATTTGAGCTGCATTTCATTAGTCACTCATATAGAGCCATGTGTCTGGCCTTTGGCAGAGATGCAGAGGGGCGGAGCAAAATGAGAAATTGCGCTTTTTCTCCCAAATGTCTTAAAATGTGGATTTTTTCCCAAGGCTCATCGTTTCTTGGATCTTGCCACACGTAGGGTCCAATTTGAAAGCTGATAGAGGGAAAGAGTGGCCAAAATGCACTCATATAGTTTTTGACGCCATTAATAAACCAGAGCTCCAAAGAATACAAATGTGAACCATTATTCATTCTTCTCTCTCTATTTCCTTGTTGTTTATTCATGAGATGCATTTTTGGCTTGTTGTTGAGCCAAATCAATAAGTTTAAAGATTTCTAAAGTTTGATTATCGAAAAATAGAGTTTATCGGGCATACACAATAAAAGGGTAAAAACTTACCAGTAAGAACTTGAGTGCTATGGAAGTGGTTAAAAGGTGGAAATGGCAGGACCACATGAAGAAGAAAATCATGAGATTCCCTCTACTAAAGTAATCATGGTCAAAATGATGAAATATTCACCTTTTTGAACCTTTGGTTTTCATGAGTGTGTTTGTTTCATTTCACTTTCCAAAAATGGATCTACAATAATCATTATTCCTTTTGGTTATTCTTTTCTTGGGGACAAAGTATGGATGTAAACAAATTGTTATAAGAACATGTTGTAGCAAAGGAAAAAGGGGATTCTAATTTTCTAGGAATGTTGTAAATTTGGAAGAAATTCAATACAAAAGCTTTCTTTCTCATTTCTTCTGTTATCTCTCTCTCTCTCTCTCTCTCTCTCTCCTTGCTCGATTCAATGGATCATTTGTCTTTTCATTCAAAAGAAAATTTGTGTTCTTGTCTGTGTAATATTTAGAACTTTGTGTCTGCAGATTCACATTGGTGGTAAAGTGATTTATATTTTTCTATATTTTCTTGGTTCAATGTGGGTAAGGATATATTATGCTACCCATATCTCTTGAAAACATTGTCATTTTCTTCCTTCCTCCATCTCTCTACTCTTCCAATCCTTTGTATTGATAATATTTTAAGTATGAAAACATTCCAGAATATCAAGGTCTAAACATTGAGAGTTGTATATTTATACATTTGTTTTTCCTACTTTCAATAAGGGAACCTCTCCCATTAAAGAGGAGGGACACGTTTTTCCCCTGATTGTGGTTTTTATCCATGTTCCATTTTGAATCGCAATACTTTTTGGCGACTCCGCTGGGGAGTTCATTGCAAATGGATTCCATTTTTTGAATAACAACTTCTTGATCATCTTTGATCTAGTGACTCCAAGATACACTCAGGGTAGAAGAACCCTTTGGGAAGAAGACCATCATTTCCAAATTCTGGATCATCAAGGTTTCTCTCTCCCTTCATCAAGAAAAATAAGAGGAACAAGATCTACAAGCACTCCTATTAGAGACAAAACTTCTAGGAGTGACATCCCTCAAGATCAAATCATTCCTAATTTACATGCTTTGATTCTTGTTGGTGTTTCAGTTCCTCTCCAAACAATCTTTCCAAGGATGGAAGCTCCTCTACCTTGGGGCCAAAGGGTCTGGACTCTTGCTCTTCCCCATCCATTGCATGATTTTCCTAGAGGCAATAGAAAGAATTTTCCTAAATTCAGAGGTGATGGGAAGGTTCATCAAGATGAGCATATTGCAGCCTTCATTGTTGCTTGTGGTGTTCTTGGAGTTGAACATGAGGATATATCTGTTAGAATTTTTGTAGAGACATTACAAGATAATACTGCCGATTGGTTTTATCATCTCCCTACTAGATCCATCACCAATTGGAACACCATGATAACCAAATTTGAGTAGCATTTCAAACCTGACTGAGGATGTACATGCCCTCTTGGCTTCAGGATTTCTCACATGAAAAAAGAGTCACATGAGCCCATGAGGGAATTTGTGGCCAAATTAAACATGATGGTTAACAAGATCCCACAAAACACATGCCATGTGGATCAGATTCAGAAATGTTTCTTCCTTAATGCCCAACTTGCCTGAAGTGAGCTATGGACTTAGAAGAGCTAATCTTACCACTTTGGATGTTGATCAGAGATTTTCTATCAGTGTTGAAGATGATCTGATCATGTCATGAGCAAGCTAAGGAGAGAATCATCTAAATCCAAAGCATCTTCTTCTTCCACATATTCTCTTAGAGAAAATGTAGATCAGTTGGTATAGAAATTTGCTAATGATCTCATTTCTCTCAAGAAGCAGTTAGCCCAAAATGCTCTTTATCATGATGTTCCTAGGAAGAACTTTCAACCTAGGAATCAGTTACCCTCTCCTTAGACCAGATTGGAAATTGAAGGCCCACATGTTAAAGTTCTAGTCAATGCAATATGTGAAGTGTTGGATCCTAATGATGAGGAGAAGAATGAAATCTGTGAATAATATGAAGAGGAAGCTGATGAAGAATTAGAAGAGTTGAGTGGATCTCATGTCCATTTTCTCACCACTAAAGGTATAGATGAAGAGGATGATTATGAATAAAGAGTTGCAAAGATGAACAATGAATCATATGTTGTCATGTCTCGTGAGCAAGACAACAAGAAGGATAAAGTGGTGCAACCTGCTAAAAGATCTAAGGAACCTCCTACAGTCATTCCAGTGATTAAAAGGAGAGGAGATCTTATTCCAACATCTTCCACACCCAAGGTAGGTTCTGCTGTTCGTTCCTCCTTTGTTTATGATCCTAATACTTCTTGTCCTTTAAATGATAGAGTTGATAAGTTAAAAGTTTCATCTACTCCTATTAATGATGCTCCATCTACCTCTAGTTCTTTTGACATTATTGACCATCTAAAGAAAACTAATATCCAAATCTCAGAAGCTGAATTCTACTAAACCCATCCTAAGGCCTTTGTTAAGATGGTAGACTTTGTAAATTCTAAATCCAAGCCTTCATCCCCTAGCTCTAAAGGTCTATATCCCACTCCTTCTCCTTCATCTCAAACCAAGCCTTGTGGTAGCAGTCACTTCATATGATGAGAAGATCAAACCATTTTATGTCACTCTCCTCGTAGCTGGCCACAAACTTAGCAATTGTGTTATTGATTTTGGTGCTTCAAATAATGTGATGCATGCTAAGGTAGCTCATGCCCTAGGATTAACCCTAACTCACACTTTTGGTTCATGTTACTCAATGGAAAGTAGAGAAGTCCCATTGGTTGGAAGAATCAAGGATGCACAAGTAGCCTTTGCTAATTTTCCAGAGAAGACAGTTTTAGCCACCATTTTGGTAGCTAATATTCCCTCCTTCCTACGACATACTACTGAATATAAATTTTTGGAAAGATTTTGGAAGAGAAATCATGATGGATTGGTCATAGTTCTCTTATTCTAGTGAATGGAAAAATGAAGAAGCTACTGGCTTGAGAAACAAACTGAATATACCGTGCATAAAAAATAGATGACCCAAAGGCGCAAATACTTTATGAGGACATTGATCATGGTAACTACATGATCATGTCACAAGATGAGGCTAACAATCCTAGGGAAGTGCTTCTTGATCCTAATGGCAGTTTGGATTTTGGAATTTGATGGGAGCTACTCCATAAGCTGGTTCTGGAGTTGGTGTGGTGCTAATTTCTCCTGAAGGGAAGATTCATCCTTTCTCCTATCAAGATCCAATTCAAAAACACAAATAATACAGCTAAGTATGAGGCTCTCATCCTCTGGTTTAAGCATGGCTAAAAGAGATGGGCATCAAGAATATCCTTTCTCGTGGAGATGCAGAGCTAATTGTAAAGATAGGTGAGAGATCTCTTTCAAGTGAAGAATAGAAGGTTGAAACATTATATGAATTTTGTTTGGGATTCCATTGAGTTCCTTGATTCCTTTTCCATTGAAGCCATGCCAATGGAAAGAAACACTAGGGCTGATTCCTTGGCTGTATCGTGGTCTCTACTGATCCCTCATCCAAATTTCTCGCTAATATAAATTCACCATTGAGATGATTCATAGACCTAGTGTGCCTTATAATGCAAATAATTGGCAGGTATTTAATGATGATCAACACTTGCTTTTCTTCCTTAAACTCAGAGATAATTTTGACCAGATGTACTTTGAAGGAAGTGGAAATATTCCTAGAGAGTGTGTGCCCTTAAATGAAGAAGATAACAAAGAAGAAATGGATCATGATGACTACATAAAATTGAAGGGTAATAAGATACCTAAAGGGATGGTAAGTTTGGAAGATTTATTTGATAAAAACGATAGGTACATCAATTCCAAAACTTCCAAAGGAGCTCAATAGTTTGCTGAATGTGAGAAGATAAACATTGGGAGTATTAATGAACCCAAGCTGGTAAACATTGGAAAGTGCTGCACACAAGAGGAGAGGGAGAAAGCAAAAAATTTGTTGAAAAGGTAATCCTGATGTTCTTGCATATTCTTATGATGATCTCAAGGATTGTTCAACCAAAAGATATGCAACATTTCATTCCTCTAAAACTCTGGGATCAATCCCTTCAGGAAAAAAGTAGAAGTAATATATTCCTAAAATTATTGATACAATCTTTCAAGAGATCCAAAATTTATTGAAGGCTAAGATCATTTTCCCCATTCACCATTCAATGTGGATTGCTAATATTGTGCTTGTCAAGAAGAAGAATGGTGAGATCTAGATTTGTGTTGATTTTAGGAATTTTTAATCAAGCCTATTTGAATGATAATTATCCTCTCTGCATAATGGATCAAGTGTTGCAAGTTGTTACAAGTTCATAAATGATGACCATGCTTGATGGATTCTCAGGATATAATTAAGTAGAGGTTAGTGCTACAGATCAGCATAAGACTACCTTTACCACCCCTTTGGGGAACATTTGATTATACAGAGAATGCCTTTTAGCCTCATCAATGTTGGTGCCACCTTTCAGAGGGGAATGGACCTGGCCTATTGGGTAGCCTTAAGGTAAAATTCATAGTTGTATACCTTGATGATCTGACTATGTTTTCAAAAACAAGACCTGATCATTTCCAACACCTTGAAACAGTCCTCCAAAAGTGTAGAGAGCATGACATCTCCTTGAATCCCAAGAAATATATATTTTGTGTCACTGAGGGAAAATTATTGGGACACATTATCTCCAAGGAGGGAATCAAGATTAATCTAGAAAGAGTCCAGGTAATTCAGCAGATCCCTCTCCCCAAAACAAAGAAGGGTGTACACTCTTTCTTTGACAAGATCAACTTCTTAAGAAGATTCACACCTGATTTTTCTGAACTTACTTTAAACATAGACCACATAATGAAAGGGAAGAAGACTTTTGGTTGGTCCTCTGAAGGAAAGGTTGCATTTGAAGACATTAATGAGAACTATAGCAAAGACTCCAATCTTGGCATGCCCTAATTATAACAAAGACTTCATTATCTATTACTATGTATGCTGATAAAAGTACTCTAGCTGTTGTGTTAACCCAAGAGAAAGATGAAGGTCATGAAATCCCCATAGCATTCATGAGTTATATTTTGAAAGCCCATGAGCTGAAGTACACCATGATGGAGAAACATGCTTTTGAAGTGGTCAATGTTGTGAAGTAGTTTCATTTTTTACATTGTCAATTCTCATTCTATTAGTGCTTGTTCCTGATATAACTATTAAATCCATTCTTACACAACAATAATTTGGAACCAAGAGAAGAAATTGGGTAGCTAAAGTTTAAGAGTATGATCTTGACATCAAACCCACCAAGCTAGTTACGAGGAAAGGGCTTATGTGAACTCATTGCTGAAGGATCCGATGCCAAATTGTCCAAGGAGGAAGTTGATATCCCTGTTGTTCTTTTCCTCAGCTCAACTAATGAATGGTATGCTGACATTGCACACTTTCTTACTTATGGAGAATGTCCATCCCATTTGAGTGTCCAAGGAGAAGAGAGCCATCAAATTAAGGTTTACACAATATGTGTTATGGGAAAATTCATTGTTTAAATGAGGCATAGATGGAAGGTTTTTAAAATGTGTTGACAAAGAGCAAAAAAAGAAATTGTTCTCATTTTTTCATGACCAGACCTGTGGAGGTCATTTCTCTTCTGCTATCATAGCCCACAAAATCATCCATGTCCTGGGTATTATTGGCCTACCTTGTTCAAATATGCATCCAAAGTGGGCAGGAAAGTATGAAGCATGTCAAACCTTTTTTGGAAGACCCAAATTGGCTGCTTTACCTATCAAACCAGTGGTGATTGAGGAACCTTTTCAAAAATGGGGTTTGGACTTCATTGGGACACTCAATCCACCTTCAAGTGTAGGGACATACTCATGTTTTGAATTGCCACTAATTATTTCACCAAGTGGGTGGAAGCCATTTCAGTCAAAAGTAATACTTCTGAAGTAGTACTGCAACTTCATCAAGAAGCACATCATAATAAGATTTGGGATACCAAAAAATATTGTCACTGACAATGGTTCTAATTTTTCTTCTGCTGAGATGATGGATGTCTTCTATGGCTATGGAATTTCCCTTGCTCACTATTTAGATTACTATCCCCAAGGGAATGGGAAAGCAGAATCAGCTAACAAGAACCTGGTCACCATTGTTTGGAAGCTTGTTAATGAATCTCAGAGGAATTAGCATAAGAAACTATATGATGCTTTATGGGTAGATAGGATTACACCTAAGAGAGACATTGGAATGTCTCCTTTTGAAGTAGTATATGGAGTTGAAGCTCAACTACCAGTGACATTGGAACTTCCAACCTTATTATTATGATGAAGGCCATTGAGGATGCTAGCTTTACGAATTCATTGGAAAAAAGAATTATGTACCTACAGAAGTTGAATGAAGATAGATTGCAAGTGGTTGATAGAATATCAGACTCATCAACTCAAAGTAAAATCTCTGTTTGACAAAAAGGCTAAACCCAGAACTTTTCAAGTGGGAGATAGTATTCTTCTTTGGGATAAAAGGCATGAACCTTGAGGTAACCATGGTAAATTTGAGTCCCTTTGGCTTGGTCCTTTTAAAATTAGACATTTTGCTAGTGAGAACTCTTTTTACTTGAATTACATGGATGGTTCTTCTCTCCCACTTCCTTATAGTGGGCAATTTTTGCAGTTGTTCAAAACCTAGGAGTTTTGGTGGTCCCTATGTACATTTTTTAAAGCGCTTCGTTTCTGATTTTTCTTGTTTTTTCTTGTTTCCTTGTGTGCGTTGTCTTCTATGTTGATATCACTTTTTGACTCTGTTGCCCAATAAAGAAGGCACTGATCTTTTCATTCCCAGAATTCTCTATGGTTCTTGATTTTAAATCTTCCCTCTGCCAAATCATCCCCAGAAGGAGCCAATTGTTGTCCCCTCAATTTTCCCCCCCTTTTTGAAATCCAATTTCAGGAAAATTGAAGTATTGCCATGGAGAAATTCGTGCTTCGAGCCCCTAAAGTTCTCATTTTGATCCCCCACAATGTTTTATGCATTTAAAGGACATGGAAACTTGTATTATTCACATAATAACCTTATGCAGAAAGAAAATATTCATCGGGTACAAAAATGGCATTTTCCCGTTCTCTATAATTTACTACGTTATTTTCCCCATCAAATTCTTTCTTAGAAGGTGAAGATACATGTTTTCTTCTCATTGGATGCGGTTGGACGGGTTCCTTTTTGAACTTATTACTTTTGGTGATTTTGGAAAAAATGTCAAATTTACCTCATATCCCCGCGGGTCCCTGATTAGCTAGAGCAATTTTGGCAGAAGTTCGGGGAAATGGACCCATTTTATTCTCTAAGAAATTATGGAAAAAGGGTGAAAATTTCTAAAATGACCTGCAGCCCCACTCACGCAAAGGGACACTTGGCCATTTTTCAGTTCATATGTGCTTTGGCGGACCAGCGGAGGACTTTAGGAATTTTAGCTTTGTTTCCACAAAGGTCAAAAAGTTCTAAAATGACCCACAGCCCCGCTCATGCAAAGGAATAAATTATGAGTTGAGGCCCACAAGGAATCATAAAGGGACACATGGCCTACATTGAAAAGTCAACGGCAGAGGCATGAACTTTTAGGGGAAAAGTTGGAATTTTCCCCTTTACAAAATAGATAAAGTATAAAAGTGAAGCACCTCCCCGCAACCAATCAGGTGATGCCATGTGTTGAAGAATGAAATCAGGACAACGGGATGGTGGAGGAAAATGAGAATTTGAGCCACAACCCCATTTCCAATCAGGGTGTGCCACGTGTTCATGTTAAAAAATCAAGGTGGGTCGGCGGAGGAATTTGAGAATTTGAGCTTTTTGTCTTAAAAAGGCTTAAGTAGTAGATTTGAGCCACATTTCCTTAGTCACTCATGTAGAGCCACGTGTTTGGCCTTTGGCAGGGATGCGGAGGGGCGGAGCAAAATGAGAAATTGCACTTTTTCTCCCAAATGTCTTAAAACATGGATTTTTTCCCTAGGCCCGTCGTTACTTGGATCTTGCCATGCGTAGGGTCTAATTTCAAAGCTAACAGAGGGAAAGAGTGGCCAAAATTTACTCAACTAATTTATGACACCATTAACGAACCAGAGCTCCAAAGAATAAAAATGTGAACCATTCTTCGTTCTTCTCTCTCTGTTTCCTTGTCGTTTATTCGTGAGATGAATTTTTGGTTTGTTGTTAAGC
This sequence comes from Taxus chinensis, assembly GCA_019776745.2. Classification (NCBI taxonomy): domain Eukaryota; kingdom Viridiplantae; phylum Streptophyta; class Pinopsida; order Cupressales; family Taxaceae; genus Taxus; species Taxus chinensis. The sequence goes on along the minus strand of CM034152.1, from coordinate 360,407,864 downwards.
CAAATTGATAAGTTTAAAGAGATGTAAAATTTGGTTATCAGAAAATAGATTTTATCGGGCATACACAATAAAAAGGGGGAAAACTTACCAGTAAACACATTTGAGTGCTATGGAAGTGGTTAAAAGGTGGAAATGGTGGGACCACATGACGATGAAAATTTATGAGATGCCCCCTGCTAAAGTAATCATGCTCGAAATGATCAAATATTCACCTTTTTGAACCTTTGTTTTTCATGAGTGTGTTTGTTTCATGTTACTTTCCAAAAGTGGATCTACAACAAACATTATTCCTTCTGGATATTCTTTTCTTGGGGACAAAGAATGGATGTAAACGAATTGTTATAAGAACATATTTTAGCCATGAAAAAAGGGGATTTTGTTTTTCTGGGAATGTTGTAAATTTGGAAGTAATTCAATACAAAAGATTTCTTTCTCATTTCTTTTTTTTATATCTCTCTCTCTCTCTCTCTCTCCTTGCTTGATTCAATGGATCATTTGTCTTTGCATTCAAAAGAAACTGTGTGTTCTTATCTGTGTAATCTTTAGAGATTTGTGTCTATAGATTCACATTAGTGGTAAAGTGATTGATCTTTTTCTATATTTTCTTGATTTAATGTGAGTAAGGATATATTCTGCTACCTATATCTCCTGAAAACATTGTCATTTTCTTCCTTCCTCAATCTCGCTAATCTTCCAATCCTTCATATTGATAATCGTTTAAGTATGAAAACATTCCAAAATATCAGGGTCCAAACATTGAGAGTTGTATATTTGTACATTTGTTTTTCCTACTTTCAATAAGGGAACCTCTCCCATTAAAGAGGAGGGACACATTTTTCCCCTGACTGTGGTTTCTATCCATGTTCCATTTTGAAACCCAACACAGTCATTTGTATCTAGAAGTTCATGGAAGAATAATGTGGATTCCTTAGTCATTTTCATATATATATATATATATATATATATATATATATATATATATATTTGTGTACAGAGTTCATGAAGTGATAAAGAGGTAGGAGAGGTATCTCATAACTAGAATGCACAATATGAAGCAAGTAAAAGCTTGTGAAGTATCAATAGCTGACCTTGTGTCTAATCATGACATTTTATGTTCTCTTAAGTCAATATGTTTGGTCATGTAACTTGAAAATTCAAGGTATTCATCAAATATGAAGTACACAAGTAAGGAGATATTTTTGACTTGTTAAAGTTTGTTTGAACTCAAAATATGGACACAATCATGAAGAAGGCATAATACAATGGGCAATACTCTCTAAGCTACATGTGTCTAAAAGTTCAATGAAGATGGCACAATCAATGATAGTCCAAGGTTTATTGAGACGAGACTTTGAAAGTTTCCAAGTAACCTCTTAGGACTGTGGCCTGGTGTAAGGTATGCATTCTTAAGTGATATGTCTTTGAATTTAAAAATAAAGGTTTCTTAAGTGATTACAATTGTGAAAATCTAGTACATATTGTTTGAACATGAACATAGAGAATTCATGATGACTGACATATTGAAATATGTTGAGAGGAGCGTTGAAGTTTTCCTTTGACTTGAACTGTGAAGACAAGTAGAGATGCATGAAAATATAGTTGATGTTTTGCACCTTGAATAGTAAAGTACATCATGTAAAAGTTCTAAAAGTGGTTACTAGGCATCATATTTGTGACTATACAATATGAATGAGCACATAATGACTGTGAAAGAGAAATATGAATTAATATAGGTCTTCAACTAGGAATGGGATGATGTACTTAAAGGAATGAGGTAGGGATAAAAAGTTTGAAGTTGACACAAAAATAATGAAGGCTCATATCTCTTGAAGATATAAAGAAATGTACTTGGTATAATTACAATTATGAGAATGTCTAATTAGACTTAGGTGTTATGATTGTTGACCTTGAACCATGACCTTAAGATTCATTAAAATGTTTACTAATATTGGAAATGTTATGAGTTCATCTAGTGTCAAGATAATTTGATACATAGTGTAATGGAGCTTGTATGGACAAAGAAGATTAAGTTTAAGATATGAATAATGCATATAGTTGATTCATTGACCTATTAAGTGATTTTTTTTCTATAACCATACAAAGGATCTCCTAAGGTATCATGAAGTCACTGTAAGGCATGAATCTTGAGAAAATATGTTGAAAAATAATGAGATATAGCTAAGAGAGGTATTTAAGGTAGTGAACATGGAACTTTAGTGTGATTACTAGCCTAAGTACTCGTTATCTTGATTAGAGAGCCTTGAATGCATACATAAATGTTTGAGAAGCATTTCTAAAGGTAGGGGGAGAAAGTTTAAATCTCTAAAAAGGATCATAAGTGTTTTTCAAGAGCTTGTTAAAGTTTTTCATAGATGAATAATGGTTTTAACTTGTGTTTTGAAGGTATTTAAAGTTGAATGAGCTTCGATAGTAAGATACATGCCTGATAGTGCTCATTAAGGTAGGGGAAGCCATATTTGATTGTGTACTATATAGTTTAAGTGTCCAGGAAGTAGGGTATGAGAAAGAATGGTCTATGCTATGAATGAGAAGTTGTTGAACTCATGTCTACAGGATTTCTTGATCTAAGTTGTAGTTGCATATGTGATAAGGGTGTCATCAAGTAGTTACAAAAATTCAATAAGAAGCTCTTGAAAGGTTTATGCTATGAAAATGAAGGTTTCACATGTAAATATTGAAAAAGAAAGTTGATCATGTTAGATTGGGTGTAAAAGTATGTTTGAGAACTGTTATGATTGTGAACTTATGAAAAAAGATGCTACAGGTCAACAAAGTCCTTTTGAGTAAAAGGAAGTCAATTATGAGCTTTGATTTAGGTGAGTAAAATGCTAAGAAGGCTTGTTTAGGAAAATTAGTATTGGTTTGTAGGTGTGTCAACAAGAGGAGAAATTTATTTTGAACAAGTAAGATATATCATCATTAAAAGGGGAATAATACATTGAAGTAATGAATCAGGCTTGTGATGAAGTGATTGATCCATACTCTAGGTATGAAAAAAAGGTGACAACTCAAATATTTGCATTTTCAATTAAATATGGATAATAAAAGTTTAGGGGGATAATTTGGAGGATATATTGCCTACTTGGGCTGGTTTCATAACTTTGAGAATTTGATCAATTTTGCACAAAGAATGTTGTTTAGGGAAAATGGTCCTAAAGAGGGTTTTGTAAGCTTGGAGGAAAATGTTGGGTTCTCAAGTATGGAATAGACCTAGAAGATGAAGTAAATATTTATTGAATACAAAATATGGAGTGTACAAATTTAGGGGAAGTCATTTTCATGATGATTATAGGTCCAATGCATCCTTATATGATGCTGATGAAGTCAACAAGGAGAGGTTTCATTCTCAGGGGGAGTAAATTCAAGTAAGTTTGTTTTTTGTGCATTGTTGTCATTTTTCCATATCTAGTGGTCACTATAGCCTTTCTCACATATGTAAAAAGGGGAGAGAAGCATCAGAAACATGGAAAATAGGTTATGTAGGTGTTGGTCTTGTTGGTTACAATCAATTTTTCTATAGGTGGTTGTAATCAATGACAAAGGGGGAGATTATTGGCCATTGTGTGTTTATGTTGTCATTGATGTCAAGCCAATTGTGATTAAACTGATAATGAAATATATTAGCCTAATCTGATGCTATAGAAGCAATAAATAAATGAATAAATACTATAATGAAAATACCCAAGCAATCTAAGATATGAAAATATAAAACCCTAATGTGTAAAGAGGGTTAGAAAGGCCTTATATAATTTACAGATGTCGTGGGAATGTGTCATGATGGATACCGAATGGACAAGAGGAGGAAACCACAATACAAGAACCTTAAAAAATGTAGATCTAGCTTGTTTGGCTGGACTGGGGCACCTGGAAAAGGGATTGGGGTGCCCAAGGTGCCCTAGTCTACAATATGGGCACCCTACTCTGTGAAAAATATCTGTAAACCTCCTTTAAGGTGTTACAATATGTTTTCCTATGTTTGGTTCTTGTCATGTGAATGCCGTTGTATGATTGCTGAAGCACTAGTAAACCTGGAATAGAAGAATCACCTATAAAACCCTAGCCAAAACATCAAACCCTTAAAAAAGAAATATTCATATGAAGGGTTCAGAATGTCCTCAACTACCAAATGGATGGAATTATCACTGAGTGCTGCACTACATCTCAGAACCAATGTATTTCTAGGTGTGTGTGTGTGCAAAATTGTGGCCTAGGAACTCTTGTGTAAACCACACTTTGTGAGTAGTGAGAAATAACTAGATGTAGAATGTAAATAAATGGTGCATGAAATAGAATAAACTCCCCTCCTATGAAGTGTGATGCAAAATGACAAGCCTTTGTCCCTTGTGATGGAATTAGATAGATGTAAAATGGAGTACTAGAATCCTTTGATGGATGCAACCTTATGTGGTGATAATAGTTCTTAGTTATTGGTCCCTCATTATGGTCTCATAACTTTATATTTATATGGTTCTCTTGCTTTAATTTTGTAATCAACCCTGAAAATGCCAACCACAAAAAAATATAGAAATCTCAAACAGCTAAAAAGTGTCTAAAAAGTGAGAGGAAAGTTCAAAGAGGATCAGGGCCCCCCAGCGTGGACTAGGGTGCCTGGGGTGCCTCGGTCCTGGCTAGGCGGCCCAGTTAGATAAGGGAAAACATAATATAAAAGTATAAACTGGGAAAGTATGGGTTCATGATCGAAAGCAACAACATAAAATAATGCAAGATGACCAAATCCATGGGTTAATTAGTAATATTTTTCAATCAAGAGCCATATGAATAGTAGTATGAAACCAATACTAAATAAGTGTTAAGAAGATAGTTTCTTTGAAACCCTAGCTCAAAGAGACTTGGGAGAAAGTGAGTATAGGGAGAATTTAAGTATTGATATTTCCAAATTTGTGATTTGATGTTGTAGAGGACTCTTCTTGATTTCCAAAAATGTGTATTAGTGCATGTGATAGTATGTGGGCCCCACTTAAAAATTCTTGTTTATGAAGAAGTTTATTTTAAGGAAATATTTTCCATAGGAGTTGAAAAATAAATTGACATTTTTTTATCCATATAGTTTTTTATATATCTCCATGATAGTTTCAGATCATGGTTAAGAAAAGTGTGTGGTATTTATGAAGACTAATTTTTGGGGTAGTTTGGAACAACATGTGGTAAAAGTGAAGTTGGAGGAGGTACAAGAGAAGTTAGGAATCCATTCAAGTTTTTTTTGTTATACTAGTTTAGAGATATTTATAGTGGCATATCAAACTTGTGTTTTTTATATGGTATTAAGAAGTTATGACCTATTCTTATAGGGTCAAATATGGAGGATGTTTGTTTTAGTAAGGTGTTAAGTGGCTTCATGAGGTAAAGTGATATTTCTAAGTTTTTCATGCTTGTTGAATGTTTTTGAGTTCTTAGAAAACATGTATAAGGGTGTTAAATTATTTTTTCAAGTTTGGAAGTGAGTTTTGAGGTGATGGAGCAAGTTGAGATCAAGCTTGGTTCTTAAGTCCTAAAAGGATAAAGAAGTAGTTTATAGAGATGTACTTGGTTAAAGACCTTCCATTTGGAATTGGAAGGAAATATAATATGTAATGGAAATAAAATTTAGAGGGATTTCCAATGGTATATGGTTTGTTTCTTGGTGACGATTTTTTTATAGATCTTATAACTCAATTTGTGAAGAAGAAGGTTGTTTGGTTTTCAGGACATGATTGCTTAGGTTAAAAGATCGAGGTAGATGTTGTATATTATGGATTGGATGATGATTTCTATTAGTTGAAGAGTGAAGAGGGATTAATTTTGTTCCCAATTAAGGATTTAGGAGGTCTTGAAAGTTACATAAAGGGTGCACACTAATTGAGTTTGTAAAAATACGTTGTGGGTAACTCAATTTGGAGAAGAAGAAAGTATGTGCGTTTGCACATATGGATGTTTCATGATCTATAAATTACATGGATATTATATAAAGGTCCTAAGGATCCCAATGAGTGGTTATATCCATATTTTAGTTATTCTTGAGTGTACTTGAGGCACAAAGGTGAAGACAAGGTGTTGTAAACAACTGTTTGGTGAAGGATATGAGCCTTTTTGGTTGGGTTATGAATTATTTGATTGGTGTAAGCTAATGTAAAACCATGAATTATGTTAATATGTCATATTACACATTATTGATGAATTTTAGAGCTTAAATAATCATGGTTTTGGAATTTATGGTTTTAGCTCATGCAGGTGATGGGGTTTTGAGCTAATTTTGTACATGTTTAGTGGTTTTGGGCATGAACGACCTACATGGGACAAATGTGAAAGTTTTAATGAAAATTTTGGGATGTGTTTAAATTCTTTTTCTTTGAAATTATGATGTAGGACTGACCTCCTTTGTGTTTGAGAGATAAAGTGCACATATAAGTGAATTTTGTATTCAAATTTGAACTAGTCTTTTGAGAGAAGAAAAAGTGCAACCTATATGAGTGTGTGTAACAAGTATGAAGGAATTGACTCAGAGATAATGAAGTGTGTGATAGGCTAAGAAATTATTAAGAGCATGTGTGAAAGGGTTTGAAGCCAAGATAAGGTGTGAAAGAAGAAGAAAGAGAGAGCTAGGTGAATAAGGGTTGAACAAAGTGTGTGAGCTGAATTTGTGACATCCATTAGTTGTGGAAGCAAAAAAAATTAAGTATCTTCATCTTCAGATGGTTGAGTTAGTGCTTGATCATCTTAGGGGGTTGTACCCTCCTTATGGAGTAGATGTTTCACTAAATTAGGGGTTGCTGCTCCTTGTAGGAGTGACGCTCTACTACACTAGGGGTTTGTGCTCTTTGTGAAGTTAGTGATTCACTAAATCTCTTTAATTTGTGTAATATAAGTAGAGTTTAAATGGATTTTCTTCCCTGCAAGTTTTTCCCACTTATATATAGTGTTCATGTGTATTCTTCTTTGTTTCATGTTGTTGTGAATGCTTAATACAAACCTAATGTGCTCATATGGTTATGGATGTTAAATGGATGAATGCAATGATGAATGTATGTGATGGAAAATGAATTTAAAGTTTTATAGGAATGATTCACCACCCATATTATTCCATTGTGCTTCCATCACATCCAAAACTCTTTTATTAGACCTTGTGTTATCAATAACATAAGTATGAGGTCTATTGGAATTGTCCATAGCTTGATTCATTGCACAATACTCATCAGCCCCAAAAAACATAAGATTAGCCTCTGAATTGAATTCTCAAGTTTCTTTATTTCTATATTTGACCATTTCCATCAATGGTTCATGCTGATTGGAAGATTTTTGAACCATTAGAGCCTGAGATTGTAATTCATTTGCACAAATATACTCATTATGTGGTTGATTTACAAGGGAAACAACATTCCCTCTCTTCAATAACATTATTTTTCATTAGAACCAATGCTTTACTTGAGCTAACAACATGAATATATTGAGTGGGAGTAACTATTTGAAGAGGAAGATGTGGATTCTAACTTTGACATCTATCATTTTTTTGATTTTTCCCATACCTTTGATTTGTATACTAATTTATATAGGGCTGATAACCTTGATAAAATCCCTGGTTTGAATATTATCCTTGGTTAGGAATTGAGTAGTTTCTATAAGATTTTTCTTATTGATTCTCCAAGGATATAACTTTATTCGACATATTTTTGACCAAAGATTTCATTTCATTACTATATTTTTTATTTTGGGGAGAATATGATGTAGAGGAAGTGGGTTGAGAGTTTTGTTATGGAATATGAACAATGAAAGGCTAAGTGGTTTGAGGTAATTCAAGAAATGAAGGCATAGGTAATCTAGGGGCTATTTTTCCATCTTGTATTAGAAAATTTTCATCCCTAATGGATATTGGGTAAGCATCATGTAGTTATATAACACCCATAGATTGTTTCATAACAAAAATATCAAAATTGAGAGCTCTTAAGAAGTAAAGAAAAGCTCCTTGTGGATTTGGTCCTAAGAGAAATGGAATTATGTCCCATTTTTTTTGAATTTGAAAATTAAATCTTCTATAAGCTCATTTGGATCCCTCTTGATGGTTGTTAATTGTTCCAATAAGGAAATGTTGTCCACCTTCTCCTCAAATTAATTACAAAGGGCTATGCCAACCTCATTTCAATTTTGAATAGAGGAAGGTCTCAAAATTCTATACCATTGGAGTGTTTTACCTTTTAGTGAAGAAGTAAGAATCCTAACTGCAAAATCATCTTTAGTAACTAAATGGACTAAAAACACATTGGCAATATCTTGAATGCAATCATATGGAGTGGTATAATTTTCACCAGTGAAGAAAGGGATACTTTTCAATGCTGACACTAGAATGTCATGCCATGTATTGAGTGCTAAAATACTACCACCATTGAAGCTCACAAAGGGAAAATTTCTTTGATACACCATGATTGAAATGGGCCTTAGAATTATTGATGACAGTAAGAAGGGTCTACTAGGAGGAGGAGTATAAAGAGTTCTATTTGGAGGAGATGATGATGTATAAAATGTTCTTCTTCTTCTTCTTCTCCTTGGTGACAACTAAAAATATTCAAAGGGTTCACTAATTGCTGAAATTTGTCTTGTTTGTATTCTTCTCATGAAAATAGGCACTTTAACTATTGAAATCAGTAGATTTTATGATTAGATTTTCCATGTGTTAAAGCAAGCCTAAAAAGGATATAAATTACTAAGTCACACACTAAAATTGGTAAATATGTTGCAAAACATGTTAGAATAACTACCCACCAAGGTGGATATAATGTTACAATGGAACATATGAAGAATAAATATTTCAATACCGGTCTCACCAAGCATTCAAAAACTATTGGAGCTCAAAATTACACATGAACCTAAATGAGAATGATCTACTGCTTTGAGGAAACATGGGATGATATTTTCAATGTAGGTGTTGTAAGTTAAGATAAAACTCTAGAGAAGGCTAGTTCCTAATGCTAAACAACTCCTATACTAGGAAATACAACTATTTAATCCTAAAATAATGTTCAAGGAGATTAGGGAGAGAGGGATATGCATAAATGGGAAACCCTAGACTAAGGGGAGGTGATAACACCAAGAAAAAGGTGAAGGACAATCTAAAATGAGTGAAAGTTGAAGAGAATGAAGAAGGAGAGGGAAGAAAAGAGTACTACAATAAGAAACAAGATTTAAACCTTCATTTTCACAAAACACAACAAAAATAAAACCCTATAAGGAGAGAAAATATACATAACATACCTGTAAACGAATGAAAAGGAAATAACATGAAAGAAAACCTAAGCTAGGGCAAAGAGTATCCAAAAACATGATTTTTATTTCCTTAGAGAGATGCACAATCCATTATATTACATGAAGAAGGTATAAACACATTACAGAGGCTCAAAGATGAGACTTAAAACTCATGAAACACTTAGGAAACAATTTGAATGAATCCCTTGTATTCTGAGGGGGTCTGACATTTCAAATTAGATTTATTTTACATTTTGATAGAAGAATGGGAGAAGAAGAAGAGGGAAAAGGAGGACACAAAATTTTACCTCCAAACACCAACTAAATAGATTAAAACTTTGGAAAACATGATGGGTTCCCTGCCAAATCCATTCTCCCATGTCACTTTACTTGTAGAAGAAGGAAAGAGCCCCATCCTTCATAGTTTTAGGTGGTTGAGTCACATGTAGCTACACATTAATGTCCCAAGTCACATTTTACTATTTTCACCAACCAATTCTCACCAAAATATGATTTTCTAGATTCCAGATTGTGAAGCTCTTGTTAAGACCTTTCCAATGAGACCACTCACCCCTGATTTGGAGTTATGTGTCAGAAGGTATGGCCACATGAATATTTATAGTACAGGAGGACACAAATGATACGTGGCATCCTTTGATTAGCCACATGGATTTAGAGTTTGACTACATGTATTTTGTATGCCGCCACATGTCATGTTTTTATTCACTGTGAGGATTAGGTCATAAACATAAAATTGTAATTCATAGTTGTAAAAATTTGATTTAAACCATGAGCCCCCAAAGTGTGATACATATCATGCTTGGATTGGTGCAAGAACAAATGGAAAATGACCACATGAGGAAAATAGAGAAAGAGACTTGTAATGATGCAAGGGGATCCTGTGAGTATGTGAGGGAATGCAAGGGGATTGAGGGAAAAAAGGCATGTGCAAAAGTATGCCACAAAGCAAAGGGAAATTGCAAAGATGAAAGGGAATCCCATCAGCATGTGAGGGAATGTGTGGAGATTAGGGGAAGGAAGGCATGCATGTAAGCATACCATGAAGAAAAGGAAACTCTCAAGGATGCAAGGGAATCCTGTGAGTGTGTGAGGGAATGTGTGGGGCTGAAAGGAAGAAAGGCATGTGAGTAGGTATGCTGTGAAGTAGAGGAAGCTTTCAAAGATGCAAGGGAGGCTTGCGAGCATGTGAGGGAATATGTGGGGCTTGGGTGAAGGTAGGAATGTGCACAAACATACCGTGAAGCAAAGGAAACTTGCAAAGATGAATCTATGCACCCATTTCTTTAGGTGACTACTTTCAACATTCCGATGGTTAGGAGAATCCATTAAACACTAAAATCCTACAATCCATGGGAGGCTAAGTAAGTCTTCTACGAATTTCCTGAAAAAAAATTGGTTAAGTCCATCCTTGTAAGGTTTTCAAAATGCCATCGTCAAAAGTCAAAATATGAAGGATATTTTTCTCCCATTGTGAGGAGATGAAGAAAAAATTGGTCTTTATTTTTTTGCAAAATATTTTTGAATTTTTCTTTTTCTTCGAAAGAAATGTTATTTTGTTTTCTCTCAAGTTGGTCTTCGTCTTCTTTTTTAGAACTAAGATGGAAAATATTTTCGTCCTTTCTTCTTGTGGGACTATACAATTTGTGTCTTATTCCCACCATTTTTAAAAAAGGGGAGGAACAAAGAAATGTGTGATTGATCACTCAATCCTTAGAAAAGTGAATGCTAATATGGAAGATATTTTATGATGAAAGTTGATATGCTGTATTCTTAGCAATGTGAATGTTAATATAGTAGAGGGTGAAAAGTTTGATTGCTCAACCCTTAGAAAAGTGAATGGTAAGATGGAAGATACTTGAGATGAAAGTTACTCAATTCTTAACAAGGTGAATGTTAAGATGGAAGAGATTTGGAGATGAGGATTAAGATAATTCAACCCTTATCAAAGTTAATGCTAAGATGGAAGAGGGTTTTGATTGATTGAACTTACCCAACCTCTAGCAAAGTGAATGCTAGGATGGAATAGGGGATGAAAATATTGAACATACTCGACCTCTAGCAAAGTGAATCCTAGAATGGAGAAGGTTGAAACTGAAAGTTTATTTTCTCAACCCTTAATAACATGAATGATAAGATGGAAGAGTATGGGAAATGTGATTGATGATGTTATCGAATCTTAACAAAGAAAATGTTAAGATAGAAGAGGATTAGTGATGAAAGGGGAGTACTCAAATGTCAACAATGTGAATGTTGAGATAAGAGGAGTAGAAATTGTGATTCCTAAAATTTAACAAAGTGAATGTTAAATTGTATAAGTAGGATGGGTGAGTGCTTAAAGTTTAAAAATTTATATGCCAAACTAAAAGACGTGAGAGAAAGATAGAAAAATATGATTGCAATGATGCTTGAGCATGATAAAATCGATATCAAGATGTCAATACTTAGATTACAAATAAAGGTTCTCAAGTGAGGATGTGAGCATCCACAATTCAAGGCTTAAATTTTATGGGAAGAAGTTTATTAAAATTTGGGAAAAGGATCCAAATATTTAAGACTAAGGTAAGATAAAATGAATTTGAGATGGAAAATCCAAATAAAGGATATTTGGAAGTTCAAAAAGAGATGATGAAAAATCCAAATGAAGGAAATTTGGATGATTCCAAAAGAGACGAGGAAAAATAAAAATGAAGGATATTTGGATGATTCAAAAAGTGATGATGAAAAATCCAAATGAAGGATATTTGGACTATTAAAAAAAAGGTGAAGATGGAGAGTGTATGAGATAAGTGTGGAACAAAAAATCAATAACACATAAAAATAGATAAAAAATGATGTTTATGGAAGGAGGGCCCCTAACTTAAATGGGCTTGGTCAAGGAGTGGATTTCTAGGATAAATTTCTCTCCCTAAATGCCAACATATTACTTGAGAAAGCATCGTACCATTGCTAGTTGTCAGCTATACTTTACCCCCTTGATACAATAAGTCATATTTTACTCCACTAAAAGGATCAAACTAGGGTTGCCATTATGGATAAATTTAACTCTAATCTCTCACAAAAGGCGTACTAGTCAGTTGTGTGGGGGTTCCTATTTTATTAGCTTGTTCACTCAAGGTGCCAAATATTTTTGGGTTCTTTTGGTACTCCTCACAATGAGTTTTTAGCCCCTGGTCATGTACTTCTTAGAGTTACAGTTGGAGGGGGAATAAACCCGCCTTCGAAAAATTAATCAAGAGAGGTTTATAAAAATTGTAATAAAAACTGTGATAAATTTTTTCTTGAATCGACGACCAAGGAAACCTATAGTTAGAATTTTTAAGAACAATCCTCGTAAATACGGTCATGTAAAAAATTTGTTAGATTTTTTTCCTGAGGAAACCAAAAGATAAAACAATGAAAAAAAATCACATTTCTGATTTTCAATATCACTTATAAAACTGTGAGAGAAGAGAATACACACGAGGTTGCTATGTTTAGAAAAATAATAGAAACTAATAATAAAATAATCACTTCAATTATTTAACTACAACAAACTTACAATATATGAGTAAACAATAACCCTAAAATAAAGTTTCAAAGAAAAGAACTTGCTAAAAAATACAAAAAATAAAAAAATAGTCATAACACACTAGTGAGTGCACTTGAGTGTGCTAGCATTAACAGGTGACACTAGAACTTGCACAAGAATGTAAGTGCATATAATGAAATGGAAATGCGTGCAGTATAATACATGTGCATGTAATGAATTTTTTTTTGTAACACTAGTGCATGCATAAACATGCTAGCGTACATAAAGATATAAAAACAAGCACATAGAGATGCTAGCATAGGTACATGCACACTAGTGCAAAGCTCATGAAACACTATCTCAAGGAATATGGAAATGATCAAAATTTATCAAAAATAACCAAAAACCTAGTTTTTTTAGGGGTTTCTAGACTTCTCTGCTACACAGGTAAAAGCCTACAACTTGAACAATAATGTTAGAATCACACAAAAAATGATTAGATTAATAAAATAAAAACTAAAAATGATTAATGAAGTGTGGGGGTACCACTAGGCATGCAAAAATGTGAGCAGTGAAAAATCAACATAAATGAAATATAAGTAGATATGAACAATAAACATTTCCTCCAAGATTTTCCTTGCAAACCTTAAGTAAGATGATGAAGTATTTGAAATTGTATAATATTATAGTTATTTGGATTGTGGATGCTCTTGAATTGTTCTTAAATTTTAGAAATAAAAATGCTATGAGCAAATAGACACGAGAATGCAGATGACAATTTTGACAGAAGTTGGATGCAATTACACAAAGCTTCCAAGGATGATTTCCAAAGGAATAGTCTACTTTTTTTATATTTGAGGGTGACGCCATGAATCTTGGATAAAGGTTTGAATGGGTTACAGATTCATAATTGTAATTTCCTGAAGTAGCCATTGTATTTGGTTTGTGCAGTTACAGCTTTGCAGGGGCAATGAATATTTGGATTTTATGTCGGAAGATGGTTGTACGTGCACATTTTCTACCCTACCATTGTAGGGTTATAGAAGTAGAGTTAAGTGGAGTGTGAGTAGATAAATATGATTATTTAAATAACTAATTTAATTAGTTATTAGTTTTGAGAGGACAATTAACCATTTAATAAAATAAATGTTTAATTAAATTAGCTAAATGGTGTGGGAATATGGCTAAAGTGTAATTAGAATTAATTTAATTAATTCTAAAGGGATGTAAAGGTAATAAAATTAATTTGATTAATTATAAAGGAATATGAATATGATAGATTTAATTGAATTAAATCTTAAAAGGGATAACTATTCAAATCATGAATTGATAAATTTAATTAATTAATTCTAAAGGGAATGTGAAAAACTGGTAATAAACATGTATTTTTAGGGTGTTTATACTCCCAAAAAACCCGTGGTATGATAAGGAGTGCAAGGTAGTGTGAAGGCCATGAAAAGAGCTTGCTAGTAGAAAAAAGAAAATAAGAAAATGTATGAGAAATTGAAGAAAATCAAAGAGTATATTTGAACCAAAAGGAAGGATATGATTTATTTAGGGACGCATAAAATAAATACATTTTAGAGGGAGCTTCAACAAGAGAAAAAAATAAATAGAGAACAACATAACAAGATATTGGATGGAATATTCAAAGCAATTGTAAAATCAACAAAATGAACAAGATGCTCCCACTATCTTTTTCACAACTAAGGAAATCATACAAAGGATTAAAAATATCATAACAAGTAAATTTTGTGACAAAAATTTCAAGAGGAGAATCTAAAATGGGGAGTGGATATCCTTGCACCTCAAATCAAAGAAAAAATCCAATGAGATAATCCAAAATGGATTCTTGATAGAATGGACAGCTAGATTAACCATATATTTATTTAAAAGTGAAGATACTAAATAATCCCTTCAATTACCAAACTATCATGGTCACTCTGTAGACACAAAATCATGTACTTTGGGTAATTATCTAGTCCTGATTACATACTACTCTTCATATGATTCCTATATAAGAAAAGTACTTTAATCAACCCATGTATTTGTCCATATTTGCTTTCTTTCTATTGCCACTTTTGGTATTAAACCCTTTCTATCTCATTTTGGCATTTCATACCTCGACATTTCTCATTTTGGACACCAACGCCCAACTATGACACTAGTGCGAGGTGCTCGCATCCCCTCTAGGCGCCCCTCATCCTTTGCACTTTAATCACATATTTTGGGTCTTTTCTAGCCATTTGAGAATCTTATATTTTTCATAGTTGGCCTTTTCGGTGTTAGTTAAGAAATTCAAGGAAGGGAAAGATATAAATATAAAGTTATGTGATCATAATAAAGGACAAAGCACTAAGCATTAGCTATCACCACCTAAGGTTGCATCCAAAGGATATTCAAGGGCATTCAAGCATCCATTATAGCATCCATTCAAAGGAAAGGGACTGCATTATTTTGTAGACAATTCATAGGATGGGAGTCTATTCTATTCCATATACATATCTATTACATTTCTTTACATCTAAATAATTTTCTCGCTATCAAGTGTGACACGCACAAGAGCCACCTAGGGCATGTTTCTGCACACACACACATAAAACTACATTGGGTCTGAAATGTAGTGCAACATTAAGTCAAAAGATCACTTGTTTGATAGTTGAGGACAGTATGACCCCTCATTTTTCATCTTTATTTTTTAGGATTTGATGTCTCTTTGAGGGTTTTGCAGGTCATTATTTCATTGCAGCTTTCTAGCGACCTCGAAAAAAATTGTGCAACATACTAGCGATCAAAGACAAAGAGCAACGAATACCTTGTGACCAATCAAAGATGGTTTTGTAAGAATTTTCACAATCATAAGTACCCACTTCTAGTATGTGGCACCCAAAGGTGCCCCTACCCATTTTTGGGAACCCTTGTCTAGCATGTTCCTCAAGATAAACATTTTTCTGACCTTCGTTGTGATAGTCCATGCTTTGGATTTTCTAGTTTTCCATCTCTGTGTACTTTCAAGAATTTTGCAAATCAGCTAAGATTTTAATATCCTCTTTGCACTTAGTGTTTCATATTTTTCTAGCTTAGTTTTATAGGGCTAATTTCTGTACTTAATTGATTATTCATTTACTGCTACAATAACAACCAAATTAAGAATTTTCATAGCATATTTATTCATATTTTTCTTAATAATTTTGGTGAACCTCACTCATGGTCAGTCATTCAAATCCTTCTTTGACACATCATATTTTATACCATGGCTCCTAAAGTTGCTCAATTTTTTTGTATGATTTAATTCAAATGCATCCTAATTGCCAAGTTGTTATGAAAAAATCCCTAGACACCATGTATCTCCCTAGAGATACACAACCGCATCAAGTGAGTTTTATTCTTGATCATATATCTGACAAACATAGTCCTTTTGATACTCCATCTAATCAACCAATGTTGGAATAAATTCAAGCCTTACATTATTTCTTTCAAGATAAATTTCAGGCTATGGAATCCATGATTACATCTCTCAAATCTGAAATCCAACATCTTAAGGACGCTCCTCAGGCTCATGTTTGTTCTCCTTCTACATCTCATCTTCATTCTATGTCTTCTACATGTGCTCATATTAGTGAACCTAAAATATTTCCATTACCATATCCTCTCACGTTTGATTGCAATACTAAGAAACATGATATTCTTATTGAGATCCTTAGTCATCAATTGATTATTTTTCCAACTACTCATTGTTATCCTTGTTATTGGCTAATCAAATGTCAAGGTCTCCCATTTTGCACTTATCATCAAATCAAAGGAAGTAATGACATTGAATGTTGTGCTTTACAATGAATAATACATCATCTTGAGTGTTAATGATTTATCTCATTCATTGAACACCATTATTTTCCATTCCCATCTACAAATGGGCTCCTAAATCTTCTCCTTCTATATCTCATGAATATCATGCCATAAATTCTAATATGCCTTCTTTGGCCGGTCAAGTTATACCTATTCAGTCCAATCAACCTCCTCTTAAGGATGGTCCCACCCCTCCACTCAAGTTATCTATGACATTAACAAGTCAAACTAAGAAATTACCTTTCAAGGTTTTTTCTCCATCACCTTCTCCTACTAAGTCGTTTACAATGCTCTCAAGGAAACCTAAGCAACCTACTCTAAAACTCAGTTCAACTTGGCCTCCAATCATGTCTTCTAAAATGTTATCAAATGATCCACCATCGTGCAAGGTTCCTCCCCAATCTCCACTTCCACTTCCAACACATTTTGTTAAGGAAACTACTCCTTACATTGATCCACTTAGCGTCATTAGCTATATCTCCATAATTTACACACTTTGGGGGCATCACACTATTTCTACCCCCTCTAGCACTGACACACATCTCATGATATCATCACTTCACATCTAGTCTCTCACATATAACATAAAATTTTTGATGCATTATTATAGTCATTTTTGAATGACGCACTCTCATGTTATAGTACACGTTTGAATTTTGAGGGCATCCTATATACATGAACATCAAACACTACACACTATACCCACTATGCGTTCTCACACACTTGACCATATCACACATTTTACATTAAGAAAATTTACAATACATATCTCTAGCATTTATTAGTCACACTACATACTAAACATTACACTCTTAACTCATCATGCATTATGTGTACCTCTTTCTCTCGCATCATCTACTACACACTTTGCACCTTATTCACTCTATACATTCACACTACATCTTCCTCACATCTATTTTCACGCACTTTACTCATTTCCATATGACATATTCTAGCCTCATGGTTCATACTTGAATGATGAGGGTTTCAATATAAAATGAACCTCACCTCACTCGCCCATTCACTCATTCACTCATGCACTCTCTACGCTTCACACTTTAATGATCAAATATTTCTAGTGCACACATTTAAACCATTTCTCGATGACTCACTATTGTTCTGAGGTTCATTCTTGACTGCTAAGGGGGAATGTATAAATTAAACTCATCACATGAATACCCATCCACACTCACTCGGGGGCGCGTGGATCCTATCAAAATCACTCTATATTCCATTCCATCTACACTCCATAACATACTACATATCTTGGTCACACTTAGTCTTACCTATGATTACTTTTTGCATGTACATATTATGACACATGATAGATATATGTATTATAAATCATTATATTTATCATACACACATACTTGTTCAATTTATTACTAGTTGTGATCACAGATTCTACAGATCCATACATGGATCATAGATGCTTGGCGCAATACCTATTACCAGTCCCACAAAGGCTCTTGGGGGCAACCACTTTTGTGCATTACATATGCTATTGTTTCATTTTGTTTATTATCACATTATTTTATTGGATTATACATGTTTGACATAATTTTTATCTTTCTAACATGCTAATAGGTGCTTCATGTGTGAAATTTTCTTTGTAGGGTTATATGTCTCCATGGTTATCTGATGTTCACCTACTCTTGCTTGCCATTGTTTGTGGGATTTTCCCTCTGCTTTGTCTTGTGTGCATACTATATGCTTTTGTCCATCTTGGCCTTGATTTTATTGTGACATCATGAGGGATGTCCCATGTTTGCAACCCACTTTTCATGGTCTACATTATCTTCTTATGTCTTAGCTTACACATTATATTCTTGTTTACTAGCTTACATTTTACGTGCATGTTTACTTGTACTAACACTTTTCTCCTAGCCATTTATTTTGACATGCTTTAGTTTCTACCAAGTAGACTCCCTCCCCCTGTAGGGAACAATTTCAACACATTGGTCAATCCTCCTTTGGGTCACATACTCCTCAGTGACGTTGTATGCACCCCAAAAGAGGGGGACATAATTTAGGTGAATCACTCACCCCATAAAGAAGTATACAATCATCACACAAAACAACATAGTACCAATAAAACATATTCATCAGTCTCAAATAGAGCTTAAAATATGACTTGGGTCGTTATAACAACACATACACCAGTGCACCGACTAGGCCTGACCTTCCTTGACCCTTCGTGGAAACCTATGACTAGGGGTAGCTATAAAACTTCACACAAATTTTTTTACAAGGTATGCATTCCTTATCATACAACACACAACATACAACATTATATTTTTTGGCATCAGGTTGGAAATGGTCGAACCAAATCATATTTTACACACCATTTGTAGCGGTGTTTTACATTTCAAGAAGAAATTAAAGGTTGGAGGATGAAACTAAATGTTTTTCCTTACAATTATTCTAGATCATTAGCATGAGATCACCTGAAAAACCCACAGCTAACACAATTGGCGTGAGATCACCCAAAAAACTTGGTCTTTTACAAAATCTACACGATCCTTTTTACACCCTTTCCTTATAATGGATTAGGTGCACATGTTCCTTTCTCACAATTTTCATTTTAATACTTCTTTACACGCTTTTTACATATCTACATGTGTATTTGAATACATGTTTGTTCTTCTCTTTTGTATTTCCGTTCATATGGGAAGCGGCAGTCAACATAATTCATCACCATCCTACATTAACAACATCAAAAAATACAAGCATAGACATAAAAAATAGGCACATTGGTGACATCTACAACATGTGTTTCTACCCTAGGATCATTATCTCATCACTTTTTTCACTTTCTAATCTTTAGTCACCATGCTCCTTTTTATCACTCCACACTTTTCCTTGTCTCTTGGCATGATTCTCTCCATTGATCTACATGGTTATCATGTACGCATCTCTTATCTACTTTATGTTATCAATATTTCACTCAACAACATAAAGTGGGGGAAATGTAGACACTAAATCACGCATTTTGGGTAATTATATAGTCCTGATTACATACTAATATTCGTATGATTCCTAAGTAAGAAAATTACTAATTAACCCATGTCTTTGGCCATCTTTTATTTATTTCTATTGTCACTTTTGGTCTTACACCCTTTCTATCCCAATCTATCTTTTCATACCTCGACATTTATCATTCTGGACACCAGTGACCATTCAAGACGCCAACACCAGACACTCCCATCCCCTCTAGGTGCCCTTGACCTATTTATACTCTACTCACATATTTTGGGTCCTTTATATCCATTTGAGCATCAATTGCTTTTGGTAGTCATCCTTTTCGGGGTTAATTACAAAATTCAAGCAAGGAAATCATATAAATATAAAGTTATGTTATCATAATAAAGGATCAACTAATAAACATTAGCTATCACCACCTAAGGTTGCATCCAAAGACTATTGAAGAGTATTCAAACATCCATTCTAGCATCCATTCAAGGGTAAGGGACTTAATTATTCTGCATACACTTCATAAGAGGGGAGTATATTCTATTCCATGCACACATCTATTACATTTATTTACATCTATTTACTTTACTTGTTATCAAGTGCGACACGCACAAGAGCCACCTAGGGCACGATTCCACACACATACATAGAACTTAAGTTACTATGGAATGAAGTATGAAAGTAATTTCCATTCAATTTACATAAATTCTTTAATAAATACACACTTAGATTCAAACCACACCAAATAGGGTGGATCTTATGCAAAACTTAGTGGATCTTCTAGCCAATCACATAACATTATTCCAAACATGGGAATGCACAAGTTCAATGGGAATGATCTGATCACTTGGATCAACCACATGGATATTTTTTGATTTGCATCAAGTACCAAGTGGAAAAAATGTGGTAATGGCATCATTGTATCTTGAACTATAATAGTTCATTTGGTATAGATGGATGTGTGAGAAAAATAAAAAGAGGGGTCTCCCTGTTACATGGTTTATGTTCACTAATGAGCTATAGAAACACTATAGTAATATTGTTATAGAGAATTAGTTTAGCCAAATAACCAAGCTATGATAGACCAATAAAGTTAAGGATTATATCCAATAGTTGCAAAATCTATCCTTATAAGTGGATGCCATTTTATAGGTTCACTTAAATGATATAATTTTGGGTAGACTCAAGGATAACATCCAACTTTATGTTCACCTTCTTAATATGAGTTTGATATCCAAATCCATGATACTTTCTCATCCCATGGAGGAAAGATATGGTAAAATGGAGGGGTTTCACTAGTCACAAGGAACACATGATCCCAACACCATCATTTCCCCAACCGAAATGATTTAATCATCAAAAAGTTAAAGAAAGGTGAGAAAAAGGCCTATGATATAGTTGTGATAACAAGCAGAGAAAGGGACATAAATGTATTGGGAAAAAATATTTTACATTGAGGGTCCTAATGAGGAATAATATGAGGAGGAAGAAACTTCTGAAGAGGAAGATATTCCTGAGATTGTGGATGAATAGTCTCAAGCATCTCTTTCCATGTGACTTTAGGAATTAAAACCCCACAAACCCTTAAGGTTGTTGAGTTCATGAAGAAACAAAGGGTGATAATATTAATTAACTATAGAAGTACCCACAACTTCATAAATCATAATTTGAACTTACAATTAAATAACTTAGTTTATCCTTCCCTAGAGTTTCAAGTCATGGTTACAAATGGAGGTAAATTTTCTTGTTAAGGAAAGTTTCATAAGAATAAACTATCTATTGGAGATTACTTGCTATAAGGCCCCATATATGCCATTTCAGTGGGGGGTACAGACATTATGTTAGGGGTTCAATGAATTACTACCCTAGGAATTGTTGAGATAAAATTTGAGGATTTTTTCATGAGGTTCCATTATGAAGGGATGATTTTTGAGCTATGTGGGATGAAGGAAAAATATCCATAGTTGGTAAGTTCTCATCAAATGCAAAATATGCTTAAGAAGGTTGTAGATGTGTAAAATCTCACACATAATGCATTCATTGGATTGATAATATCATTATAACGTGGATAGGTGATGGGATTATTGCTTGATTAAGTTACATTGATACTTGTCAAAAGCAAGGTATTTTTAATAATGTAATAAATTGATATCAATTATGTAAGTAGATATATGTTTGTTAATCATATAATTAATTAATAATAAATATGTAAAATAGACACAAAGACACACACATATATAGATATGTATATGACTAATGATGATCAACAACTAATAATAATGTTTATACACACACACAATATATATATATATATATATATCTAAACAACTTGTTTTAAAAAAAGGCATATGACCATCGACTGGGTTAGTATTACTTAGACATTGGTCATAGACTAATAAGGCATAGACATTAGTTAAGTATGGTTTGTCAAAATGTACAACCCACCATGCAAGATTTAAAAGTTTAAGCCATGATTTGGCATTAACATTGAATGAGGAATTTAATTTGGTCAGGCTCCTTGGGAACCGTTAACTTCTCAAAGAAGTTAAGCATGCAATGGTATACACATTTTTAGTATTTTCATTTTGTTTGGTGGAGCATTGCACAGAGATGGGCATGGAGATTTTTATGGGAGATTATTGTTTCACTATGCATGGTAAATTAATTATAGTTAAAATCTATAAAACATTGTTCTTTGGTCATTTAATTACACTACTGGAATGTTTGAGAGTGTTTGCATGAATTTGACTAAGAAGATTTCAGGAAAAAAGGAAGCAAGAAAACTTTGACATGGGTTTCTTTCTCACACTCCTTGCTATTATTATTATGAAATAAATGAATATGTTTTTAGTTTTATGATTTAATTGTGAAATATGGTTTTAAAAAGAGAAACTTGAATGTATTCTAGTTATTGTTTATTTTGAGGTTTTTATTTTTAAGGAAAACTTGGAAAAATTAATAGGGAAGAAACTAAATATGTTTTGTGATGCCCGCTAAAACAACCCACTTGAGACCCAAGAAACAACCTAAGATTAGTTAGGAAAATTATGGAATAATTTTCTTTTGATTATAATTGTCTAAAACTAGGTTGCAAGACAACAGTTGTCACTAACATGTTCTGGAACAAATATAAATTACTATAACATACTTTTCATTTATTAACAATTATCAGAGGTCACAAGGTCTAAATTTTAGAGTTAGAAGTTTTCACTAGGTTCAGGGGGTAAATTAACACCATATCCACTCTTCTAATAGGCTCAAAGTTTCAACTTGATTTTTATCACAATTAATGCATTAAAAATTTCTCTAAATCATTCCCATTGGATAGGAAGTTTTCTCACCTTTCTAATGATATAAATAAGTCCTCCTAACTCCTTGTAAAAATCTAGTTATGGACCGACGGGCCTTAGGGGTCAAATTTTCCCAAAGGAGCGGGCCCAGGGATGAAAATTTTCCAAAGGGGATGGGTCAATAGGTTACAAGGAGACTTTGCCAATTTTTCTCTTGCGCGGGAAAAAGATCTAAATTATGCCGTGTGCCCACGGGTCTGCCAGGGACACGTGGCGCCCAATAACCACAGCGGGGGAGAAAGGGAGAGAGAAGGGTGGGGTGGTGAAAGTTTTGAGGAATTTTTGCCAAGGAGGGGGAAATGGGTAAGTTTGATGCATAGGTCTATGCATCTGCGGAAGGGTCTCAAAAGGGAAGAGGTGGGAGTGTGGGGCCACGGGAAATTTTAGGAAAAAAATTCCAAAACAAAAATTCAAAAAAATAAAGGTTACGTGGTCGCCCCCCCTCCCCCCCGCTGTCACCCCCCATGGTGCCACGTGGCACCCTCTGGTTGGCTGTGGGGAAATTTTTAAAAATTCTCCCCAAAATTTTTTTCCAATAAAATTTTCTAAGTTTTCAAAGGAAAATCTTGGGCCGCGGGCCCGCCAAGGAAAATTTTCCCAAATTTTCCCGCCATGGAAGGAAAAATTCAAAGGGCCATAAATTTTTCTAGAAAGTTTAGTTTTGGGAAAACAGGGACTTTCTAGAAAGCTCTCGACGCCCTCTTTACACAGGAATCATAGATTTTTCCTTATGATAAAGTTTGAGAGGTCATTTTAAAGAAAACATTCTACATGCTTTTTAAAAGCAAACTGGTAATTTTGAACTTATAGATTTGGTTCAATTTGATCTTCTCCTTTACTCAACATGCCTAAAAGACATGGAGGATTATTCTAAGAAGGATTTAGGATGATTTAGAAAGGTAATTTACTTGATTGATTTCCAGTTTGTGTCTTTCCAACAATTGACAGAAAATGACTGTGAAAAGGTGTGGGCTTAAATTTTGTAATGTTTTAAATTATTTCTTAAGTTTTCTTTGTCAAAATGAAATCATGATATCATAACATGCTAGATTTTAATGTTTCAATGGTTGTTATTTAGTGCAGGTTCGAACTGTGCATTTTAATTAAATTATTTGTTAGTTGTAAATTTACAACAGAGATCAATTTCTTGAGGGATTTAATTACCATTTCTACTTCCAAGTATGAAAGTTACTTTCCTTTCCAATCTACTACATTTAAGTGATTTATAAAAACCATTCTAAATCAAAATGCAATACTGAAATTCAATTTTATACATTTCCAAAAGATATAAATCCTATATTATTTTCCACATACATTTCTTCCCTTCAAACAAAGATTTAACTATCTCTTTTTCCATGTAATAAAACATTGAATTCATTCCATGCTAGCCCTAAGTGGTTTCCTTCTTATATCAATCATTAAAACAAGCATCTAGTTTCTAACTTTCCCAAAATCATATATTTTAAATAAGGCAGAATAATACAATTTCATCTCACGTGTTTCTTCCTTTTTCCATTTTTTTCAAACAGGGATTTCATTCGTAATCTGATATTCCAATTTAAATCAACAATGCAATGAGGGAAGGTCTTGCAATTATTTATTGACATAAAAAATAAATACATCTTTACATTCTTCCATTCCTTGAATGCAATTAGCATATTTCACTCTCTTTGTTTTAAATGTACATAATAGAATATAAATATCTTTCACAATTCGAATATGCAACTTTCATAACCAATTACATACATCTTTTCTTCACAAAATACATTACAATTTCATCTACTTAAAAGTGGGAAAGGTTACAATGAAATATATTTCACAAGGGACTGGCAAAACTATCTTCTTCTGCTCCAAAACAACAACATACAAGTTTTCTTTTTCTTCTAATTTGATCACAACAAAAGTGGGGGAAAGGAAACACTCTCCACCCAACCAAGACATCCAATGAAAGGAGAATCCATCCTTCATCATTGGCCCCTAAGCCCTAACCATAATGCAATAAGAAATGGATAGAAACCCATGACAACAACAGGCTTCCACAACACACAACATTCTTTCAACATACACATTTCAAATTAAAACACAATTCAACACAAAACAACAATTCACAATTGCATTGAAAATATTAAAATAGAACTCATGCTTTATCATGCAATCCAAAAGAGAAAGGACTATGGGGGAAGCTACTTATGCCTCCCAATGGGAATTTGGCATCCACATGTAACAAAGCACCAATAAATTTCACCACACATATCCTTATTACCCCCACATATTTCCTTATGCCCCCCATAAAGTAAGAAATGCAAGCTATTTATTTTCCATGGTGGATCCCAAACCCAAACTCCCTCCACAAAATATGATGGCACTAGCTTTCCCTTATGCCCCCCATGGATTCCCCATAGCCTTCTCCTACACCATCCCTATGGTAGTCTACCCAAACAGCGAACAAATAACAAAACATACACCATTCACACAAATACAAAAAGAAATAATAGTATAAGAGAAGAACTCAACTCCTACCTCTCCATGGTAGCTTTTGTTTCTAAACAGCAAGCTCTCAATATCAAGAACACAGTCCCAAAATCAGTAATGCCAAGTATGAAATTATATCCAATCTTTTCCAAAATCCACAAGAGCTCCAAACAGCAAAAATGCGCCCCAAAGAAGTATGCAAAATGATTCAACAACCCAAAACAAGAAAAGAGTTTGAATTTTATAGAAGAGGGAAAGGAAGAGGATGAGGTGGATCCATGTAGGATGCCACTTCACACATCCTCAATTCCAACACTAAGGTAAAATTCCATTCTCCAAAGCACAATAAAGAGGTGGGTGAAAATATGACAAATTTACTTGCACACTCCAAAATCCCACACCCCCAAAGGACAAAATTAAATAAAATGTAAGAAGAGTGCAATCAAAACTTGCAACATGATTAATAAAAATGCATTAAAAAGGGCTAAAATAACCCCTCCAACTATAGGTATGGTTGGTAAATTAAATTTAGAGGTATGGGACAAGTTTTACTTGTCCCACAAGCCTCCAAAAACAACCTCCAAGGACAAATTCGAATTTCCAAGGAGGTGGAGTGTTTCTTACTCCAAAATCTGACTTACACAACTCTTACACATCCCTTAACTATTAAATACAAAAGCCAACAACTTCTATAATTACTTTCCCATATCCCAATTTGATTAATTAACTTTTACCCATATGTTTTCTCACATTAATCTACCACAATTTAATTAATTAAAAGAAAGGGACACATCACTAATAAAATACATACAACAATAATAAAAAGGAAACACATAATAAAATATACAAAACCCATGGTCACATATAAAGGTAATCCCTCCATGGGAATCCCTAACAAAATACAACACACACACACACACAAAACATGTTGTCATGGTGACCTTGTTGAATTTACCTAGAATTCCATTATGGTTGGTCTCCAATCCCTCGATGTTTTTTGTGATATTTAACCTGCAAAACATAAATACCTCCTTCGGCCTCGTGGCCATATCAGAACATCCAACATGATATAAATCAAATCACAAAATCATCTAAATATGTGAATCGCAAAAACATCAAAGAAATTTAACAAAATCACTTACAATTTATATCAACAACATCAAAGTACCAACTATATCATTTGTAATTTAATTAACCACTATATCATCATCATATAATGTCCATTTTCTACTCTACTCACAATATCCAAAAATCACATGCCCGAATAACATTCACCATGTATCCATGTCAAATAGTATATCATCATCCACATATGAGTGTCTCTATTAATCATCGTGCATCATAACCAAAACAAGATCACAATAATCCATGGTCCAACATCTAACATCATACTAAGTCAAAGCATAATAATGTCCATAATGAAATCAACAGTATCAAGAGTAGTATCAAAAAGGTGTCAAAGGGAAGTGGGCACTACATGTTTCTTGGGTTTATTTGAGAAATCTGGAAAGAAAATTGTGGTTATCTATAACTCTTTAGAGCTCTACTATTATATTCTTTTAATGAGGACATTTCCTTTGGGTTTTAATTGATTTCAGCTCGTTTAGAACTTTGTAGTTATCTTTTTTATCTGAAAAGGTTTTGTGGGAAATATGGAAATGATTAAAATATGTGTACATTTATTTAGGGCATGAGAATATTATATAACTCAAGTGACATGTTTATCTTTGGTCGTTTTTGTAAAAGTGGAATATGTGTTGGGGATTGATCTTAATATGAAATCTGGAAAATAAGAAGAAAACAATGTATGCAATTTGGATTTTGTTTTGTCATGAAATTTGGAATCATGGTTACATTTTGAGTATGGTTTTTTTAACATCTCTTAAGGATCTTGATGTTTTTGTTTGATCAAATCATCTTTAATCTTACTATTATTATTAGTATTTATCTCTTGTAGAGTATAAATATTATGGACCTCTCTCTCTCTCCCTCTTGAAACTCATTTTTAACATGTGTTATCAATTTGAATCTAAGGATATATACTTTTTGGGTTATTTACTATCCACATATTATTTTTTAATTATTTGAGTAAACTAAAAATGAGTTAAAACAAAATGGGTATTTGTTTATTATTATGAGATTTGAATCAACCTATGTCTTTGCTTATTAAGATAAATATGGAAAATAATGAGTAAATGAAAATGTATATTTGGAAAAAATGGAAATGTATTAGTTTGGGGTTTTTATTTTGATTTGATACCTTGAAATTATATATGCCTTGGGTGTAGATATGTTGATTTATAAATGTATTCACTTGTTTGTTTTATTTAATAAAGCTAATATATACATTTGGGTTTTGTTTATTTGGGAATATGGAAAATGGGAAAGGAGTTAGATTCAACTCATTCATGAGTAATGTTATCCATACCTTCTTAAAAATCATTTGGAAACTAGGGTTTGTGATTCAAGAAACTAATTGATGATATAGATTTGTGGTTCTTCCTTGAGCGTTGCTGTTTGAGTTAGTTTTATTGATATTCTACTTAAACATAACAATTATTATATGGTTAAAATTTTATTTCAGATATATTTATGTTATTATCCTTTTGCGGAATATAAACTATTTTAAACATGAAAAGTGGAATTGGAGGAAATAGTGATGAACTAGATTAGTTAGGGAAATTACTATAAAAGTTGTTGTTTTCATTCTATTTGTTAGGTTATAGAAAGAAAGGTTTGGAATATTGATTTTTTGGTAACATGAAAAGAAAAATAAATTTATTAAACAAGAATTGTCTTCTTATAAAGTTATTAAAGATTTCAAATCTTAGAAAATGTGAATATTAGATAGTTTTAGACTATCTAATAAAATGTATAAGCATGATATTTCGGTTACCCATATGCCAAATATGAATGTTTTGTGAATAGCTGGAAAACTTGCGAATTATTACATTAGTAATGACATTTTGGAATTGCACTATATGTGTTCTATATTATTTAAATGTCTGAGTTTTATCAAGTCAGATAAAATAGGGACAATAGGTATATATATATATGAAGAATCATTGCTATAAACACATAAGGTATACATCTTACTATAAACAAGGAAGATTTTAATTATATATTATTGATTATAAAAATGTAGCCATACCTTATTTAATTATTTTCATTATAATTACATCATGGATTGTGAGCATGGGGACTCATGCAAGTTCTTATGAAATGACTCATATTTTCTCTCTCCTATAGTTTGTAGGAAATGTTGACATTCTTAAAGTGACTGTTTGTATTTGATTATGATTGATTTATGTCTTATGTTATTTTGATATAAATTTGGAAAGGATTATTGTAATCAATTGTTAATGAAAATGAAATGTCATCACATATTATAAAGGGCATTATGGCCCAATGATATCCTTGATGATTTTGTATATAATTATTAATAAAGATCATCGTAGCATTACCCTTATTTTTCCTTGAGTTCCTTAGCTTTCTTACTACAAATTTATGACCAATTGATATCATCAGATTTACCATATCCAAATAATCCTCTTATAACACATTCAAATTACCTTTATAGATCCCCCACGTGTTTATCTCCACAATATCTCTTCCACCTTACGTTTTATGCATTATTTGTAGCTGATGACATTGACCATGGATGATGCTAATTGGTAGACACATTTTTCTAGATGAATGGTAGAAACCTTTCTAACTGAATGATCAACAATGTTTGATGCTATTATTTTAGTGATAGTAACTTTAAGTTATTTTATTTTAATTATAGGCATAATTATTATCATTTCTCAAAAATATCATAACATAGTTTGCTTTTCCTGTGCTCACAAATCTAACCTTAAAAGTAAGGAGGTTTAGGGTCTTAATGAAGTTACTTAGATGCCATCATTGGAGCATTAGGCTACCAATAAAAACAAGAATAGGAATTACACCAGTAAGATCTAACTTAGTATTTAAAGTACCCAAATTTGTTGACTTAGGTATTATACATATTTATCTTACTATCCTCCCACAACAATTACTTACATGATGCTACTAACCTAAGAGGGATTAATACACTATTGTCACCTGAGATTACACCCTTGTTAAATCTACTAGTTTTAACACCTCAGTGAAACATGGTAATTTCACCAAGGTGTGTGACCTTTTTCCTTGGGATAGACCTCTAGAGAAAGATAAATTCCTCTACATATATATCCTAAAGCTAACACTAATCCTAATCTAAGCTACTAATTTACAGAGGAAAAGGGGAAGGAAGAATGCATGGAATGAAACCAAGCTAAGAAATGGATATGAAATTAGAATAGAAAGGGGATATATCTTTGTGAGGGGAAGAATAGGAAAGAAAACACAACAATGAGAGGGAAAATACATGCCATATATCAACACTATGCAAACCATTCCATTCTACACATTTTAGACACACAGA
Source organism: Taxus chinensis (assembly GCA_019776745.2). Lineage (NCBI taxonomy): Eukaryota > Viridiplantae > Streptophyta > Pinopsida > Cupressales > Taxaceae > Taxus > Taxus chinensis. Next base: position 360,377,995 of record CM034152.1, on the reverse strand, counting down.
AAAGAAAACACATGCACATATAACCCACACACGATATGCCAGAAATGAATAGAGAGGTAAAATAAACAATAAACATAAGTAGAGGGAAGATACAAGACATAATAGCAATATTTTATTGATCAAAGATATACAAAGTCCATTACATTAATGGGGAAGGGAACTAAAGGCATTACATGTGACCAAATTAAAGGTATGCAAATCATAAAATCTCAACCACCATTTTGATATGGTGACTTTACAGTTAGGAGAGGATATTTTACAAATGATATTTAGTTAATTTTTATTAAGAAGGAAGAGAAGAGAGAGGGATAAAATCAGATTGTGCCAGTAATGAAGAGATCCAACCACCATTTTCCCACTAAGGACCAATCACAATTCAATGCTTGCAGACACATATGGTTAATAAATGTTGTTTGTAAGGCACTCTATTAGATCATATGAGAATGTGGAATTCGATGTGCATGATTTAACGATGGTGGTTGGGATTGGTTTGCACATTTGAATCGAGTTAGTCATAAATTTGTTATAATCCGTAAGTTTTAGATGATGTATCACTAACTTCCTTATGTATTTTGCATCATCTGATATTTCTATTGTGATCCGTAACCTTGTTTTGAATTACATGGTCTGTTATGAATTTTAATATCTTTTGAATGATCTATGGAATTATTTCCTTTCTTATCTTGATCCACGACCATTCTTTTACTTTCCATGGCCTCTTCTTGTACCACAATTTTTTTACTCAAGATTTTGATTTTACTTTACTATCCACCACCTTTATGTGGAATTTGAATCCTTTGCATAACAATTTCTTACATGGATTTTAAATTTTCTTGTTCTACAGATAACCACTCCTTCATTCCGTGGGTTTCCTTTGATATGTGGATTCTTTTGTTATGTTGCTTTTTTATCGCACAAAATTTCTTTTTTCCACATATTTTCTTATACTTCCCTCCACTTTTCTCCACGGTCTTTAAACATTGCAAAATTTATATCCCACAAAGTATTATAGCATTCCCATGCTCAAATTTATTTTTTCTACTTCACGGTGTTACATGGATATTTTTTTCTTGTTCTGCGACATATGTCCTACGAAAGTTTTCTTTGTTGCACAGAATTAGAAAACTCTACAAAACACTACATATACCAAATGATGGGAAAAACTAAGTCCCATCCCATTTCCATAGAACAATATGTCTACATGTGTCTTTCTTGAAGCCTCAAGAGTCTATGCCTTGAATGAAGTTTTCCAAATAGCATGGGTACTATTTTAGAGAATGATTTGGTGAATTTTGGGGAACATCTACCTGCTAGATGGGTTGATTAGTTTGCTGACATATCAATTGGGAAAGGAGTCAACATAAAACTTAGAAAAATTACTGTGAGATTAAGCTACTCCTTTATCTTCGAACTCTCAAATTCACTTGTCACTTCATTCCATGGAACATTGTATTCTGATGCGGTCTCTCACTTTGCTTCGTGACCTCTAACCTGAAGAATACAAATAGAAGCAATACTTGTAAAACAAATAATTTATTAAAATGATCACCAAAAGGATTGAGGAAAATTCTCTCACCACAAAAAAATGAGGGACTCTCCATTAACAAAACAAACAACTATGTGCAAAAGATAAATCGTACATGATCTAAATGGAGATATGTAGAGTGTGCGGAGATTTTTTTTTTTGTAAAAACTAAACCTAAGATACTTCTACTCTAACTAATCTCAAATAAATTCAGATAAAACCACTAACTACTTGGGAGAAATAACTCCCTTTTCTGATAAAATGTGGCCATGAGATTATTTCTGTAGTGAACATGGTATTTAATGAGAGTAGGAAACTATCCTAAAATAGATTTCCCTTCACATTAACAAATAAAAAGAGAAAAATACCTCTTTATGATCTTTATTAGGGTTTGGGAAGTATTGGAGCTGATCTTTATTGATTTGAAAATATTCCTCATGCTATGAAGTGAACATAACTGGTAAAAACTCTGACTCAAGCTCTAATCCATCTAGATATATAATTAGAAATCCAACTCTAAGTTCCAATGTAATATTTTTTAAAATTATTTTCCCATCTCTTTCACGTTTAAATCCATAAATAGAGCTATCACACACACTTTATTTTCATTCAAATGCAACTTTGTTTGACCATGATAAATGTTTTTTTGAATTTATTGCTCTATCTCAGGTTTAAAGGAATCTAAAATAACAAGAGGGCTATTTTTTAAGAAGAGAAATGATGTGAAGGGAATAATTATAAGTTAAAATGGCTCTTCTTAATTATTCAAATCTTCTAGATCAGATAACACCTCTGCCTCTTCACCATCCACACTCGGGTGAAAATACCTTTTTCTCTCAGTTTCTTGGCTGATTATTTCCTCAACCATTTCCTCTTGAATTCTTGGTCCAGTTTCCTCTATCCCAGTTTGATACCTAACATTTCCTAACCCTAAATATGTCTCCAAACATGAACATGTAAAAAAATATTGATTAAAATATTCACCTTTAAAGAAGAGGGAGAGGCTCTTTATGATCTCTTCTTCATCTCCTGGATCTGATTTTTCCTTCGTGTGATCAAGAACGAAACCCCTAGGAAAATAATTTTTTTTCATCATTTGATTCTAAATGATCTTCTTTGGCATTGGAAAAATCTTCTCCATCCACCATATGATCAATAACTTCAAATTTGATTGTGTAATCATTTACTTTTAATTCCCTTGAAGGAGATGGACTACTATGTAACTTTTGAGGGATCATTTCAATCTTAAATTATTTCTTCCAATCTCTGAGACATTTTAGATGATATTCTTTATTTGGGTCATCCTTGGATTTCCTCTTTAAGTATGCTTGTGCATATTATTTCCCAAAATGATGAAGAACATCCCCATTTACCATAAAAATTTAGGTTTCATGGTTAGTAAGGACTGGGAAATGGAATAACTAAGTGGTTGGCCACTCAAAATATTGGTTGGTCTACAATTAATAATGGTTTAAACATGTTTCTTCATGAGGTTTTTTAATAATTGGATAAATTTTTTGTTGGGGATTGGAAAATGTTGGATGGTAGATGTAATTTCTCAAGTGTTTGATCATAAGACTTATAAACACATGAATTTAGGTCCATAAAATGAGGGAAGGATTGAACTCTTGACTGATTTTGTAGATATTAAAATTATAGAGGAGGTATATTAATTCTTTTGGGAGGAGAAAAACTCTCAACACGAGTTGAGAAAAAACTAGGAGATTGGAACTTAGGCTAAGAGGGATGAATGGATTCAAGTGGATGTGTAGGAAGGTTGTTTGATGGTGGCGAAGGGTTTATCCATTGACAAGGTTATAAGCCTCCATATTATCAATCAAATCTAGCATATTATTCAAATTCTCAATAATTACCTCTAACTTTTGTTGAGGGATATAACATCTTGGTAGAGGACCACACCATCGATAGGGTTTTCTAGGACTTGGTAGTGTAGCTGCCATGATTTCAAAAATATCCTTGGCTCTCTACATACTCTTCTCCATGTTTTGAGCCTGCAACTAGAAATCATCATCAAATATGAAACTGCCTCCATTATCTTCATATCCATGTTCTTGAAAAACATCGTGGTTAATAGGATAAACATATGGTTCAGTGGGGGTTGGATGATAGGAATATCAATCATGATAGGGCTTATAAAACTGATTTGTAGGGGTTATTTGAAAAAAAAGGAGATGGACGGGAATTCTACTACTCTAAAAAATGAGGATTCCAATGAGGAAATGTAGTCATGATTGCTCAACTTCATGAAATTAAGGAAAAAGATGAATGGAAATGTCTGGTGAATGAAATAAATGGATTGTTGTATTAATGGAGTCTCTAGATGTGTTGTGATAATTCCTAAAAGGATTGAGATCACTAATCAACACATCAATCTTAGTGAAATGAGTTGTAATCAACTCAAGATGTCCCATCAGGTGTGCCAAAAAATGTTGTCTCTTGATATTGTACCCTTGTTGAATATACCATATTTAACACCTGAGTGAAACATGGGAATGTTCCTAATGTGTGGGACCTTGTTGCTTGGGACAAACCTCTGGAGAAGGCCAAATACCTCTATCTATCTATCCTGATTCTAACACTACTCCTAACTAATCTTCTGATTTGTAGGGGAAAATTGGAAGGAGGAATGCATAAAATGAAACTAAGCTAAGGGAATGGACATATTTACAAAAAAATGGGATATATCTCCATGAGGGGAATAATAATAAATAAAACATAATGATGAGAGGGTAAATATATGCCACAGATCAAAACTATGTGAACCATTCCATTCTACACATTTTAGACACAAAGAAAAGAAAACACATGTAGTATAACCCACACATAATATTCCAAAAATGAAAAATAGGTAAGAGACACAATAAACATAAGTAGAGGGAAAATACAAGCCATAATAACAATATTTTATTGATAATATATATACACAATCCAAGCCATAATAACAATATTTTATTGAGAGAAAATTATAAAGCAACCAATGTTAGCTCTTCTAGATTTCAACAAGTTGTTTCAAGTGGAATGTGATGCCATTGGAGTGGCCATAGGATATGTTTTAAGTCAAGAGAGAAAATCTATCACATACTTTAGCGAGAAGTTAAATAAAGCGAAAAAGAATTATTTAACCTATGACTTAGAATTCTATGCTATGGTTCAAACATTGAGAAAATGGAGACACTATTTTATGCCTAAGGAGTTTATTATATATACATATAATAAGGAATTACATTATATAACTATCCAACCTAATCTTAATCAAAGGCATATGAAATGGGTGGAGTACTTGCAGAACTTCGCATTTGTGATCAAGCATAAGAAAAGGGAAAACAAACAAAGTAGCAAATGTATTGAGTAGAAGGGTGTTATCGGTCTAATAAATTTAGTTGAAAAGTGGAGGAATAAAGGAACTCAAAGAGCTATATGAAGATGATCCAGACTTCAAATAGGCTTATAAAGTTTGTAAGTATCCTACTGTATAAATTAAAGAGACATGGTTGGATTACATGAGTCACAATGACTTGTTATTTAAAGGAGTTTAACTATGTGTACCAAGAAGTTTTATGAGATAAAATTTGATCAGAGAGAAGCATGGTGAAATTTTAGGTGCCCATTTTGCCTTGAAAAGCCTTTAACACAACTAGATTTTCACTTTTTTTTTTTCCTAGAATGCATGCATATGTAAAGATGTTTATCGATAGGTGTAAAGTGTGTCAATTTTTTAAGGGAAAGATTAAAAATTCAGGCCTATATAAGACTTTATTAGTGCCTAGTAGACCATGGGATTCCATCAGTATGGATTTTTTATTAGGCTTGCCAAGGACAAAGGTGGTTATGATTCAATATTTGTAGCAGTGGAATTTTTTTCTAAGATGGATCATTTCATCCCATGTAAGAAAACTAGTGATGCGACACATGTGGCTAATTTTCTCTCCAAAGAAGTAGTTATACTCCATGGGATTCCAAGAAGTATTGTTTCAAGCATAGGTACAAAGTTCATATAAGACTTATGGAGAACATTGTGGAAGAAGCTAGGGAAAAATGTAATTTTTAGTTCATCCTATCATCCTCAAATAGTTGTCCAAACTAAGGTGGTGAACATGAGTTTAGGGAACTTGCTAAGATGTCTAAAAAATACAATCCAAAATAATGGAATTCAATGATTTCATAAGAAGAGTTTTATTACAATGATTCACCTAATAGAACAATAGGTATGAGTCCATTTCAAGTGGTGTATGGAATGAATCTTAGAGGAATTTTTGAGCTGAGAGATTTGGATAAGTTGGAGAAGAGAAGTGCTGATGGAGAAGAGTTTTTATTTTACATGCAAGAGGTCTATAATCAAGTCAAAAGACAGATAAGAATGTTAAAAAGTACAAAAAAATGCTAATTTGAAAAGGAGAGAGGTAATTTTCCAAGTGGGAGATATGGTGTTAGCTCATCTTAGGAATAATAGATTCCCAAAAGTTCAATATAAAAAACCGAATATTAAAAATAATGGTCCTTGTAAGATCATAAGGAAGTTTTCTAACAATGCATATGAGCTAGAGTTGTAAGAAAATGTTGGAATTTATCCCATATTCAATGTTACAGACCTATATCCCTATAAAGAATAAAGAGAATATGAATGTAAAATTGGAGAATAAGAAACAACAATCCAAGATTGGTTAAAGTAATTTCCAAGAGCCAATAAATAGGAACCAAAGTCAATTGTAAATCAAAAAGTGACAAAGAGAACCAAAGGAAATAAACAATATCAGTATCTAGTGAATTGGAAACACCATCCTAGTGAGGATGCCACTTGGATGATAGATAATGACATCATCAAACTTGGAATCACTCTGGAAGATCTCAAGAACATGAGTTCATGAGATAGCTTTTCTTGCCATTGGGAGAATGATGTAGGAGCATCAACAAGGACAGGCTTGTATATATCAAATTTTAGTTTTTATTATGTTTTGTGGGTGTTCATAGGGTCATATAGGTCTAGTTAAGTCTTCAAGTTTTCTACTTTTCAATTTTTTTTTTCTCACTTTCCCACCCAAAAGTGAGATTTTGAAATTTCAAACTTTATGGGAATTTTTTGGCTTTATTGAATAAGTTTTAAGGGTCTATTTGTTTAGGATAGGTGATCTACATATATTACCATGTTTTTATGTCTCCTAGGAATGAAAATTAGTTTAAGATCTCTTAAAAATGCTATTCACTCCCTTTTCCTATGTTGAAAAGAAAAATAATCATTAAAACATTTAGTTATTGAGTGAATTCGATGGAAAAAGGTAGAAGTTATGAAAAGGAGAGGATTTAGTTAGATCAGGATCTTAAGGGCTATGCATCTCATGTATGAAGAAAGGAATCAATAAAGAAAAGGGATATTTTCTCTGTTTTGGCTTAAAAAGATTGTTTCTTGACTATTTTTTCTTCCAAGAAGATCATATATAACATCATATTGACTATAAAATATAATGCTTCTTGAATTGGAACACTCGTACAAGGTTTTTTTAGAGGTAAATTCATGAATTTTTGAAAGTGTAGGCTCAGTTTTAATGTTTGGTTGATTTATTTTCCAAGAACCCTTCCTTTACTGTACAAGATAGGTGAGAGTGTTTTTTCGATTCAAGTTTTTAATATTTCTTTAGCTATCCTAGTAGGTATGTGAAGGGTTCTCAAAAATACATATAGGAAAGTTTTTATACCTTGAAATTATTTAGTATTCAATTTATAAGATTTTTATCTCCCTCAAGTTATCTAAGAAACTATCGCGAGGGTTCTAGAAAATTTGAATTTTGAAGGATCAAATCAACAAACCAGGGATTGAAATTTTAGGAAAATATTCTGAGGACTTAGTAGAGATATATTTTTATGGTTATGAAGGTTATAGATGATCCAAAAAGGCCTAATTCTTAACAATATTCTATAGGGCTTATAGAAGTTATTTTGAGACCTAATTATAATTTTCCTTTAAGCTAATTGGATGGTTTGGTAGAGTTTTAGAAATTAAAAATTTGACACAGAGAAAGAAGACCAAAAATGTTATCTTGAAATATTTTTAGATTCCTATGGTTTTTTTTCAAACTTCCTCAACAATAATACTTGTACCTTTGAAGGGATATAAACAAGTAAGGATAGTATTACCAAAATAGGGGAGGAATACCTAATTGACATAGTTTCTTGTGATATCTCGCATCAATATGATTATGTTTTATATCACTGTGGCACCAAAAAACTTCCTAAAATGTGTCAAGTAATACCTATAAATTTTAGCTACAACTTTCTATTTGATATACCTTAGAATTTCACTATGAAACTAATCCCATCTACCTTACATATATATTTTAAAAATGTGTATGAAGGATATCTCTACATTATTTGTGTCTTTAATTTCCATACACTATTGTATGATTTTAATATGTACTTGTAATATTTCATATAATTTAATATGTAGATAATTCACCCATTAGTGAGAACTTATACACATATATTAATAAATATGAGTATCAATCAAAGTTATTGACTTGATTGATTTTTTTTTATTAATAGTCTTTTCAATACCTTTATTTAAAATAAACTAATCCCAAAACCCTAACCTCTTAATTTTTTTTTATAAAATAATAAAACTAGTGTATGTGGTAATAATTGTGGAAGAGATGTTCATTATAATATATTTATGAGGGCTATTATACCTCCTTCACATTCAATCTTAATATTATGGTAGTCACTTTACCTTGATCATAGTTTTTGTTTATATCGATTTTATGTTTAGTTGGTATGTGTATAAACCTAATTTTTTGAATCTTGCTAAACTTTTCTTATGTGAAGTGTATATTGGTGCATTTTCCTCATGAGTGTTTTCCACAATGGACATATTAAGATTGGGGTGCCACCAAACTTGGTCACGTGGGATAGACCACAAAATATGAGAGTTATTTCCATTATTTCATTGTTCCATTTCCATTACTTCGTTTGTTCCTTTTGTTCACACATTACAACCATTACATCTTCTTGTCTTATTATGTTTACTTATTGATTTTTATTACATACTCTTATACTTTTTTATTCACCCTTTACCTTTGTAATCACCCCCATTCATCTTCTCTCTTCCATCCCTAATTTTTTTAATCCCATATCCTTAGTGTTCCCCTAAGGTTAATTCCATTGTTCATGGGTGATGGTGTCGCGTTTGGTTTTTCCATAGCCAATTTATTCTCCTATGAGATATGACATCGGGTATATATACCCCTCCTCTTTTTTCATTTGAATAATCTATTATTACACACTTCCAAAACACTTCACTTTATTGAACATCATACAACCGTGCACATTTCCACACATAGTTATTAGACTTGAGGTTTTGGAGCTTGTAACTTTGCATTTGGGTAACCATAACGAGATAGTATTAGAAGTATACTACTTGATATTTCCCCTTCTCCATCCATAGTAATTATTTCTCAGTGTTTTTATCTTTGCGTAGTATCAAACATCAATAACTAGACTGGATGTAATTATTTCTAACTATTTTTATTATAAATTATTGTTTTGTGAATGGTTGGCCATTCATTTTTATAGACTATATTAGTTATATATATATATATATATATATATATATATATATATAATATATATATAATCTATTGATTTGTCTTATTTCCTATTACGCCCATTGGATTTATCCATCTCTTGAATCATTCCTATTATGAATCTTATTAGGATACCTATATTTATTTCAGATATAGGTCATGCAAACCTATAGTTATCCTAGGATTAGAGTTTCTATCCTAGGATTGGGGTCATTATCCTCTAGAATTATAATTCTAGCACTCCTTGAACATGTATGTTATCTACATTATGTGTTTAAACTGATATTTGAAACCTAAATTTGAGAACCCATTTGGGGACTCATAATTTCCCATGATACACTCTTTTGATCCTGATGTGAATTTTAATCTACCCTAAATTAGGTCATATTAACTCTTGTTTTCAATTTTTATTACTTTTCCTACACAATCAGTTCCTGTGTAGAATTGTACTACACAATCAATCATGTCTACACATTTTTTATTTTATCATGATCTTATTATCCACTATGCAACATTTATGGAATGTAAATCCCATGCTATTCATATTTGATTTCCCACACTTATCTTTCTTGAAATTATTTACCCATGTGTAAGTTTTTTTCACAGTCGATCCTGTTGGAAACCTATTTCCTGAAACTCATTTGTGGGCATCCTTTCTTCACAATAGAATACTAATATGGTGATTATTTAACATCTTCCACTAATTCATGTTTATATACTAATAATAACAAAAAAACTAATTATTTTATTAAGCTAGTTCCTCTTTACAATAATTATTTCACCATATGAGCTAAAAAATAAGAAAACAAAACCACCCCATCGAAATGTACATGATAGATCTAAAATTTGAAACCATGTATTTGAATCTAAAGAGGAAAGGGAACATGAATATATCCATGAATTTGATTATTATCCTTTTATACCAATTTTTTTTCAACATTTTTTGGAAAATGTAGGAGATTTATTCGATATATTGTTAAAGAACATTAACAACTACAATTATAGCAAGTATAATTCATAGTTCAATCATACTGAGACTCCTATAAGAAAATAAAAAGTTGATCTAATGAATAGAAAAATATTCCTCAAAATAACAATCATAATCAAGTCATAATGTAAATTATTGATAATCTAAGTCAACAACAGACTATGAATATAAAGCAGTTCTTGCAGATCTAAAATAATCTAGCTCAACTTACTACCATTCAAATAAAAATGGTATCTTATGACATAGATTAACAAGGTAACCCCATATTATTCTAGTTGGAATAAATGAAAATTCCATTTCCCAACCTCCCATCCATAATAAATTCCTTCAATCCATTCAAAAAGAGCCTCTCACTCCATACATCACTTCAATAATCATTAGAGGGATCATTCATATCTCTTACAATGGTTCTAAACTAACCATTCATATCAAAGCCTTTGGAAATATTTACAATGATTGGGTCAAAAATAATTCCTATGCTGCCATAAAATATTTTCTGAGACATTTATGGGTGATGCTTTGGATTAGTATCATAATCCTTTAGCTAACTCTATTGTCAAACTCAAAATCTTGGTAACTAATTTAGTAAATTAATTTCAATATCTTGGCCTTCCTACAAATAACATCAACACCTTCATCATTTGAAAACAAGTAGATCAAAAATATGTTTAAGATTTCATCAAATGTTGGAATACCTTATCCAGTAAGGAAGAACACAACATGCCTAACAAGAGTCTATTTCATTTATTCCTTAGTCTAATCAATCCCCACCTTCAATATAAGGTGAGATAATTCTCTCCTACCTCATTAGAAGAAGCATTTGATTAAGTAACATGCTAATATTACCTCATGAAGTAATTTGAAAATACTTCCTCTAATCAATATCCACCTAAGAATGTTTAATTCCTCATGCATCCTAGAAACAATAATGTCACTAATGAAAAAGATTATAAAATATTCCTCAAAGAATTTATTCTAATAAGACTATCCATAACATTGATCAATATAATTCAAAACCACATTCCTTTTTTCTTACCACATTGACTACCTCAATGGCACAATGAATGCAATTTTTTGGTGTCATGCTAATTAGGGACATTATCACAAAAAATTTCATGCCATTTTATCCTTTACCTATAAATTTCTCTTAGGAAATAAATTTGATCATGAATACATCACTCAAGAAATGTTAGATGATGTCATCAAGGCACATAATAAAGATTAACAATTTTATTGACATGAGGTGATCAATCAAGCCAGTTAATATCTTAAAGTTTATAATGATCCACCTCAATCACTCAAAATATGATAAACCTAAATTCATATTTTTTAGAAAAATAATGTCACCACTAATTTTGTTCACATCTCATGTCCCTCTACATTTGAATTTACACAGAATAAGTTCAATATGCATGAAGCCAAATGAATCATCATTTTATTTAACCATCATATACTTAATATCCTTAGAAAAATATTACAAAGTCATCTATCCATGTTATTCAATCCCAATTTCACATGAACATGTATCAATTCCAAATTACATAGTCCAAATCAATTCCATTGGAATCTATGTAAATATTCTTACTTTCCAATCCCATATGTTGCTTCATAATCTTCTTTAGATGTCATTTATCCCTATACACATGTATGTCCAATCCTATATGTTATTCCTTCTTATATGTCCCATGTCATTGAATCCTATGTATATTCTTCTACCACAAAGGATCCTATATAAATGTCAGAAACAATTAAAATATGGACTTCTCTACAAGCCCCATTTATTTTGAAATTTTTATCTCATCTTCCAATTACTACATAATCCACCCCTGAAGATTGGTACCCCTTGCATAACTCTCTCACCTCCCAAGTCAAATCCAATTTTTTGAGATTATTCGTACCTCACCTAAACATCACAAGTGTCTTATGTCAATACTATTTTCTATAAACATCCTTTTTCTAACATGTTTGGGGAAATAACCTACCATACATGGCTAGAATAATAAACATGCATAGATATGAAGATATATCTATTTATACTAACCTTTATACTATTTATTCCTCATACATTCATATCCCCATTGATTCTATGATTCCCAATGAGATTACATTTCATGTAGATGGCCATCCCCTCTTTATCTCAATCCATAATACACACAATAAAGTTTATATAGCCTTCATAGATGAAGGCTATGGTATATATGTTGCTTCTATTGATTTCATAAAGACACCTGGATACTCTATTGAAAAACTAAAATCCAATAGATTCACATGACATGGTTATGATTATCACCATATGCCCATATGGGTTGTAATTTGCTCCCTATAATTATGCCTCATATTGTCTTCCTCAACTTCCCCTTGTCTTATAATATCCTCTTAGGTAAACCGTGGAATCATTACATGCATACAATCATGACATCCACCTAGAAATGTGTTAAGTTCACACACTTAGGGGATATCTATAAATTTCAAGGTGACACTAATCCATGGAACTATGACCTCTTCTAACAATGTGAAAAATTCAAAATTCTAACTCTTGAAGATTTCCCTGCCATCCCATTATAAGAATATCAATGCTTTAACTATCTTATGGATTACCTTCATGGTTATAGTGGTTACTCTAAGGTCATGGGCCATTCTATATCCAAACTTCTTGACTCGTATGATGATGAGCCCAATGAAGTCACACTTATGATCGATACTCTTGATTTCGTTGACGTGATTATATAAAAATTTCCTCCCACTCTATGACCTCACTCTCGTAAGAAGGATTTCAACTGAGTATCTATCACTATCAATCACACTAAGCATCCTTTTATAGAGCATATAATTCAACATGAGACAATCATTAAATCAAGTGTTATTGGAAATGTTACACCTAATTATGTTGATGGTTATGATCTTGATGATCCCTTATTAGTAGGCTACAACTGAGACAAGAATGTAAAAAAATCATTATCAAGAATCATTACAATCTAGTTTTATTCATACATCAACATCATCATGGTCTCCTCATGAATCACACCTATTAAATTTTACTCGAAGAATGATGATCATAAGAATGACGATGATATATGCTATGATTTTTAATTGTAAAGACAATTACACTCCTATAACTGGTGATATGATGCCTAAGTCACAATCTACTCCCCCATATATCCCCACTAATACTATGACACCATTTGTGATATATCCTCATCCTCATTCTTCTACTTCTCTACATGTTTCTATGAGTCTACCATCCATAAGATCAACTCCAACTATTCATTTTATTATGGTTCGCAACATGCCTATCATTGAACCATACTATACATGGCATGAGGATCCCATGTATGATTTTTATAATTGTAGAAACTACTAAAAACATATGAAGCAATTCAAAGTAAAGGTTAGGAGAGTTAATAATAGAAATACAATCAATCCTCTTCTTTTGCACCACTCTATTGCTCTCATCATGGAATTTTCTCATATACAAATGATATTTTTTACTTTATCTCATATCAGTGTTGGTTTGTGTGACTTACCTCATCATCACTAAATGTATTGTACAAATCACATGGTGAATCATATCGCTTAGTGAGATCATAGGTCCTAGTATTTATATGACATATGGAAAATTCTTTCATACAATTTGTTATCGTCATATGTGTCAGTGGCATCATAAGAGTTACATTCCATTTTGGAATTATAAATCCTATTTTCCTCATCAAGGGAATGATTTTCTAGGCATGAGAGTTACACATCACTCCCATATGTATCCTCTTATTTCGATCCTTGAGAATGAGTAGAGCTATTTTACCTTATGCATGCTTTTCCTTTCTTATTCAAATTTCTTGCTAATTATTTGGAGTGTTCATGTCACCGTTGGAGTGCAACCTATTTGATATGAATGGAGTTCCATATCGATCCTTGTAGAAACGCCTGACATGGTATAAAAGATATTGTTTGGTAAACATGTACTTGTTTATTATTGTTGCTAATTACTTTCAGTTTCAATTTTATTACTTATCATGTAATTTTTTTGATCATTTTTTGGAATCTTGCTAACTGGTTTAATTATTTGTGTTTATGAGTTTGTGCTAGTTTTCTGGTTGGGCATGTGTAGTTTAAATGAATTTATTTGCCAACTTTAGCTACCTGCATCTAAATTTGGAGGGAAAGCTATTTTGGAGGTTGGTAGATGTTTTTGGTTTTATCAGTTTTATTTTTTCATTAAAGTACAAATTTTATTGAAAACAAATTCTGGTTAACCCTCCTTGCCTCCTACCCTGTTGTTCTTCCTTTTTCTCTTTCTTGCTCTTACATTCTTCCTTTCAACTTGGAAAATCTCTTGTAGATATCAGTGAGTTCTCCATAAATCTAGTTGCATTTCCTTGTGATTTCATTTGGGTTTATCCTTGTTGGTGAGTCGAGTTAAGATATTTAACATACTAGTTGGGTGCATGTGGTTGGATCACTTTCCTTGCTTGTGACTCTGTCTTTCTCAACCATTTTTTCATTTAAATCTCTTGGATCACGTTGGTATCATATGGATTTTTTCATTGACTTGTTTTGACCCCTTGTTTCTAGCTTGACATTAGTTTTTTCCTGTTGTGTGCCCTACCCAACTCATGAAGTTTTTGTCAAGCCACGACTCTTCCTATTTAGCTCTTCCTATGAGCCTACCTTTGTGTCAACCCAATTCATTTATTTCCTGTCTCCCATGATGGTTTTCTACAACATGCCCTACTTGTTACTATTTCTATTTCACTCATATGTTGAACCATTGTAGTGTTCCACTCACCCGCTACTCGCCTTGCGTTGGCCTTCCTTGCTTTCTCTGTGTTGGCTGTGTAACATTTTTACTTGCTTTGCAAACCCAAATCATTTCTCTGAGATCCTCCAGTCATTAACTTACCACTACCTTGAGCTTATCTCCACCTTAATCATGCTACCATATTTTCTCCCTAGTCTAATGCTTGGCCCGAGCCCCTCAACGTGCTACCTTCCTTCCATCCCTCACAAGATCACCAGTGTGGCTTGTTAAGCTTCTCGTCCATGCCACCTTGACCACTTCCTTTTTAAAATTGTTTTCCACCTTTGTTTTTAATGTTGTTTGTTTAATATTCAAAAATTTGTTTCAATTAAAAGTAACGTTTATTTTTTTAAGTAATGGAATTTTTTTAAAGGGAGGTTTAAATTAAAGGTAAGGTTTTAATTAATAGGAAGGTTAATAATTAGTTAGGCCTTAAGTTTTAATTAGGATCTAACATTTATTTTAAAGGTGGTGGTTAATTAATTAGGAGGTGTTTATTTAATTAGGGGATCAAATTAAATATAGGAGCTCTTTAACTAAACTAATTAGTGGCTTATTTATTATTTAATTAATTTTTTAATCAAATTTTTAATATTCAAAATTATATTAACTGGAAAATTTAAAAGTGCGTAATATAATGTTAGTAGATGTTTTTTGCTACTAATTCGTTTGTGGAGTGTGTAGTGCCCTTCCAAGAATTTTTACACCTTTCAGGAGCTTTTCCTACATCTGGGAGGTTGTTTTGGCTCGTTTTGAGCCTCCTTTTTCATTATATCTCCCTTGTTATTGCTTGCAGATGTAGACACAAAATCACACACTTTAGGCATTATTTAGTCCCGTTCTCATACTACTATTGATATGGTTTTTGAGTGAAGAAAGTACTAATTAACCCATGTCCTTTGGCCATTCTACTTTACTTTCTATTGTCACTTTTGACCTTTAAAACATACTTATCCAATCTTTTTTCATCATTTTGCGTCATTCTACCTCTGACTGGGGTGCTCCAGGCACCCTAATCCCATTCGAATCACCCTGAGCATTTTCCTACTTTACTTCCATCTTTTGGGCACTTTCTATCCATTTGGGCTTTCCATATTTTTAGTGTTCAACCTTTTCAGGGTTAATTACGAAATTAGAATAAGAGAACCATATAAATATAAAGTTATGAGACCATAGCGAGGGACCAAGAACTAAACACTACTATCATCATATAAGGTTGCATCCATTAAAGGCCCCATTTACATCCATCTAGCTTCATCACAATGCACAATGCTAGTTCATCTGTATCACACTACATAGGAGGGAAGTTTATTATATTCCACCCACCATTTTGTTACATTTCTACACATAGTTATTGGTCTCTACTCTCACAAAGTACGAAAGACAAAAGAGCACCTAGGGCATGATTGCATACACACATAAAACTACATTAGGTATGAGATGTAGTGTAACTCTCAGTTAGTAAGTCCACAATTGTCGCTACTGAGGATAGTCTGACCCCTTCATATGCATCTTTCTTTTTTAGGGATTTGATGTTCGTATTGGATTTTTGTAGTTGATTCCTTATTACAGGTATTGCAGTGACATCTGGCACAGTTTAGATAAGTTAGTGTGACAAGATGAAAACATAGGCGCACATCCAGTGAAACCTCAGAGGAGGGTTTCAAGTTATTTCTATATATTAAGGAACCCATATCTTAGACCATGGCACCCATGGGTGCCCCAATCCAGTTAGAGAGCTTAGATCTATGTTTTCTCAATATTTTGTGTGATCATTTTCTCCTCATGTTTTCCTGGTTCACAGTGTGATAGAATCCAACACCTTCATCGAATCAACTAAGCTCTTCCTAACCATCTTTACATTTTAGGGTTTCATATTTCTACTTAGTTGCTTGGGTCATTTTATTTATGCATTTATTTTTGTTCTTATATTTATATTAACTTAGAATAAATTCCACATTTTAGTTAATCAACAGACTAGTGAACATGTATCCATCACAATATTACAGAAAGGGGGTTTTCTGCTGCGGCGTCAGACACTATTTCTCACAAAAAACTTGTCTTCTCTCCCCTTCTCTTACATTTAGCTTATTTTATGCTTACTTATGGTGTTAAACCATCAAGATCATTGGAAATTGATTTTTGTCTCCACACTTGCACGTTATTATGATAATTGCAAGGTGAGTGAACAAATGTTTCATGAAACATATTCAAACTTGATTGTAATCAACGCACTAAACTATAAAGTTATGAAATCAGAAGGGGTGATGATATTTTTCTAGGGTGGTTGTGTTTCTTTTTCTTTCCTTTTGCATTCCTTCTTTCTCTCTCTTCATGATGGATATTATTTCAATTATTTTTCTCATGTTATTCAAATTTTTCAAATGGAGATAAAAAATGGTAATGAAACTAAGGGGTAAAGGGTTATTCCACATCACCATGGGAGTAGAGACTAAATGTAAAGATGAGCCCAAAAAATCTAAGTGGTTGAACTGATGTGACAAAGCCTTGGGTATTCTTTATATGTTTGTTTCTCCTTACTTTATCTTCCACATTGATACTTGTGACACAGTAGATGAAGTATGGAAATATTTAGATGATATGTTTGGGTAGGAGGATGACATGAGAGTGCATGAGTTGGAAAATGAACTATTAGGACTAAATCCTAGTGACTTTGAAAACCTACAGGCCTTATTCTCAAAGTTCATCCACACTAGATTTCTTTGAAAGGAATGTGTTATCCAAAATCCCCCCCAAGGTAATTTTGATAACATGCATCAGATTTTCAGTCCCGAGCAAGTAGAATGATTCAAGGCCTGAAATCATGTTTCTGGGGTCCCCTCGGTTTCTTTCTAACCCTCCTGTCCAAGAAGAAAACCCAACGTTTTAAAAGTATGTGAAAAAAGTTGCAAAAACCAAGCTTGGGGTAGAAAAAATCATGAAAATTGGCTAAGTCCTAGTCCAGGCGGTCCTTGGGATAGTTGGGACGTTGGGGCGTGAACCGGCCGAAAAGCCTCCAGGTGTCCACGCAACAACTAGGACATCCGGGCCAAAAGTACACGAAGGACACGGATCGGCCGGTTTAGAGCAAAGTCAGCCCATTTCGGGCGGTTCGGAGAAATTTTTCCCAGAAAGTCTGGGACAGTTGGGACAAAAGGACGCGAAGGACGCGAACTGCCTGAATTGGCCGAAACAGGGAACTTTCGTCTGGGACAGTTGGGACAAAGGGATGCGTGGGACGGGAAAATCCAAAAGAGTCGAGAGCCAATCAAATCTTGCCATGTGTCTTTGCTGCAAAGAGGGACAAGGAAGCCCGAATCAGGCGGTTTGGAAATATTTGTCCCAGATAGTTTGGGACATTCGGGACAAAAGGACACGTGGGACGTGAAAAGCCGAAGGAGCTGCCAAAGAATCAGACGTGCCACATGTCCTAAGGAGCAGGGAAGTTCAGAGCCAGGGAAAGACTTAGGAAAATTTGACAAAAGTCTTGGGCCAAAAGATTAAAAGACAAGGATGACCCCATGCCCCTATCCTCCAACCAGATCACGCCACGTGTCCAAAGTGGTGGAGGTGCGGGGGGAAAATGGAAAATTTTCCAAAATCATAAAACATCAAAATTTCAAAGGGAAACCCGCGGGAGACCTAGAAGAGAGAATTACTCATCCAATCAGATCCTGAAACGTGTCATCCAAGTGGCAGAGCGCGGGAAAAAATTCAAAATCCGTTTTTACCTTTTTTTCCCTAAAATCTTCAGATCGCCATAACTTTCGATCCAGAGCTTGGATTTTCACGTTCTTTATATCAATGGAAAGCTGGTGAAATTCTCTGCATGATTCCAGGGTCAATATTGCATTTTGGTTCAGATTGGAGAGGGAGAATTGAGAAACACCTCTGGCACGTAATAATAGACAGGAGTGACGCTTCAACAACCAGCTTTAATGCAACAGACAGTTCACCGTTTCTGCTAGACAGTCTGCCATTTTGCCAAGATTCACCACTTCTGCCATAATGAGATGAGTTAAATGCAACCTAGAAGTGGTTGGAGTAGATCTAAATTTCCTCTCTCTTCCCTCTCTCATTCTTCTTATATATTGTAAAGAGGGGCTTCTTTAAAAAGGTCAAACATTTCCTATTTTGCTCCTCCCTTCTTCTCTCTATCAGGTGAATTTTTTGAGTTCGAACCTCCCATTTGAGACTGTAATGCGACTCTACCTCTTGGAATTTTGTAGTGTATTGTATCAATCTTTGGAGCAAGTAATGCATGTCTGTGGATGATTCTCAACCCTCTCTGTGTTCATTTGCATCCTCCTGATCTTTCACTGTGAATTTTTTTATCTGTGCATGATCTTGCATCACATTTGAATGGTCTGTGTTTATTGGCAAGATAGATTTTCTTCATTCCTCGGTGCATCACCTATGTTAGCTTAGGTTTATTTTTATGCATCTTCTTACCCTATCTCCTTGGCAAGTTAGATTAGGTTTTCAGTAAACCTCTACATTTTTCGTGTGCATCTGAATAGAGGAATAGGAACCAACCTTCTCTGGAGATTCCTTTCTCATTTTGCAAGTCCCACACTTGGAGAAAGGATTCAATGTTATGCAATCACACTGGATGCCTGAAATATCAACCTAGAAGCCTGATGTGCATCCAGGGGTGCTGTGATTTTGCATCAATAGAATGTAAAGTAGAGAAGAAATCTTCCCATTTGATCTTGTAATTTCTTTCTAAGTTAGTTCACAAATACTCCATCTTCATTTCAACTTTCCATGCCATAAACATTGTTCTAGCTAGTACTTGGAAAATTCCACCATTAGATAGTTATTTGTCCAAACTCATTCATGAATAGGAAAACATCATTCAAATGGGGAATCTTAAATCCAAGTCACATTTCCTTATAGCATGTATCAGTAAGGGAAAGAAAATTAAAAATATGAAAGAGAATAAGGACCAACTAAAGAAGGAAACCAAGACCAAATAAGCCCAAACCAAACCTAACACAAATGCTTCTATTTCTGATCCTAAAGAGAAGAAGGAAAAGTGTAAGTGTTCTTATTGCAATAATTCTGGCCATGAAGAGAATTAATTTATGAGAAATAAATTCAATCAATTAACTCATTTACTTGAGAAAAATAACATAAGTGTTCCTAATTCTACTAAACAAAATGCTCTAAAGGGCGAGTCTTCCAAAACAAAGGATTCTAAATTAGAGAAGAAGAAAGGAAAGGCAATTGTAGCCAAAACATCTACTTTATCGACATGGATTATTGATTTTGATTCCTCACACCACATGGCCTGTTTGCATGTTGAGTTATATAACATTGAACTACATTTTATATCCCAAATAATGTTTGGTGATGACACTACAATGTCAGTTTCTGGTAGTGGATCAGTAGAGATGGATTGTGGTATGTTTAACTAATTGTTTTGTGTTCCTAATTTCTCTACCAATCTCCTATCGGTTTACCAAATCACTCACCTTGGTGAAGTAATGTGAGTGGAATTTGGTCATAACTCGGTGATTATACATGAGCTTCACTTTGAATCCATAATGGAAAAGGGAAAGGAGGATCACCATTTATGGTTGTATACCTTCTGCCACTTTACTTCTGATTCGATGCCCACTTCCTTTCTCACTCATGAAGATGATATTAAAAAAGATATGGCATGAGAATTTTGGCCATATTAACTATCATTACCTTGAATAATTAAGATAAAACAAAATTGTCAATGTGTTACCTTGCGTCAATTTTTCTAAGTGTCTTTGTGAGGGTTGTGCCCTCAGGAAGTACCCCGAAGTAAGTTTTGACAAAGGAAAATCTTGGATAGTTGCTCATCTTTCAGATCTTGTTCATATTGACATTTATGGCTCTTTCCCATCTCGTTCGTTTACTAGATCTCTTCATATACTTACCTTCATTAATGCATTTTGATGTTACACTTGGGTTTATTTTCTTAAGTAAAAGTATGGAGTATTCAAACACTTTCAAGAATTTAAGGATTTGGATGAGAAACAAGTTGAAAGATCTATCAAGGTTCTTCAAACTAAAAATGGAGGTGAGTATGTGAGAAACATGTTCTAATATTTATGTACCTTTGAATGGATTTCTTTATAGCGTATAGTTTCTTACAGCCCTTTGTAAAATAGAGTTGTGGAAATAAAGAACCAAATGCTTAAGGAAATGTCCACTTGTATGGTTCACTCAAAATACCTTCCTTCACAGTATTAGGCTGAAGAAACAAACTGTGTTTGTTACATTCAAAACCATGTTCCACACATTCCATAAGAGGGTGAAACCCTTTGAATCATGGTTTGGATGTAAACTTGATGTCGAGCAATTTTGTGTCTTCATATCTAATGTTATGTCCCAAATTCCCAACAATAAATGCAAGGCCTTAAAACCACATTCAATACCTTTAATTTTTGTAGGGTATCTTGATGGCATGAATGGGTATAGATTTTTGAACCCTACTGCTCATATGATTTATATTAATAGAAGTGTGAAGTTTGACGAGTCATCTTTGACTTCTACTTATCCACCCTTTAGATTAATTATACTCTCCGATTCTAATTATGACTCTTCGAATGATGAGGATGTTGAGCCTGTTCCTCCTCATATTGATCCTCCTAATCCTCTTGATCCTCATGACACCCATGATTTATAATCTTCTGATTCTGACAGTAATGATGATGAGGAATTTTTCCCTTCTCACTTGAGTGAAGAATGTATAAATTCTGATCCTGAATGACCTCTTGGTCCTCATTGGGTTAGGAAGAATTTATAGAGTGCTAGAGAGTGGGTTGGGGATCCTTTAGATGAGATAAAAACTCACTCGGAGTTCACTGTAACCCATTCCTTATTTTCCCCTACTTCCTAACCTTAGTATTTCTAGAAAGCTTATGGGATTCCTGAGTGGGACTCTTCCATGAATGAGGAGTGTTCCTCACTCATGAAGAATGATACTTAGGATCTTACCCCTGTTCTGAAAGGAAGAAAATTAATTCAGTGTAAGTGGGTGTACCAAAAAAAGTATGATGTTTATGGAGAATTTGAAAAATATAAAGTACAAATTTTAGCTAAGGGTTTCTCCTAGGTAACTGGGTTGATTATTCAGAAACCTTTTCTTTGGTTGTGAATATGAATTCCATTAGATTGACCCTCATCATGACTGTCACGAACATATATGAATTCCACCAGATGAATGTTAAGAGTTCCTTCCTTCATGGGTACCTAGAGGAAGATATATACATGGAAAAACCTTCGGGTTATGTCCATGATATTGTATGCACCCAAAATTTCATGTGCTACATTATTGGAAAATGGTTACAGAAGTCCCCAATGATGATTCAGGTCCTTTCAAGAAGGTGTTTGATCTCCAATTCCCATTCACATTGTATATTTGTTTCCTAGACGTATTTACTTAGCCTTCTCACACTTTTTCCATCTTCCTACCTATTTCTATGTATGTTTTGGCCTTTAGTTCTAGGAACACTACCCTATCTGGGTGACGGTTTTGAAATCGCCACCTGAAACAGGATGGCGGTCTTAAACCCACCACCCTACACAGGGCGGCGGTCCTGCCCACTTTTTCTAGATTCTCTCATGCATGTTTTAACATGCAACAGTTCACTTAATTTTGCTTTTTGCATACATCTATGAGCCAAATTGTCTAAAATTCACTTTGATTGCTTGGTTCTCCTTCCTCATTCTATTTTAAAATATATTTAATTAGTTAGAACTTCTCCTTCTTGCCTTGAGCTTGAAGGCACCTCCCATCCTCTATTCCTATATATTCCATACTTTTATTCAAGAAAAAGGCCCGAGAATTTTTGTGTATCTTGAGTTGTATTGCTGCCACAATATTTCTAGGAATTACATAGGCAAGATCGGATCTCTTGAGCTATCTCTCTTCTACTTGCATTACATTCAGGCTGATTTCAAGATGCCATTTCTCAAGTGCCTCTTCCTGCTGCTCCCTTTGCATTCCCAATTCCTTGGACTCATATGGACACATAAAGAAAGAAAGGAAAAATAGAGGGGAAAAATTAATACACAACTGGATTTACCTTTGTTCTGTGAATTCCAAGTTGGATTTGTTGTTTGATTTCCTTCATTCTTACAATTTATCATTGTTACATCATATCAAATAGAGTAGAAATCAATTTACTTTCATTTAAAAGTAATTATTCAATTTTCAAGAGGGTTTAAATCATTAATAGCAGCTCTTGGTGATGGATCCTATTCTTCCCTTCCATGTGGATCTGAAGGAGAGAATATCTATAGGAGGTTGTCTAGATATCATAGATTATTTGGAAAAGTTATTGTTTTAAGTTAGTTCAGTTCCAATACACTCAACACAAGTGAATAACCACACCGGATTATTTTTCTTATTTAGTTTTAGTGTAGAATTAGATTTGATTATTTATAATAAAAGTGAATTGTTGTTTGTGATTGTAATATTTCACTTTTTTGATTTGTTTGGATTAGTTTCCTTTCATCAGTAACATAGATTTTTATTTTCATCTTAGTTAATTTGGAAACTTCAAACTAGATCAACACTTAGATCCAAGTTAGGAAAAAAAACTATAGGGAATTTATGCTACCCGTTCATAGCCTCAAAATCTCCCCTTTTCCAACTCAACTACCAGGATATCACACTTCCAGATCTTAGTCACTTATCTTCCTATAGTTAGCCACACACATTCAACATCAGACGGTCCAACACGACCTTGGGGGGTCAAGTGCGGTTGAAGGTTGCATGTTGATTTTCATCCGTACAGATTCCTACCTATTTTACAAGCTAAAGAAGTCTCTCTACAGTATTAAACAAGACCCTTGGGCTTGGTATGCCAAGATGGACTCATTTCTAATTGCATTAGGGTTCACTCGGTGTTACTCTGACCTAAATGTTTACATTCTGTGGTAGGATGACTCCATGATAATCCTCATTGTGTATGTTGATGACTTGTTGATAATGATCAAATATTCCTCTATCATTGATTATGTGAAGATTTCCTTGGACAGAAATTTCTCCATGTCTAACTTGGGCTTGCTTCATTACTTTCATGGGATCCATATTTCCTAATCTGACTCAGAAATTTTAATTTTGTAGCCTAAGTAATCCCTTAATTTTCTATCTTGGTTTCACATGTACAATTGTAAGCCTTATCACACTCCTTTCCTTTCCAGGGTTAAGTTGGTTTTTGATTTCTCTAATGTTATGTTTGATGGTACCCTTTATTGATAGTTTGTGGGGATCTTGATTTTCTTGACTCAAAATCATCTGGATATTTCATATGTTATTGGGATGGTGTCCAAATTTATGTAGGATACTTAAGAGTTGTATTAGAAGTCAATGAAGTGGACCCTTCAATATGTTCATGAAACTCACTTTGATCTCATTCATTATCTTACATGGATAGAGATTGACTTGGTTTGATACATATACTATGATTGGGACAGTGATCTATGTCATCAGAAATCTACCTTAGCCTACAGTTTATCTCTTGGTTTAGGTCTTGTAAGTTGATCTATAAATAAGCATAATGTGATTTCCATATCATATAAAGAGTAAGAATATAGAGTAGTAGTTAACGATGTCAAGGAATTTATTTGGTTGTAGGGAATCTTGACAGAGTTCGGTATTCACTTTCGGAGGCATACTATTATATACTATGACAACATGAGCACCTTCACAAATTTCTTGAATCCATTTCAACATCAATGGATAAATTATATTGATATCCACATGTAATTCATATGTGAGATGATACATGAAAACATCACTGACTTGCAGTATTGTCAGACTTCTGATTAGGCTATAAACATTTCCATCAAGCCCTTCATTGAGGTGAAGTTTCTTCACTTGTGGTCTCTTCTTAGGGTGAGATATTCTATAGCTGCCCATATTATTTGGGATTTATAATCCTCTTCTCCTCTTCTTATTTTTTAGGAATATGTTGTTTGTACATGATTACCTTATCAGAAATTTAGTTTTCGGGCCCAATTGACACATCTTTCTTAGTTTTCTGGGGGATTTGTCTTTCTGTTCTAAATTTTGATGACCTATACCTTAGCTTCAATGAATGAGGTGTTGGTATGAGTGAATTTCCTCATCATCACTCTATGTATTGTCTACATCACATGGTGAGTCATATCACTTAGCGATATCATAGGTCTTAGGAATTATATAACACATGACAAATTACTTCATAGAATATTTCATCATCACATGCATTAGTTACATCATATGAGTAAAATTACATTTTGGAATCGTAACTAATCTTTCCCTCATGGAGGGAATGATTCTCTAGGAACATGAGTTACACAACACTCCGATATGTACCATCTTATTTTGATCTATGAGAATGAGTAGACCTATTTTACTTTATGGATTTTTTCCTTATTCATTTTTTTTTTCTAATTACTTAGAGTGTTCACCTCAGCATTGGATTGCAACCTCTTCGATGTGTACAAGGTTCAATATTGATCCTTTCAGAACAATATCACAGTAATTACCAAGTACAAGATCCTTCCCCTTGTGAACCCAAGCATACTGAATAAAATTCTCCATTATAACAATAAAATTCCATGTCATCATATAATTTTTTCCCTAATTATTATTTTCCTCCTTACTAATATGTGATTTGATATTCTCACTTGGATATCTAAACACATTAATGGTTCTCTCTTTACCAATCCATCATAGTATAAATATCATTTAAGGAAACTTAGAATACCTCATGATTCACATAAACATTGAATAATAAATGAAGAAATTGATATTATATACAACATATGTCAATATTTCACATGTCATCATTGATTCACTAAAATCTACTTAGCATGTCTAATATCTCTATTTATATTTTTCCACTTAGGTTTATCTTTCCCCACTTGGGTTTATATTTACCCACTCATTTTTATCTTCTTACACTTGGGTTTATACAAACATTTCTTCCTACTTTGGATACCCTAGTAATCTATCTATCACCACTCTCTTAGGTTTTTATGGCCATTTATTTTTACCTTAGATACTTTGGTAGCTTATCTCTCACCTCTAATTCAGATTTCTATGGTCATTACTTCCTACCTAAGATTCTTTAGTAACTTTTGTATCATATCCTACTTGTTTATACCTCTTATCACTTGGGTTGTCTCTCTAATTTTTCCTCACCCAATTCAATCCTAAAAAACACATATTACCTACTCTATTATCACCATCATTTTAATGTTTTCATTATTTCATTTTTCTTAATCCATCAATGTTCCTACATTTATGCACACATACTAAAATGAAATCATAAAAGTAAATATAAATTTAAAATCAACATCATATATACATGACATTACCAAATTTTTTAACTCACACACACACACACACACACACATATATATATATATATATGAATGATTTTATACATCATCGATATAATATACATCTTAACTAGCTAAAAAATCCATCCCTTAAACACCTCCTCCTTTAGCTAAAGTACATCTGATGTTTTAATATAATGGACCGTGGTGTTTTATTAGTAGTATGTAGAGATCATGATAGTGTCATGGATCTAGATAGAGTCCCTATAGTTACTCACTCTGCACTAGTTTCCCAAACCAACAACTATGTAATAAAATCCACATTTGTCGCCTGTCATGCAACCCCCACCTGTACATCGAAAAGTGTCATTTCCTACTTTTGTGTCAATGTTATTTATGCCTAGATAAGGTCCTACACTAATTTATTAATATCTCCTACATTTTTTGATTCTTATGTATCTCTATATCTTTGGATCTTATGATCTACCTCCCCCATAACTCTAAATGCACCCACCACATCTTTATCCATCATTATATTTAGATCAACCATCACAAAGGAATATGTTAGATCTAGTAAACCATATAAGATGTCATGATTTTCATACTCAATCAAAGAGTTTCACTTAGCTATGGTTTTCTTTATAAAACACAAAAATGACATACATCATTGTCTATACACAAAAAATACCAAAATACTCTATCATAAAACTTTAAAAAATATATTTAAATCACATAAAAGTTCATTTGGATAACTAAGTAACTTAACCATGATGGATTCACTTTCTTAGCCTCTAGAAACTATCCCATCATACGCATACCTTGATTGATGGGCCCCTATAATTCATGACCACCCCTCTCGAGGAAAAATATCATATATGCTCTCTACCAAACCCCCACTCTTGCCTTAAGTTGCTTCATCTTATATGTTGTAATATGGACACCTATATCTGATAGATATCCTCCTATAGGCCTCCATAACTACCACTTGTGGTACCATCCCCTAGGTCTGTATACTCTATCGTCCTCTGTGATATCTCATCTCTTAGGGTTGTCCCTCTTAATGTCCCTCTACTCCTCTGAATCCCCTATGTCATTTCCACCTGGAACCCAGTCGTCTAAAACAAATATATCCCAATATGGTTAAAATGGTAATATATATATTACTTTAACCTTTCTCTACATCCTTTCTCTCTCTCTCTCTCTATCATGTCATTTTTGATACTCTAAGAGAGTTAGGGATACAACATGAGTTGGAAGCATAATATACAAAGGCACTCTATCCACTGGGTATGTCTCCACCCACCACATATAATGATTAGTGATATATAAATTCCCCTTGGAAATAAATATTTTCATCCAACTAGGCCAAAAATCCACTTTCCCTCTATATGGATTCCATACTACCTAATCATATTTCAAATAAATGAATCACATGTATCATACTATTACCCTAATTATTAGGCCTCTCTCCCAATATCGAATCCTTAGGTAATTTCTTGTTACGTGTAGTGGTGTCCCCATAGGAATATACATTGGGAAGAATTGGTAGATCTATGCTAACAAAATCATAGTAGTCCCCATTACCATCTACTTACGAACATGAATCATATACAAATCATGTGCTAATTTAATCCATGTGGAATTCCCCTAACTAAATTATATCATATAATCTAGTACATCCCTACATTACAAAATAAAAATAAGGGTTTTGTTCCATATTTCTTGAGAAACAAGATCTATTCCATAACCATACCAATAATAGCCTTCCATATATCTTGAGTATGCATAAACAATATGATACTCAACCAAACCATCAATGATTTTAGATGATAATCATCACTACATGTGGTCCACTTTGTTAAGGCCCTCATCTCTATCGTCTTCATCAAAATATCAAAAAAAAAAATACACCTTTAATGGGAAGCCCAAGGATCACATAAAAATATTGTAGTGTAATTATGCCATCTATAGTATATCATCTCTCCCTCCTCCTAAAATTCTTGGACATTTACTCCTAATTTCTCAAAAACATATATATCAAATCCAAATCCACAAATATCCAAACCATCTTAATAATGCCTCAAAAAATGAGGCCCTATAAATGTGTAACATCATGTGCAAATAACCCTCTTAATAACTCCATAAGCCATGATACATCCACTGAATTCCATAGTCAGATCATCCACGTAACCTATAAAATATCAAATAACAAGCACCCATCATATCTCAATAAAAAATACTCATAAAAAAAACTCAACATACCAAATATCAAAAATATAAACTATTCTTAAACCACAATCCCTGAAAGTCTATATAGGATTGGCCAATGAGAAAAAAAGAAAAAAAATCTATTGCATTAGATTATTTTGTACCCTTTTTATCACAGAGTATAATAAGATTAATGATTTAAATACACAAAGGATGTAAAGGGTAGATATAGGGGGTTATTATAATTAATTAACTTCCAAAAGTAATCATAAAATATCATTAAAACATATTCATGCTTACAAGATATGTTATAAGTTTGAAAACACATGATGAGTGCGCTTAGCTGATTACAAATGATTTTGGAAAATTTTGGAAGTGCACATTGCTAGAACTAGGGGATTTGGACTTGATAATGTTTCAACACCAAAACTATGACTAGAAACTAACCTAGGGTGGGACTGGACAAAAGTTTTAGGACCATCTATATAGTCTTGACCCAATTATATGGTTTTACACTTACTTAAAATATGGATATGTAGATTTTTGGGATTTTCACCTACCTAGAAATGTTTTTTACTTTCAAACCCTAATTACCACTCATACTACAAATCCCTCTAAATATTTTGAATAAGATCTCAAATCATATCCATGGGTATGATACCTTGAAAAATAAACGTAAGTTAGGATGTGGGCACACATGTGCACCACCGATGTTGGAACTAATTCAAAGTGGCCTCAAACTACATACCATTCTTCACCTACCATGTGAGAATTGAATAAATGTAACAATTGTTTGATGATTTGGAAATCTTTGAAAATTATTGAATTGATTTTCGTTCTTGTTAAATTATTTAGAGCAAGTGTGTTCGAGTGCTTGCAATAGATATACTTAACTTCTTGACCTGGTATGATGGTTTAGACCTATAGTGATTGTTTCCTTAATAAGTGTGCTTAATATTTGGTGAGATTTAGGGATCCTTGAGTACCTTTTTATTGTGTAGGAAGTGAGTATATAAATTTAGTTCTATATGATTTATAGATATGTAAATGAGAGAGTATATACTTTCTTATATAAGGTTCTGAAGTTAAATTATTGAAGAAAGGATGACCTAGAGGGAGTAAAGGAACCAATGAAGAATATGAAACTCAAATCAAAGATGAAGGATATGTAGGTTTATAATTATAAATTTTTTTAGGACCAGATAATGACTCTTGACCAAATTATATGATTTTTCCTAGGGATGTGAAATATGAAAACTAGAGTTTGCATCTTGTCAATTGGATTTTTATATGGATTTTATGCATTAACATCTTAGAATATATCAACATATAAGTGTGTATGACTAGAAAATTTATAAAAGATACCTCAGGGTGTACTAAGTAGGGATAAAAAGAGTGTGTTAATCTTAGCAAGAGTGTATTGTAAAAAATAACAGTGTCAAAGAGTAAATTCAAAATTTTGAATGTCTACATTTCCCCCCCTTTAAGTATGAAATAAAATTACATGCTTGAAGGAAAAGATACCTAAGTGTGTAGAATTTTTTTTCTTCAATTTGAGTTTTTTTTTTATAGTTTTCTTGTTGTTCTTGGTGTTGGCATGCTCCATGATGAAACCTACAACAAGGAGTGTATTCAATGTCCATAATAGAAAATTGAAGTTTAATTAAAGTATAAAGTTTAATATGTAAACTTGCATTTGTATAAGTAAAAATAAAGATATGGAAAAACATGGAAAAAATACATATTTTTATTTTATGGGGGGAGAATATCATATGCTTTTCTTGTACTATATATTTGGAATGTTGAACTTGGTTAAGGATAAGAGGTGAAAATCCCCAATTTTGTCAGGGAGAAACCAAAGTATTAGGTGCATACAACCTAACATGGAGTAATGAAGAAAGAGAATAACCATGAGGCGCCAAAACACCCCAAAAAGGAAGAAGAAAATGTATCAAAGTTATTCAACAACTATGATATCTTCCCCTTTAAGTGTAAGAGGCAAGGAAAGGCTACCTATGAAAAACTAAGCTACTTTGATAATTTCCACAATCCCATAGACCACACCACTACAAATGTATCTAGGACCAATTTTACAAATAAGACACATAGTAGAAAAGAGAATAAATGCCCTCATTCCCTTTGCATGTGTTGCGCAAATGAATAGAAGTTGGAATGTATTGAAATGTAGGTGAAGAAAGGAGGAACATGCCCCTAATGTCCTTAAAAATACAATTGAAAACAAGTGTCACGGTGGAGTGAAGTAATTCATGCCACCTATTATAATATAAATAAAATAAAATAAACATAACATTGTTCCGATAAATAGTGATTTAGGAGCATCCCAAATTCAAGAAACTCATGCAATAGTTTTGCATAAGATTTTGTGCATGTGAGGATGAATGGTGTAAGGAGTAAAGAGAGAATGTGTATTAGAGTGAAAGGTAAATTGTGTAGAATAAGTATATTATTTATACAATAGATAAAGTAGATTAAATTATGTAGTAGCATCAATGTGAAATAGAGATCAAAATTTTGGAGGGATATGGAGTATAATGAGGTGTGCAAGAGTTTGAATAGAGAATGGAAGAAGAGGCTTACAGGGAAATGATGTGTGGTAGTGTGCAGAAATATTTTGGAACATATGAGTAGAATTTAGGTGAAAGATGGAGTTTTTGAAGGATGTACAAGATGATAAGAAATGAGATGACGTGAAAATGAGGAGGTTACATAAGGGGTGTGTGGAAGTTTCAATAAGGCCCATAAGGATAGTATGTTAGAGAAGAGTTAAATATGTGGCTTTAGGCCATGAGTGGGTGGGGGAAAAAAGAAGAGGTATAGTGAAGGATTGTGTGGAAAAGTTTTCACATGTGATTTTACCATAAATAACAAATATTAGAGAGTGATAGATAGGATCACAAAAGGGTGGTTAATTATATGTAGTATCCATGTTTTTCCAATTACTTGATTGAAATGGTATAGACACGTTAGTTTCTAGATGAGTTAGTAAGATAATTAATGACATTAGGTATGAGGGGAAGGCTTCATGAAATATGTAGGATCCATCTCACCAAGAGAAGACCCTATGAGGAGAGATAATTTGTAAAGACGTGATTATAAAAGGATGAAAATTTCATCATTTAAAGTTTATTTAAAAATGAGTATAAGTTAGAAAAATATGGCATATTCTAGCTCAAGTCAAAAAATGGAGAGAAATGGATAAGAAATCATAAATCTAATATTGTGTAAGGTTCTCAAAGTGTATAAGTAAAAATAATTCAAGGTTAGGTCCTGAGGGAAATACCACATACTATTTAAACACTCCATGAGATAGTTGTAAGATCATAGTGAAGAACTAATTGTGGATTCCATAAAGGATTTTGAAATAAATAAGAAATATACAACTTTTATCATGTAATTCATTGCATGAATTTGTAGTGGTGGAGTCCATATGTTAATTGGTATAAAATTTGGTTCTATTTTTGTGGGAAAGAGATTGGAATGATGGAATAACACTAAATGTGTGGAATGTGGCATGAAAAAATGTGAGAAAAAGTGGGCAGAGAACGCAAGAAAGAGATCCTAGAGTGCAAAAACCATAGGGTAATTATCTTTCACATGAAGGAAATATTCCATCAACAAGAAGATACTACTCAAATGTAGTAGTTGTGGAAATGTTGGAAAACATGAGGAGCTAAGTGGCGTAATGACTATATTAGAAGACGTAGAAGAAGACCACCAGAGAAGAACGGGTCTTATGGTGTGAAGCACCCAGAAGGAGGAGAATGAATTGGTGAAGAGTCCTTAGTGTAGATAATATTACAAAAAGAGAGTCCTAATGGAGTTATAAATAAAAGAGAATGAATGCGTAGAGGCATCATTAGAGGTTACACAAGAGAAGTGAAATAGTGAAGAGAAATTATGTGCATGAGTACTACTAAATAATGTGTGGAATATTGCGCATGAAGGAGGATCATGATATTAGAAAAGGAATGAAAATAAGTCACATGGAGATATATGATTGTGTGTAATATTATTGTTCTAAAGAAGGAAGCTTCTAAAGAGAAGAATATGGTCATTGATGGCCATAAGAATACAAAGGATTATATAAAAATATAGATATCAGTAGTATAATAAGGTAAGAGTGAGGATATTATGTAGCTAAGGATTGAAGAGTATATAAAATGAGTATTGAAAGGAGGACCAAAGGGTGTAAATGATTATGTAAAATAATATGTCTTGAAGAAAGGACATGTGGGGTGTGTCGTTAAGTGTGCAAGAGAAAAGAACCTTATGAAAGGTAAAAGAACATAGAGGAATGCATGAAAGAAGAGATATAAAATGAGTTGAGGATTTCTTAGATGAAGTTGTGTGAAACAATAGGAGTACCATTATAGAGGAAATTGAGGAAGGAGAGGAAGATATTTCCCCAAAGTTAATTGAAGTAAAGTATATCGAAGAAGATAATACAAGAGTGTGTGCAAAACTATTGGACTAAATACAAAATATATCCATGAATATCTTAATGGAGAGAATGAAAAGGAATGTGCCAAGGAAGAATATAAGGTATCAAAAAAGGAAATGTATGAAGAATAAAAAGTTTCCTTAAAGGTAACCAATGAGGGGTAGTCTAAGGAAGAGGTTGTAGAAGTGCGTGCTATAAAAGGTGAATAGAAGAATAAATGTGTGGACATAGGAGAGAATAAAAATAGTGTGATGAAACTATTAAGAGATAGAGATGTTTCCCAAAAGGTAATAGAGGAAATAAGGGATCATAATTAAGAAATCTAGAGAAAATGTGGTATGTGTTCATCATGGATCAACACCCTTAGAATAAACAATAATGATGCCAAGATAAAAGGCACCACAGATAAACATTTGAGTGAGTAGATAATGGATTAATAATACACAAAAAACTAAGTGTGGTCTAATAAAGACCAAGTGAGAAATAATAGGAAAAATCCATGAGAAGATATTGAGTAATGAGATGGATATTTCATAGAATAAATAAAGAGAGGAGAGCATGTGAAAAGGTAGACACACAAGATAGAGTTACCCCAGGTAGAGAATGGTGAAGGAAAATAATCAGACTAATGATATGGTCTACGTTGGGTTCAAACCAACAACTGTGAAAAGAGATGAATGCAAGAAAGAAAATAATGAAAAAGTAGATAGTCTAGTGTATGACACACAAAACAAGGGCACACAAGTAACAACGTAGCTAGGAAGGGTGCAAAGGATAAATTTGCAAGGAGGAGAGGTTTAAAAAAATCATTACAAGATGAGGAAAGTGAAGGAAGTGTGTAAGGATAAAGTCCATAGAATAATATTGTGAAACTAAAATTTTTGTAAATGTGAGTGCACAAGAAGAGGGGTGGGTAAGGTAGAGGAGCACCAAATAAAGGAGTCACCATAGAAGGGAAGCCAATATACCAAGGGAGAGGAGAAATAAGAAGTGTGCATTGGTTGAATGCATAGAGAGAGATAGCCCTAAGATAAAACTGGTGAGAGAGAAACAAATACTTGAATGCTTTAGGTGGAGGTGGTTGGATATGGGTAAATTTGGACTCAAAAAAGAAGGCATGGGTAAGAATAGACTTGTAAAGAAGAAGGTTATGTAGAGAATCCTTAGAAGGAGGGTTATTTTTTATAAGTATAAAATTATGAAAGAATGTGATAAAAAAAGTTTTCAATGGATAAAGAGCGAATATCCATTCGAAGGAGGTGGTTAGGAGACAATGAATTTCATCTCACCAAGGTGCACAAGGTAGTGTGGATGAGACACAAAAGAGTGAAAATGGACTCAAAAAGGTGCAAGAATAAGTGTGAAGGATAGAAATAGGATTTTTAGATGAATAAGATGGTACTATCTATTCTAATAGTAAAAAGGGTTGTTCAACAAATCACCAAGGGGATTAAAATCAAGTTTTAAGTACCTCAGGTGTTTGATGCAAGAACACCCCAAATTTAATGAAATCCTGCACCATTTTTAGTGAACTGTTGGTACAAATAAGGAGTAAATAGAAAAGGAATATATGAGTGAAGGGGAAATTACGTATAAGAAAGTGTGGGTTTGTGTAATAGATAGATGAGAGAAAATTTTGTACTAGTGTCAGTGTACTATAAAGCATGTAAGTTTAGACATAGATAGAGTATAATGAGGCACAAAAGAGTTTGAAGATAATAAGGGAATATATTGAAATGGTGTGTGTGGAAGTATTTTAGTTTAGAGGAGTAGAATTGAGATTTGAAGGATACATGAGAGGATAAGTAAGGAGATGGAATGGAAATGAGAATGTTGGATAAGGGGTGTGTAGATGTTTCAAGATGGACCAAGAATTTAGTACATGAGAGAAGATAAAAATATATGTCTTGAGGCCATACATGCACAAGAGAATGGATAAGGGGTCTAGTTAAGTATTTCATGGAAAAGGGTTCACATGTGATTTAGCTGTTGACAAGACATTTTAGAGTGTGATAGACAAGATATGACAAGGGTGGATAATTAGATGCAGTAGTTAGAGTCTCCTAGGGGTTTTCCCTAAATAAAATAGTGATTGAAGGTGAAAATCTAATCATGATAATAAATTTGATGTAATTTTACTTGGGAAAAATTACGTGAAAGGGTTAGAATTGTCTGTACAATTATGACCAATATGTACATTTTTCACTCTATGTAATATTCTCTAAATTTTTGTATTTGATACTATTTTTGATTACTTGTAACATATATATACCAATTTATGAAACCACAAGTCTTCTTGTGTCTATTTTAATTATAGAATATACATTTTAGGTTCACTAAATTTTTTTACAACCTTTTTACTATTGAGTATGATAAGAATAGTGATTTACATACACTAAGGATGTAAATGGTAGATAAATGGGGTTATTATGATTATTTAACTTCTGACATTAATCATACAATATCATAACAGCACATTCATACTTAAAATATATGATACAATTTTGAAAACACATGAAGTTGAGTTCACTTAACTGATTACAAATGATTATGGGAAGTTCTGTATGTGTAGACATTTAGAATTAGGGGATCATAACCTGATAATGCTTCGAAACTAAAAATTTTATTGGAAAATGAATTTTGGTGAGACCATAAAACTCTACTAGGACAATTCATATAGTATTGACCTCTATTTTATAGTTTCAAAACTTCTCATAATTTGGCTCTATAACTTTCTAGAACTGTCTCCTTCATACATATATATATTTCTATCAAACCCAAAATTTAAATAATGTTACAAATCCTTATAAACATTTTAAATAAGGTCACAAAATTTAGCCATAAGTGGGAGACACTAAAAATAAACATTAGTTAGGTTGTGGATAGCCCCATTCGTTTCCAATTTTGGCACTACTTTGAAGATTCCTCAAATTGCACTTTTTACTTCACCTAGTATGTGGTATATGAATGAATGCAACTATGGTTTAGAAATTTTGAACTCTTTGCCAATGCTTGACTTGATTTTGGATCTTGATAAAATAATTGGAGAAGGGATGTTTGAGTTCTTGCAAATGAGATAAACTAGACTTCTTAACCTTGTATGACGCTTTCAAACCTATAGTGATTGTTTCCCTAATGAGTTTGCATAAGATTTCATGATATTTAGGGATAATTAGGTGCCTTTTGCAAGTGTAGGAAGTGAGTGTATCAATGTAGTGCCATATTATTTCTAGGTGTATAAATGAGAGATTATATACTTACTTGCATGGGGTTTCAAATGTAAATTTTAAAAGAAATTCCTACCAAAAAGGATTAAATAACCCAATGAAGAATATGAAACTGTGTTGGTGAAATAATTTGTCATAGGAAAAATTAGTGGTTTTCACCAAAAAAAAATTTTGCCCACTGTGGGGCAGATTTAGTTGTCTTTCACCCTATAATGATCCAAAAAATTTTAAAAATAAAAATCAAATTTTGAAATAAAAAATTTAAAATTGAAAGGAGATTCTACTAAGGAAAAAATCCCTGTCACATTTGTTTCTCACATCACAATGAAATATAAAGACTGATGTTCAACATCAATAAGTGACAACAGTAATGAAGAAGAAGATGACCATCAAAATACCCAAGTGTTAGAACAATCACCATTCTTTGCAAGATTTTACAAAGGTATGGATTACAACATAGTAAAGAGGTATTTTGTATTGACTAAAAATATACAATTAGAAAAAGGAAAGGAAGTCATTGATGTTCCTACATAAGTTATTGAAAGGATATCTAGAATGGATAAAATTGTTGCATCTAATGATCCTACTATTAAATCCTTGTAGATTTATTTCAAAAGGAGTGCTACTAGAGGAAAGAAAATGGGGATTACACTTGATTATGATCAAGATTCCAAGCATATGATGAGCATGATACAAAAGAGATACGAAATGTTGAAACACATGAGGATGAATAAATTAAGAGTGAATCCTTACATAAGGTAAGTGAAGAGAAAATTATTTTATAAGAAGAACCTCTTGAATGTAATGTTTTGTACTCTAAACTGTTGTTTGAAAAAATAAAACATTGTATTTTGTTTCCCTTGATTTGGATCATTTTATTTCTTATGGAGATGAAGAAATCACCTCCTTGAAAAAGGATTGTGTGTAAAAACCTTGAGAGTTTCTAAAGGAAGTTTTGACCCTCAAATCAATCTTGAAATCCTAATGTGTTGTGACCATACAAGAGAAGAATGAGAAGCTTGAGGAACTTCCTTCAAGAAGTGGATTCTGATGAGTCTTCATACTATGAAGTGTTTATTCTAGCAAGATAATCTAGTCCACTCATGAATATTCTATTCCAAATCATTCTGATGAAAGAAAAATCAATGTCTTGGAAGATAACGAAGAATGTATAAAAGTTGAGTTTACATCTACATCTGCACTACAATCCTCCAAAGAAGAAATGTGCATGGGAAATGAGAATTCTTGTCTCCTAATAAACGATCCAATACTTATTGTGATTTCCAATGACTGTGAATACAATCAAAAGATGAATCCTCCTTCTTGACCATAGGTCCTTCATGGGAGTGATTTTGAAATAATTATTTAAGGTTTCCTTTCTAATTTTGGAGTTTCATTTGATGCACAAATTCCCAATACTAAAATAGAGGAAATGGAAGAGTTCAATACCATACTTGAGACATTTGTTGGTAAGAAAAAAACACATGAAATTTTTGATGATTCAGTTTTCTTTTCATCACCAAAAAATTATGATAACAAGCATAACTCTAAGTATGGAGTCTTCACTTTTCCCTGTGAAGAAGAGGAATTTATAGGAGATGTTCAGAATGGAATAAATGACTATTCATATGTTGCATCCTTAAAATTATGTCCTTTATCTCTTCACGAGGAGGATGCATCATATGATTCTTGTCATACTGAGGATGAATTTGTATGTATAGAAAGGAATCATTTACAACAAAAATGAATGAGAATCTAGAAGAATATTTTAAATGGGGAATGATTTAACTTGTTCTCAACACTTATGAATTCCATGATAATTCTTAAAATGAATAAATTGTGAAAATTTTATGCAAGGATGGTGACTACCTTCATATTAAAAGCATAGATTCCATTTTTGAAAACATAGAAGAATGGCTTCTTATGGTCACAATATATCAGGCATAAACTACAAAGAGCATAAATTTTGAATAAGTAATGAAGTGACCATTAGATACAAATGTGTTTTATATGCAATATCAATATGAGAATGGAAATTTAGTTTCCTTTATTCTTCTCAAACCATGTAGAGCTATCATGAAATCATGGTATGATCAACTAATTATTTTTGAGCTTATGAAGTTGTATGATTTCAACCCACTATTCCATGATGGTACCTATTTCCCTAAACCTATTATCAGGTTTATGAAAATAATGTATATTATTATTCTACCTCTATAACTTTCCCTCCCATG
Organism: Taxus chinensis; assembly: GCA_019776745.2. Lineage (NCBI taxonomy): Eukaryota > Viridiplantae > Streptophyta > Pinopsida > Cupressales > Taxaceae > Taxus > Taxus chinensis. The sequence goes on along the minus strand of CM034152.1, from coordinate 360,339,648 downwards.
TATCATATTTTTCCCTTTTTGTTTGGTGTGTTTTTTTGTTTTTTCCTTGTTCGTGTTGTTTCTTATATTAGTTAGTGAAGGAATGACTATATTACCTAATTGTCAAGGCACTTTTTTAATTAACCATGATAATTTTAAGGTCCTCCATTATCCCTTATGGACTATGTCCTAAATTTAGAGCCATATGTTGTCATGTTAAATGTATATCATGTAAAATTGAAAATTTTGGTTATGACAACCAAGCCCCCACTTAAAAATTTCCTCTTTCGGTCACTGTAAACACTTCCTCTAGCCAACATGTACACAATTTCATCCTCATAATGGATAAGAGGAACATGATAACATGAATTTAAAGTGTGTTTCATGTGTAGGTAGTTATACCTTTAAGGTGATTCAAGAAGCTACTAAGATCCAAAGTTGAGAAATTATTCATGTAGGCTTAGAAATGATTATTTTTGGTCATTTTTCAATTGATGAATATCCTTTGGGAGGTGATTGCAAGGAAAAAACCATATAGAGTTTTTGAAAAGGATTTTTGAATGAATCCAGGGTATTTTGAGTTGATTATGTGAAGTCATATGATTTTGGGAATCAAACAAGAAAAATAGGGTCATTATGAGCGTAAGGAATGCCATACTTCAATGGAGAAAGATGAATTCTCCTAAAGATTCTAGGAGTTATGAAAAGAGTTAGAAGATAAATAAATGGGAAATGTAAATATCTTATAATAATCCACATTATTCACAAATAAATTTCTTCCCAACACTTCAAAATAATTCTTGAATATCTAAGACACTGTAGTTACCCCTTCGAGCCAAAAGAGGAATATGAAATGAAAATAAATTTTCAGTGATAAATGGCTCTTGAATGTGGTTAGGATGATCTAAAAAGGTTATTTTGAGAAATAATCATATAAGGTTTTACCATAAAACTCCATTACATGTTCTAAGGATAGGAAAATCACTCTCAATCTTCTAAAACTGAGTTGGCAAGATGGCATCAACAATTGGAAAAATATTAAGCAAAATTTTAAATCTTGTTATCACCAAAAAAAGAACTCTTTGATTTTTCATGGATGAAAAATCAATGTTTTTTGGGTAGTATGGGATTGTCTCTCAAGTTGTGGGACTTTCTACTTGAGACAAACCTCTAGAGAAGGTCAGCTCCTCTACCTATTCCTAATGTTAAACTACTCCTAAGGAAGGAAATCCAACTATCTAATCCTACTATAACAATCCAAGAGACCAATGAGAGATGGAAATTCATAAAAATGGAAATCCTAAGCTAAGGGGAGGTCATAACACCAAGAAAAAGGGTGAATATACTCTAATGAGGGAAAATGGAGAAGGAAAATGGATAAAAGAGATGCTAAAAAAAGGTGACACATCACCAAGATTTCATTCACCATTTATTCTCCATGAAACACAATAAGATGAACCTATAAGTGAGAAATACGTGCACAAAATACAACAACAAGAATGGATAGGTATGGAAGTGGGAAAAAAATATAATTTAGGGTTAAGAGAAACACCAAAAAGCAAATATTTTATTGCTTTCAAAATATGCACATACCATTACATATGAAGAAGAAGGAAAAATAAATCATTGCCAAGCTCAAATGAAGGTCTACAACTCACAACTTCTCTAGAAATTTTTTGATAGAGTTCCTTCACATTTTAGAACATCCCACTTAAAAATGAGAGATTTTTTACATTATATAGAAGATGAGAGAGAGAGAAAAGAGATAAACTCGAATTCTTACTTGCACAAACCAACAACATGCATTAAATTTCTGAAAACAGGTATAGGAAACATTACAATACCATTCCCCAATGATACTTTTCTTGCAAGAGAAGGAATGAGAATCATACTTCATAAAATGTGGTGGTTGAGCTAGCTAGAGCTGTATCTTTAATATTGGAGAGTATTTCCTCTTTTTAACCCCTATAACCTCACTAAAAAATAATATTTCTAGTTTCCATGGTGTTGACGATGAAGAAACATTTCCAACGGTACCAAGTTTTTCAAATTTTGAGTAACTGAGTGAAAGTTATGGCCATGTAGTTCTCAGGGGGTCGAGGAGGAGCACAAGGTTCTCACCACATTGCTAAAATCCACATTAATCAATTTTTTACTTAGTGTGGATGGGTTGGATAATTGGAGAAATGAGGGAAGTGAGAAAGTGTTCCACTTATTCTCAAAGGACCCACTTTGTATACAAGGGTTGTTGGTTTAGTTTTGGGTGGAGATTCAGATATTGCATGGAATTATGGAATAGTTACACCCCACTCACTAGTGCCCACAATTCATGTTTTCCCCACACCACTACCCACTTGCATCACTTGGTTCCTCCTAGAGCTCCATCCTTCATTCATCATCCTGATATGCGATGTGGGGAATTGTGACCCATAAGGAATTTTTCAGATCGTTCCCTTGGTTACCACATCCCCTCTTTGATCCACACTACACACTCCTTGCCACCACTTCCCTTTGTTGTGGCCAACTCACCTTTTCGGGGAACCAACATCTCTATGGAATTATTTAACTATTTGGTGCTTCACCTACATCACCACAACACTTAGTTCTTTTACCCTTGTTGTGGTATAAAAATCCATGCAGAGAACCTTAGTCCCCAGGGAATTGTTCCACTTGTCTCCCATTCCTTTCTATCACACTATCTCGACCCCCAAACTCCTTTGATGCAGAAAAATTGATTATGTGAAGAACTAAGTGCCCACATGAAATGTTACATCAGTTCCACCAGGACCTTAATTTGTCATAGAACACTATCTCAAACTATTTTTCTTTTCTTTGTGGACAAATCAGAAATATGGGGAGCCCAAGGCTCATGGGAACTATTCCCTATGAGCTAAAAAAACTTGCAATACACTGCAAAATCCTAATTTTCTCAATTTCTTCTAGTTTTTTGAATAAGTATGAGAATGAGTGGATAAGAAAGAAGGAGAGGAGTTCCTTGAACTAGATACAACCTTTCCAAAATAGTATTTTTCACATTTTGATCATTAATACTGCCCAAGTCCAAGATACAAATGCAAGTTATAAAAATTACCTTAGGAACAGGATTTTGGATAAAATAATCTTGTGTGTCACTTTCACTTTGTCCCATGGTGAAAAGGGAAATGACAGACAAATATTTTTTCTCCCCCATTTATTTAATGATTTTCATCACTGAAACAACAACTTGTGTTGTTAGAAGGTGTGTGTGAAGGTTTCACTCAACCCAGGCCCCCTTCCTTGTGAGCTGAAGACCTTTGACACAATTTTGAGGGGGAAGTTTTCCCTTTCAATTTTCACCATTTTTCAAAGGGAAATGGGGGACAAAAAATTGTGCTGCCCCATGTTTTAGTTGGCTACATCACTTAAGTGACGAATCAGAGGGTTAGAAATGTTACAAAATTATATTCCACACACACCTGACCCCTCCTCTCATGATCTGAAGACCCATGAAACCCTGTAGGAGGTTGATTTTCCCCTTACAATTATACCAAGGTGTAAACGGAAATAAGGTAAAAAAAAGTGTGCTCCCTTATTATTTTTTTGGAGGTGACAAGGACTAAAAGGGGGGGTCAATCAGCCCGCAATAAAACTTTTTCACACTTGTTCTTCAAACCCTAACCACATATGATCATATACAACACATCAAAGTAAATATTATTCACAATGAAATTAACACAATGTAAGGATAAAACTATAGACTCAAACAAAATTATATTGATTCTCAAAATCAGATCAACACAGTTAAATTTGATATTCAAATCAGATTAAAATATATAGTTTCTTCAACAATGATCAACAGATACAACCAATATCTCTTGAGACAATCAACTATGTCTCATAAATAAAAATGAAGATATGGAACTATGAGAATGTATTCAACTCAATATCTAATCTGATAGCACCTTATAAACCTACAAATAACATCAACATGCTATAAAGATAGCATCCCAACTCAACTACCAAAATCTTCCTTCCTTCTCCAACTTGCTCTCAAGGAAACAATGCCGACATTTACTTGCTCAATTTCTACTCATGAAAAATTAACTAGTAGCTATCCTAGAATGAAATTATAGGTGTTTTGGGCTAGGCCCAAATGTTTTTACTTTTCAAAAAAAGGGTTCTTCAAAAGAAGATAAAAAGGGGTTTTCAAAAGCTAGCTCAATTGTACCCCAAGACTCCTTTTTATATCCTTTCCTTGATTATAAATCAAAATAGGTATGTCCCTCATGATATTTTCAACCCAGGCATCATTAAAAATATCCCATAACTTTTTCACAACAGCTACAAGTGACCCAAATAGGTTGGCCTAGCAAAACCCCTTCAATCATGATCCAAAAATCACTAAAACACATGCATTGGGATGCCAAAATAATTCTTATTCCAAAAATATGCTCATTAAAGCTCCCATATTCATAAAAATGAGAAATATATCATTTAAATATCAACTATGGTCTCAATTTTTTATCCAATCATATTATTTCATTTAATGGGTCCAGTTCCCTTTACAAATCTCAAAATAGTTGTTTCCTACACCCTTCATCACCCTGGAAACTTCATCTGATCCCTAAATCACTTGTACTAAAAAAATCAATGTGACAACTAAAAATAAATGGAATAACCTTTAGAACACTTCTAATAAATTTATAAGTCATGAAACATCCTTCTTTTCAAACCACATGAACTTTTTCCTTCACAATATCAACCTACCGAAAAGGCTATTTCAAAAGGTTAGCTAATAAAATAAATTATACAAACATTAAATACCTCCAAATGGATTAATTGGATGAAAAATTAATCCCTCTTCACATTTCAGGTAATAGGAAGTATCACCAAATCCACATTATTCTTCAAACAACATCAAACGTGCACCAAAATAGAAGTTGTCCTGAACTGCCAAAAATATTATTGCTGAAATGATGCCATGTAAAACATATCAAATTACCTCTCCATGAGTAAATAATTATATATTTGGAAATATATTTGAATATAATTTTCAACACAACTTTAATCATCTCAAAATGCCACTTGTAGCTCAAGTTATGGCCAAAACACTAGACCCTACTATTTGAGACCTTAAAACTGCCTTTTGACCAGTCAACTTATTTGAACCTCAAAACATCATGATATTGCATTAACATGCCATAAAAACTCCATGGAAATCAAGAAAAACTCCCATACATCATGAAACATCCATTTTTCATGCTAATCCTTTAGAACATCTTGTCTTAAAACATTCTTCTCCAGAAATTGCTATTTTTAGGTGGGGCCCACATATCATCATGACCGCAACCATAAATTTATGGAAATATAGAGGAGTCCTATAAAAATACCATCATAAATTTTGTATTACCAATAAAACTGTGTCAATATACTTCATCTTTTACAAACTTCTCCTAGCTAGGGTTTAACTAGGGTTTTTGACCTCTTTTCCTTCTTAACATTCGTTCATAAAAATGTGACAATTAAATGACTTCATTATTTTTTTTAAATATTATAAAATTAACTTAGAATCATCCTTGAAATCCATAAGGTCCCATATAAAGCACATGATTTACATCTATCATCTGAAGTTACACTTCAAGGTGGATTTTGTATTATTTTTCACCCTCTCACAAAAAGTGACAACATGAAAAATTGACATCATGGGCACCTAAAATTTTGCTAAGAGAACTATGAAACATAATAATAACATCTAATATTAATATAAATTCAATAAAATTGATCAATATTTCCAACCAATCTCATTTTCATAGTGCTTCCTTAAGGACATATCTTTCAAAGACTCCCATCTTGATCAGGTGCAAGATATTCATTGTTATTGAAATTGCTAATGATACATATTGGATATATATGATAAACCTAAACCACATTACACTCAGATAAGTGACCTTTTTCTGAGTGATTAGAGGGAAAATGTGGGGGTAGAAGATATTTATGGGTAAGACTAGGGAATCTAGGGAGATTAACATTTGCAGGATGAGAATTATAACACTTAGGTGCGTGAAGAGGAAATGCAGACATGAATGAAAATCCCATGAAAATTTTTAGGGGATTCAAATGAGACAAGAAGATCATAAGAAAATATATTAGTGAAGTCTGGAAACTAAAATTAGAATTCGGGAAAACTGTAATTTAGAATAAATTGGCTCTGTACAGAATGTACACTAGCTGATAACATCAAGAAAGAAAATGATCCAAGATAGACATAATTGGCCCTGTATAAATTTTACACAGGGGTTGATAGTGTCAGGGATGAAAATGAACCAAGATAGAAAAAATCATCCATGCACATATTTTACATAGGGTCCGATAACGTTGAGAAAAACTAATTTTTAGAGTTTTTTTTGGATTTTTAGGGACTAAAATGAGATAAAAATGAAAATGGATGATTTTAAAAATCTATGTGCAATAAGAAAAAATGGTTTTAGAAAACATGCACTCCTATCATCTATTTAACTAGGGTATCGAGGCAATGAGTAAGAGACACACCAAGACTAACACAACGGATAAAATTAAAATGGGGTACAGGGACCGCTAAGATAACATACCCAAATGAAAGTAACCCTTACATTAGGAAAACCTAAGGTTTCCAAGACCCAAGGTTGAAAAAGAGGAAGGAAACCTATTGGGGTATCGAAACTGTGGGGGCAATTAGGAACAAAACAAACATACAAGATCTATACTAACCAAAGTAAATCCTACAACATAAGATACATATTTGAATATCAATATGCTAGCATTACATGTGCATAAAATACTAGGCTAACATGTGTATAAGAAAAAATATAGTATACTACTCTATGCAAAATGATAAATCGAGTTAGAACACTTCTTATTGGGGGGTGGTCGCTGATTCATATATTTACCAAAGGAAAATACACTAAGAGAGAATAGATTATGGGTGGAGAAGGGGAAAAAATCCTGTCCTAACACACTATAGGTGACCCAATAGTGTAAACAAACCAATCCAATAAGAAGAAGATCCAATCCAAGAGTCAAGGTGTAAGAAATCCAATAGTTGAGTGAGAATATGCAATTTGACGCAAAAGAGTAGAGAAAATTATGAGTTCTTCTATATATTTATGATGATGTCTTTATGTGAAACTATCTTTTTGATAATTATACTGATGCTATCGCTCGTGGGAAAGTGTCGGCCAATAATTTGAAAATGTGTTAACACAATTTCCCACGGGAAATGGCGGTGGCTAGGGAGGGGAAATGACAAGTGATGTGTAATGTGTTGTGAAGAACAAAGGTAATGCAAGGTAAACATAATATGGTCATGAGAAAGTAAGGTTTTGGAAGGGTGCAAAGAAAATTAAGAAGATAAGATAAAAAGAGGTGCATAAATAGGACCAAAATCCATTCTCTCTCCATGTATCATCCCTAACCCAATGGTTACATGAATACCCATACCCTTATCATAGAACGAGCCCCTTAAGGCTACCATTCCTAGAAATAGATGCATTAGTGACCTCTATACATGAAGAGAATTTTTCAGTAACATGTATGAAAATATAAAGCGTGAAAAATTAATTATATACAATGTCATGGAATTTAAGGAGGTTTTGTCTAAATTTAATGTAGACAGAAAGGAAACCTTGGGAAATTTTATCTTCCTTGATAAGCTAGGTCATGCAAGTAATCTCATTATTTCATTTTCATTTGGTTGATTTGGATCTCTGTTTGAGGGTTGTACATGGAGTTTTTAGGAGAATAGCTATTTTGGTGAATGTTGCATGGGTATTTCACTGTTTTTATCTTCGGATATTATGGTGTTTTTAGTGTTTAAATATTTGATTAAAATATTTAATGAAAATAAATAGTGTTTTGAAGTTTTCAACTTGGAAAATTACAAAGAATTTTTGAGGAAAAATATGCATGAACGATTTTTTCTACTCTTATTCTTTGATTTTATTGTAATGATGTAACTAAATATGTTTCTGTGTGTTGTCCACTCAAAATTGCCCTGCTTTTGAGAAGTTGAAAATTGAAAATTTTTGAAGTTAAATGTCTTTTCTGTTGTCCTGGTAATGTGAAAAGTCAAGAAATTGGAAAAATCTGCGTTTTTTGGGTCATTTTGTGTGATTTTCGGGCCTATCGAAACTTTTTGTCCCAAGTGTCCTAAGTTCATTCGGGCTCTCTGTTCCCCGATCAGCCGCTTTACCCAAAGTCCGTTCTTTTTGGGCCCATCATAATTTTTTGTCCCAAGTTTCCCAAGTTCACCCGGACCCATTGTTCCCTTTTCGTTTGGTTTGGATGAATCTTGTATTCTGCGTACTTTTGTCCCTCATGTCCCAGAAGCATTTGTGCATACTTTTCCCACGTCACCCATTTCAGCCGAATTGCGCTTTCGCGTCCCGCGTGTCCCAAATGAACCAAAGGCCATTCGAGTTAATTTTTCCTTCTCTTCAAAAATATCTTGCTTTCCAAGTTGGTAGGTGTGTATTTAATGCACATTAATTGTCTTTCTCTCTCCCAAACAGCTATATAATGAATTGCCCCTTATGCATTTTGCACACTGCTTTCTTGCCATCCTTTGCTCATACCTTCATGATCAAGATTTCTGCGTGCATACTCATTCTCCCTGTAATTTTATCCCAAGTCTAGATTGCAACCTTGAATTTTCAAATTGCTATCAAAATGAAGATTAAATTCCAAGGCCAGGAGCAAGTCTTACTGCTTGAGTCTACCATTCCCAATATTAGGGATAGTGAGGTTCGCCACCTCAACTTTAGAGATTTTTGGGCAAGGATAACAAACGTAAACCCTTCACCTATGGCACAGGAAATTCATGACAGTGGTTTGGCATTCGCTGGTGGTTTACCTATTTCGGTGCAATGCGCAGATACGGTGCTTTCCTACGGCGCTCATTACAACCTTGATTCAAATGAGCTGATGAATGTGCATGGGGAACTCATCACTAAACTTAACGTTGCCGCCATTGGTACTGCCCTAAGGATTCCAAAGATGGAAAATGCTATAGTGATTTCCCAGAACCAGGCGCAAGCCCTCTTCGATCAGGACAATGAGAAATACAAGGCACGGGTGGCAAAGTCCTGGCTTAAAAACCCTAAAAATGGGGCATCTCATCTATCCAAGGTTCTTTTCCTTGCAGAATTCAATGAGGAGTTGTCAGATTTTATAATCCTACTGGCTCGGGTCATGGGCTTACCCTCTACCAATGAGTTTCATTTCTAGATGTGCCCACTCATCAATATGGTGTGCGAAGGGACTCAGAATAACAACTGGGTAGAGATCATTAGTATGAACCTAACGGAGCAGCTGTCTAATGTACAACAAACAAAGAAATTCTATATGACTTCATACCTGATGTATACTCTGAAAGCATCGAGGAAATGGTTTGGTTTCTCATACATCGATGCTCATAAGGGTGACCCCGTATATGCCTACTGCCCTCAGTTCACCTTGGAAACCAACAATCACAATTTCAGAAGGGTAAATGATGCCTTCACCATGTACATTGTCAGGCTTCTGGAGAGTGACACAACAAGGAGATTTTCTGATGAAGCTATGAATCTGATATTGCACTATGGTGCCTACTTCATCCAATTTAGAAAATTTTCCTATATCAGGCTTACTGGCTATGAGAGCACCCCTCTCAAACTCCCCATGTTCTGCAATGATAAAATGGCCTTAATAGAAGTATGTAGGGCAGCTGGACAAGTTGCACAGAACCTGTAGGGATAAGAAAATTACTGGCTTGCATTTCCCCATCACTTTGGGAAACTACACCTACAAAACAGCCCTAGATGCTCAAAACATAGAAAGAGCCCTGGCCCCCATCACTGTCCATTTCTTCAGGCCAAGAACCTGTTTTGACTTGAAGAAGTTTATTGAGAAGAACATCAAGATCACTTATCATCATAGGGCAGACATAGAAGATTATTGGGCTGACTGTGTTGATGATTTTGAAGCTAGAAGGAGGCATTATGGCAGATTTTCTCTTCAACTAATTCAAGAGCTTAACCTGTACCAAGTTCCTGAAGGGCTCCAGGATGATAATTCTGACCTGTACTCATATGAGTATGATAATGTGGTCAAACACACTCCCTTGGAGGATTTGGATTGGTTCAAAAAGGAGAAGGACGATCTGGCGGAAATCCTAGCTCCCGTCTTGGTAAGAACCAAAATATGGTTTGACAGGAGAGTTTTCGAACTCAGAAGACATTCAGGAGAGTCCTCCAAAGACACCTCAACACCAAGAAAAGAGACATTGTCACCTGATTCAAGAACACATATGCAGACCCCTCCTACCTCGTTAACTCAAGGTTCCACAGTCTCCACTCCTTCCTCATCCACATAGGTATATCAGAAGAAATTCAGAGAAGTCAAGAAGGATCCTGTGGAGGAAGGTCCTCTAAGGAAGCATACGGAGTTTCCCTTAGGCCCAGAGAACATCATTGTTCTCAGTGAAAGCGAGGAGAGTGAAGTGCCGGTCTCTAGAAGTGCTCTAGAAGCCCCCATGGATAAAGAAAAGGAGGTCCAAAGCACTGAGGTCCCAGGTGCTAGTGATTCCTCTGTACCAGAAGCCCCAAGCACTCCACTCATATCCCAACTAGAGGAAATAGTAGTGCAAACCTTGGGTGCCATGAGTTCTTTGTCTCTTGGCCCTCTTGCCCCACCTTCTTCTTCCTCCTCCTCTTTTTCATGGGTGTAGCCTCTTGTTGACAGTAGGAAGAGAAAGTCTTCCTCCTGGATCTCAGGACCCAATTTTGATGCTGTGGCAGCCTTATTAGGCACTACTCCTTCTACTCACGCCAAAAAAGCTAGAACTACCTCTAGGATAGTGTCTGATGCTCAGGGCCAACAATTCCTAGAGATAGCCAAGCCTAAGGTAGACAAGCCAGAGAAAGACTTGCAAGCATCTAATCTGGAGCTCTCGAGAATTCCCATGGGAGAGTCCACCCCTGAAGGTGAGATCCACAATCTTTAGTAAATAGTCACTAGAGTCATTGGGAGGGTAGAGAAAGGGTAGTAAACCATAGAGCAGTTGGAGGAACAGGCCTAGATTCTTACAAGTTTCATTAAGTCCCTACTGTCCAAGGAATTTTTTTGGATCCTACCCCATTGACTACTCTTCCACCACCTATAATTCTGAGCCAGGATGAAGTGCAGAGTATCAAAGACATGCACAAGTATTCCGTCTATAGAAGGGCTATAGAGGCCATGGTGAATGATATGCTTGTTGCAGGATTGAATTTCATTGATGAAGCCTTCAAACTCCACGGGAAGGTGAGAAACTTGCAACAGAAGCTCTCCTCTACTATTGGGAGCATAGATAAAGAACTCAAACTTTAGAGCAGTTGCATAATAGACCTTCACCTCATGGGAAAAACAGATGAAAATATTTTGATGGGAAGTAAGGTCTTCAAGGATGCAAAGGATAATTTGTCAAAGTCCTGGGTCTACAATGTGGAATGGAAAATCAAGGTGCTGGAGGAGGCTTTGGGAGAGTTAAGGAATAGCTGGTAGAAGGGTGAGGCCTTCAAAACACTAGTTATATCTGCCTTCAAGGATATACATTGCCATCTTCATGATGAGACTTCTGGTGTGCCTCTCTCTTTACAAGAAATCAAAGCTCAATTCAGAGCTTTTGTCAAAGGTGATCTGTTCAAGAAGAGTTCCATTTCCAAGGAAAAAATGAAGGAGATTTGCTCTCTTCAATCTGCTATAGAAGAAGCGAATAAATATTATCATAATCATGTCAAATTTGACAAAGAAATGGAGAAGTGCCTCGGATTTTGGACTCAGTCCATTGCCAACACATTAGTTCCATGAGGTAGAGACATAGTAGAGGCATTGAAAATATTCAGATAGCGGATCCTAAAGTCAGTGGGCCCCTCCCAGTCATGAACGCTTGTCTTCTTCTCCTGTTTCTTCTCTTCTCTTCCCTTCTTCATCCCAAATTTATTATAATTAGCTGGGGTATTGCAATTAGCAGCCATTTAACTAAACACTAGTTAAAAGAAGTAGTTACCAAAGAGTAACTAATTTGTAAACTATATAATGGCCTCTCCTCACCATTTTGAAGGGGGAGAACTTGTCTTATTTATAAAAGTGTAAAGAAATCACAAAGAAATCAATACAGAAGGATTTCCATTCTTTGTCTATCCGATTCGTTTTATTCATACACTGTCCATTAAATATTGTTAGATCATTTGTTTACATTATGATGAGAAGCTTTGTATTCTTGTAGATGTTATTAATAGAACTGTGTGTCTATTCAAATTTCATCTTATTAACATAAGTACAAATGATCTGATTCCAATCCACTGTAATCTTGCATACATAAGGAATTATTCTGTCATCTATAATTCTGAATGGTGCCTTTCTACTTATTTTCACATTTTCATTCCTCTGTCCTTTTGTAATTGGTAACCTATTTAGGAAACACTTTTATGATATCCAAGTTCCATAGTGAAACCATGCTTTGTATATGTGTAAATAGGTTCATTTCTGAATAAGGGAACCTCTCCCATTAAAGAGGAGGGACTTCTTGTCCCCTGACTGTTGCTCTTCTTGAAGTTCCTTTTTGACGACCAACAGTTTTTGGTGACTCCACTGGGGAATCGTATTCCAGTTCTATAATCATTTATCGATCATCTTTTGATCTAGCAACTCCACGTTTTACTCAAGGGAGAAGGGCCCTTGGTATTGAAGATTCTCAGTTTCAGATTTTGGAACAGCAGGGGTTTCCTTTTCCTTCTGCAAGGAGAAATAGAAAGGCTCGTTCAACAAGCACTCCTCCTGTCAAAGATAGAATCCTTACAGGTGGTATTCCTTTAGAGAAAATTATTCCTAATCTTCAAGCTCTGATTCTTGCTAGTGTTTCAGTTCCTCTTCAAGCCATTTTTCCAATAATTTCGGTACCATTGCCTTGGGGCCATCGTGTTGGGCCTCTTGCCCTTCCTTAGCCTTTGCATGAGTTACCCAGAGGTAACTAGAAGAACTTTCCTAAAATTAAGGGTGATGGAAAGGTACATCTCGATGAACACATCGTGGCCTTCATAGTTGCATGTGGAGTTCTGGGAGTTGAACATGAAGATGTCTCTGTAAGGATTTTTGTTGAGACTTTACAAGATAATGCTGCTGATTGGTTCTATCACCTTCCGACCGGAGCTATCACTAGCTGGAACATAATGAGAACTAGGTTTGAAAACCATTTCAAATGGGTGGAAGACGTGCATGCTTTGCTAGCCCAAATTTATCAAATAAATAAGGAATCACAAGAGCCCATGAGATAATTTGTGGCTCGATTCAACAGGTTAATTAACAAAATTCCACCAAATACTCAACTTGTAGATCAGATCCAAAAATGCTTCTTCCTAAACGCCTAATTGCCTGAAGTTAGTTATGCATTGAGAAGGGCTAATCTCGCAACATTTGCTGAGGATCAAACTCTTGTTGTTAGTGTTGAAGATGATTTAATCATGTTAGGAAAGTTGAGGAGAGACCCTTCTAGATCTAAGTCTTCTTCTTCCTCCTCTTCCACTCCTGGACCTAATACTGATCCATTAGTACAAAAACTTGCAAATGATCTCATCACCATTAAGAAACAATTGGCTCAGCATACTCCCTATGCAGATGTTCCAAGGAGGAATTTTCAGCCCATAAATCATTTGCCTGCTTCTCAAATAAGGCTAGCGCTTGAAGGACCTCCTATTAAAGTTCTTGTCAATGCAACCTGTGAAGTTGAAGAACCAGACAATGAGGAGGTTAATGAAGATTGTGAAGAATTTGTTGAAGAGGTTGATGATGAAACAAACGAACTTGAGGGATCTCGAGTTAATTTCTTCACCACTGAAGGCGTTTATGAAGGAGACGATTATGATGAAGTACTAGCAGACATGAATAAAAAATCATACGCTGTCATGACTCGAGAGCAGAAAGATCAGAGGGAGAAAGTGATGCAGCCCACCAAAAAATCTAAGGAGCAGCCGACAACTATCCCTGTAATTACAAAAAGAGGATCTCCTATCCCCATTTCATCCACACCAAAGGCGAGTCCTGTCAATTATGCTACTAAAGTTACTTCTTTTTCTCCTAAAACTGATAAGCCTAGGATCCCAAGCGATGATAGCCCATCCACTTCTGGGTCTTTCGATATTATTGATCACCTGAAAAAGACTAAGGTTCAAATCTCAGAGGCTGAATATCATCAAACCCATCCCAAGGATTTTGCTAAAATGATTCACTTTGTCAATTCTCATTCTAAAACTACCTCTAAAGGCATTTTACCCACTCCTTCTACACCACAGCCTAATCTGGTAGCCACTGTCACCTCACCCAATGAAAAAATCAAACCATTATATGTGACACTCCTTATAGCCGGCCATAGGCTTAGTAATTACGTCATAGACTTAGGGGCATCAGACAATGTAATGCCTGCCAAAGTAGCTCATGCCTTAGGACTAACTCTCACACACACTTACGGATCTTGTTATTCCATGGAGAGTAAGGAAGTTCCCTTGGTCGGAAGGATTAAGAATGCATAAGTGGCTTTTGTTACTTTGTTTGAGAAGAAGGTTTTGGCTACTATCCTAGTAGCGGACATTCCTCCTTCATATGGGATGCTGCTAAGTAGGAACTTCTATAAGGATGTGGGTGGGGAAATTAAAATGGATTGGTCACATGCCCTCATACCTGTTAATGGGCAAATGAAGAAACTACTGCTTGAGAAGTAGTTTGAGTATATTGTACAAAAAATAGATGATTCCAAAGTACAAATACTCTATGAGGATATGGGACATGGCAACTACATGATTATGTCTCCAGAAGAAATTCAACTCCCCAAAGTGTCACATAAGGATCCTAATGGTGTTTGGATATTAGAGTTTGATGGAAGTTGTTCTTCAGCTAGTTCTGGAGTTGGTGTCATATTGGTGTCGCCTGAAGGAAGCATTCATCCTTTCTCATTCAAGTTGCAATTTGAAAATACCAATAATACAACAGAGTATGAAGCTCTCATTCTTGGACTCCAGGTAGTAAAATAACAAGGTGTGAAGAATCTTCTAACTCATGGAGATTCAGAGTTGATTGTCAAACAAGTTAGGAACCTTTTCCAGGTAAAGAATAGAAGGTTGAAACATTACAAGAATCAGGTTTGGGACTCCATTGAATTTCTTGATGCCTTCTCCATTGAAGCAATGCCTTGGGAAGAGAATACTAGGGCTGATTCACTAGCAGTCTCAGGGTCATTACTTATACCTCATCCTGACTTTTCTCAAGATAAGTTCACCATTGAGATGATCCATAGACCCAGTGTACTTGATAATACAAGTAACTGGCAAGTTTTCAATGACGATCAACACTTGCTTTCTTTCTTAGAACTCAAGGATAATTTTGAACAGTTGTACTTTGAAGGAAGTGATAATTTACCTCGTGAAAGTGTGCCCTTTAACGAAGAAGTCATCCAGGAAGAAGAGGTGGATTAGGATGGATGTATCAAACTCAAAGGAAACAAGATTCCAAAAGGATTGGTGAGTTTAGAAGAACCATTTGACAAACACGACATGTATGTAAAGTTTAAAGCTTCTACTGGACCTCAACAATCAGCTGAACATGACAAAGTTAATATTGGGATTTCTACTGATCCTAAAATCGTAAACATTGGAAAATCTTGTACATCAGAGGAGAGGAAGAAGGTAATTAATCTTTTGAAGAAGTATAAAGATGTCCTTGCTTATTCCTATGAAGACTTAAAATCCTTTCAACCAAAGGAGATGCAGCATTTTATAACTTTCAAACTTGGAATTAAGCCTTTCAAGCAGAAGCAGAGGCAATACAATCCTAAGATAGATGACACCATTTTTTAGGAAATACAGAAGTTATTAAAAGCCAAAATCATTTTTCCTATTCACCATTCAACATGGATTGCCAATATTGTGCCTGTTAGAAAGAAAAATGGTGAGATCCGCATCTGTGTCGATTTTAGGAATCTGAATCAAGCTTATTTGAAGGAAAACTATCCTTTACCCATGATGGATCAAGTCTTGCAAGTAGTAATAGGGTCTGAAATGTTGTCTATGCTTGATGGGTTCTCAGGATATAACCAGGTAGAAGTTAATACCGTAGATCAACACAAAACAACTTTCACTACCCCTTGGGGTACCTTTGCTTACAACAGGATGCCTTTTGGGCTCATTAATGCCGGTGCCACTTTTTAGAGGGCTATGGACTTGGCCTTTGGAAGTTTAAAAGGGAAGTGTATCATCGTATACCTTGATGACTTGACTGTATTTTTTAAAACAAGGGCAGATCATTTTCAGCATCTAGAAATAGTTCTGCTGAAATGTAGAGAACATGGAATTTCTGTAAATCCTAAGAAATATATTTTTTGTGTCACAGAGGGGAAATTATTGGGGCACGTTGTCTCCAAATATGGTATAAAAATTGATCCTGAGTGAGTTCAAGCTATTCAGCAAATTCCTCTTCCAACTAGCAAGAAAGGAGTGCACTCTTTCTTTGGTAAGATTAACTTTTTGAGGAGATTCATCCCTGATTTTGCAGAGCTAACTTTGAATATATCTCAAATGATGAAAGGAAAACAGATGTTTGGTTGGTCTCCTGAAGGAAAAAATTCCTTTGAAGGTATTAAAGAGGCTATTGCTAAGACTCCTGTTTTAGCGTGTCCAAATTTCAACAAAGATTTTATTATCTATTGCTATGCCACATATAACACCCTGGCTGCTGTTCTGACTCAAAAAGATTCTAATGATCATGAACTCCCAATTGCATTCATGAGCTACATTCTAAAAAATCATGAGCTAAGATACACCATAATGGAGAAAGATGCTTTCGCAGTGGTTAAAGCTGTCAAGCAGTTTCATTTTTACATTCTTAATTCTCACTCCACAGTATTTGTACCAAATACAACCATCAAGTCCATTCTCACACAACAGGATTTCAGATCCAAGAGAGGGAACTGGGTGGCCAAGGTCCAAGAATATGACATTGAAAGCAGACCAACTAAGCTCATTCGTGGAAAAGGTTTGTGTGAACTCATTGCCGAGGGAGCTGGACATGGGTTACTGGAAGATGAGGCTGATCTTCCTATTGTTTTGTTTCTTGGCTCAATCAAAGAATGGTATGCTGATATCACAAATTTTATCACCTATGGGGAATGCCCCTCTCATTTGACTACCAAAGAAAAGAGAGCTGTTAAACTAAGGTCAACCCAATATGTTTTGTGGGAAAATGCCTTGTTTAAGCGTGGATTGGATGGGAGATTTTTAAAATGTGTGGACAAGGAACAACAGAAGAAGCTACTTTCTAATTTTCATAATCAGGCATGTAGAGGGCACTACTCATCAACTGTTACTACTCATAAGATTCTTCGTGGAGGGTATTACTGGCCTACCTTGTTCAGGAATGCATCAAAGTGGGTTGATAAATGTGAAGCATGTCAAACTTTCGTGGGTAGACCCAAGTTGGCTTCGTTGCCCCTTAAACTAGTTGTAATCAAAGAACCTTTTCAACAATGGGGTTTGGATTTCATTGGAACACTTAATCCCTCTTCTAGTGCTGGTCATACCCATGTATTAACCGCCACAGATTATTTCACCAAGTGGGTAGAAGCCATTCTAGTAAAGAGTACTACTTCAGAAGTAGTATGCAGTTTTATTAAAGAGAACATCTTGGTAAGGTATGGTGTGCCAAACAAGATCGTGACAGATAATGCTTCAAATTTTTCTTCAACCGAGATGATGGATTTTTTTTATGGATATGGCATATCCCTGGATCACTCCTTAGATTATTATCCTCAGGGGAATGGTCAAGCAGAATCAACAAATAAAAATCTGGTGGCTATAATAAGGAAATTAGTTAATGAGTCCCAACAGAACTGGCACAAGAAACTCTATGATTCTCTTTGGGTAGATAGGATCATGCCTAAGAGAGCCATTGGGATGTCCCCTTTTCAGGTAGTATACAGAGTGTAAGCTCAATTACCAGTAACAGTCGAGTGACCAACCCTGCATTTAATGAAGGCCATTGAAGATACCAGTTTCAATGATTCTTTAGATAAGAGGATCATGTACCTCCACAAATTGAATGAGGAAAGATTGAAAGTTGCTCATAGGATATCTTCCCACCAATAGAACGTAAAGGTCTTATTTGATAAAAAGGCCAAGTTCAGAGATTTCAAAATTGGAGACATTGTTTTATTATGGGATAAAAGACATGAACCTCGTGGCAGCCAGGGAAAGTTTGATTCCCTTTGGCTCGGGCTTTTCAAGATCAAGCACTTTGCTGGTAAGAATTCTTTTTACCTTGATTATATGGATGTTCTTCTCTCCCACTTCCTTATAGTGGGTAGTACCTAAAATTTTTTAAGTCATAGGTGATTAGGAAGTCCTTTTGTATATTCTGTATAGTGTTTTGTTTTTCCTTTCTTCCCTTTGTTTTGGTGTGTTGTCTTCTGTATTGTTTTGGTTTGGTGACTCCATGGCCCAATGGATAAGGTAATGGTCTACTTCCCCTAGTTTGTCTGAATTCTTGCCTTGTCTCATTCTTTGAACCTATGCCAAGTCATCCCCAGAAGGAGCTAGCTGTTGTCCACTCAAAATTCCCCTGCTTCTGAGAAGTTGAAAATTGAATTTTTTTGAAGTTAAATGTCTTTTCTGTTGTCCTGGTAATGTGAAAAGTCAAGAAATTGAAAAAATCTACGTTTTTTGGGTCATTTTGTGTGATTTTCGGGCCTGTCGGACATTTTTGTCCAAAGTGTCCCAAGTTCATTCGGGCTCTCTGTCCCCCGATCGGCCGCTTTACCCGAAGTCCGTTCTTTTGGGGCCCGTCAGAAATTTTTGTCCCAAGTTTCCCAAGTTCACCCGGGCTCATTATTGCCTTTTCATCTGGTTCGGTTGAATCACATATTCCACGTACTTTTGTCCCTCATGTCCCAGAAGCATTTGTGCATACTTTTCCCACGTCGCCCATTTCGGCCGAATCGCGCTTTCGCGTCCCGCGTGTCCCAAATGAAGCAAAGGCCATTCGAGTTAATTTTTTCCGCTCTTCACAAATATCTTTCTTTCCAAGTTGGTAGGTGTGTATTTAATGCGCATTAATTGTCTTTCTCTCTCCAAAATGGCTATATAATGAACTGCCCCTTATGTGTTTTGCACACTGCTTTCTTGCCATCCTTTGCTCATACCTTCGCGATCAAGATTTCTGTGCGCATACTCATTCTCCCTAACATTTTATCCCAAGTCTAGATTGTAACCTTGAATTTTCAAATTGCTATCAAAATGAAGATTAAATTCCATGTCCAGGAGAAAGTCTCACCACTCGAGTCTGCCGTTCCCGATATCGGGGATAGTGAGGTTCACCACCTCGACTTTGGAGATTTTTGGGCAAGGATGATAGACGCAAACCCTTCACCTATGGCACAAGAAATTCATGACAGTGGTTTGGCATTCGCCAGTGGTTTCCCTATTTCAGTGAAATGCACAGATACAGTGCTTTCCTGTAGCGCTCATTACAACCTTGATTCAAATGAGCTGACGAATGTGCATGGGCAACTCATTGCTAAACTTGACGCTGCCGCCATTGGCACTGCCATAGGGATTCCAGAGATGGACAATGCTATAGTGATTTCCTAGAACTAGGCGTAAGCCCTCTTTGATCAGGACAGTGAGAAATACAAGGCGCAGGTGGCAAAGTCCTAGCTTAAAAACCCTAAAAAGGGGGCGTCTCGTCTGTCCAAGGTTCTTTTTTGTGCAGACTTCAATGAGGAGTTGTCAGATTTTATAATCCTACTGGATCGGGTCATGGGCTTACCCTCTACCAATGAGTTTCATTTCTGGATGTGCCCACTCATCAATATGGTGTGCGAAGGGACTCAAAATATCAACTGGGCAGAGATCATCAGTATGAACCTAGCGGAGCAACTGTCTAATGTACAACAAATAAAGAAATTATGAATGATAACTAAGAATGAATGATTTAAGTTAGTTAGGGTAATTTTTAGGAAGGGAATAAAGGTTTATGTCTCCTTATATTATTTGTTTCTGATATGTGTTATACAATTGATGATTATTTATTTATTATTGATGAAATCTTTCTCCCTTCTTGGGACTAACTTATGTTATAATTAAATGATTCCTTGCAAAAAAATGTAGATGTTCTATTAAATAACAATAATATATATTTGTATTGAAATAAAAGTGTCTCTAAAATATAAGTAATTGATTATTTTTTAGCTAATTGAGGTTATCTTGTCATGTGTTTTTGCAAGGGAAAAATTCAATATTGAAACATGACAACTTTACCCTAGTGTCAAAAATTTTGCTTGAAAAGTCCTCTTGAACCATCTCTAGATCAGTATGTCCTCCATGCCATGCCTATCCCAAACATTTAAATCCATCATATGTGTTATATATTATTTCTCTAATGTTTTAAATGTCATAATAGGGTGACTCATTCCATTCAGTGCAATGTTTCTAAAGGAGAATTCTTCGGTAAGCCTAGAAAGGCAATTTTTAGCCTTCCTGGGACAAGTGTACATTCTCCAGAGAAGATTTGAAATATAAAAACCATATGAGAGTGGTGTAAATGGGACTAGAACATATTAAAATTGTTTTAGGAAAATTTAGGAAAGTTTCAGAAGTTTTGGAACAAGAACAATGAAAACGAGTTTTGAAGGGTTAAGGAGTTTGCAGTGGGAAAAGATATCTGAACTTCCACTGAGTATTTTGGGATCTCTAGGATGAGTCAAGAGGGAAAAAATAGAATTTTCAAAATATTAAATAATTCTCTATATTATGGAGTTTTCAAAAATTTCCCAAGACCAAGGTATTTCTCAAGGAAGACCAATTTGTGCAGAATCACCTTGTGGTCCTGAATGAAAAAATAATTTTTAAAAGAAGGATGCATAATCAGGTCTTTAAAACCATCCCATTTATCTTTAAATTATATTGATATTCAAAATGATATAATTTTTTTCTTCTGAAAAGACCTCTTGGAGCTCCGGGAAAAATGGTGTCATGTTTTTGGGAGTCAGTTAATTTCATAGTTGGATGGGTGCCGCATTTTGGTGTCCTGACCATCCAAAATGTCCCAAATGTCTCCACTATTTGAGAAAGTGGAGATAGTGGGGATAGTAGGGAAAAAAATGTTCCTCACCCCCCATTTTTAGCCCTTGGAACCTCATGTGACCCTATCTCTTCCCGATAAGTGATAAATGATCATGCATCCAAATTTGGAAAAGTTTTTCTCCTCAAAACTTGGGCATATTTTATTGTTCCAACTATCCCAAGGATAGTGGAGATTTGGGATACAAAAATTTCCCTGACCCTTTATCCCCTCTCATGGTTCATCATGCGACCCAGATTCAACCCCCAAGAGCTAAAAATGGATTTCTCACTCTTCCCCCCTTGTGCAATCAAATCTTGCCAAGTGTCAATCTCACATATACGTGAATTTTAATATCCCAAACATCCAAAGGATGGGGGGGATAGTGAGGACACAAAAATGTGCCCCATTATATGAATGTTTCAAACAAAAAATTGGTTGTCTTTTTACATTTCTGCTTCCTTCTTCTTCCTCTCCTGTTAACTAGAAATGTTGTCAGAAGTGGTAATAGCTTAAAATAACTCCTAACCACTTATTTTTTTGACCATAAATCCATTAGTATTGTGAAAAAACATCCAAGAACTTGAAAATTCATTAGGAAACCTTCTCTCAGAGCATCTATGGTTACAAGAATGAATATTTTTCAATGTTGGCAAATAAAGAAATCGATTGTAGTAAGGGTTTGAGCTAATTCATATTCTCTAGAGAAATTTTGTGACAAAGGAAGATTAGTGAATAAATTAATGGATTCGATGGAATATTTAGGCATAAAACCCTAACCTTAGAAATTAGAGTTTTTTTATTTCCAAGCATTCCGCTGGGTGAAACACAATGAACTTTGGAGCACGAGATCACGACGAAGAAGCAAATCTAAAAATAATGTTTCCATTATAAACCAAGGTAATTTTTGTCACTTAATAAAAATATCATATTCCATGCCCCTTCACATGCTAAAAATATTACTCCTCTCAGTTTTCAAACTAGGATTACCTGGAACACTAAAAAACAATGCGGAATGGTAATCAAGGTAAAATTGTACATTTTCCCAAAATATAAAAAATCACATGCTAATAATATAAAATGGATAAACATGGGAAAAAAACATGAATATATGATAATTGGAATGGTATAGAAGGTTTGGTTTGAGAAAAAACATGTGATATGTCCCAAAATAGCAATTCTCGATCCTACCTTCTAGAAATAGAAAGTTTTGGTTTTAGATGTAGAAAATTATGACTAGATCTATTTTCACTCATATTACCAATTTTTTACATCTCCATAGGGTTTTATGATGATCTCATAGCTCAAATAGAGAAATGAAACCTCCATAAGGATCTTAGAAGCATCCTTTTGATCACAGTTGTTCCCGGGAGCATGGTGAAGCATTATAGAGGAATTTCAGATTACTAAAAAATTAGAAAGGATTCAAAGGGTGTCAATGACTCCATTGATTATATAAATAGGTCATCATATCTCTCTGGTCAATTTTTTTCCATCATAATCTCTCAGTGAGCTAGTTGAAGTGAGCTTAGTGAGATGAGTGAGTTAAGCTTGGTGAGTTTAAGTGAGATAACAAAATGAGCTAGGATCGATCTAAGAAATATTTCACACCTCTCATATTAGTAAAGGGAAAGTTTACAATTTTGCAGCATGGTGTGTAGGACAAAAATAATAAGCATTAAGAGGTTTTCGCATTGTGAATGAAAATTAGAAAAGACTAAGGAACAAGAGAGTGATCCTCATTCTCATTGTGAGATCAAGAATACATCATCATGGGTGTGTTTTGTGTTCATATCAGGATCACATTGGTAGGTCTCATAATAGTGTTTCTAAACACTCATTCGGAAGTTTGAAGTATTCATGCATCTGGGAGGAGGAAGAAATTTAGATCATCATGCTTTATATCAGCAACATCTACATAAAAGGGAGCCTCTTCGATAGATCAATCAATACCTTTCCCTCATCTTCTCTCAATTTCTTATAATTATTAGTTATACACAATCATTGAATTTTGTCTTATTCACTTAAGTTACATATTTGTAATTTGTAAAAGTATTCTCTCAAAATTATAAGAAAAATACTAAATTTCTCTTCTAGGGGTAATCAAAAGGTCACAAGTAGAATAAAAACATGAAGATTCATGTGGGGGGAGATGAAAGCTCAATTCATAAGGCTCTAAAGTCAGATTTGGAGTGTTGAACATATTTTCCCAAGGCCCTTTCCATACTATTTACACAAATTGAGGGATATCTTCATCTCCTTCACCATTTGAGGGTTACAAAATAGTTCCTGTTACCTTTGTTGAAAGGCACAACCTAAAACAATTAGGACAAGATCAAGTCCTATTTAAGTGCTATCCATCTCTCCACAAATTTGAGTGCCAATTAGATCACATCCCCGGCTACAAAATGACATACATTATGATCTATCTACCTTCAAGCTTCATGCCATATCTATGATGCTTCTCAGACTAAAAAGGAAAACAAATTTGGGTACGAACACCAGTGGCACCGCTATCGAGGACTTGTTGAAAATATTTGAGATATTTGGATACATGTCAAACCCTGGTAATTTTTCTTACAAATGCTGCATGCAAGTACATTGTTGAAGCATCATTTTATAATCAGATTTGTAAGGATTAAGTGAAGATATAAGTTCTTTTGGTAATTTTATCAGTTTCCAGTAGTAGTTGCACTTCATTTGCATTTGTGGTTGATAGATTCAAGAAGAGGAAGGTCTGATCTATAAAGTTTTGCAAGATTTTCAGTGCTGGTAGATATTTGATAGAGTATTTTAGTGAATTTGCACAACTAGGGTGAAAGTTCTTAGTGGTGACTCCATGCTGATTTGATCTTGATAAATAACAGTGTCTTATCTTTCTGTCATTTATTTTTGTGTTGCTAATCTATGCAAAACTGGAAGGAAGAAGATCTTTCTTCAAGAGGGACCCAAGTAGAAAGTTATTTAAAAAATTGGGAAAAATAGTTTTAGAGGAAAGAAAAGTTTGGGAGGTTTTTGAAGGTCAGACATCAAGAAAAGGTATATCCATTGGTGAGAGAGATCAACCTTTATTAGAGGATTATCACTCTTTTTCCAGTGATTTTGATTCAAGCAATTTTTTCACAAATTTGTTTACTACAACTAGTGAAGGTCCTTCTGCTGTACCTGGTAAGTTATCTTCTCAATCTGCACCTGTTTGCTTCAATTAAAATAAAAATTTCTAAGAAAATCAGCACCTAGAGAGCACCAGTTTTGTGAATCAAATTCTTGTGCCCCAAAGACCTCTCACTCCTCATCATTCTATTTCTCCTCCAAAACCACCACCTCAAAACAATATGGCTCAGCCTAGACCTCCATTTGTTGTTAACCCCTTTGGTCTTATAGACTTTAGAGGAATGGCTGGTTATCCTAATGCAGTCCCTCAAGATGTCAAAAATAGATTGCCAAAGTTCTAAGGGAATAATGCCATAATAGGTGATCAACACCTAAAACTTTTTGTTAACATGATGGAGGACTTTGAGATTGAGCATGAAGATGTGTATATTAAATTATTCATTCATACACTAGAAGAGGATGTAAGGGATTGGTACAAGGATTTTCTTGATAATTCAATTGATATTTAGACTGAGATGAAGAATGCATATAGGTTGCAATATGGTGATAGGACTGATCCTATATTTCTCTTGTCTGAATTTGAAAATATCAAGAAGAACCCCAATGAATCAGTTCATGACTTTAATACAAGATTTAACAAGACATTGAGGATACTTCCTATTAATCTGAGGCCTTGTGATGAATATTTTTTAATCAAATATACAGATGCATTTGATAAGAAAGCAACCTATTACCTAAGAGATAAAAACCCTACCAATTTGAGGCAGGCCTTTACCATGGCACTGCAAATTGAAAATAACATTAAGGTAATTGGGAAACCTATCAAGAAAGATGGTGTGAAGCTATTAAACCTGGGAAGACCTCAAGCTAGCAAGAGTGTAGACTTGGAGGAAGTGGTGAAAAATTTGGTAGGGGTTTTCAAAGAGATTTCCTACAAGTTGGCTAGAGTTGAGAAGGGAATTAGGAAGACTTCACAAGGTTAGCAAAAAACACAAAACCATGAAAATTTTTCAAATCATCCTAGGGGTGATCAAATATTTGATGATAGAGGGAAAGGACCCATGGGGTCTGCAAATAGACATCCTCAAGCACGTGAAGGAAGAGTGTTACCTGATCCCCTAACTGCTAGGGTTTCTACTATTGAGGAAGTTGCTGATATTGATTGGTGTGATAGGTGTTTTCTGCCCCATCCTCCATGTGAGATGGACCAACAAGATGGTGTAGTTGGTAATAATGATGGTACCGCTGATGATATTTGCATGGTGGGATATTCTTCAAGCTCACAAGAAGGAGCAACATCAACTGAGGTCATAAGTGTAAGGACGAATGCAACGTTTTGGGATTGTATCAAATGGGTACAAGTTTTCTTCCCCCTCGTACTCTTGAAGTTGATGTAGTGCAAGATTTTGAAATTCCTAGCAATGAATTTGAATACTTAAGAGCTTTGATGATTAATAAGTATGATGGTGTCATCCCTTTGGAGGAAGATAGACAATTGTTAATGAATGCTATTGTGGCTCAAGAGAAAGACTATAACACTAGGAGAAAATTTGTTAAGGGCGATGGGCCTCAAGCCAAACCTAAAACACCCTTACTTACTAATATTCCCAAAGAAGCTCCTAGAAAAGAGACACCTGCCAAAAACTCTGTTGTCCTAAGCAAAAATTACAGTCCTCCTCATGCCCAAGCTGCCAAGAATTTCATGCCATCTAATGAATCTGCTTGTCTCCCTTCCAATGTTGTCTTACCAAAGAAGGTTCCCTATGACATAGCCTAGGAATTGAGTCAAATCAAAGTGAGTGTTCCAATCATTGAGATTCTTAGGATTCCTGAGCATACGAAGAGAGCATTTGAGTACTTGGGATTAAAAGAGGAGAAGAGTACCCCAGGCATAAATGTAAACATTGTTGAAACTCCTCCTCAAATCATTGCAGACCTTGAAACACCACCAGCAGTAGAGGATCTTGGAGAAACACCTGAGGTATACTTGGGGACATCCTTGGTTGATTCCCAATTGAATTTTGATCCATTCTTTACAACCTTTATAATAAAGGATAGAATACTTCAAAATTGTATGTTTGATTGTGCATCATGTAATGTCATGCCTCTAGAAGTCATGAATGAGTTGGATATCAAAGTGATAACAGCCTATGGAAATTTTACTACCATGAAGTCAAGAAAAGTGAAGGTAGTTGGTTGTGTGAAGGGTCTGGTGGTGCAGCTTGCTTCTTATCTTGGGAGGAATTTAAAAGTAGATGTTGTGATTGTTAATTGCCCTGCCAAATGGGGTATGTAATTGTCAAGAAAGTGGGCTGTAAGTGTTAGAGGGAGTGTCCAAATGGATATGTATTTTTCCACCATTCCCATTGAAGGCAGCCTTGTTAAGATCTATGGAGAAAAGAAAATGTTGCATCTAATTGAGGATCCAAACAATGCTTCTTATGAAGTATTATTTGATAATGTTAATGTTGATAATTTTATTGGGTTAGCTAATGGTAAGGAGCATAAGATGGATTTTTCAAAGTGCCTTGAACAGGTAGGTTCTCCTTGGACCTTGCTATTTGATGGAGCTTGCTCCAAATTTGGAAATGGTGCTGGTATAATTCTGATTTCTCCTAGCTTGGAAAAGTTTGTTTTTTCCTTCAAGCTTAATTTTGAATGTACTAACAACATTGTTGAGTATGAAGTCTTGTTGTTGGGTCTGAGAATTTCATGGAAGTATGGTGTCAAGGAAATCATTTCAAAAGGAGATTTAGAGCTAGTTTTCAAACAAATAAGAAAACTGTTTCCTTCAAAAAATCAGCGGATGAAATAGTACAAACATGTAGTTTGGGATCTACTTGAGATGTTTAATTCCTTCAACATTGTACATCATGACATAAGTTTCAATGTTGCTACAAAAAAATTGGCAATGTTGGGGTTAAGATTTGGAAATTGCACCGTTTCACCTTATTGTGAGTATAATATTGAAGTGTTATCTAGGCCAACTATCCTTGACAACATCAAGCATTGGCAAGTGTTTAATGATGATGCTCAAGTGTAAAGGTTCTTACAAAGTCAAGGTGAGTTTGTAGATAAGAATATTGATTGGGAACCAATGGTATGTGTGACTGAAGGAAGAGAGACTTTGTTTGGAAAAGATATTATCCAATTGAAAACTAACACCATTCCTAGAGGTCTTGTTGCACTTGAGTCAAATTTTAACAATGCTGATTGCATACTCAATAGAAACATGTTTGTATCAAGGGATGTGGAAGAGCATAACTTGGGCACTAATGATAAACCAAGAAAGGTTTGGTTGGGCAAAAATATTAACAAAGAGGAAAAAATAGTCCTATGTTCAACTATTGAAGAAATATCAGGACTGTCTTGCTTGGTCTTATTTAGAGCTGAAAGCATACAAAGAGGAATTGTTTCAGCATGAGATTCCTCTTGAAACAAATGCCAAGCCCTTCAGACAAAATTAAATGCTAATTAATACACTCCTCTCCATGAAAATTCAAGATGAATTGAATAAACTCAAGGAGGGAGGGATCATTCAACCCACAAGGTATTCATCTTGGGTTACAAACCTTATGCCAATAAGAAAGAAAATTGGAGATATTAGACTTTGTGTAGACTTCAGAAATCTGAATAGAGCTTCATTAAAGGACAATTATCCTTTTCCAAACATGGAAAACATGTTGCAGTTAGTGAATGGATCTGAATTTTTGTCCACCTTGGATGGTTTCTCTGGCTACAATCAAGTTGTTGTCAAGGAGTCAGAAAGATTTAAAACTACCTTTACAACTCCTTGGGGAACATATGTTTATGTAAGGATGCATTTTGGTCTCATGAATGCTAGAGATACCTTTTAAAGAGAAATGGATGTTTCTTTTTCTAGTTACATAAATGACTTCATTGTGGTTTATCAGGATGATGTGAGTGTGTTTTCAAGGAGTAGAAAAGATCAATTGCATCACTTGGAAAGAATGTTGATTAGATGTAGAGAATATGGAATTTCTCTCAACCCAAAGAAGTGTCATTTTGGGGTGCAAAAGGCTAATCTACTTGGTCATATTGTTTCAAAGGCTGGTGTCATGATTGACCTTGAGAGGGTAGAAGCAGTCAACAAATTTCCAATTCCAAGAACAAAGAAGGGCATCCAATCCTTCTTTGGGAAGATCAATTTCATTAGAAGGTTTGTGTCAAATTTTTCTGAATTGACTCTTCCTATTACATTCATGTTAAAGAAAGACCAAGTTATCAAGTGGGAGGAGGTTGCTATTCAGGATTTTGAAGGAATAAAAGAAGCACTTAAACATGCACTTGTCTTGGCAGCTCCGAATTACAAGAAGCCTTTCCAAATCTTCTCCTTTGCTTCTAAAAATACCATTGCATCTGTTTTGTTGTAAAAGGATGAGGATGGGGCTGAGAGGCCTACTGCCTTCTTTAGCAAGGCTTTACAATTTGCTAAGTTAAAGTACACAATCATGGAAAAACAAGCATTTGCCTTGGTGAAAAGCAAAAAATGTTTTCAGGCCTTATATCTTAAGCTCAAAAGTTGTTTCTTATGTTCCTCACACCATGGTAAAAGACATATTATCAGAGATGGAGATATCAAGAAAAAGATGTAGATGGGTGAAAAAACTACAGGAGTATGACATGGACATCCAAACCACAAAGTTGGTAAGAGGTTTGGGTCTTGCTAAGCTCATGGCTCCGAGAAACCTGCAGATAATTGAAGCGAATGAAGTAGAGGAAGAAAGGGAAATTTTTTTTGAGAGGTCGAAAAGTTTTGAATGGTACAAGGATGTAATCTTGTACCTCATACACCTATGCTGCCCTGATCATTTAAATAAAAATTAGAAAATATCCCTCAAGCTGGATTCTCAAAAATACATCATCACTAACTTTGGGCTTGCTTGTAAGAACCTTGAAGATGTCCTCTTGAAATGTATAACTGAAAATGAAGCTCCAAAAATAGTTGCTGATTTCCATGGGGGAGTTTGTGGAGGTCACTTTGTTGGAATGGTTACAACACATAAAATTTTAAGGACTGGTTATTGGTGGCCAACTCTTTTTAAAGATGCAACCCTGCTGGTTAGAAGATGTGAAAGCTGCCAATGTTTTTATAGAAGAATGAAAGCTTCAGGATCCATTACTTTGCATCCTGTATCAATTGAATCTCCTTTCAAACAATGGGGAATGAACTTCATTGGTGAAATTTCAGACCCTTCTAGTGCTGGCCATAAGTGGATTCTTATAGCCACATATTACTTCACCAAGTGGGTAGAAGAAATCCCCACCAAGAGAGAAACACACCATGTTGTTATGGACTTCTTGTTGAATCATATCATATGCATATTTGGTGTACCATTAAATATTGTTGCTGATAATGCCATGTGTTTTAGAGATAAACCCTTGATGGCAATGTGTGAGGAATATGGAACCAATTTGACTTATGCTTCAAACTATAATCCTCAAGGGAATGGACAAGCTGAGTCCAGTAATAAGAACCTATTGAAGATCATTAGGAGAACCTTGGAGTTGAACAAGAGAAAATTGGGTGAACAACTAAAATTTATAGTTTGGGCTGATAGAATTACTGCCAAAAGAGCTACTAGTAAGAGCCCATTTGAGTTGGTGTATGAAACTCAAGCTCTACTACCCTTACATCTGAAATTATCTTCATTTCAGTTTGTTCAACAACTTAAAGATCAAGAGGTTAGTCCATATGAAGCAATGATTAATCAGATTGTTAAGTTGGATGAAGAAAGAAGAGCATCACACCAAAGGCATGTCAAATTTAAAGAGAAGTTGAAGAGGTTGTTTGACAAAAAAGGTCACTCCTAGGGCTTTTAATATTGGAGATCTAGTTTTGTTGTGGGATAACAGAAATGAGTATAAGGGAAAAAATGGTAAATTTGATGCATTGAGGATGGGTCCTTACTCCATTGATATTAGAATTGGTGAGAATACCTTTTTTCTCAAAGACTTAGATGGGGAATTGCTTGCATTTCTTGGATTAATCCCCAGATTTGAGGTATACACCAATTATATAATGTATAGTGTTTGGATTTTGCTCTATTTTTGGTGTTTTGTCAGTTCATGGTTTTATTTGGTGTGTGGCAACCATTTTTTTCAGTTTCTTAGCTAGTTTCTGGTGGCTTTGGATCATGAATCCTTTTCCCAATGGATTCCTTTAGCACTTGGTCTACATTGTTCTTGTGGTACTCACTGGGAATGCCCATCCCCGAGCAGGAGCCGATGTTGGTGCTCATTTTTGACCCTCCATTGTTTTGGTTTTTCCCTTTGCTATGCATGCCCTGAAATTTTTTTCCCTTTTGAGATGGATGATATAATGTTTTGTCTCCATTTTTATGCCTTGAATTATTTGCAAACTCATTTGCCTTGCACCTTTCTAAGAGAAATCCTGAGTTTTCTTGTTTCTTCCCTAAATGTTCCAAGTTTGCGGGCTATACAATTTTTCCCGACCATGGAGGCTCGAAATTAATCAATTTTTACTTGTATGCATTTGAAAATCCTTTTCCATGGTCGTAAAATGTTCGAAAACATGTTTCATCTATCCTTTGTTCCAAAAATTCTTCATCTGTGAAGAAAAAATCAAATTCGGGCATCTTTGGCATTTTTTGAGTTTTTGACGGTTGTACGGGCATCTTTTACCCATAAAAATATTGTCCCTCCCTCTGCTAATATGTGGCAGTGTCTGGATCAAAGGAGAACTAGCAGGGCCATCGGAGGCTTCTGAACCGTTTTGCCTTTTGGAGTAGAAGGAAATATTTTCAAATGAGGGTGTAATCCCGCCAACAAATCAAAAGCAGACACGTGGCAGTTTCAAAGTATGAAAGTTAGAGAAAGAGCGGGTCGGTGGGTTATCAGGAGGGTTTAATATTTTTAAACTCCTTTCTTAAAAATGGAGTAAAGTCCCAAAAATGAACGTTGCCCTGCCAAGGAATAAATAAATCCAACATTAAAGGGTCAAGGTGGAAGTGTGGAGATTCGGGGATGTTTGAAACATTTTTCCTTTCTATGAAAAATGGGAGTGAAAGTTTGAAAAGAAAGTATGACTTTGCCAAGGTCAAATTAAATTACATTAAATAATCATCAGGGAGGTGCGGGCTTGTAGGGACAATTTAAATTTTTATCCCAAGGTTGTAAAAATGGATAAAATGAAAAAATAAGCGAGGTCCCACTGGGACCCACGTCAGGAAGGAGAAGTGGAGGAGCGGGCGTGTGGAGGAAAAGGAAATTTTTTTCCTTTTTCCAAAAAAGTGTTAAAATTCCAAAATCAAAGTGTTATTCTAATGGGGCCCACCTTGGGACATGTGTCAAGCTTGGAGGGGCACAGAAAAATGTCAAATGTTTACATTTTTCCAAAAGTGTTGAAAAGTCAAAAAATTATCCCAAACCCATTTCAATTTGGATTTTGATATGTGGAGGGCTCAGATTGAAGGGAGAAACGTAGATCAACGGTAACTGTACATTTTTCAATTTGGCCACCATTTTTCTCTAGGAAATGTGATTTTTGCATCAATTTTCACCATTTTTTGGCGAATTCATGTCATTTTTTCCTTCAAGAATCAATGGAATCAATTTGAAAATTCAATTTGCAGATCTGAGGTACTTTTGAAATGAATTTTTTTTCAGGCTTGAGTAAAAACGTGAAATATCAGATCCAAAAGTTGCAGAGCCAAATTTTTGACAGATAAGGATGAAATAATGAAAGGAAGGGGGTCTGCATGATTTGAGGAAGAAAACTGTGCTCCCAGTTGAAACTATGATGTGAATTTCAAAATGATTCACCTTTTTGAGGCACCTGGTAACTTTTTAAATGTTTTTCTGTTAAATGTCCCTTTCTAAAAATCATGAGTGAATTTATAACAAACTAAGATGTCATAGGATATTATTTTCTTGGGAAAGAAGGATCAAATGTAATAGAGATATATAATGCATGTTTGGAGACATGCAAAAGGTCAAGAAATTGAAAATCATGAGAAATTTTTAAGAGAAGCTTATTTTATGAGAAACCCTCCAAAAAACCTAGTTAATGTCTTCTGTGTTAGATCTTCATTCATGTTGAGTTGGTTACAAGTGTATAACCATCACACATCTTTGATATTGTTCCTTAAACTCTCCCATGCTAATGAATCTAACAAGATTTTTGAATTAATCTGTGTTATTTTGGGCAATATGATGTCTGTTATCATTTTTAAATGTCTGCAAACAGTTTTCCTTGTTCTTATTGTAATCCTGCATTGAAATTTTTAGGAATCACATAGATCTCATCCTTACTAATAGTTTAGAGGCATGTGCAATTTCATTTGTCAGAATATCTTTCATTTGGCATTGAAAATAAGAAATTTAAAATCACTTCACCTTAATTTTGGTGACAGATATTGCTTATAAGCCTTTGGGGGTACCTTAGGCATGATTTGATTAGAGATTGTGATGTTTAATTGGGTCCTTCAACTCAAGCTTTTGTGTTGAGGTCTTAAAGATTGTGTGAAGAGTGCAAACCTGGGCCTCCATTTGTGTATCTCTTATGGTTGAAAGAACATCCTGATTGTTTTGAAGCATTTTATCTGATAGTTGTTCAAATGTTGTATAGGTTGTCAAAGATCTGGTATAGTCAAGTTTGTCTTGTCAATACCCCACCAAAAATCATTCTAAACAACTAAACCTACCCCATACTACCCCTCTTTTTACTTGTATACCCACAGAAGATCAAAATTCATTTGCTAAAGTATGCTAAACAGATCAAGATTTCAAATGTCTTTAGTAACCCTTTCCTTACATTGAAATTATTTCTATGATCTAGGAGTGACAACTTGTGAAAGTAATATTTGGAGTGTTGAATATATTTTCCCAAGGCCCTTTCCATACTATTTTCACAAATTGAGGGATATCTTCATCTCCTTCACCATTCGAGGGTTACAAAATAGGTCCTCTTACCTTTGTTGAAAGGCACAACCTAAAACAATTAGGACAAGACGAAGTCCTATTTGAATGCTATTCATCTCTCCACAAATCTGAGTGCTAGTTAGATCACATCCCTGGCTAAAAAATGACATACATCATGATCTATCTGCCTTCAAGCTTCATGCCATATCTGTGATGCTTCTCAAACTTAAAAGGAGAACAAATTTGGGTACCAACAAATTGATGTTTTGTATTCATCACTACACAAGAAATGAAAGCTACATTCTTTGTTTTCCTTTGCTCATGTTTCCTCTATTCTATCTTTTAAAAATTTTCAAGTATGGTGATCAAGAAGGAACTTTGTGTACTTGATGAATTAATTTAAATAAATATGTGTCTAGATTTGTTAGTGTCACTAGGTGGTTCATTGTTTCTTTACTCCAATTGAATGTTGAACTACTCCAGTTAATGGGTGTGAAATTTTCATTAGCCTACTCACAACCATAACTGTCCTTTTTATAATTTCTCCCTTTCACTCCTCATCACTGTGAATTCCTCCCTTCTACCCCATACATGCACTTTTCCACATGTTTAGTGAAGTGTTCTTATGTGATCCCCAACCTATTTAGCTACTACATAACAAAATATAGGAGTAGATTAGTTTACATTCAATAATGAGATCCTCCCCATACACAAGAAGGAGGGGCATATCCCCACAAGCATTGGTGGAAAAAAACCTAATTTATCATACAACAAATTATTTCACCAAGAGTTTTTGGAGAATTTTCTTGGGATAGAATTACCCTCATGCACCAGTAAAGATCTTTGCAAAATATGAAAACAAAGAAAGGATTACTTGAATGATTGAAAATCCTTTTTACAAACCTCTTAAGAAAACCTAGTTGAAATAAGATATACTAGAATAAATAGGTTGAGAGGAATCATTGATCCTAATTTTTGAGATTTTCAAAATCAGAAAGAGTGAGTTAGAGATAATCCATACTACATATCTCATGTTTAATCCCAAAATAATTCATTGAGTCTTACAACTTATAACCTTATTAAAAATCCTACCAACACTCCTACTAATTCTCTGATCTTAATTTGAGCAAGGAGGGCATGATCATCTTCTCCGGTCTTGAATATTTCTTCAAAATTATTTTTCATACCATGCCAATCATAGATTTAGCAATAAGGAAAGTAGTATAGCCAGTCTACTGTGACATCTTGTGATGTTTACATGAAGCACACTGAAAATTCTTCATATTACACTCCAAGGATGCCACATGCTGTGATGAAGGTTGTGATATGATCATCAGGATGTTTCTTTCCATCTCCATAGAATTTTAGGAAGTTATTTCTTGATCCTTGTAGAAGTTCATGGAGTGGTGGAGTCAAAGCCAAAGAGACAGTGTTCTGTCCCCATGGTACAAGTGTTTGTGCTTCCATTTCTTCCTCATCTATTTCTTTTGTCAGTTCTTTTTATATTTCTTCTTCCATTTCTTCCTCTCTTTCCTCTTCTTCACTTAGTTATTCAAAATTCAAAGGTGGTTGACTCAGATAATGAAATATTCATAAGATTCCATGATATATTTTGTGATAAAATTTAACAAGCTGATCAACAAGATTCCAACCATTTCTCTTCCAAATAAAGATAATCTAAATATGTTCTTTGAGAATGCTCAGTTTCCTGAAGTAACCTTCATACTGTAGAGAATTCAACTAAGAGATTCAAAAAATGCTCAAGAAATTGTGGTTGAGGTGGAAGATGATCTCATCTTGTTAGGTAAGATCAAGAATCCCTTGATGAATCCCATGGTTCCAATGATGAGAGAGCAAATCAAATGTTGTAGAATTTGGAAAATTAATTGACAATGTTTGAAAGGGAATTTTCTCAACAAACACATCATCCAAAATAGAATAGGAACCAGTTACATAAACACCCCAAAGGCTTGCCTTAGAGGCCCAATGTAATATGTGATATCAATTAATATGGAGAATAAGATATTTTTGATTGAGAATTTAAAGATGGAGAAGAAGAATGTTCTTGGATCGGTTTTTATGAATACAACTTTTATGATGAAGAACCCACATATAGTTACTCATATGTAGTGTTCAATCGATCACAAAAAGAGAATTAAGGTTATTATTTTACTACGCAAGATAATAAATTGAATCCTCAAATGGCGAATATGAGAAAAATAAAAATGAAAGGAGGATCATCTAAGTCCGCTTTAGTAGGGTCAACTGAGAATAATCATGAGACCATTCTAACTAAGGATCCTTCTACCTCTTTAAGGAAGTATCCCTCAACTTCTCTTGAAAACTAAATTTCTACAAATCATAAAACATCCATGTTAAATATTTGATAACACTTGATGTTTTTACCACCTGTTCTTCCCTTGATATCATTTACCATTTAAAAAACTTTTTAAATGTTTTTATGTTAAATTTCCCTTTCTACAAATCATGAGTGAATTTGTAACAAACTAAGATGCCATAGGATATTATTTTCTTGGGAAAGAAGGATCAAATGTAATAGAGATATATAATGCATGTTTGGAGACATGCAAAAGGTCGGGAAATTGAAAATCATGAGAAATTTTTGAGAGAAGCTTATTTTATGAGAAACCCTCCAAAAAACCTGGTTAATGTCTTCTGTGTTAGATCTTCATTCATGTTGAGTTGATTACAAGTGTATAACCATCACACATCTTTGATATTGTTCCTTAAACTCTCCCCTACTAATGAATCTAAGAATCTTTTTGAATTAATCTGTGTTATTTTGCGATATATGATGTCTGATATCATTTTTAAATGTCTGCAAAATTTTTCCTTGTTCTTGTTGCAATATTGCATTGAAATTTTTAGGAATCACATAGATCTCATCCTTACTGATAGTTTAGAGGCATGTGCAATTTCATTTGTCATAAGATCTTTCATTTGGAATTGGAAATAAGCAATTTAAAATCACTTCACCTTCATTCTGGTGACAGATATTGCTTATAAGCCTTTGGGGGTACCTTAGCATGATTTGATTATAGATTGTGATGTTTCATTGGGTCCTTTAACTCAAGATTTTGTGTTGAGGTCTAAAATATTGTGTGAAGAGTGAAAACCTGGGCCTCCATTTGTGTATCTCTTCTGGTTGAAAGAACATCCTGACTATTTTGAAGCATTTTATTTGATAGTTGTTCAAATGTTGTATAGGTTGTCAAAGATCTGGTATAGTCAAGTTTGTCTTGTCAATACCCCACCAAAAATCATTCTAAACAACTAAACCTACCCCATACTACCCCTCTTTTGACTTGTATACCCACAGAAGATCAAAATTCATTTGCTAAAGTATGCTAAACAGATCAAGATTTCAAATGTCTTTAGTAACCCTTTCCTTACATTGAAATTATTTCTATGATCTAGGAGTGACAACTTGTGAAAGTAATATTTGGAGTGTTGAACATATTTTCCCAAGGCCCTTTCCATACTATTTTCACAAATTGAGGGATATCTTCATCTCCTTCACCATTTTAGGGTTAAAAAATAGGTCCTCTTACCTTTGTTGAAAGGCACAACATAAAACAATTAGGACAAGATCAAGTCCTATTTGAGTGCTATCCATCTCTCCACAAATCTAAGTGCCAGTTATATGACATCCCCGGCTAAAAAATGACATACATCATGATCTATCTGCCTTCAAGCTTCATGCCATATTTGTGATGCTTCTAAGACTTAAAAGGAGAACAAATTTGGGTACCAACAAATTGATGTTTTGTATTCATCACTACACAAGAAATGAAAGCTACATTCTTTGTTTTCCTTTGCTCATGTTTCCTCTATTCTATCTTTTAAAAATTTTCAAGTATGGTGATCAAGAAGGAACTTTGTGTACTTGATGAATGAATTTAAATAAATATGTGTCAGGATTTGTTAGTATTACTAGGTGGTTCATTGTTTCTTTACTCCAATTGAATGTTGAACTACTCCAGTTAATGGGTGTGAAATTTTCATTAGCCTACTCACAACAATAACTGTCCTTTTTATAATTTCTCCCTTTCACTCCTAAACACTGTGAATTCCTCCATTATACCCCATACATGCACTTTTCCAAATGTTTAGTGAATTTTTCTTATGTGATCCCAACCTATTTAGCTACTACATAACAAAATATAGGAGTAGATTAGTTTACATTCAATAATGGGATCCTCCCCATATATAAGAAGGAGGGGCATATCCCCACGAGAATTGGTGGAAAAACCTAATTTATCATACAACAAATTATTTCACCAAGATTTTTTGGAGAATTTTCTTGGGAGAGATCTACCCTCGTGCACCAGTAAAGATCTTTCCAAAATATGAAAACAAAGAAAGGAGTTCTTGAATGATTGAAATTCCTTTTTACAAACCTCTTAAGAAAACCTAGTTGAAATAAGATATACTAGAATAAATAGGTTGAGAGGAATCATTGAACCTAATTTTTAAGAATTTCAAAATCAGAAAAGAGTGAGTCAGAGATAATCCA
Source organism: Taxus chinensis (assembly GCA_019776745.2). Taxonomy (NCBI): domain Eukaryota; kingdom Viridiplantae; phylum Streptophyta; class Pinopsida; order Cupressales; family Taxaceae; genus Taxus; species Taxus chinensis. The sequence continues at coordinate 360,301,982 of CM034152.1, read as the reverse complement.
TACTATATATCTCAGGTTTAATCCCCATATAATTCATTGAGTCTTACAACTTATAACCTTATTAAAAATCCTACCGATACTCCTACTAATTCTCTGATCTTAAGTTGAGCAAGGAGGGCATGATCATCTTCTACGATCTTGAATATTTCTTCAAACTTATTTTTCATACCACCCTAATCATAGATTGAGCAAGAAGGAAAATAGTATAGCCAGTCTACTGTGACATCTTGTGGTGTTTCCATGAAACACACTGAAAATTCTTCATATTGCACTCCAAGGATGCCACATGCTGTGATGAAGGTTGTGATATGATCATCAGGATGTTTCTTTCCATCTCCATAGAATTTTAGGAAGTTATTTCTTGATCCTTGTAGAAGTTCATGGAGTGGTGGAGTCAAGGCCAAAGAGACAGTGTTCTATCCCCATGGTACAAGTGTCTGTGTTTCCATTTCTTCCTCATCTCTTTCTTTTTTCAGTTCTTTTTCTATTTCTTCTTCCATTTCTTCCTCTCTTTCCTCTTCTTCTCTTAGTTATTCAAGATTCAAACGTGGTTGACTCAGACAATGAAAGATTCATAAGATTCCATGATATATTTTGTGATAAAATTTAACAAGATGATAAACAAGATTCCCACCATTTCTCTTCCAAATAAAGATAATCTAAATATGTTCTTTGAGAATGCTCAGTTTCCTAAAGTAACGTTCATAGTGTAGAGAGTTCAACTAAGAGATTTAGAAAATGCTCAAGAAATTGTGGTTGAGGTGGAATGTGATCTCATCTTGTCCAGTAAGATCAAGAATCCCTTGATGAATCCCATGGTTCCAATGATGAGAGAGAAAATCAAATGTTGTAGAAGTTGGAAAATTAATTGACAATGTTTGAAAGGGAATTTTCTAAACAAACACATCATCCAAAATAGAATAGGAACCAATTACATAAGCACCCCAAAGGCTTGCCTTATAGGCCCAATGCAATATGTGATATCAATTAATATGGAGAATAAGATATTTTTGATTCAGAATTTAAAGATGGAGAAGAAGAATGTTCTTGGATCGGTTTTTATGAATACAAATTTTATGATGAAGAACCCACATATAGTTACTCATATGCAGTGTTTAATTGATCACAAAAAGAGAATTAAGGTTATTATTTTACTACCCAAGATAATAAATTGAATCCTGAAATGGCGAATATGAGAAAAATATAAATGAAAGGAGGATCATCTAAGTCCGCTTTAGTAGGATTAACTAAGAATAATCATGAGACAACTCTAACTAAGGATCCTTCTACCTCTTTAAGGAAGTATCCCTCAACTTCTCTTGAAAAATCAATTTCTACAAATCATAGAAACATCCATGTTAAATATTTGATAACACTTGATGTTTTTACCACCTCTTCTTCCTTTGATATCATTTACCATTTGAAAAAATGAAAAGTCTAAATTTCTTAACTTGAGTACTTGAGAACTCATCCCAAACATCATGAGAAACTTAATTAGCATATCAAGGTAAGTAGCTCTGTTTTATGTCTTAAAGATTCCACCACCAAATAACCACCTCATGCATCTCAATCCACTCCATCTAAACTATCTTTCCTCTACACCCTCCACTTCTATAGAAGGTAGAACCTTTCTACATAACCTTTTTAGTCAATGGGTACAAATTGAACAATTACATCATAGACTCTAGTGCTTCAGATAATGGCATGCCTGTGAAAGTTTCTAAATCCCTCAACCTCTCCCTTTCACCCACCTCTAGCCATTGTCTCTCCATAGAAATGAAATAAGTTCCTCTTATGGGTTAGATTAAAGATGTTAAGGTAACATTGGAATATTTCCCTCACAAGAAAATCATAATGAGAATCCTTATAGTAGACATGCCTGCCTCATATGTTATGTTATTGGGCTGAAGCTTTTGTCGAGATGGTGGAGGAGATATCACAACTCGATTGGTCACATGCCACCATTCTGGTCAATGGTAAACAAAAGAAACTTCTTCCCATCAGAAAAATGAAGTATATTGTGCAAAAATTAGATGAACCTATGACAAACATCCTGTGTAAAAATTCCAAACCTTGCAAATTTTTAATTAATTTTGAAGATGATCTTGAATTTCCCATGTTGGTGGAAGAATGTTCAAGAATCATAGAGCCAATCAAATAAAATCATGATGATTTGATGAAATCAAATTTGAGAGTGTGTAATTCCCATGGGATGAGAGCATAAATGAATTTGGTCCACTGGATGTTGACGATGGTGAGGAGAGCCTCAACTTACAACAAAGCAATATTGAATTGAAGAATAATGTGGATAAATTAGGAGTGATGCTCAAAAAATTCTCAATAGGTATGCTTAATGTTTCCAATCATGTTCTTGATGCTTGGTATGAGGTTTCATGTGATGAGTATTTTTATGAGTACAAAGAGTTCTCATTATCATTAGAATGTGACACGAAAAATGAGAATGATAACACATTTCTACCTCTCAAATGTGAACCTATTCAAGAATATGATTTCATTATACAAATGGACTTCTTGGTTCTGGGTGATCAAGAATGGGAAAACGATAATGACAACATTTCAGCTCCAATGTTGTGCTCATTCCCTTTTCATGAGAATGGAAACATTCTCAATGAAAAATGGAGAAATGGATTGTTGTTTGGTCCTAAGACTGATTTTGTTCAAAATGGAAACATTCTCAATGGACTTCAAACTTTCAGTGTTCAATTTTACTAAGAGAAGGATGCCCTCAACAAGATCGATGTTGAAACTCAAGATGGATAAAATGAGCTAGATGGAGATTTCCATGTCGCACCATGTCGCATACCCAACCTTGAGATCATTTTATTTCCAAGATGATGATGTAATATCACTTGACACACTATATAGGGCAGCATGGTGAGAAAGAGCCAGACCATGAGAAAGGTGATTTCTTGATCCAATAATGAGAAACCAAGAAAATCAAGAGGCTAGTGACAATGATGAGTTTTCTAAAACATATGTCAAGAATTAACCCATTTGGAAGTTGTGGACATAAAGTAGATGCATGATGAAGAACAAATGTCTTGTTATGGAAATGATAAGTCAAGTATAATAAAAAATCATCTTCATGGCAGCAGTGAAAAATCAGCAAGTGGAACGAACCTGAGAACCAAGGATAGGATGGAAAGATTATGTCAAAGAAACATAGGTGATGGAATGAATGAGTTGATCATCAATTAAAATAGTAATCATGATAAATTTCTCAAGAAGTTGAAGGAGGGGTTCATACTTCAGTGAACCTACCAATAGATTTGTATAAGAAAGGCATCCGGTGGTACCCATTTTCAGGTAAAAACTTAGTTCAAATTTGTGCTTCAATGAAAGTGGGTTATCTCCCATGTGTACATAGGTGATTTAGGATGCTTCCCTTTTATTTTTATGTGTTTCCTTTCTAGTTTCATGTTTCCCTTGTGTTTTTTGTTTCCTTTCTTGTTTTTTGTTTCCCTTGTGTTTTTTGTTTTTTCATGTCTTGTGTGTGTGTGTTCATTTCTTTTCATGTGTATGTGTTCAATAAAGGAAATTGTTTTGTATATCTCTGTGGTGACTCCATAAGCCCAATGGACAAGGCATTGGTCCACACAGTGACTTGAGATTCTGGGGTTACTATTTGTTCTATCCTCATTGTGCTCGATCTAGAACATGTCCCTAAGCTAGATCCAACTATTGTCATGTGTTTTTGCAAGGGTAAAATTCAATGTTGAAACATAACAGCTTTGCCTTAGTGTCAAAAAAAATTCTTGAAATCCCTCTTAGAACCATCTCCCGTTCAATATGATCTCTCATTTCATACCTATCCTGAGCCTTGAAATCCCCAAAAAAAATTGTATATTTTATCCCCAATGTTTGAAATGTCAAAATAGGGTTACTCATTCCATTTAGTGCAATGCTTCTAAAGAAGAATTCTTCGGTAAGCCTAGAAAGGCTATTTTTATACATTCCTAATATAGGTGTGCATGCTCTAAGGTAGAGTTGAAATCTAAAAACCATTTGAGAGTGGTTTTAAGGAGCTAAGAACAAATTGTAACTGGTTTAGGAAAATTTAGGAAAGTTTCAGAGGTTTTGGAACAAGAACAGTGAAAGTGGGTTTTGAAGGCTTAAGGAGCTTGTAGTGGAAAAAGATACCTAAACTTCAATTGAGGATTCTGAGAATTATGGGATGATTCAATAGGAAAACAAGATTTCATTGGAAATCTTAAAGAATCCTCTACATCACAGATTTTTCACATTCTTCCCAAGACCCGGGCACTTCTCAAGGAAAATAAGTTTGTATAGAATCACCTTGCAGTCCCAAATTAAAATGCAAAATTTTTGGATAAGGGGGTAGAATCAGGTATTTAAACCATCATCCCATTTATCTTTAAATGATCTTGAGAGTCAAAATGATATTAAAAATTTTCCTGAAACAGACCTCTTGGAGCTTCGGGAAAAGTGGTTTCATGTTTTTGGGAGTTAGTCAAGTTCACAGTTAGATGGGTGGCGCATTTTGGTGTCCTAACTATCCAACTATCCTGACTGTCCCAAATGGGAACATTTGGGACATTAGGGACAAAAAATAAATCCCCACCCCCAATTCTATCTCTTTGGACGCTCATGTGACACTATCTCTTCCCAATAAATGTTAAACTGGTCATGCATCTAAATGTTGGCTAAGTTTTTTCTGCTCAACCCTTGGGCGCATTTTTCTATCCCAACTATCCCATAGGATAGTGGGAAGATAGTGAGGACACAAAATGTGCCCCAAAATTTATCCCCTCTCATGGTTCACCATATGACCTATATTTTACCCCCGTGAGCTAAAAATGGAATTCTCACTCTTCCCCCCTCATGCAATCAAATCTTGCCAAGTGTCAAGCTCACATGGAGGCGCATTTTACCATCCCAACTATCCCAGGAATAGTGGGGATGGTGAGGAAACAAAAATGTACCCAATTCTATGAAGTTTGAAAACCAAAATTTGGTCCAAGTCCTTTTATGTTGTTGTTTCCTTCTTCTTCCTCTCCTCGCAAACCAAAAGTGCTGCGGGAAGTGGTAATAAATTAAAATAACTCCTAACCACCTCATTTTTTGATTAAACCTCCATTATTTCTGTTAAAAACCATCTAAGAACCTCCAAATCCATCAGACACAATATCAAATTTCTCTCAGAGCATCCATTGTTGCAAGAATGAAGATTTTTCATTGTCGGCGAACAAGGAAATTTATCATACCAAGATTTTGGGATAAGTTCTCGTCTCTATAGCATCTTTGTGACAAACTAAGCTTAGTGACTTCATTAATGGCTTCCATGGAAGCTTTAGGCCTAAAACCGTAACCCTGGAAATTTTCTTTTTTATTTCCAAGCATTCTGGCATGCAAAAACACAGTGAAATTTGGAGCACAATATCGTGACAAAGAGCCAAATCTAAAAATAATGTTTCCATCACAAACTGAGGTCATTTTTTCACTTAATAAAAATATCATATTCCATGCCCTTCCACATTCTAAAAATAGTAAGTCCCTCAATTTGCAATCTCTAATCACCAAGAACACTTAGAAGCAGTGCATAATGGTAAGCAAGGTAAAATTGCCAATTTTACCAAAATAGTAGGTCTAGGAAAAAGCACCTACTAAAAATAAAAAGTGGCTAAAATTGGAAAAAATTATCAAGAGAGGAGAATTGGATTGTTCTAGAAATTTTAGAAAGATCAGATTTGAGCAAAACAAGGTGATATGTCCCAAAATAAGTAGGTCTCAGGCCTACCTGTTAAAAATAGAAAGTCTCTATTTTGGATGTAAAAAGTCTATAGTTGGATCCATTTTCACTCGTCTTTCCACTTTTTCACATCTTTCATAGGGTTGTAGGATGATCTCATAGCTCAAACAGAGAAATGAAACTTCCATAAGGGTCTTGGAAGCATCTTCCAAATCATAGTTGTGCCCGAGAGCATGGTGAAGCATAATGGAGGAAAGTTTAAATCACTGAGCAACTGGAAAATATTCCAAGAGTGTAAAGGAATACATTAATTCATATAAATATGTCATCTCATAGCTCATTGGTCAAGTTGGATCCATCATCATCTCTCCAATGAGATGGTTGAAGTGAGCTCAGTGAGATGAGTGAGCTAAGTTGGGTTGAGCTCGGTGAGTTGAAGTGAGCCGATTGATTTAAGTTGATTGAGATAGCCAAGAAAAATTGAGATAGGAGTGGTCAAGGAAAGAGCTCACATCTCTCAAAGAAGTAAAGGTGAAGTTTACAATCTTGTAGCACAGCATGAAGGATAGATAATATAAGCATCAAGAGGTTTGTGCATCATGAATGAATAATTCCAGAATATTAAAGAACAAGAGAGTGACCCTCACTCTCACCATGAGATAAGGGATGCATCATCATAGGTAAGTTTCATGTTCATCTCAATATCACATCAAAAGGTCTGATAACATTTTTTCTAAACACTCATTTGGAAACCCAAAGTATCTGTGCATCTAGCAAGGATGAGGAAATTGAGATCATCATACTTCAGATCAGCAAGATCTACATCGTAAGGAGCTTCTTCAATAGATCAGTCAAAAAAATTCCTTCCTTCTCTTCTCTCCCTTTCTTATAATTCTTCATTGTATATAATCATTGTATTTTTTCCAATTCACTTAAGTGACATATTTGTAATTTGTAAAAGTAATATCTCTGAAAATTATAAGTGAAATACTAAATTTGTCTCTTCTAGGGGCAATCAAAAGGTCACAAGTAGAATAGGAAAAAGAAGAGCCATGTGGGGGGAGATGAAAGGTCAATTCATAGGGATATAAATTGGGATGGATTCTCCATTCCAAAGGATCCTGAATTTTAGTTTCTTGGTAGCAATTGTGAATTATTTTAGATTGATTAATGCTTTGAATTCATCACTACATAAGAAATAAAAGCTATACTCTTTCATTTTCATTTGCTCATGTTTCCTATCTATTCTCTCTTTTACAACTTTACAAGTATGGTGATCATTAGAAGGAACTTGGTGTCCTTGATGAATGAATCTAAAGAACTGTGTATTTTGATTCGTTAGTCTCACTATGTGCTTCATTTTTTTATTTCCTCCAATTGAATGTTGAACTACTCTAGTTATTGGGTGTGAACTCTGCATTATCCTACTCACAACAATAACCTTCCTTTCCCTAAATTATCTCCTTCATCCCTCATCGCTGCAAATTCCTCCCTTATACCCCATATAAGCACTTTTCCACAAGTTCAGTGAAGTGTGCATGTGTGATCTTTGATCTATTTTTCCACCCCACAGTAGTTAGATAGGAGTATATTAGTTTACATTCAATAATGGGAGCCTCACCATACACAAGGAAGGGCGTAGCCCCATGAGAATTGGTTGAAAAACCTAATTTTTCATACGATAATTTATTTCACCAACAGGTTCTAATTAGGCTATGATTGATTACCACAACCTTATGAAATTTAACTACATTGAAATATCAGTTATTAGATATACTGTAGTCGTTATTGATTGCATGTATTATGAAATTTCTAGTTGTTATTAATAGCGGGAAATTCATAAAAATATATTGTGATCTATTACATATTTAATTAATGTTTGTGATGTAGTAAATGACTCATTATTGACTAAATGTCTAAGTCATATTAGGCTGGTTGTATAAAGTAAAAATGGACATATATTTTTTATATAATTAAGAAGTTTCATTCAAATACGCTTATAAGGTGGATTTCATAATATAAACTATGGATTTTATGGTTATAGCTCATTGATTAATAATAGTTCTTAGATGATCTCTTATTTTAATATTTCATTATAATTACAACATAAAATAAGAGTATGCAGACTCACGTCAGTTCTTATGAACTGGTCCATATCTATCTTTCTCCCCTAAAGTATTGTAGGAAATGTTAGAATACTTGAAGTAACTACTTGGATTATATTCTATGATTATTTTTATGTCTTGAGTTTGTTGGGAAATAAATACGAAAAGATTAGTTGCAATCAATTTTAATATACAATTGAAATATCATCACATCTTTAAAAAGGAATTATGGCCCAATGTATTATTCTTGTTGACTATTGTAAATCATTATTAATGAAGATTAGGATATTTATCCCTTATTTGAAATATGGTCTTGACTTATCTTATTTGAACTAAAAATGTCAATATTTTACTTATACAACTTATTTATTAATTAAGCTGATAATTTCTTAAGTTATGTAATTAATTCTGATTTCATTAATTAAGATAGAATAATCAAAGAAAAATAAATATTGACAGATAAACCTACAGGATAACATAGGAAATTAAATAAATATGTTTATGTACTTAATAGTAATAATGGAAAAATTATGACGAGTAAATCTATTTAAATGAATTGGTATGAAAAATGAACAATTAAAATACACCTAACAACAATTACTAAGTTGTTAAAAGTATTACAAGAGGAAATAATATTAGTTAGTAACTCAACGAGTTACTTTGAACCTCTTATGGAAACTTATTAAGTATTTTTAAATAATACTTTTAAAACGAATTGTTGTGGATGAATTTTTTAGTCTACTATAAACACTAAATCACACACTTTGGATACATTTCTAGGTCCTAGTCACATACCACTATTCATGTATGATTCCTAAATGAGAAAAGTACTAATTGACCACTAATTTTTGGCCTCTTTTATTTCTCTCTGGTTTCCTTCTTGGTATTACACACCCCACTTCCCAATCTTACTAGCCAGGACGTCAGCGCCTAGGTATCCTCATCCCCTCTACGTGCCCCTACCTCTTAGTATCTTTCTCACATCTTTTGAGTTCTTTCTAGCTGTTGGGTATCTTATTTTCTTGGTGGTTGGAATTTTAGTGGTTAATTAAAAAATTCAAACAAGGGAATCATATAAATACAAATATATTTGACCATAATAAAGGACCAAACTCTAAGCATCTACTACTCTCACCTAAGGTTGCATCTAAAGGAATTACAATTTAGCATCCATTCAAGGGAAAATGAACTACATTATTCTACATACACTTCATAGGAGGGGAGGTTCATTTTTTATGCACACATCTATTTGCATCTTATACATCTAGTTATTATTCATTATTCAAGTACGTCTAGCACAAGACCCACCTAGGGCATGATTCTACACACACATACACATAAGTAGAACTACATGGAGTTTAAAATGTAGTGAAACACCCGAATCGGAAGTTCACTCAGTTAGGTGACTTTTGGAGTCATTTCGAATCCCCAATTGCATATTTTTCTTTTTAGGATTTGATGTGTTTTGGGGTTTTATAGGTGCTCTTTCTCTTTCCAGGTTACAAGTGAATTCTATGTGCATAATGTGACATACAAGTGATCAAAAGTAAAGTGCAGTGACATAAAATCCACACAAAATAAATCATTGTCTGACCATTTTTGTAGTCACAAGTGCCCAAAATTAGTCTACAGTGCCTAAGAACCTTTAATCTAGTCCAGGCACCCTAGTCTCGACATTCCCAAAAAATTTGCATTTTTCTGGGCTTGATTGCGATAGTCTAGAATTCTATTTCATCACTTTTCCATCTTAGTATAGCCTCAAGATTGTTGTGAAATATGATAAGTACTTTATCGCTTCTCTTGAACCTAGGGTTTCAAATTTGATTTCTTATTTTCTTGTGTCATATTTGTACTTGTTACTATATTATTACGTTTTTACTCTGCAAGTGGAATTTAACATTTATTTATTTTTAATTTTTGTTAAATCACTTGGTGAACTTGTTGCTTGATTCCCACCTTCTTTCTAGGGTTTTATTCTTATGCCTATCACCCATATTGGTCATTTAAGGTATTTTGAGAATCTTGAGCTTCCTCCATCTTCCCATAGGGTTTCTAAATCAATGGCTGAAAATGATACTTGTTTCATTAACTCTCAACAACTTCCTCTCAAAAATATTGAATCATCAGATAGTGAGCACTCATATTATGAAGACACAAATGTTGATAAAAACAATTAGATAAGCTCACAATTTTTTTTCAAGATTTGTGTGATAATCCTCCCAATCTTCCACATATTTTGCATGCTTTGATTTATGCTAAAAACTCCCGTGATGCTACTTTGGCACCTCTTATTGGTTCTTCCTTGGTTGTTATGGCCTCCACCTAACCCATTCATATTTCTTCTTCCATTCTGATTACTACCACTCCCATCATTCAACCTAATGCTTCTAATACATACCCTGCCACTTCTTTAAATACACTTAATTTAATTTTTTTATATTAGGATTTATAAACTCAAATTCATCAACTTCAATTTTCCACTCCTCGAGCATCCCAATATATAGATTCTCCATTACTAATTCATACTCCTTTCATACCCACCATTTCCTCTTATGCAATTCCTCTCAATTTCATCACTCCAAAGCTTCCCATTTTTAAAGTCCATGATGACCCTTAAGAGAATATATGAGAATTTCATGTAACATGTCTAGATTATGTATATGATCACACTTTATTAGAAAATCTCTTTCCTCGCAGTCTTCAATAATATGCAATGCATTGGTTCTATGATCTACCTGTCCACTTGGTAACATATTTTATGTATTTAGTTGATTCCTTTATTGCTCATTTCTCTATTAATATCAGCTCAAAGATCTCCCATGCTCAACTCATGCAAATTAAACAAGGATCTAATAAGAATCTAGTGGATTATGTCTTACGATACAAGAACAACTTGCCTAAGATGTCTAATGTGCTTGCGGAATTTGAACATCAAGATCTATTCTTCCAAAGTATATTACCTCCTCTTGAGGAGATTTTCATCTTTGAAACATATCCATAATTCGGTCATTTATGTCATGCTCTTAAGTTATGAAAAACTACACTATTATCAATATGAAAGCTTAAGTACCATGAATGAGATTAATATTTTACACACTTTTAAAGAAAATCAACTTTATATCCATATACAAAACCTACTGAAGCTAAAACTACTATCAATGTTGTATCTAATCTTAAAAACCTTCAATGGAAACTGCCTAAGCGTACATTTACTAAATTGCCTTGTGCTCCACATATTATATTTCCACAACTTGTTGAGATCAATCTTATTATGCTTCCTCCTCTACTCAATCTGGAACCATCCCATCCTAGAGGTCATAATTATAATGAAAATTTCATATGTAACTATCATCAATGCATTAGGAATTCTAAAAATCAATGTTTCAAACTTCAAAATATTATCTTATCGATAATAATGTTATTGATGTTCTTGAGCCCATATCGTTACGTAAGTAGATGGAAATCAAAATCTCAATATCTTCAATAATCCTCTTCCTAACTATGATAAGAAAACATATGATTCTTTATCTAATCATACATATCATGCAGTTCCTCCTTTGGCATTAGGGGATCTTGATTTTCTAGTTGCTCATGTTGAGGCATCTCCACCAATTATTGCTTTCTTTGTTTATGAATACCATGATAAATTGTCTTCTGAAACATTACATATCAATGCTTCTATTGGATCTTATGCTATTAAAAATACCATGATTATCTTGTCATATTCTATGTGCGTGTTCTCTATTACACTTTTTGTTGCTATTGGCTATCCACTATCACATATTTCATATCTAGTGCCTAAATCTTACAGCTATGTCAAGCTTCTAGTCAATGTTGGTCCTCTTACCATGCTTGTGCCATTTCTTATGGTACCTTCAATCAAAGGGTGTAACATGATATTAGGTCTTCCCTATCTTCATGCAACTCAGGCTACCATATCCATAAATCACTTGTGTCTAAAGTTTATTCACAACAGACAAGTCATTACTATCAATGGTGTTTCACCATCCACACCATGGTTATAGCCTCCTCTTGAGGTTTCGATTGCACTCACTAGAGAATATAGGTCCCCACAACTTGCCAAATCTAATGAAAAATATTCTCCTAGCTTTCCTATTCATGCACAGCCCACTCAATCTCACATGTTTACTATTCCATTTCACCAGTCTAGGTCCACAACTCTCTCGAATCCTTCACATAGGTATACATCAAATCCTCAATTTCCTTCGAATAGGTGTTCATCACCTCTGTGCTCTACTTCATACATGTGTTCATCACCTCCACACTCTACTTCACATAGGTGTCCATCAAATTTATACTCTCCTTCACATAGATGCACATCACCTTCGCGGTATCCTTCACATAGATATTCATCACCTCCTAGGTCTCATACACATAGGTATCATTCACCGATACATCATCTATCTCATACACCACCAATCTTGGAACATGGTCATATGCCTTTATTTTCACAAGCAACAGGTGGAGGACCCTCATCTTTCACTTTTACCAGATAACATACTCACCATTGCAATATTAGGGGGCATCACGATTACTCTTCCTCCCTTTTAGCATTATCATGTCTTGCATTTCTACTTGTTCACTATATACTTTACATATAGTATTTCACACGTGTTTTACACATCTTGATATATTTGTATCATCATTACATGATGAAACAATCTAGTTCTACTGTTCACACTTGACTATTGAGGGCTCACCACATTTATGAACCTCACATCATACACATGACACATTTCACACTCAGCGCATTCATGACATATATTTCTAGTGCACATTCATCATAACACACTTCCCTATGATGCACTCTAGTTCCACATTACATACTCGAATGCTGAGGGTCTCAATCTAAAATGAACCTCACCACACTCACTTAGTCTCTACGCTCTACATTTTTTTGATCATATATTTGTAGCGCACATATTCAAACCATTTTCTGATGTCACACTCTTGTTCTATGGTTCATTTTTTACTGCTGAGGGATCTTTTAAAAATGAAACCCAATTCATGCATACTCATTCACTCAGGGGGCATGTTATTCCCATCACACTCACTTTAAATTCCATTCCATTCATGCTCGCATCAGATTGCATATGTTGGTTGCACATTATTCTTTCTTACTTATTCCTGCATGTACACTTTTCTTACTATGCTATATGGATACATTTTATGTCATTATATTTTCTATATACACATGTGTGTTCACTTTCCTTCTAGTTTTGAATATAGTTTTTACGTATATCATTACATGTAACATAGATTCTTGGAAATGTACCTCTTACCAATCCCACAGTGGATCCTGGGGGCATATACTTTTGTACATATCACATGTGTTAATGTTTCATTTGATACTATTTCCTATTCATACTAGCACACTATTATATCAGATCATACATGTTTTGAGATACTTTCTATCTTTCTAACATGCTAACGGGTGATTTATGTGTACCATGTTGTTTTTAGGAACTATTTTCTACCATGGTTGTATGCTACTCTTTGTTTGTCATTGTTTGCCATTATTTACCATTATATGCCATTGTTTGCGAGTTATACCCTTTGTCTTGTGTGCACACTGTATGATTTTGACCACTTCGGCCTTGATTTTCTTTTGACATTGTGAGTGATGTACCATGTTTCTAACCCACTTTTCGTGGTCTACATTGTCTTCTTGCTTGCTAGATTAAGTATTTTCTTTTATGTGCATATATGTATTGATTGTACTAACACTTATTTCTAGCCACTTTGTTTTTGTATGCCTTGGTTTCTAACAAGAATATTCCCTCCCCTTACAGGGATTAAGTTTTAGATGTACATTGATTCCTCCTTTGGGCCGCATCCTCCTGACGACATTTCATATACCCAAAACAAGGGGCATCATTGGGAGAATCAGTCACCCCATACAACAACTCACAATCATAGTACATCACAGTTCAGTACCAGTAAAACACAATCTTCAATCTCAAAAATGGTGCAGAATCTGACTTGGGTCTTTAGAAAAGTAAAAATGCCAGTGCCTAGAAATAGACATGAGCACCTAGGTGCTCTTGACCCTTCCTAGGAACCTATGACCAGGCGTAGTTACACATTTTTTCTCAAATCAACACATTTCTTAGTAGTATTCTTAGTACAAACATAGTCCTCTAGTAATCAACATGCACGCTTTTACCTCTTTTCTATTTTCACATTAGATCGAACTGGATCCAATTTGATTAAATTTGAGCACACAATCTACAATGGTGTATGCATCATTAGGAAGCAGTCAAAGGATGGATAATAAAACTAGACCTTTCTCCCTAAACTTATTCTTTCGTGGTGTGAGATCACCCCAAAAACTCACAGTTGACATGAGATCGCCCAAAAAACTTGTTCTTCTCCAACATTTTAAAGATCCTCTCTATCATTTCACTCATCATGGATTAAGTGCACATGTTCTCTTTTTCATTTTTACATGTTTGGATCAAAATTTTCATATACACATATTTGACTACTCTTTTTCTCTTCTCTTTTGTAGGTTCATCCTTATGGGAAGTAGAAATCACATCATCAAGCATCCGTCAACATCGACAAAAGGTACCATGTGAAATTATACATATGATTTTCAATCCTTGGGTTACTTCCTCTTCTCTAGGTTCTGCGCTTCATTTTTATCACTCCACACTTTTTCTTGTCTCATCAACACACTTTTCACCATCAAGCTACATGGTTATCAGGTACACATCTCATATTCACTTTATGTTATCGAGAATTATCTCAACAACATAAAGTGGGGGGGAATTTAGAAACTAAATCACACGCTTTGGGTACATTTATAGGTACTAGTCACATACCACTATTCATATGATTCTTAAGTAAGAAAAGTACCAATTGAACACTTTATGTGGCCTCTTTTCTTTCTTTCTAGTTTCCTTCTTGGTCTTACACACCCCACTACCCAGTTTGACCTTTGTCACTTCAGTTTTTCTGAGTCTAGACACTAATGCCTAGCCAAGAAACTAGTTCTTAGGTGCCCTCATCCCCTATGGGCACCCCAACCTCTTTGTATCTTACTCGCATCTTTTTGGTCCTTTCTAATTGTTTGGCATCTTATTTTCTTGGCGGTCAGACTTTTAGTGGTTAATTATGAAATTCAAATAAGGGAATCATATAAATAAAAATCTATGTGACCATAATAAAGGACCAAGCTCTAAGCATCTACTACTATCACCTAAGGTTGCATCCAAAGGTATTACAAAAGCATCAAAGCATATATCTAGCATCCCTTCAAGGGACAAGGTAATGCATTCATCTACATACACTTTATAGGAGGGGAAGTTTATTTTTCCATGCGAACATCTATTTATATCTTCTACATCTAGATATTTCTCGTTATTCAAGTGCATATATCATAAGATCCACCTACAACATGATTATACACACACACACACACACACACACACACACAAAGAGAGAGAGAGAACTACATGGAGTCTTAAATGTAGTGAAGTGCCTAGATCATAAGTTCACCCAATCGGGTGGCCTCTAGGGTCAGTCTGACTCCCCATTTGTATCTTTTTCTTTTTAGGATTTGATGTGTTTTGGGGTTTTACAGGTTCTCTTTCTCTTTATAGGTTATAGGTGAATTATGTGAGCATAGTGCAACATATAGGTGATCAAAAACAAAGTGCACCGACACAAAATAAATCACTCTCTGGCCATTTTCATAGTCATGGGCACCTAGAATAAGTCTACAATTCGTAGGCACCTCTGACCTAGTCTAGACACCCTAGTCTAAGAATTATCAATAGTTCTCCATTTTTCTAGGCTCAGTTGTGATAGTCTGTACTTTTGTTTCATCAGTTTTCTATCTCATCACATCCTCGAGATTTTTGCAAAAGAAGCTAAGTACTTTATCCCTTCTCTTGCACCTAGGGTTTCAAATTCAATTGCTTATTTGCTTGTGTCATATCTGTACTTATTGTTATATCATCACAATGTTACTCCATAATTGGAATTTAACATTTTTTAATTTCAATATTTGTTAAATGAATTACTCAACTAAGGTAACCTAAGTATAAAAAGTATAGGACGTAATTTTTTTTACATCATTTTTCTAGAACCTTATCTTAGTACCAACTTAGGATGGATACGTGAAGGGTAGTGATAATGTAATGATGGGAAGTCATTACGTGGTCCTTATGTTTCCCTTAGGAATTATAAGATGGTATGGATGTGATTTTTTACATACAGCGAAATGAACCAAAAATGGACTCTCCCTCTTCTTAGCTAGTTTACCTTCTTAAAAAACAAGGAATCCAAATAATTATATTAATATGGTTGTGTGGTGAGGGAAGATGAGTTTTTTAGGATAGTGCATGATCTTGGAAATAAGATTGCAAATAATTTATTAAAACTTTGGCCAAATTAATGTATTATATGACTACATTTTCTGATCACCAATCCTCTAAATAAACAACATCGGATACCAGATGGAAGTTGCATGAATTTCTTCTAGGTAGGCACTTAGGAGATGCACATAGTATTTATAACCTATAAAAGGTTAAACCAAGTATACAAAAGTGTACACACTTGTTTAAAGTGACTTAGGGGAGATCAGCGAGTTCTGGATATACCCTTATAGTTGTACATTGTTATTATATGTTATAAGATAGATTATGAATATTTTAATAATGTTGGATTAAGTTAGATAATAATGTTAAACATTGGTATCATAGATTGTATATTAAGTGTATGATTTTAAAAAATACCTTAAATCAGTTGATCATAACAAGTATGTTATAGTTTGGTATCAAAGCAATAGGTTTATCAGATCTTGGACTCAATCGATTCATAACACTAACAGAAATCGTATCCTTTCTTTAACATGATACAATGTTAAAAGAAGGGTGAAACATGAGGCTGGAACTACTTTATCTCATGTTGAATGTTTGATGGCTGATAAGTTAGATGAAAATTTGGCACTCCTTTAGGACACTCGCAACCAAATAACTACCTTAGGGCAGCAGGTAGGGGTGAATATGAAGAAAAAGAGAAATAACAACTTAAAAAACATGACGATGACACTGATTTAGGGGGTAAAAGAGGTCGCTTAGTTGTTGAACTATCTAGAGACATAAAATGGATCATCCCACCCAAAATTTATGGAACTAACTTGGGGGGATGGTACTGAAAACTGGTTAAGTAAGATGGAGAAGTACTGTGAAATAATGTATTTTTTTAGGAAACTAAAGCAGTATGGGATGATTTTCAACTCTCTAATGAATTATATTCTTCATGAGATAACCATAAGATGGAATTGGGAGTAAATACTACCTCCATCATTTGGGAGCAATTCAAATTATATTTCCATTAACATTGGTTGACTTAAATTTGTTTTAATCTGAAAATTTAAGAATTTCAGAACTTAACTCAATGAAAATAAAGTGTTGTGGAGTGTTAGGATCATTTTATAAGGATGTTAAAATACATGCCCCAATACCAAAAATAAGAAAATTTTAGGATTTGTAGGTTCATCATGGGATTAAACCCAAACATAGGAGGTGGGGTGGATGTTCATGAACCATCTACCATAAAAGCAATGTTTGAAAAGGCTATAAGGTAGAAAAAAATTGTAATCCATTTCAACCTTTACGGAAGAGAAACATAAGAAGAGTGTTAGCTCACTTGCACCACTTTTTCCTAGGAAAACTTTGTTGAAGAAAGAGGGAAGAAAAATTAAGTATGCCAACAATAATACAACTAAAATTGTTGTAAACAAAAGAAAGAGTGAGCAGAACATTGTTTCTTTTGGAGAAAATAAATTTGAAAGGAAAGGGCATGTTGGGGATTTTTCAAATGGGGAGGTGATCACTATGTAAAAAACTATACCCAAAGGAATCAGGGGAATAACTATTAGAAAATATTTCATGTTGCAGTGAGTAGTTGGCAAGCAAAAAAATAGGCCACCCTAATAGAACTGCTAGGTAAGTTTTATGGGTTTTTAGTTACTATTTTGTTTGACACCAATTCTAGTGAGTTTTTTATTTCAAGTAAATTAGCTAGAAAATTGTCTAAGAAAGCTAGATTTATGGGAAAAAATTGGACTTTCCAAAATGGGAATTATGTTATTCATATGGTGGACCAATGTCTATTTAAAGAAACATTGGAATTACCCAGTTTTACCACTGAAATTAACCTTTATGTGACTCCTTTAGGGTCTTATGACATCATATTACGGGTAAAATGAATATCCAAACATAAGGAAACAATGGTTTTATTTGAGAAGAATATTGAATGTCTTTATGAAACGCAAAAAAAAACCATCATTTAGATCATTAAGGGAGATTTTAAAGTTAGACAAATCTCCACAATTCAATTAGAGAAAACAAAAATTAAAGGCTGCATGTTGTACGCTATTGATACATCAGATTTTAGTAAGGTAAGACTTCTTTGGAATATTTTTCACTTTTATGTGAGTTTAATGATTTCTTTCTAGAAGAACTTCTTGGACTCCCTCCTAAAAGAGAGTTTGAATTCACAATTGACATTAAAAAAGGAGTAAAAATAATATCAAGAGCACCTTATAGAATGACGACAACAGAGTTGGGTGAACCGAAAGCACAACTACATGAAATCTTGTAAAAATGATTAATCTAAAATAGTGTGTATCCCTAGGTAGCACCGGTCTATTTTTTTAAAAATAAGGATGGAACATTAAAGGTTATGCATTGAATATTTCATGTTTAACAAAGAAATGAAAAAGAATAGATATCCTTTGCCAAGAATTGATTATATATTTGAGCAGATGAGAGATGCATCTATTTAATATAAGATTAATTTATGATTTGGTTATCATCAGTGAAGAATAAAAGATAAGGATATTCACAAAACAACATTTAGAACATGCTATGGGCATTATGAGTTCTCTATTTTACCATTTGGACTCACTAATGCACTGAAAACATTTATGAACCTTATGAATAACAATTTTCAAGAATAAATAGGTAAGTTTGTTATAATATATCTTGATTATATTTTGAATTACTTACAGAATGTTGTTGAACACAATGAACACTTAATAATAGTGTTTGAAGTATTGAGAAAAATAAAACTATATGGTAATAGTTCAATATTTTATTTTTTATCAAAGTGAAGTACAATATCTTGGCCATATCATAAATAAGGATGGGATTCTTTTGACCCATCAAAAATAAAATTTATTTCTACGTGGCCTACACTTAAAAACATGCACGGGGTAAGAATTTTTATGGGACTCACGGGGTACTATAGAAAATTTGTTTAAGATTTTTTAAGAGTGGTTAGACCAATAAATCATTGTAGAAAAAAAGATACAAAGTTTGTATGGATTGAAAAATGTGAGAGTTCATTTAATTTTTTGAAAGAAAAACTTACATTTACACCTATGTTAAAGGTTTCTGATCCTTGTGGAAACTTTAACATGGTTAATAATGCCTCAAGTGAAAAAAAATGGGTGGAATAGTTCTTCAAAATGACCACTTAATAACATACAAAAGTAGAAAACTAAAGGTGCATGAGAAAAAATATGCTCCCCATGAATTAGAGATTTTTTCCATATTCCATTCCATACAAGTCTGGATGCATTAATTTGTAGGAAACCAATTGAAATGAAAACAAATCATTTGGGGGTGAAATACATTTCTACGAAACCAAATTTAAATGCAAGAGAACATAGGTCTCTAAAATTTATATCCCAATGTGACTTTTATATTAGTTACATCAAGGGAAAAAAAAATTGATTGGTTGATGCAATGATCCAAAGGAAGCATATTTCAACAATTGTGACCCTCAAAATTTATTTTAAGGAAGAAGTTAAGAAACAACTTCAAGCTGATTGTTACTATCAACAAGTGAAAACTATGTTAGAAAAAAATTTGAATGATATAAGGGACACATGTTTTAGGTTCAACAATGAATGAATTTTATGATTTAACAACATAGTACATGTGCCCTTGGGAAGGGATCTTAGACTGAAAGTATTGCAAGAATTTCATGATGTATCATATTCTAGGAATCTAGGAGTAACAAAGCTATTGACTGACGTTAAACAATAGTATTTTTAGAAAGGGGTGAAGAATGATATGATAAAAAATGTTGTACATTGTTTGGAATGCCAACGTGTAAAGGAATTTTTTTTGCATCATGTAGGTCTACTATATCCTCATAGTATTTCACAATATAAATGATAGGTAATCAACATGAATTTTCTACAATGAATACCACTATCCAAAAATAAACATGATATAATTTTAGTAGTAGTGGATAAACTAACCAAAGTAGATCATTTCATACTGGGAAATCTTAAGGATGATTTCCCAATACTTGTAAAAAGGTTTATGCATAAGATTATTTGATTTCATGGAATTCTATAACTAATGATTTCAGATAAGGATCCAAGGTTGAAATATTGGTTTTGGAAAATAATTAATTCTGTGTTGGGAACAAAATTGAATTTTAGTTCATCTTACCATCCTGAAACATATAGATAAAAAGAAAGAGTGAACCAAGTTTTGGAAGATATGCTCAGATGTATTGCATGGATAAAAATTACAAATGGGAGGAATATCTAGCATTAGCTAAATTTTCTTACAATAATACTTGCCACTCCTCGCTAAAAAATGGATCCATTTGAATAATTGTATGGCACAAATCATAGAACTTGAATATTAGTTGGGATAACATGAAGAAAAGATAGGTGGTGGGTATGGAAATTTTTACTAAAATGGAAGAGAAACTTAAGCTCATTTTTGAGTGGTTAAAACAATTTTTTGATAGGAAGAAAAATTACGATTTGAAAAGGATTGAAAAAAATTTAAGCAAGGAGGCAAGATATTTTTGAGGGTAAAAACCATAAAGATATTTATTTCATTTGGAAAATCTTTCAATTTATCTCCTGGACATGTAGTACCCTTTGAAGTCCTAGAAGTTATAAGTCTAATGGCTTATAGATTATCCTTACCTCCTGCATTATCTAGGATGTAAAATGTTTTTCATATATCTTTTCTTAAAATGTATGTTTATGATATATCACATATTATAAATTAGAACTCATTAATGGTTCAGGACCCAAGGATTGTCATAGTTGAACCAATAAGAGTGCTATAAACTCATAGATTACATCTCAGAAACTGAGAAGTTTCTCGATGTAAGGTTCAATGGTACCAATATTCTAAGAACAGTGCAACTTGAGAGAATATGAATGATATGATGTTTTCTTTTCCTTTATTTTTCAAGTAAACATAATTTTTGTTTTTGATAATTTTTGATGGATTTGTTGAAAACTATTTGATACATATTATAAATAAATGTCGATCTAAGCCATACTGAAAGACTTTTTGGGAATTTATTTTCAAGGTAAGATTGATACATCCAAGTTTTAGAACTTTGATTCGTTAAATTATAGTTACAATTCCAATTGATGAGAAAATTAAATTGTATTCTACATTTTTATTTATGTGTTTTTCTTATGATTTATATATAAGCAATGATTATAATTGAATAATTGGGATGATGATTTTTTTTATAGGGGAAGTATCTAACATCCTAGATTTAACTAAAGTCATTTATTGAATTATTAAGATCGTTGTTATAAAATTTTAACTTTGTTATGGACGTTGATTTAACATGATGCTTATTGACGAATAGCCATTATGAAGGAAACAAGTACTTGTACGTACCCAAAATTATAGGGTACTGCACCACCAGAACAATGTTACATGTGCCCTAATGATGATATAGGTCTCCTCGCAAGGTGTTCGGGATCCAAAAAAGTTCTCCAAGTATGTGTTAACATCCCACATGCCTTTCTTAGCCCCTGCATGCTTTGATTTTTCCTCCCCCTTCTTTTATTTTCTTTTCAGTCTTCAGTGACGAAACCGTTGCCCAGGCAGGGGTGGCGGTCTCATGACCGCCGCCCAGGTAGGGTGGCGGTCTTGTAACCACCACCCTGCTCAGGGTGGTATTCCTTCACACATTTCCCATAATGCTCTTTTTAACACGATTCTTGTAAATTTTCAATGTTTACCAGCTTTTTTCACCACCTTTGTTTGTATTTATGATTATGGTTCCCTGGAATAGTGTTTTGGCATTGTTTATGGTTTAAGAGATCAATTTGGTTTTCACCTTTGGGTAAATGGGATTCTATAAATAGCTGGCTTTTGCTCAAGCAAATGGCCTCTCAAATTTTCCTCTAAATTTCTCATTTTAATAGCTTAGCCTTTCAATTTTGTTTAGGATTCATAGTTTCTTTTGTTGTATGCATGGTAGTGTTGTTTAGCTGTTAGAAAGCCACATATTCTCCTTGTGCAAGTGTTGTTATTATTTCATCCAATCAATTGGAGTAGGATAGTTTGATCTTCTGTAGGAAGCCATTAAAGTTGCAGGTTCTGCTCATCAAATAGGATAGTTTCAGGTTATGGATGTTTTATGTTGCATGAATCACAATAAATCCTGCTAGGAATTACATAATCCAAGCTCTATTCTCTTGCGCTATCCCTCTCCTACTCGCATTGTATTCAGTCTGCATCCTAAGCTACCATTTTCCCATATCTACTTCTGTTGATGCTAGCATTACACACTTTTATGGATCCATGTGAGCACGAAAGAACAAGGAAATCACACTGAGGGGACAAGGCCACACACCATCAGATTTTCCAGTGTTCCACAAAATCCAGGTTCAAGCTTTCAAAGTTTTAGTTAAAAGCATATCAAGTAGAGTAGTCAATCTTTTCATTCCAATTAATTTTATTTTCGATATTTTCAGGGAAGATGTGGGGATTAATAGTTTCTGAGAAACTATGATTCACTCCTCACTTCTTAGGTAGGATCGAGAGTCTTTCAAATAGATTAGATCAATTATCTGGTTACTTAGAATAGATTCACAACTACACAGACAAGTAGCTATACTCGGCTGTTTTGTTTGTTTTAATTTTGTTACTAGTTTAGCTATCAATTTTTAGATATATTAGATAATTGCTCTTTAAATTCTATTTAGTAGTTTATCAATAAATATCAGATTTAGAAATATACGTAGATATATCTTGCATAGTTAATTTATTTTTTCATTAGTTAACTTTGTATCATTTCCTTTTGTATGACAATCATGGGACCTAGGGAACCCACAGAGTACGTATTTGAACCTATCATGCCTCAACCTAATCTTGTTGCAGTAATAACTGATATAGACCAGAACCTTAGAATCCAAGTCCTCCAAACAACACCAGACTTACAACAGATCAACTCATAATTAAGAGGGTTAAACATAGAAGACGACCAAGCACACATATTCTGGTCAAACGAGCCAAACTACAAGTTACCCTAGATAAACATCTGCATGACTGTAGAAGGGATTGAAAGAGAGAAAACATTTGGTTGTGATCCTTTGGTCCCATAGCCAGACACAGGAGATATTCTCACTGATATAGACACTAACTTAAGAATTCAGGTTGCAAGAACACCTGTAAGATATTCTGAACATAGAGGCCAAAAAGGCATATGACTATTGGATACTAGGGATTAGAGACTATTTCCACACATGACCATAGTAGGTCCACAACAACCATGAATCTATGGTTGCGATTCACAAATCCCACAACCCAACAAGTCCACAGGTCAATCTGACGTTGACGTTGGTTTACGCACGTTAGTATTTAGATCCACTCCACTTCTACCTATCATCATCACACAGTTATCCTTGTTGGATATAGTAGCTAAAAAATCTAAGGATTTTTGGACTAGACCGGAGAATCGCATGTAGAGTCCACTATATCCATCATCCATCCTATGACCCTATCTAAAGATATATACGAGACAATCCCAGGTCATTTTCCCTGTATCCCAAAACCTATAGATCAAATCATGCCAGAGTTTGATATTGATTGGAGCCTTTGAGTAGTCATCCTCATCGACTGATCTATCACTTCAGTTCAGGTTAGGAGGGCCTTCTTTGCCTTAGATTCACATATTCCATTAGTGATTGTCGAAGATATAAGATTGCCTAACTATTTTACCCATACCCCAAGCATAATCCATCCCCATCAACTGTCTTGGCATGACCTCAGGAGGTCGGGTGCGAGGAAGAGTTACTTGTAGATTCCCATGCTCACTTATCACTTTTCCATCATACAAAATTGGTGAACCTGACGTGAAACACAAAGTCACATTTCTAGTGCTTCCCCTTTTATTTATTACCTCTTTCTCCTACCTTCGCCCTTTCTCATTATTCTGCGGGTATTCATATACCCCCGAATATGTCAGGACTCGATGCATATGGCAAACCTCTCCTAGGTCTTGAGGCCTACTACGCTCAACTGAATAGATAATCATCACCCTCACTTTCAGTATGAGGTGACAACTATTTAAATAACCAATTATCAACACAAGCTCCACCTCCAAGGACTAGATATAGTTCATCTTTCCAAATAGAGGAGTTGGATCAACTCGTGCAAATGCAACAAACAGATCCTTTAGGCTCGAACAATATGACATTCACAGGAGAATCTGGTTTGTCTCCTTAGGTGCTGCTTAGACCACAAATTAGCAGACAATCAGATCCATACTTGGTTTTAAATGATGAAAATTTAATGCGTTACACTAGGAATGAACAACACTCTGGGAGTATGTACCCACCTATAGGAAGTTTACAAACATGACCCGAGGTCTCTTTTCAAGAAAAAACCTCCATACCACTACCTATAGGAAATGCCCTCGGTGAAACTTGGCAGGGAAACGATCAATTCATAGCAGGGTTTCACATGACTATACAACCTTAGAATATACAACAAATGCCACCAAGGCAAAATAGTGGGACTTCACTAAATGAAGTCATTTCGACTTTAGTAGAAATAATTACAGGGTTAGAACTTGCTCAAGCAAGTCAAACATCTCAATTCATGTAGGTAGAAAATTCCAATCCTCCACATCATCCTAGCCAAGTAGATCTCCTCATAGGAATTGGCACATTGGGCATGCCTCCTCATTATTCACAACAAACACTAACTAGAACTGCCACCTCCAACACCATTTGGGTGGAGAATATGATACCTCCCGGTCTTGTACAACACAATCCACTCTTGGGGAATACTCCTTCATACTTAAACATGTACTCCAAGTCACCACAAGAAGATATTTTCTCCTCTCCTGGCATGCATGCTCAACCACAAGGGCTTCCGTATGTCCCTACAAATGCATATTTTACGTTGTATCAACAACCCATTCCACCTCCTCCCCCTCAATAGGCACCATCAATGGTCGAAACCCTATGTGATAGGGACTTACTCAAAGTACTTGAAAGAGCTCTTAGACTTCACCATATGAAGCGTCATGCTTCCAAAACCTCTTCCTAATTTTCCCAAATACAAAGGGGAGGGAGACATAACATACACACATTAAGGCCTATGCTACAGCCATTCAAGAATTGCTTCCTTAGGATGGGGTTATTGCCAAAATATTCCTCAAAACCTTGGATGGAATCACCCTCGATTGGTATTACAGAATACCTGAAGCTTCCATCCATTCATTTAAACAACTATTTTCAGAGTTCATTAAGGCATTTGACATGAACAAACTATTAAGAACAGGAATTAGGGAATTCTTGCACATTAAACAAGAACACAATGAATCTATCGCTCATTTCATCCAGAGATGGTGTACAGTCCTTTATTATTTGGCCAGTGCTCCAAACATGGAAAAAATGGATCTATGCGATTTATTCCTTTATTCTCTTAGCAAAGAGGCAAAGTAAGAAGTCCAGAAGTTCCCACTAAGGACTTATGTTGAAGTACTTGAGAGTGCTCTCCAGAATAGATCAAGCGGCAATAGATAGTAGTCGCAAGACATATGGAGCAAACGGGAGGTTAATCACCCCCAACCAGAATACTAACGAATTACCCTAGTACCACAAACATCAATCAAGGACCTAAAATCCTTAACAAAAATCACGGTACAACAACCGATGGGGTAACTAACCAAGCTAAAAAGGTCAATGTTCCAAATACTCCACTACTGGTTAACAATCAACGAAACAATAACGTTAACCCAACAATTAATTAGGTGGATTTTAATCATCCACAACAACAAAAACAACAAAAACAATGGCGGATCTAGACACAGGGTCTAAGTCAAAACTTAAATGGCTATCAAAATTAGAACCATAACCAAAAAACAATAAATACAAAACCTTAATCCTAATAGACAATGGTTTGATAAGAGTTTTAGACCACAATATACGCCAAACTAGTAACCTAGAAATTACAATCCTAACTCGTATTTTGGTTTTCACAAGATTCGAGGCCACAATACTAGAACGTGCCATGACTACAATAAATTCATGCAACGTTTTCTAGCGGATCAGAGACAACTTTTCAGAGATATGTTCTTAGTAGATCCTGGATCACCAGCACCAAATGATTTTACAAGGGAATTTTCCCCTCAAAATGCTCCCCTCAAGATCTTCAATTATCCACTCCCAAGTCACAATAATAGAAAATTAAATCCAAATGGGATGAACAAATATCTAATGGTAGGAAATAATGATTATGAAGCCTCAACTTCACTAAATCCACCTGTTGCACCACAATTAGGAAGTCAACCATGGCCCAAGATAGTCGGTTTAGTAGAATTAGATACCAAACTACCTGTAGAAGCCGTAACAAGGACACGAGAGTATTCCTCACAGCCAAATCCAAGCTACTCGCTAGAGATAGATGACATCCAACAAATATTAGTGAAACCCGTAGGTGCCTATGATATGATTAATGACCTAACAAAAACCTTCTCTCACATCTCCTTTTTGGATTTGCTGAGGAACTCTCCTACCCACAGGGCTACTATTTTAGAGGCATTAGGGTTAGGTCATTTAATTAACATCACTCCACCTCCCGAAACACAGGTAAATCATATAGACTTTGATATCTACCCTACGGGGCGGCCGGAGAGGGATGCCGAGTTTATATTCGAAATAAACAAAATGCCAAAAGACACTGAGATTGCATGCAGAGGTGATCCAACCTTACATTTGCAAGTATGGGTTTATAACAATTACGTTAAATGTGTAATGGTTTACGATGGGGTAGCAGTTAACATAGTCCCCTTCTCTTTCCTTAAAAAGCTAGGGTATGGAGAAACAAACTGTTCCTTGACTCAGAATACGCTAAGAGGCTATGATAGCTTGAAGGCCACTTCAATTGGAACTATAAAAATACCATTTACCTTAGGACCCAAAACAATCCCGACTGAGTTTTATATTATATATCGGGAAACCAATTATAATATGATCCTCATCCGACCATGGATACACCGTATGAAGGCGATCCCTTCTACATTATTTCAAGAAGTAAGGTTCTTGCACTTAGGAAAGGTAGTCATAGCCAAAGGTGATCCAAAACCATTTGATATACACCTAGCTAACTTACAGAAAAGATCGGGCATTCACTCTGAGTTTGAACTCCCAAAAAACCAACTTAATAAACCAATCGACGCGAAACCAGAAGAAAAGTTGGTACCTACAACAGATCTTGAGACTATGAGCCTAGTCAAAGTTATCCTAGCCCTCAAGGATGAGACTAAAATTATAGAAGCAGTATCATTAGGAACTACTGTGAAGATTGTTGACTTACTAGAGTAGGATCTACTAATTTTCCTACCATTTGATTCTATAGGTATGGGATATACCCTAGGTGTTGGTGCTCTTCCAGTAGAGGATCTCTGCATGGTAGAAGTAACCGAAGCAGAAAAAATTGACGTAGCGAATGTCCCAATGTCCATCTTCCCAACTAAATATTGGACTCTCCATTTTGATGGAGCAAGATGTTGTTATGGGGTTAAGGCAGGTGTGATCTTTAATTCTCCAAAGGGAAAGATCCTATCGTTCACCTTTAAACTAAATTTTGAATGCACAAACAATGGAATAGAGTATGAAGCCCTCCTCCTTGGCCTCATCATAGCTAAAAGGCTCATTGTTAATGACATCAGGGTGTTAGGAGACTCTCAATTAGTCTCTGAGGTGTATGAAACTAGAGATGAATACTTATAGCTCTACAAAACAACGGTATTAACTTTGAGAAAAGAATTCGACTTCATATCCATTGAAGCAATCCCACGAGAACAAAATCTTCTTGTAGATTCTATAGCAACCTCAACATCATGCTTCACCCCAAACAATGAGTTAGAAGATACCCATTTTGTGGTATCCCTTCATACTAAACCATTAGTGAAAATAATGTCAAACCCTCT
Organism: Taxus chinensis; assembly: GCA_019776745.2. Taxonomy (NCBI): domain Eukaryota; kingdom Viridiplantae; phylum Streptophyta; class Pinopsida; order Cupressales; family Taxaceae; genus Taxus; species Taxus chinensis. The sequence continues at coordinate 360,273,881 of CM034152.1, read as the reverse complement.
TTTAATAAACATAGCTAAGAACAACTCTATTATCCTAGACCATGTTGATAGTGCAAGAGCCACTATGGATTACTTAAATGCCTATGCAACGTTACATCTCACCCATCATGAGGTAGTTTCATCCTTAATTCAACATTCATCTTCCTACTTCGGAAATCCCATGACAGAGCTTCCCCCACAAAAATAACTCAACATGTACACAGTAGAGAATGGAGATGATCTGGAATTACCTCCAGCCCCGCCTGAGTTTGAAGAAGGTAATGCTTCTTTAATCGAAGAAACAATTGATATTAACATTGGAATGGAGGAAGATCCAAGGATCTTGAAACTAGGATCTTTGTTAACTCCAGAAGAAATAGAAATACACACTCGAATCCTCAAAGAACATAAGAAGGCTTTCGCATTTAATTATAAAGAAACGACAGGGGTTGTACCACACATCGCGGTACATAATCTCGTCACCAAATCAGATGCAAAACCAGTTAAACAAAAATCAAGACCAATGAAACCCAAGGTAGCTCTCATGGTAAAGGAAGAAGTAATGAAACTCATCCAAGTAGGATTCATCAAACCAGTCAATTATTTTCAATGGATATCTAATATCATTCCCATTCTCAAAAAGATTGGGAAGATACATATTTGCATAGATTTCCAAGACATTAACAAAGCATGCCCTAAGGATGAATTCCCATTATCATCCATTGACGTCATCATTGACGCAATAGCTGGCTTTGAGATTTTGTCTCTCATGGATGGATTCTCAGGATATAATCAAATTAGAATATCTGAACAAGACCAAGCCAAAACCATGTTTATAACTCCTTGGGGAACCTATTGCTACGCTCTTATGCCATTCGGTCTCAAGAACGTTGGCGCCACATACTAGCGGGAAATGACATACATATTTCACAATCTTATTCACAAGATCATGGAATCCTATGTAGATGACTTATTGGCCAAGGCCAGGAAGCGCTGTGATCACCCGAAAGTGTTCCATATCATTATTTCACGTTTGATAGAATATAGAGTCACACTAAACCCAAAAAAGTGTGTATTTGGTGTGATAGGAGGGAAGCTCCTAGGTTACATTATATCATCACAAGGGATCAACTTAGACCTAGTTAAAATCTGTGTTGTTCTTGAAATTATCCCACCGTCAGATGAATCTAGAATCAGGTCGTTTCTTGGGAAACTCGGTGCCATCTGAAGATTCATCCCAGACTTAAGCTTTTCCATTAATCCAATGAACAATCTACTCAAGAAAGAGTATAGTATTGATTGTACTGAAGAATGCAAGGAGGCTTTCGAAGTAGTTAAGCATTTCCTGTTGTCACCACCCATGCTAATGCCACCTAAACCAGATCACCCTTTAATCTTATATTCACGAGATACTAATGTCTCGCTAGCCTACATTGTGGCTCAAGAAGATGATGACACGAGAGAACGCGTGATTTATTTTATAATCCACATGTTACTCGATTATGAAACACACTATACACAAGCAGAACGAGAATGCCTTACCTTAGTCTTCGCAACCAAATGGTTAAGACATTACATGCTAAATCAAGAAATGAGGGTCATTGTAAAAATAGACCATTTACAAACCTTTCTCATGCAAGGGTCCTTGTCTAAAAAGGTTGGATGCTTTATGACCTTAATGGGTGAATTCGAATTAACTTTTGTAAATCAAAAGTCTGTTAAGGGACAAATCATAACAGATTGGTTAGCTGACAACCCATTAGATGGAGGTGATCTAGTCGATTTGGACTTTCCCGATGAATGCATATATTACATCAAAATTAGACCTCCCATCTCTGAATGTTCTTGGTATACCGATATTATTAATTATATCATGAGCCATACCTATCCAGAAAGTGCTATGCCACAACATAGAAGATGGTTGCACATTATCGTAGCTAAATACGTTATTATAGAACAAGTGCTCTATCGTAAGGCTTTTGATGGAATGCTTCTAAGGTGTGTTGACACAGAAGAATCCAAGAAGATTCTCTATGAATCTCACAGTGGAATATGTGGAGGCCACTTTGGTGGTCATGCCACCACTCATAAAATACATTGGATGGGCTATTTATGGCCCACTCTAGAACATGACGAAGTGGAGTTTGTACGCAGCTGTCATAAATGCAAAGAATTCTCCCACGAGATTCACATGCTAGCACAAGCTCTACAACCAATTGCTACTCCATGGCCCTTTTCTACATGGGGGCTAGATTTGATAGGGAAGTTCTCTCCCTCATCTACAGATGGCCATAACTTCATAATCACGGCCACCGAGTATTTTACCAAATGGGTAGAGGCTATACCTCTCACCATTGTACCAGGTTCCATGATCACCAAGTTCATTTTGAACCAGATCATTTACAGGTATGATGTCTCACAAACCATTATCACAGATAATGGGACTTCTTTTAAGAATGACAAGGTTAGTGAGCTATCTAATAAATTTAAAATAAACCATCATACAACCTTCCTGTATTACCCTCAAGCCTACGGACAGGATGAAGCAACAAACAAAACATTGAAAGCCATTATCCTTAAAACGGTAAAAGAAAACAAAAAATATTGGCATTTAAAGTTATACCTAGCCTTGTGGGCCCACCAAACCTCAATAAGAACACCAACAAGAGCAACTCCTTTCTCACTGGTATTCAGAGCGAAAGCAGTTCTCCCACTTGAGGTTGAAATACCCAATCTCCACATCTCATTACAAGGGATTCTAGATGAAGAAGCTTATAGAGAATCACGTCTCTCTCAACTAGAAATCCTAGATGAGGCCAGGCTAGACACTAAACAGCGGCACATGGTCTATGCTGACCGGATGTGCCAGTAGTATAACAAGAAGGTCTATGAATGAGACATACGAAGGTGATTTAGTTCTAAGACTAGACAACCAGATCGATAAAAAGACCAGTGAAGGGAGGAAATTCTGGCCCAAATGGTTGGGCCCATACCGAGTCATGAAGGACTATGGAAATGGTGCATATCTCTTATACACATTGGAGGGTGAGGAATTTGGTGAAACTGTCAATTCCCTACACCTTAAGCAATTCTATGCATAAGTGACCAGCACTATTTGTATAATTATATCTACATTGCATCTTCATGTAGTTAGGTTCATTTCGTTCACTTGTTTCATACAAATCTTGTGATCAAGGAACTTATTCCCAAAGCAATTCATTACAAACTTCTGATGATATTGACATTAGCTTTCAAATCATACTTCTTCATGTTCATAACATCATCACCACTTCAGAATCCTTTCATCCATGCAAAGCTAGATATGACAAAGTCTTAACGGTAACCATACCAAGGTCTGCATGCTTGTTCTCTCTTTTGGTTTCTCCCTAGGATAGGTGTCTTGCCTATGGTCTGTTCTAGAAGCTTCATCATGTCACATCTATCCCGTATGCATATCTCTTTGGAAGTAAGAACATACTGATATTTTGCTCAAATAAACAAGTCAAATATAGATCAAATGGAAAATTTTATCTTTACACATTTCCTTGCCCTACCAACCTTCGGTGATAAGCTTACATCTCTTACTAGTGATGTAGGGTTGGGAAAGGATGGGAATGACCTTACTCACCTATACCTTGTCCATGGTGATAAGCCCATGCTTCTGACTAGTAGCATGGGGCAGGGTATGGGGGTTCCTCTTAACAATAAACGTTGAAGGTAGTCAACAAATAACTCAAATAAACTTTTGAAATATTGAGTCAAAAACAAATGAATCAGATGTCCAAAATTCCAAGAGAGCTCAAAATCCTGAAAACTAGATTTTTTCTACCATGTGGCCATCTATGGATCTAAGTCTAGATAAACCACAAAGCAAGTAGCATTCTAAACTATGGAGTCACCTGAGTAGAGTAGGTTTGTAGCATCCTAATTTGGTTCCACCAAATCTTTGTCTATCTCTCATCACTACCATTCAAATAATTTCACAACTTTTGCCCTTTTTAGCTCTCGATGATGAGCCCTCACATCTTACTAGTTGCGTGGAGATAGGAATGGGGCAAGTTCATCTACTCATCATACTGGTTTATCATCTCATTTTGTCAAAACAAAAAATGAAGTACCAAAAATTGCTTATGGAAACTAGAGTTCAAAAATCACATTGTGGTCTACATTATCATATATTAGCATCAAGAAATACAAAAAGAAAGAAAAACATTTGTATCATGTGTTCTCCATTGCATACATTCTGAAAGGCATATAAAAACAACATCATAGTTTACATGTGGAAACGAGTCACAAGAACATTAATACCAAGAGTTTGATCCAAAAAGAATATATATATATGTATGTATGTATGTATGTATGTATATATGTATGATCAAATTCCTGTACAATGCCATCATGTGCTAAGCATGGTCAAAACGCTCAAAGAGCCCGGGAAATACTAAAACATCATATTAATGATCTATGAGAGCTAATAGCCTCTCAACCCCTATGAGATCCCTCCGAAGGTGCACGCCCTCATGTAGGACTCCAGCTGCGTTGGCACTCTGAGTTCACGGAGGGCTCACGATCCCAAGGAGTAGCTGTGGTCTCACCATGAGAGTGACTCCTCATCAGGTGCTTTACTATCCTGTATCCTGCCAACTCGGTATAGAGGGTAGACACCATCCTGGCCACATGCCAGATAGGGGAAAAAATGTTGGTATGCCTACCGGCTACTGAGGGGTCCCCTGCATCCATGGATAGCTCCACACAGGTCTTCTCCATAAGGATCATTAGGGTATCAGTGCATACCCGACAAATCAGGTCTCGCCACTCATCAGTAATATCTGTAAGCAAAGGAGAAAAACCCGATTAGAAATAATCAAGAGATAGAAAAAAATGTAAACAAAAGGAGAGATGGAAACTAAGGCAATTCTAACTAGAACCAAACATTAAAAGAAAGGATGATAACTCACTCAGATCTCCAGGCCTTTAAGATGGATCTCTAGGGTTGGCACCTACCACAGATGCCACTATTGACGGGTGCGCTCCTCATGTGCCTGGGGCCACATAACCTCCTACTATGGACTCATACTCTCTACCCAAGCCCTAAGAGAGTGGCTCCTCTGAAGTTAGGGTCACCCTCTCTGCACTCTACTCCACCCTCTCTGCCTATAAAATATCCTGAGTGTCATGCCACTCAGGATCACTGTCCTCCTCTCCACTTGACTCACTGACCTCAGCCTCTGTCTCCTCCTCCATCTCCCCCCTGTGAACTCCTCAGACTCAGAGTCTATGTTAATGGGGTTGTCACTTCTGTGGGTGCGACTGGTAGCAATCTGAAGAAAGGGTTCCTGAGGAGAACTGGCTCTCCCTCGAGCTCGTACTACCCTCCTAGCTGCAGTGGGGACACCAGGAGTAACAACTGTTCAACCCCGGCCTCTGGGACCTCCTCTAGCATGCTGGACTGATCCATATACTGGTACCACTGGAGGAAGCATACCCACGTATGGAAGGCCAAACTGCTGGGGTACTCGACCAAATGGATGTATCTCCACCCTCCCCATCCTGTCAACAAGCTACCATGTGGTGGAGCAAGAAATAAAAGTAAGAACCTCCTTGCCCCATAAACCTACCATGGCTTGATAAGGTGTGGCCTCCATGTCATCAGTGGTCAGGGAGGAAACTGGTTGGTGAGGTGCTCTAAGCACCGACATGTCTGTCCATCTGGCTGCCCTCATAGCTCTTGGATCTACCACCTCTACACCTCTCCCATAAGGGATGAAACACTCGTAGACCCAGCTCATAACTAGGGTCAGATGGCTCAATGACTGCCCTTGTAAGCAGACCACCTGGTACAAATCATGATAGGTGGTCCCAAGAATTTCGGCACCCCAGGGGTAAATCTAGCCATGTCCCTCAATCTGTGCAATGATGGGGGACCAACAATATAGTAAATTGTCTCCTCCCTTGTTCTCGATCAATCTCGAGGCAAGGATCCCCATAATGGCCTGACGAATCAAGGGGATAGGTAGGATAGGAATAGATCGGACCCTCACCCCCTTCTTTGAACCAGTGGAGATAACTGCATCTCCCATATATGAGGCCCACTGTGCTGTCTGAGCCCGTGACCCTGTTGTCTCAAGAGTGAGCCGTCTCTTGATAATCAGGACCCCCAAGATATGGTAAACGTCCTCCAAAGTAATGGTCCACTCACCCCGAACCCCTGGTAATTATAAAGTGTTCTGATCGGCATCCCAATATGAAAATAAGTCACAAAGTATGTGACTAGATGGGCAACATGTGGAACTCGTGATATGTGCAGTATACCGGCCCTCTAAAGAGTGCCCTGCTCATCTTGAGAAAGGGCATCCAATACTACTGGAAACCAATCACACACACTCTCTCTCAGTTCCATTTGATATACTCCTTCTCCTGCATACACCCAAAAACACACAAAACAGAGTAAGTTAGTATCCAAATGACATTAGAAAAATTGTGAAAACACATAAGAATGCTAAATAAGCAAAATTAACTTCAAAAGGGTGTTGTTTATGCATTTTGTGAAGGACCGCCTCCCTGAGCAGGGCGGCGGTCTTGTAACCGCCGCCCTAAACAGGGCGGCGGTTGTGTAACCGCCACCCTGCTAGGGCGGCGGTCGTGTCCCAAAAACCCACGTGGGTCATGTGCCCTAAAAATGCCTAAAAACACAAAATAAAGACTATTTTGACTAAAACAAAGCCTACCCAGTAGGCGCCCCCCTAGATAGACCTATTAAAACTAACATTTTAAAAAATAATCCCCCCATGAAAAATACTTCACCATTTTAATATTTTGGGGACAAAAATGATAAATCAAGACAAACTAACCTGTGATCTCGCAGGTTGGTGTTCTGCTCGTGGAGGCATGATCACGATCTCGTCCTGAATGTTTTGACTATACTCATGTGAGAAACCGTCACTATGGGTCCCAGAGCTCAAAATCAACCAAATCAACACACACAAATGAATAGGAAAATGGGTCCACTTTTACATATATAACAACTTGACTTGTTTTGAATGCCCCTTTTCACAGGTTTGGAGTGCTGACGGAGGTAAGTTCTTATCCCCGCACAAATGGTACGTCCTCATTTCATGATATTTTAGTGTTTATTTTTTTGATTTATTTTGTCTATCTGCACTTGAGTCCTCTTTTCATTTTGTAGGTGGTAGGAATTTTGGATGGTGTCATTTCGACACACGGACGTATTAGGTATAACTTCTAACTTCCTATTTTCGGGACTGCCATACTTGGACCCACTGTTTTACGCCTCTTCATGGCTAAAACACTTCTCTGAGGGGACAATATGTACGTACCAAAAATTTTAGGATACTGCACCACTGGAACAACGTTACACGTGCCCCAATGATGATACAAGTCTCTTTGCAAGGTGTTCGGGATTCGAAAAAGTTCTCCAAGTATGTGTTAACATCCCGCGTGCCCCGCTTAGCCCTTGCGTGCTTTTCTTTTTCCTCCCCCCCTCTTTTCTTTGCTTTTCAGTCTTCACTGATGAAACCGCCACCCTGCTCAGGGCGACGGTCCTTCATGCATTTTTTAGAATGATCTTTTTAATGCGACTCGTGTAAATTTTCAATGTTTACTAGCTTTTTTCACCGCCTTTGCTTGTATTTATGATTCTGGTTCCCTGGAATAGTGTTTTGGAATTGTTTATGGTTTAAGAGATCAATTTGGTTTTCACCTTTGGGTAATGGGATTCTATAAATAGTTGGCTTGTGCTCAAGCAAATGGCCCCTCAAATTTGCTTCTAAATTTCTCATTTCAATAGCTTAGCCTTTCAATTTTGCTTAGGATTTATAGTTTCATTTGTTGTATGCATGGTAGTGTTGTTTAGCTATCAGAAAGCCACATATTCTCCTTGTGCAAGTGCTGTTATCATTTCATCCAAATCAATTAGAGTAGGATAGTTTGATTTTCAATAGGAATCCATTAAAGTTGCAGGTTTTGTTCATCAAATAGGATAGTTTCAGGTTCTGGATGTTTTATGTTGCATGACTCGTAATAAATCCCGCTAGGAATTACATAATCCAAGCTCTGTTCTCTTGTGCTATCCCTCTCCTACTAGCATTGTATTCAGTCTGCAACCTAAGCTTCCTTTGTTCCAATATCTAATTCTATTGATGCTAGCATTACATGCTTTTCTGGATGCACATTAGCACGAAAGAACGTGGAAATCACACTGAGGGGACAAGGCCACACACCATCAGATTCGCCACTGTTTTGCAAAATCCAGGGTCAAGATTTCAAAGTTCTAGTTAAAAGCATATCAAGTAGAGTAGTCAATCATTTCATTTTATTTAATTTTATTTTCAATATTGCAAGGGAAGCTATGGGGATTGATAGTTTCTGAGAAACTATGATTCACTCCTCACTTTTGAGGTAGGATCGAGAGTCTTTCAAATAGATTAGATCAATTATCTGGTTACTTAGAATAGATTCACAACTGCACTAACAAGTAGCTATACTCGGCTTCTTTGTTTGTTTTAATTTCGTTATTAGTTTAGTTGTCAATTTCTAGATATATTAGATAATTGCTCTTTAAATTCTGCTCAATAGTTTATCAATAAATATCAAATTTAGGAACATACGTAGATATATCTTGCATAGTTAATTTATTTTGTCATTAGTTAGCTTTATATCACTTCCTTTTGCATGACAATCATGGGACCTAGGGAGCCCAGAGAATACATATTCGAGCCTATCGTGCCTCAACCCAATCTTGTCACAGCAATAATCGATATAGATCAGAACCTTAGAATCCAAGTCTTCCAAACAACAACAGACTTACAACAGATCAGCTCATAGTTAAGAGGGTTAAACATAGAAGATGACCAAGCACACATATTCTGGTCAAACAAACCAAACTACAGGTTACCCTAGATAAACATCCACATGACTGTAGAAGGTCTTGAAAGAGAGTAAACATTCAGTTGTGATCATTTGGTCCCACAGCCAGATGCAGGAGATACTCTCATTGATATAGATACTAGCTTAAGAATTCAGGTTGCCAGAACTCCTGTAAAATACCCTGAAAAGATTGCATAACTGTTAATTCTGAACATAGAGGCCGAAAAGGCATATGACTATTGGATACTAGGGGTTAGAGACTAATTCCACACATGACCATAGCAGGTCCACAACAACCACGAATCTATGGTTATGATTCAAAAAACCCACAACCCAATGAGTCCATAGGTCAATTCGAAGTTGACGCTGGCTTACGCACGTTAGTATTTAGATCCACTCCACTTCCACCTATCATCATCACATAGTTATCCTTGTTAGACATAGAAGCTAACAAAGCTAAAGATTTCTGGACTAGACCAGAGAATTGACCATAGAATCCGCTATATATCCATCATCCATCATATGACCCTGTCTAGAGACATACACGAAACAATCCCAAGTCATTTTCCATGTATCCCACAACCCATAGATCGGATCACACCAGATTCATCCTTGCCAACCGATTTATCATGCCAGTTCAGGTTAGGAGGGCCTTCTTTGCCTTAGATTCGCAGGTTCCACTAGTGCGTATCGAAGATATAAGATTACCTAACTAATTTGCATGTACCCCGCATATATTCCATCCCCACCAACTGTCTCGGCATGACCTCGGGAGGTTGGGTGCGAGGAAGAGTTACTTGTAGATTCCCATGCTTGCTTTTCACTTTTCCATCGTACATAACTGTCAATCAATTTTACTAGTTAAGTTGATCTTTCAAATGTCAAAAAGATGTCATAGTATTTCATCAAGAACTGTAAGTTATGATTGCTAAGGATATTAACACCCCCTTGATAATGAGTGTTTGATCTATTTTGTGTGATTACTTTTCAATTAAAGGATTGTTTGGTGATGATTTAATGAATTAATAATACACACAAACACACACACATACATATATAATTGTTGGCATATTATTGGTCATGCAACCACTTATGATATGAATTAATGGAGTTTAGTTTGGTTATTACATCACATTTTTAATTGGTTAATGAGGTGGAGAATTTCCCCACCCCACCACGTGGGTGATGTGGTTTTTGGAACTTAGGTTAAAACCTAAGTTGCATGGCATATTTGTAGCGGATGTTAAATAAGGTGTATGGTTTAAACATTTGTTTGATGCAGATAAGCCACAAAGTAGTATGACATTTAAAGAGGGTTGGTATAAATTTAATGTAGAAAAAAGGACTCCTTCGCAAATTTTATCTTCCTTAAGAAGCTAGGTCATGCAAGTAATCTCATTATTTCATTTGATTGTTTTGGAGCTCTGTTTAAGGGTCATGTATGGAGTTTTTAGAAGAAAAAGGGAATGAGATGGGGGGAGTGAATCAGTCTAACAAAATTTTTATTTCATTTTCCGTTCATCATATGTTACCATCCATCCAACCATTCATTCAACCATGTACCATATGTGTGTTAACTTAAGCATATAAACAACCATAAGTAAAATTAAGAGCATGAGGGTACACAAGACAAAAAAAATTAAGTGGGAAACCCTCATGGGGAAGAAAACCCACTGAAATTATTCTTATATTACATCAATAAAAGTGATTTAGTGAAGCACCAACTTCATAAGGAGCACTAACCCCTAGTTTAGTAGAGCACCAACCCTACAAGGAGCACCAACCCCTAATTTAGTGAAGCACCCACTAAAAAAGGAGGCTAAAACCCCCTAGGATGACAAATCACCAAATAAAGCACCTAAATAAATATTATATGTGATAATATTTCTTCCACAACTGATTGATATCACTAATTCATTTCACAAACCCTAGCTCATACCCTAGGGCATCAAACTTGCTCTTTCTTCTTCTTTCTTCACTTGTCTTGCATCTAACTTATTTCTCTCATGCTTTCATGTATTCCTAAATCTGAAAAAATATTATCTTACTTCAATTCATGTCTTCACACCTGTAAATATCTCTCCTCTAGGTTGCTTTACACCCCATGCAAGACTAGCTCTTAAAATGAGCTAAAACATCACTTTTATATGCATTTCTTCTTCTTTCTTCAAATGAGGTCGGTCCCTCATCATAATTTTGACCCATAAAAATCTATAAAATTCATAATTTTTAATTACAACAGCTACATATGACACAAATATGTCGGCCTAGCTAAAACCCTTATTACATGATCCAAAAATGGCTCAAAACCCCATGGCCACATTCTTAAAAAAACCCTTACATCAAATGTATAATTTTTTACGACCCAAAACACCTTATGTATGAGTAATATATCATAAAAATTCATACATAATAGAAATTAATATCAACCAATCAAATAATTCCATTCACTAGGCCGAGTTCCCTTTAAAAATATCAAAACAACTATTTCTTACACCCTTCAACACCCTTGAAACTTCATCTGATCACAAAATCACTTATACTTAGCCCAAAAATTCCATGTGACCACTAAAAATAAATTATAGACCCATATAATACTTATAATAAAGTTAGAAGTCATGAAACATCCTTTAATTCAAATTACAACAACATTTTCCTTCACAAAAATTACCTTCTAAAACAAATGTTTCCAAAGGGTATCTCATTAAAACATTTATAAAAAAATTCAAGACCTATAAATAGATTAAATAGATGTAAAATTCATCTCTCTTCATATTATAGGTGATGGGAAAAATCACTAAATCCATATCATTCTTCAAATAACATCAAATAATCACTAAAATAGATGTTGTCTTGAACTGCTAAAAATCTTCTTGCTCAAATAATTCCCTGAAAACCATATCAAATGACCTCATCATGAGGAAATAATTATATAAATTGAAATATATCTTAATATAATTTCCAACACAACTTTAATTACCTCAAAAATCCACATGTAGCTCAATTTATACTCATTTTACTGGACCCTGCTATTTGAGATCACAAAAATGCCCTTTGACTAGTCAACCTATTTGGACCTCAAAACATCATGAAATTTTATGATAATGTTATGAAACCTCCATGGACATTAATTAAAACTCCAAATAATCATTCACCATCAATTTTTCATGCTACGCCTTTGGACCATCTTGTCCTAAAACATTCTTCTCCAAAAACTTCTATTTTTAGGTAGGGCTGACATATCACCATGACCTCAACCATACATTTATGGAAATAACAAGGATTCCTATACAACATAAAATCATAAATTTTATTTAATAAAAAAAAATTGGGTCACAACACTTCAATTTTTTCCAACTGCTCTTAGCTAGGGTTTAACTAGGGTTTTAGACCACTTTTCCTTCTTAACATCCGTTCATAAAAACGTGACAATAAAATTACCCGATAATTTTTGTTAAAAATTTTAAACTCATATTATAATCATCCTTGAAAGGTATAAGGTCCCATGTAAATCACATTGTTCACAATGAGCATCTAAAATTGTACTTTGAGCTGGAAATGCACTAAATTTTGACCATGTCTTACCAAAACAATCATATCTTACACATTCACATCATGGGAACCTGAAATTTTTATGAGAGTATTAAAAATCATACCTATAACATCTCAAATCATCATAATATGAATGAAATTTCCTAATCTCTCTAGTAACTAAGACTTTCCTATGCTTGCATGTTATATCTTCATAGTAACAACTAGGGTCAACTAAAATAATGTAATAAATGAACAAGAAACTTCTAAAAATGACCCAAACATACCTCATATGCCATGATATACATATTTTCATGCTTCCATGAGCTCAAATGGCTCCAATCCACATTGTCGCACCTTGAAGCTGTCATACATACTCACAATGAGCACTTGTAACATGGGGAACCACCTGTACTTGCAATATGCTATAGCTATGAGTACTCAAGCACCCTAAAATAATTTTATAAATCACATCAACATGCTTCCCAAGAAACCAAGAAGCTCATCTTGCCAAGCAACACCTCATAGACACATGTATAGACTTGCGAGAGAATGCATACCTCACCGAATCCCATTGTAGAAACTGATATACATCTAAACCATCATGTTAGCATCACATAAATTATCATTAAATCATCCCACATCATTAAATTTTTCATTAATTTGGTTTTTCATCAATGACAACACATATTAGGACACCTTGCCAATAATCTCCCCCTTTGATATTGATGGAAAAAACCATGAACTTCTCCCCTTTTGACATTAATAAAAAAGGAATACATGTGGCTTACCTTATTCACCTTCTTTAGTATCAGACCTCCATTCTTTGGTTGGAAACATCAACCAAAGGTATCAATTTGCTCCATTTTCTTGATTTTTTCCCAAAAATTGATTCTTTACTTATTTCAAGCATGCAAATGCCAAGCTGCCCCTGGAAAGAACACTTCCAACATATGGAAATAATCATTACACCGTGAAATAAAAAATATATCCCCTTGTAAGGGGCTCAAACATCATAACTAATATTCTAGGCATGCATAAAGGTATAATTTCTTCTCTAACCATGTTTTGAGCTTTTTAATGGTACTGTAGCAGTCATAGAACATAGGCAACAACACCATTAACATGCCAACAATGACATGAAAGATCATATCTCATCATTTATACATAAATCTTGACAAGGAACCATCATTTCTAGGCCTAAAACATATAATATAAGGCTTAAGCATGCTCCTCACACTAAGGTCAATATTATGAGACCATAATAAACCTTTTAGTGTAAAATTGACCATTTTCAACATCCTACATCAGGTCAATAGGGATTTGAATCTAGAAAAATTCACTCCCCCTAGACTCAATACCACTATATCTTCCTTCCAAGCATAAATTTGAGTGACTAACCTTCTTACCATTACTGGAAATCATCTTTGCAACTTTTAATAGTCCCTAAACACTGTTTTTAGTCTTCTTGAGTCATATTTAGTTGAGATAAGCCAATGCATACCTGTACAAGCATCAACAAGGAGGAATCACCATTTTATTACCTATAATGGAATAGAGAACATCATTCCACTCCCTTGGATGAAAAAACAAGTACTCCCCTTGTCACTTAGAGTTGAATCATACCTTGAGCAAAAAATTTATTGCTACAACAACATTTTAACACAATTAGAAGACCGTCAACACCTTAAATATGTTAAAAAGATACTTTAAGAGGGAAAAAACATGTCTTGAGGCACTCTAACAACAACAACTTCTTTCTTTGAGGGCTAAAAAAACTCCCCCTATCTTGATCACTAAAAATACAATCTTTTAGACATCAACCCTCTGTCAGAGGGTACTGTAGCTGATCTTAGTCTTCACTTAATGTGTTAAAGTCCACAAACATGCCTAACACTAGATCATTTAAACCATGATTCCACTACACCATACATATTCATCATGAAGAACACAAAACAAGTACTGAGAAAGCATTTTTTAAACTTTATTTCCATTGACATAATGTAAAAACATGAGCTACAAGCTTGTAGGTAGTTATTTTTGGAGTAAAACACAAATTTATTGTCTTGGCAAGCATCTAACACCTTCTCCTTACACCATCTTATTGTAAACCACTAAAGGATGAATGAACATACCATTTCATGATGAGATTAAGTTTTGAAGAAACATATCATACTTCTTCATCCATAAAAATCTACCTCCTATACTTGTAGGTGACCATTTCAAACTACTATATCTTTTGATATTCTTGATGACCTTCACTGACCAGTTCATGTTCTAACCATCTTCTTATGATCTCTAATAGGCATCACTGTATCTTTGTAACAATATTTTTTTACAATATCTCCTGATTGAGAAACTTATTCACATGTGTGTTGTCTTAATAACATATTTTTCTTGTTCTTCATACTGTAAGACTTGATATCTAGTCCTTAAGTTGAATACTGTCACGTGAATGAAAATTGACATCATAAGATATCTTGAAGCTAAGAATTTAGTAGTTATTTTTTTATCGTACAAACCCCTTCCCACCATGTATTCATCCTCCAACTTAGCTCTTTATACATCAATCATTACCTTGTAGTAGCATACATTTATACTTTAGGAATATTAGCTTGTTCAATAATCAATAGAGCACAGTCTAAAATCTCTCCAACTTGGATAAACTCAAAAATGTATTGTTTCATTGTTTTAGTTCCACATAAAAAAATCACACACATCTACAAACTATACCTTACCCTTGGTAATCATACTTAGGCCTATAATAGGTCATTTAGTTCTTTTCATAGTCATTCTTGTGCATAAGACAATCCTACAAGCCACTCAAGCTATCATACTACTCATAACCTCACCCTACATGGTATTTGGCATAAATTTCATAAGATAGTATCTAATATCTTTTTATTAATGTCTTGAGAAAAACATAATTCTTGTTCATCCTTCTAAGAGTCTTTGATTCTGTGAATACTTCTAAAATTCTTGCATATGAAAATTAACCCACTCAATAGAGGAAACTTCTCAGTCTTGTGTCTTCTCCCAACCTTGTCTTAGTATAGTCATCACCTTGCTCTACCTTAATGGTCTATACCTATCCTTAGTCAACTATAATCATGTTCCACATATCAGCTAACACATGTATGATTACATGCTCAGAACACTATTATTGCAGTCTACAAGTATTTAAATTCATTATACACTATATCTCGATGCTTCAAGTTCCTTTAACAGAGTAAAAGTACCCTTTTAGAGATCCTTCTCTCAACACTGAGATACACACAGTAGTGTAACACCATGACAATGCCCCTTCTATCTCTCAAACATCTTAACTTCATGTAGATGTAACTTATTCATGTTTGAAGCGGTGATACAAAAATCCTTTTGAATTTCCTTTATAGTCTCCAAGATCTAACTTTATATTGTGCCTTCTTGATCACATTCAGTTCTCAGTCAACAAAATTTTCATGCTAACACTTGATGAAGCTATATAAACCATTCATAACTATTTAAAGCTTATATTTATACTTGTAGCAATACATAATCTTATGCATAGTTCTTAGAATCCATAATTCCATTCAAATTTTGTTAACACTATTCATAGTACCATGTAGAAGAAATTTTATCCTTGGAGAGGAGTGATGGGTTTTTCAAACTCAAACCCTTACTCATGATAACATGAATTTTCAACTTTGATTGCTTCATTATCACTCACATACATTGAAAAATACTTGTGACATAAAATTGACTTTTGAAAGACATCTTGACATCATTATATACACTTGATGTAATTTTGTACACTATGTTAGACCTTAGAATGCATTTAGGACTTCATATTTCATTGATAAAATTGATGAAAATTCAAAAAGATCTGGACCTAACTATAGTTTGAGTAGCTTAAGTATGAATCAAGCCTTGTGGAGATCCATAGATGACTCAGTCACACATATCCTTCAAGAGGGAAATCCACCTTATTTTGAGATAGAACATATTAGGTAACAATACTTTCACATATATGACAAACAAAATGATAAGATTATGAGCATTTCAAAACTAGTTCTACACACAAAAAAACTTCATACTAGTCTACAAGAGCTCATTTCATGAATGTTCATCATGATTATTATACATAAATAATGAAAAATTTTCATATCATGTTTGAAGAGACCACAAACATGTAACACAAGATCCAATTCATGACATACTTTAGGAACCATAGACATATGAAACTTGTTAAACCCTTAGAAGGATTTTTTGATCAGAACAGAGGTTCAAAGACTTATGAGCTTCACATAATTTCATTTAAAATTATACTCAGACCTTGACTAAAACAAGAAATTATGAGACACATACTATTCAACCTTTGAAAAATCACGACAGAGCTCAAATATTCCTCTTAGATAATTACAATTCTAATATAGACTATCACATCTTAATGAGTGAATGACTTAAAGGACATATAACTTAAAATATGAATCCATTTGAATTCATGACCTCAGAATACATGGCCTTTTGACTTGAGATCCACAACTCATCCTTGGAGAATCATTCCCAAGACAATTGAAGACACTAACACAAAGACATGAAAATACTTATGAAAAGCATTACTACCATGTATGAGACACATCTTGAAACCCTTGTTAACACACTTTTGACAACATGGAAAAGTAGGATACATTGATATTAGACAAAAATCTCCATAAATCAGAGAGAGATGAACTTCATGACAATTATACAAGACATTAAGGACAATATTTTCATGATTTTCTTGACTTGAAATAGATTAGACCACATAAAGAGACAACAAATCAAATTGATAAAACCTCAGACACCTATGAAAGAAATCAGAATTTAATGAAAAAAGGAGACTCACTTTCCATACCTTACAGCTTTATTGGTGTCCCAAAGACCAAGATTATTCAATTTTTATTGAACATAAAATTGAAAACCATTCAGACACATTTTAGGTAGAAATTCTTGGACAAGAGTTCTACAAAATCCCTTGAGCTAAATAGGACTTGTCCCTGACATTAGTTTTCTAACTTCATACACATGAGAATATTCTTGAAAAAATTGATTCATATGCTGAGAAATAATCTTCTTAACATCTTTGACTAACTTGACCATTCTTGATTACTTTAATTGTTAGCATACCAATCTTGGATTCATTCATAGCCTAACTGATTAGCTTCCTTAACCATCATGGATGCAATTTTTAGATTGGATCTCTTGATGAACCTTCTCTTTCTTGGAAAAATATTGCAATATGACCTTGATTGTTTACAATTGAAGCAAACAACATTCCTATTCCTTCTAGGCTCAAAAACACTTAAGTTCCATCCATAATCTTTTTCTCTATGACCATACTCACAACATGAATAACATTCACCTTTGAAGAGATCTCTATCATTCCTAGGAAGTCTCTTTTTGTAATCTCTAGCTCTATGACCAAAATCATGGCAAACAAAGCAATATCCATTGAATGAAGGACCATACCTTATGGCATTAGGTTGTCTAACTGAGTTATAACTTATAGGATCAGTCCTTTAGTCATCTTCTCATTTAATTTAGTGCTTGGACTAGCTTCATGATCATCCTTATTTTTCTCTCCTTCAAACCCTAGGCCTATTTTGTCATTTGTGCCTCTTTGACTCTCTAACATGTCATTAAGAGTGTTGAAGATCTTCTCAAATATTTCATCTATATGTAACTCACTATTTGCATCCTTCAAATCTAATTCAAGGGATTTTAACTTGACTTTATACTTGGAACAAGTATATTCTTTCTTCTTTAGGGAATTAGACAAAATTTCCACTTGAGATTTAAAATATTTGATAGATAGATCATGATATTTCTCCATTTAATCCATTGTCTCTTGCAATCCAAAAACCAAATACATGATGAGATAATTCATATCTTTCTTCTCCAAATATCTGCAGACTTACCCATTGTTTTCTTCTAGGATCTCCTTCAAGTTGTAAACTTGCTTCACAAGGACCTCGCTATGATACCAATTGTTAGAAGTAAAAGGGACTAAGAGGGGGGAGGGGGGTGAATGAGTCCTATTTTTTTAATTTCATTTTCCATTCATCATATGTTACCATACATCCAACCATTAACATTTAACAACCATTACATACATCCATATGTGTGCATTAGTTTTTAAGTGCATATCAACAACATAAGAAAACATAGAGTAAAAGAGTACACATGACACCAAAATTAAGTGGTAAAACCTCATGGAGAAGAAAACCCACTGAAACTCTACTATTATTACACAAAAAAAGTGATTTTGTAAAGCAACAACTTCACAAAGAGCACCAACCCCTAGTTTAGTAGAGCACCAACCCTACAAGGAACACCAACCCCTAATTTAGTGAAGCACCCACTCCATAAGGAGAATACAACCACCTAAGGATGACCAAACACCAAATCAAAAACTTGATGAAATTTAATCTTTGATAATTTTGGTGCTAAAAATTATTGAGATCACTAACTCAGCTCACAAACCCTAGCTCATACCCTATGGCATCAAACTTTCTCTTTCTTCTTCTTTCCTCACTTGTATTACATCTATCTTCTTGTTCTCATGTTTTCATGTCTTCCTCAATATGAAAAAAAATCTTATCTTCCTTCAATTCATGTCTTCACACCTGTAAATAACTCTCCTATAGGTCACTTTACACCCCCATGCAAGACTAGCTCTCAAAATGAGCTAAAACATCACTT
The DNA here is from genome assembly GCA_019776745.2 of Taxus chinensis. Classification (NCBI taxonomy): domain Eukaryota; kingdom Viridiplantae; phylum Streptophyta; class Pinopsida; order Cupressales; family Taxaceae; genus Taxus; species Taxus chinensis. The sequence goes on along the minus strand of CM034152.1, from coordinate 360,254,762 downwards.
TTATATGCATTTCTTCTTCTTTGTTCAAAGGATATCTGTTCCTCATCATAATTTTGACCCATAAAACTCTATAAAATTCATAATTTTGAATTAAAATGGCTACATATGACCCAAACAGTTTGTGTTATCTAAAAACCTCATTACATTTGCCAAAAATGGCTCAAAACCCCATGAACAAGTTCTTAAAAATGCCCTTACATCAAATGTATACTTTTTGATGACCCAAAACCCATTACATATGAGTAATATATCATAAAATATTCATAATTTATCAAAATTAATATCAACCAATTAAATTATTTCATTTATTGGGCCTAGTTCCCTTTACAAATATCAAAACAGTTGTTTCTTGCACCCGTTAGCACCCTTGAAATATTTTCTAGATCACCAAATCACTTCTAGTCAACCAAAAAATTCCATATGACCACTAAAAAATAAATTTTGAAACCTGTATAACAATTCTAAGCAAGTTATAAGCTATGAAACATCCTTCACTTAAAACCACAACAACATTTTCCTTTACCAAAATAACCTGCCAAAAAGGTTTTTTCCAAAGGTTATCTCATAATTTTTTATAAAAACTATAAATACCTTTAAATGGATTAATTGGATGATTAATTAATCCTTATTAATATTAAAGGTGATGGGAAGCATCACCCAATCCATCTAATGTCACCAAAACATATGATGTCTTGAACTGTCAAAAATCTTCTTGCTCAAAGAATTACTTGTAAACCTTGTCAAATGACTTCATAATGGGGAAAGAATTATATCACTAGAAATATATATGAATCAAATTTCCAATACAAATTTAATTACTTCAAAAATCCACATGTACCTCAAGTTATACTCACTTTACTGGACCTTGCTATTTGAGATCCCAAAACTACCCTTTAACTAGTCAACTTGTTTGGACATCAAAAAATATGAAACTACATGAACATGTCCTAAAACATCTATTTAAATTAAGAACAACTCATAATCATCATGAAAAATTAATGTTTCATGCTACTCCTTTGGACCATCTTGTCCTAAAACCACCTTCTCTAGAAATTGCTATTTTTTAGGCTGGGCCACATATCACCATGACCTCAACAATACATTTATGGAAATACCAAGGAGTCATCTACAACATCCAATCATAAATTTTTATTAATAAAATAAAACTAGGTCACAACACTTCACTTTCTGCCAACTCCTCCTAGCTAGAGTTTAACTAGGGTTTTAGACCACTTTGCCTACTTAACATTCGTTCATAAGCATGTGACGATAACCTGACCTAATTATTTTTGTAAAACCTTATAAAATCACCTTATAATCATTTCCTGAAAGATAACAAGGTCCCATAAAAATCAAAATTTTCACAACGAGCATCTGAAGTTGCACTTCAAGCTAGAAATGCACTAAATTTTGACCTTGTATTACCAAAATAGTCATATCTTACAAATTTCACATCATGGGAACCTGAAATTTTGCTGAGAGCATAATCACTTATATTTATAACATCTTAAATCATTATAATATTAATTCCATTTCCCAATATCTCCAGTCACTAAGACTTACCTATGCTTACATGCTAGATCTTCATAGTATCAAGTAGGGTCAACTGAAATAATGCAATAATTAAAAAATAAACATCTAAAAATGACCCAAAAATATCTCATATGCCATGATATACCTATTTTCATTCTTCCATGAGCTCATTAGGCTCCAAATATCACTGTCACACCTTCAAGTTGACATACTTGCTCCCAATGAGCATCTGTAACATGGTGAACCACCTGTACCTGCACTATGCCATGGATGTGAGTGATCAAGAACCCTCAAATAATTCTATAAATCATGTCAATATGCTTCCTAAGAAAGCAAAAATCTTATACTACCAAGAAACACCTCCTAGGCACCTGCATAGGCTTGCAAGAGAAAACATACCCCATTGAATCCCACTGTAGCAACTGATATACATTTGAACCATCATGTTAGCATCATATACATTATCATGACATAAATTTACATCATTCAATTTGTCATTAATTTGGTTTTTCATCAATGAAAACACATATTAGGACACCATGCCATTCACCAACAACTGTTGCATGTGAGATTTCATCGATCGTTACCTCTATTTATTCACCTTCACCCCTCCTCTTAAATGGCTAAAAATATAGTTAGAACTCTGGAATAATTGCATAAAAATGTTTTGCATCCTTTCCTCTTCCTTGGAACTATTCTAGAGAATTAGTTGGAGGATCAATATGCAGGCACTGGGTTCACATGTTGTCATTATGTCTTTGTTGCATGTATTAAAGTTTTAGCTTCAAGATCTATGTTTTGGTTTTGGATTACTTATGTGATATTTGGGAGATTTAATAAGGTTTCCTTAGATCTCTACCCATCCATTCAACCATCTAATATCTTCTGCACCCCTCTAGTTTCCATCTCAATCTTAGCTTGCATAAATCTTACATCATCGATTCGGTTTCTGTCAACCCACCCTGTGTCAACATTGTTCTCTATCTACATCGCTCAGTGCTTGGATTAAATGGATTCCATAGCTTACTTTTTTTAGAGAACTGGGTTCATTTTTAGTCAATTCTAGTTTGTTTATCAACCCTGGATATGGTCTTCTTGGCCCTAATCACCATCGTACCCCATCCAATTCCCACATGGATCTCTACTTCCAGTTACATCATACTTTGTTCACCGTGTGGGTTCTACATCATATTAGGAGCATATTTGTACTAGACCTTATGCTCTTATTCTAGTTCATCCTTCAATAAGCTCTACATCAGTCACCGTCAACTGTACTAGTTTTAGCCCGAGTCGCCAGATGACCCACTCAGGTTCATGGTTTGTTTTTCAACATGATTTCAGTTATGGGATAGTCATCATTTTAGTATCTTTAACATATCATATCTCTGATTTCAAATTGTTTGATCTTCATCCTTTCGATATATTAAGCACTTACTATATTGATGTTAGTCAAGCGTGGAATTTTTAGGAAGGGATCCTAGCAAGGTTTATGTCTCCTTTCCCAAGACTAACCTTGTAATAAGTGTAATACCCATCATCCCATTATTACTAATATTTATTCATCGATTAGCTCTCTCTTTTTTGTTTAGGTCATCAAGGTCGCAGTTTGGATAGATTCTTTTTCACCCATTACCTTCATCATCATCATTGTCATATACATTATAGAGGTAGCCTGTAAACCCTGATCATATTTATGTGTAGTCAACTTGAAAGTGTCTATAAAATAGAATCCCTTCATTACATTTTTTACTTGTAATGAGGTGCTAATTGGAACTCTCATTAAACAACCCTACAACTCAGTCTATGAAATATTAAACTCTAATGAAATTTGAAATGAAAGATAGGATCTGAGTCAATATTGATCACATGTCTCCTATCAAATACACCACTATGTTGATTAATAGCAGGAAATTTGGAGCAAACGGATGAGCTGCAATGTTCTCATCAAAACCTTGGCAGATGAGCATGAGTATGATGGAGTAAGCCTTCACCTTTCTCATTTTGTGAAAAGATTCCTAAGTCTTATTAGGATAGTTGTATACAATAACAGTGGAGGATAATGTCTAGAATATCCTATGGATATTCCTAATCATGAAGATAGCACCTCAACTATAGAGATATGATGTCATATGGTCAAGATTGAGTTGGTTTATATAGAACTATGGAATTGTCTGAGTATAACAAATTGATTAATAATATTACTTAAGTGATCTATTATTATATTATGGGATTAGAATTACCAACTTACACTCATCATTATCCAGACTCAGACCCTGTTATTTTTTAACATGAATCCACATTGTGATGTATCACCTACAGTTTTGTAGGATAATGAAGACATACTTGAAGTACCAACTTGGATGTAGCCTCTACATTTTTGAAATTAATTGTCTAGAACATCAAAGTGAGAAGTTTGAAAAAGCTTTTGAATGGGAAGAGAATCATCTTATTCTCACTACTTCTGACGTGCATTGTTGATCCTTGGAATGATCATCACATGTTACAATATCCAGCATTGAAGACCCAATGAATTATTCTTGCATGAAAATTATAAAGGACTTCATTAATTAAGAACATGGAGGAGTGGCTAATTATGTTTGCAAAGCATTACATCTGAGGACTTATCAAGAAGTAAGGATTCCAAATAGGTAAAAAAGTGTTACATTAAATACAAGAGTGATTTATTAGTACAAGCTGGTAATTTCTGAAGTTATGTGAATAGTATTCTGATCTCCTTATTCTCAAACCATGCAAATCCATCACAAGATCATGACACAATATAGATAGATGATCTTTGAGCTTAACGGAGGAAATGAATTCAAGATCCATTATGTCCATGATGGAACATAACTGGATCCCAACCCATTGATCCGAGTATATGTACATTCTTCCCATTCCTTGGTATAATTTCCCTCCCCTATGAATATATTTTCACTTTATATCATGTGTTTTTTTCCTCTTTTGGTAAAAGTTTCCCTTTCATTAGTGTGAACTAATATTGGTTGTGTAACTTGTGGAAGAAATGACTCTGTATAGCCTCTTATGGATAAGGCACTAGTCCACATAGTTTCTATGAGATTCTAGGGTTCCTTATTATCAAATGTCCTCACGGATGATTTAATCTATAACAATTCCCCAAGCTAGAGACATATTTTTTCATGAAAATGCGTAGAATGAAAAATTTCAAAGTTTCAAGCATCACAACTAGAGTTAGATTTGAAAATATTCTTCTAGACCTTGCCGAACCCCTCTCTAGATTAATTTACTTCTGTAAAATGCTCATCCTAACCTTGTATGTTCCTCCCACGTGTTGATTTTTTCTTTAATATTTCTATAATGTTTTAAATGAGGTAACAATCTCATCCATCTCATATGGTGAAGTGCTTCCAAAGGCTATTTCTCTGGTAGGCTTAGAAAGGCTAATTTTTCCCTTTTCAAGACTGGTGTATATCCTCTGAGATGTATATGAAATAAAACATTCATATAGAGGTGGTATTGAAGAGTATAAAAAAAATTGGAACTAATTTAGGAAGATTTGGAGGTTTAGGGACAATCTGTGTAACAACAGTTTTTTAAGGTGCAAGGAGTAGGTAGTCAAAACATGGACCTGATCTTCCGCAGATGATTCCAAAAGATTTGCAAGGATCTAGGAGTCAATAAAATAGGAATTTGAAAGCTAAAGGAATTATATATATTTTGGAATATACAAATTTCCTACAATATATGTTCACTTCTTAGAGAAGCTTGATCTATATAGACACACCCTTTCGTTTCAAAGAAAAAGAGCCATTTTAGGGAGTTTCAAGAAGAATTGAGGGTAGGTTCCAATTCCATTATTATTATAAGGATATTAGGAGTAAAAATTATATAATAATTCATTAAAATATACTTCCTTGAGCTCTGAAAACCTCTTATTCAAGTTTTCTCTCTCGGGAGGTATGATTCTTATAATTAGCCAATTTTAGGTGAAGACACTTGTCACCTCTAAGTTGAGGAACATTTTTTGTTCCTCTTGTATTCATTCCCAAAGGGAAAAATGGGACAAAAAAATTCACCCCTCTATATCCCTATTCATGGTTTTTCATATGACCAAGTTTGAGCCTCACAATGCTAAGACTAGCTTTTCCTCATTACCTCCTCGTCGAATCTTGTGCCACCACTTGTCATCACCATGTGAGGGTGAATTTTTCTTTCCCTCCCATCACAATTCAAAAGGGGATAGAGGGGAAAATAAAATTCACCCCACTTGACCCAAACTCAGCCCCTCAGTGGTAAATGCTCACTTTCTCCATCTCCTCATCATGCAATCTGAAAGTGACACTTGTAAATCCTAGGTGAGGGAAAGTTTTCTTTCCCCTCTTATCCCCATTCCTAAAGGGAGAATAAGGATATAAAAATTCACCCCAAGAAATAAAGTTAATACTATCTTTCAAACCAAGTGATGCTACTACAACCATTAGTCAAAATACACTGCCAAGAAGCTAGTAAACTTAAAACAACTACTGTTAACCTCATCTCTTCCTCTAGTCCAATACATACCTACATTGTTGATTATTAAAACCTCTAAAAACCTAAAAATTTCTAAGACTCAAACTTGCAAGTAGAATTTGGTGAAATTTTCTTAGCAGTTCCTCATTCTAGGTGCCTTCAAGAAGACAATTACTGTAAAGTGGATGATGCTCTGATTTTTTAATAATGTAAAACCCTAATTTTTTTCACTAGAAGTTTCTTTTTCAATTTTCAAGCATTCTGGCCAGTGGATCACGGTGAACTTTGGAACATGGGATCCCAGAGATGAATCAAATCTAATGAAGACATTTTCATTACAAATGGACATGGATAAGTGAAAATTCTAAAAATAGTAAGTATTAGTGTGTTAAAAACAAAATGAAGATGATAAACTAGGAAAAATAGGTAACTTGAGGGAAAACCAAGTTCTCTAAAAAAGTAAAAAACAACTGCTAAAAATAGAAACTTGATAAAAGGGGGAAAAAATCATCAATGGGGTTGAATTGAGTTTATCATGGACTTTATAAGATCAAATTTGAGCAAAAATTCAAAACATCCCAAAATAGCAAGTCTTGGCCCCACCTACTAAAAATAGAAAGTCTCAGTTTTAGATGTGTAATGCCTCCATTTTTTTAAAAATAAAATAAAAATAAATAAATAATAAAATACTAATAAAAATAAAATAAATGAACTAAAATTTAAAAACCCGTGTTTGTGGGGGCGGATTAGGGCAAAACCCCCTTCCACGTTTTAAAAATGCAAGCCTGTAATGTGTTGGGTGGATGGCTTGGGGCACAGGTTCTGTGCACAAAAAAAATCAGTTTGTTGAAACGGCCATGGAAAATTTCATGCAAATTCTTATTTCACACAAAGCTAGACTCCACAAATGTCCAGCACTCATCTAGGCCGCGCCTCACACCCCCTGCGTGGGAAAAATGAGCTTTGGAGAGAGGAGGTTGGCCAGATGTTGTTGCAGGCACCTAAAGCTTATGGGATAGGGTATGGATGCACCTCAAACAGGTCTCCAGCTTGTTTAGTCTTCTTTTGCTAGCAAATACCCAGCCTGTGTAAAAAAAACGTACGCCTAGACTGGTTGACCCCCTTTCAGCACATGGAAGTTAAATTTATTTTGTCAGATGTGGCTGTTGCAAGTGCCTGGGTAGATGCATATGCCAAAATGTGGAAGTATGTGTATGGTTCGATTTAATGTAGGTAAGAAATGTCATTCCAAGGACTACAATGATAGCAGGTTATGAAAAAAAATGGGTCTGTTAAAAAGAAAAGGCACTGAACTGTTTATTTGAATGCCTCTAAGAAATGTGGTCTCAGTGAGTGTCGGGGTTGTAGGATCTACACAAAATGGATTGTTGAAAAGGATTTAGAATCTTTCAACCAAGTGTAAACAGCAACAGAAAAACTAAATTTAACAACCGTGTGAGCATTCTCACTGCTTGTGCCAAAATAGAGCTCTTGAAACAGAGTATGGACTTCCATCAAAGCATAAAATAATGGACTTTGTCAGATGTCATAGTTACCAATGTTCCGTGCACGTTGTTACAACTTTTGAACAAATGAAATAATGGGACAACAGCTTTCCAGAAATGCATTTATTTTGGCAGTGTACAGGAGACACAATTTTCCTCGTGGGACAGTCACATTGTTTGGCATGTACAAGAAATAGGTCTCCAACCTAATAGTTTTCTTTCCCAGTGTACTCTAGCCATGTTAAAATAAGAGCTTTGATGCAGGGAAGGGACAAGATGTATGGTAGATTTTTGGAGTTGCAAGTGTTATAGTATATAGGTGGCTGGAGGGGCAACGTTGGTTGCTCTATATGCCCAAATGGGTTGTTTAAAAGGGCTTGGATCCTCCCTAGCCAATGCAACAAACAAGTGTCCAATCTAATCAGAGTTTATTTGTTGCACACGTTGGAGTATGGTATGTTTGGCGTGCACATCAACCTGTTTTATCAAGGCATAGAAAACAAGATGTTTTGGTTGTAATGCAACTCCCCTGGTAGACGTGTATGTCAAATGGTGGAGTTGTTGATGCTCGTGATCTAGTTGACGAAGTGCCTAAGCAAGAGACTGAGCCCAAGCTTGCGGCTTCGACCGACTTCGTTTTCCAGGCATGGTTCTTCTTCCCTTACCTCTCATAATTCTCGTGTTTTAGTTCTCTTTTGCAATTAAATAGAATTTTAAATCATTAGGACTTTTAATACAGTTACATGTCCCTTCAACTCATTGCAAAACAATAAAGTGTCGTGTCGCAACTCTCGAAGCCATTATAACTCGCCTACTTTAAAACATGAACTATCACCCTCACTTCAAGATGATCTAGAAAACTCTTACCCTTTTGATCGCTTCAATATCATTTTATCATCCAGACAAACTTGACTCTCCATTGATTAAGTTGACCTTCTTCCTACTTAAAATAGTTAAATTTTGCAAATTTCAGAGACTCACAAGTACCCTGCGTAACTTTGGAAATGAGATGTGAAGTTTCATTCATGTACCTTGGTATACAAGGAGTCACCTTGATTTTTGGTTTGACCTGAAACGATCACATGACATCCTTTTGACACTCTTCTAGGCGCCCTGTTACACTGGTTTACAATAGTAGAAAGTTGTTAAAACTAGAAAGTTGGCTTTCATTTTGGATCGCCAATTGAAACCCGGAAAGATAAATCATGTTCCGTCTTCACAAACCTCTAGCATTTATACTAGAAAAATGCATGGAACATTCAGTATACGAACGAGAAATTTTCAGGATAGTTTGGCGAAGCCAGTTTTTAGGCCTTTGGTCACAGTTTGGCGAGGACAAACTAGTCTAATTTTGTCTTGTCGCTCTAGAAAACTTGTCTCCATTTGAACATGGTTGTCTAGTTCTCAGTCCCATTGAATCTGATAAAATCTCCTTATATAGGGGGAACTAGTAGGATATGTTTCGTTGTGTGTTTCCTCCATCGAACGTCATTTTGGACGTGGTTTTCTGGGCCCTCGAGCTAACTTTTGGCATTTTACAACTGGGTGAACTATGACTAGTGGCCTCAGAGAACTAACCACCAAACGAAAACCGTGCACTCTTTTTCAATTCTGTCAGTTGCTATGAATTCTTGGTATATCTGGGGACACGTGGAAAGTTAATTGTGACGTGCATGCTCATCGAAAGATAACCTTTGGAAGTAGTTTCTTAGCCTCCGAGCCCGTTTTGTATGTTTTGCAGCTAGTGAGAAAATGTAAAAGTAGAAAGCTGCGGACCCTCGTAGGGTTGCCAAATCACCCTGAAAATTTTAATACACGTAAATAACTGTTTAAAAAACTATAATGAAACTTGTTGTGTGTATTGGAAAATTTAGAGAGAAAATGATATTTTCTCTCTCTTCCTTTCTCTCTCTCTCTCTCTCTCTCCTGAGTTTATAAAATGAAGATAAATGAAATGCAATGATTACATGTTTCTCGACCTTTTGTATTTCGATTGCATATTATAACTATTGTTAGATGTAAATGGGAACTGAAAAATGATAATTATGATTGTTTTAGGGTGGATGCCATGCCAGCGATTTATCGCTGATATCATGCTCACGTGGGTTTTGCAGGATGGAAGTTTGACGGAAAAAAAGGGGCAATGTGTAATTTAATTATTATTATTGTAATTTTTTATAGGTCATTGTAAAATGAATAATTTTCTAATGTAGTCTCTTGTTACCGAAAAGTTATAAATGAAATTTGTTATTATGCATGATATGCCAGTTTTAGGGATACTTAGGGAATGTGCATCTAATCACCGGTTTAATTTGTTTCTTAGTTGTGTATGGAAAAAAAAATGTTTGATTTATACATAGTAAATTGAAATTGAAGTTAATATATTGTAGTACTTTTTCAGCATTCTATAAACGATTAAATTAATCATTGGGTTACCTTCTTACCTTATAAACGTAATAAAGAGTTTTAATGGGAACACTGAACCCTAATAAAATATTCATGCTTAACTTGCCTGCATGTGTGATCCTTTTTACCTTATAAGAAATTTAAATCAGTAGAATGAAGTAAACCTTTTTACCCGATGGAGCACCTTGGTTTAGGCCAATAAGATCCCAAGAAGAGGGGTTTATCGTCTTTTAGGTACGTTTTTTGACCTCGACATACACTAGACACATAGGAGCAACACATTCAAATAAATCTTCTGCATCAAATGAATTTCTTGTGAGATCCAGATGACATCTTGGAGCTAGTGAAATAGTGGTTCTATCACTTAAAATTTTGCTTATGAATAGATCCTCCTAACTATAGGTGCCATCTTTGGCTAGTGATAATAGAGTGCTTTGATCTCTTACGGAGGGTTTATAGGGTGAATATGTTTAAAACCTTAATCTAATCTATAAGAGAGCGCAAAGCCCTAAGTGGAAAATTGAAATGGGACTAAACCCTAATTGACTAGGATGTTCACTTGTGGTTAGAAAACCATAATCTAACTCCTTGCATACGAAATTGTGTTGAAAGATGTTGTTTTAAGAGAACCTTAGAAACTGAATTCTTGTCTCATAATCCCTTGATATGTCATTCTATGGCATTAAGGAATAAAGAATATTCCTTATGTGGAAACATGCTATGCAAGGATATGGGATCTTCGTGAACATGGAACATTTGTGATTATGTGTAGTTTTAATGCTCCTAGCCTTGTACTTCCTTATGATGTCAGACAAGTGATGTCATAACTCTTTTGTTTTAAGACGAAGCTAAGAATGAGACCTTAGTGCGATATAAGAGCATATCATATGATGCTGCACACGGGATTTGAGATTAGGATTAAGGTCAATCTTAGAGTCCTTATCACTTAATTAAACTTTTTCATGCATTGCAAAGAATATAAATTATCTTGGTGCGACCAAAATTCGAGAAAACAAAAGATATATAAATATAAAAGGAATTCCATAAGTTATTGGACTTTATTAGCTATGGTAGCGAAATAACTATTCCATGATCAATGGAGGTTCTTGGGGAGCTATCTTGACTCTATGTCTTCCTTAATCCCAATACCTCATCTGGATATCACGTTAGAATCTCTTGTGTAGCAAGAGTAAATTTTATACACTAAATAAAAGTTTGAGAAGAAAAATCTTAATGTAAGAATGAGAAAATTAGAATCTTGTAGGCATTTTGAAATATGGTGAATACTTATGTAAGTTATGAAGATTTTTCAGAAGGGTAAAGAGAAAAATTAACTGGTTGAACAATAAGTGAAATGTGAGATGAATTTTCAGAACATGTAGGATGTTTTCACATACTGTAGAAGTAACCATGGTAATGTTGTGTTGTGGGTTGTCAATCCTTAAGTTTCTTTTTATTGTTTTCGTGTTATTGCTAGTATTCGTTCGTTGGGGAAAAGTGTGGTATCGACATGCCGATGTCGTCTGCATGTTTCTATGTGAGTCTGTGACTTATGTGATTGTCGCATGTGAGTCGAATTATGTACTTGGAGCCCTTACGGTGTTGTGTGAAGAGAGCAATGTAAGTAAATAAAAAATAAAAAAATTGTCCTGGTATTTTACTGTTGTATTTGGGTGTGTAAATGACAGGATAGGATCAGAATAATAAAATAATATTGATATTCGTTCCTCTATTACATACACACAATACATGGCTAATAAATAGCCAAGCAAATAGCAAAACAACCTCCTATAATTTAGGAGTGGTTGTAAACAACAAGCTAAATATGTGAAGTTGTTTACAACAACTTCACATATAATACCAGGTAATAATTTGTTGTTCCACAACAAATAACAATATAATGTTTACACTATAATATTCCCAACATACACCCCCTTAGTGTGAACATGGGGTGAAGTGTAGTTGAAACCAGAATCATATGCCTACGCATATTTTTAGGTCTGCATACTGCTCCTCTCCTCTGGACACCAGCTGCCTTCCTATACAACTGTTTCAGTGACTAACACCTTCTACACCACATCACAACACTTCAAGAGAACATATAGGAATACACGCATGTACCAAGCAAACATACACAAACTGTTTCTCTTTATTCTGCACACTAGATAAACACACAACTAGAAATAAATATGTCACCACCACAAAATGTGACCTCGTTGTTGGCGACTGACGAGAGGTGCTGAGTAGCCTCCGTCCTCCATTTCCTCCTACCTCCAGTTTGGTTATTTTTAGAAGAGATAATCTTCATCGCTAGGGCAAGAAAGTTCTTCATCAGTTGCATAATATTCCCAGTCAGTTTCTTCTTCAACAATATAAGCCTTTTGATCAATCTTATCATCCAGTAGATCTTGTGCCTGCTTTTTACAATTTAAAATCACATGCCCCACTTCTTTACAATAGTAACATTTGATTTGTCCCTTTGTAGGAATGTGCTTTGAATTGTACTTAACCTTCTTTGATGATGTACTCACTTTATTGTGTACATATAAGACCTCTTCTTCTGGTTCTAAAGGTTCATTCTGATCAAGAAGAGTAGAAACTGCTCCTTCTAAATCAATTTTAATCTTGCTCAAAGTAAAAACCATATGAGACATTTTTTTAGGCAAACTATTCAAAAGAATTGCTTTGGCATCATCATCTTTTACCTTCTTGTTAATACCTGCAAGCTGATTGAGAAGAGAGCAGAACTTGCTGATGTGTTCTACCATTTTTATACTTTCATTCATTTTTAACCCGTATAATTTTTGCTTCAGTGTTGTCTTTGCACTTTCTGCTTCAAATCCAAACAGTTTATTTAATGTCTCCCATATTTCCTTTGCAGACTTTGTGAAGTCTACGTGGTGCAGGTACACTTTAGACAAACCGAGACCAATAGTTCCCACGGCCTTTTGATCCTTGATATTCCACTTCGCGAGATCTATTGGATTTGTTGGTGTTGTCACATTTGGTTTGACCACATCCCACAAATCTTTTTCAATCAAAGTCAGCTGCATTTGGATTCGCCAAGTGTGAAAATCACATCCTTCAAACTTCTCAACGAGACTCAATTTCTCCATTTTCACAACTATTGTATTTGTAAACAAAACGACTCCAATTGATGGATATGATACATTTTACAAGAAGACTATATCAATAAATCACTATTTAAAAAGTAATAAAGAGAAATTACTTTTTAAATACTCTAAACAATTTAATCAATCTTTAAAAAATTCAATTCACTGTATACAACCATTTGTTGTGTGAAGTATGCCTTCTTCACGCCCTTACTAGGATCTGGTTTCGACCGATAGAGGAAAGACAGCCAACTCGGAATCCAATGCTCTGTGGAGGATCAAACTTGCAGGAAATAAACATAGAAAATGTAGATAACTGTAACTAATCGTAGATATTCCTTAATTCGTATTGGCTACAGGCTTTCCAAACTGAGTCGACTGTTCCTTAATTCGCATTGGCTACAGGACTGTTCCTTAATTCGCATTGGCTACCATACTGTTTCTTAATTCACATTGGCTTTATAAACTGAGTCGACTGTTCCTTAGTGCACAATTATTTTATATTCTCCAACTGCAACTTGTTTAAATATAACTATGTTCTCAACTGCGTGGGCACGGCACTCCAAACTGCATAGAGAAACACATTCTCTTAAACATGCACTGCCGTGTGTTGCCTCCCTGTGGCCTGTCTCTGATAGATCAACCTGGCTCTGATAGCAAATGACAGGATAGGATCAGAATAATAAAATAATATTGATATTCGTTCCTCTATTACATACACACAATACATGGCTAATAAATAGCCAAGCAAATAGCAAAACAACCTCCTATAATTTAGGAGTGGTTGTAAACAACAAGCTAAATATGTGAAGTTGTTTACTAAAACTTCACATATAATACTAGGTAATAATTTGTTGTTCCACAACAAATAACAATATAATGTTTACACTATAATATTCCCAACAGTAAAATGTGGGCACTACAATATGGTATCAGAGTGGAGGTTCATGCCCTCAAACCTCTGGGATGGATTGGAGTTGTGATGATTTTTCATGATAGAGATGTTGTTACATGATGGGTTGCATGATGGTGATAAATATTGGAAGAGTAATGTGTTTTAGGAGTGATTTGATCTATGTCATATTTTTTATAGTGTGAACGCACATGAGGTGTATGTCACTTAGTGCGCATTTGTTATCTTGTTAATGTGCTGGGGATGGGAGTTTTCTCTCTCCTTCGTGTGGATTCTATGAAGAGTTCACGTGTGGATTACTACTTGGAATGTGTGAAAAGAATTCTAATGTGGATGACGGGGTGTTGGAGCATTGTGGCTTAATGTGTTATGTGGGTGTGTCGATATGTTGTATAACTAGATTGATGTAAAGTGAATTGAATTGTATCATGATGTTTTACCATGTTTTGAAGAAATGTGTGTATCACTTTGTATGTAGCAAATGAATGTTATGTTGTGATGTTACTATGTCCATTGTATGTATGATTTGTGTAATATGTGATGGTTCATGTTGTGATATAGGGGAATACAGTGATCTTATGAACCCTATTGTGTAGTGATTGCACCTTGGGTGCATAATGTGGTAAAGTGATGTAGTACACCCGGTAAATGTAAGATTGTGATCTACCCTATATATAAACCATGTGTAATATGTTATGGTTGTTGTGTGTGAATTACCATTGTGTTAGTGACATAGTTATGTGTATGTCATGGACCCTACACTCGACGAACCTAAGGGGATAAACTGTCAAGAGTGTATGTGTGGAGAGAGGAGGCATGGACCAGGTTTTCATAATCTTGAGCTGAGTACGAGTGAGGAACTGGAGTCTTACATAGACTGAAAATCCACTTCTATCTATTTAGTATACTTCGAGATTTCTTAGTATATTGTGGGTGCGCACCACCTTAGGCTCAACTTATGCAACCTTGTGTCCGCTACTTTTTCCTATTAGATTGCTCATTGAATAATCCTATGTGAATAATCCTATGTTGATCCTTGTTGGCGTATGGAGGGATTATTCAGGGAGAGATGATGACAGTTACATTATTTGACATACTCATTTCTGGTTACATGTATATTTTCACGAGTTGAGGCTTGATGTCCGAGTGCCAGCAACTCGATAAGTACCCCTTTAGTGGCGGTATGAGGTCACATAGTTATTGTGATGTGCTATTTTCTCATTATTTTATTCGTAAATTATTATTTTTCTCTTTTAGCTAGAGCCAACCATTTTTCTTGATTGACATGTTCTTATATTTTGGGAATTTACCTGATTATTGCATTAACATTTGGATTATGCACTAACCAAGGCTAATTAGCCATTTTTTTCTTGGTTTTAAAACTTTCTTTTCATATTTGAAAGTTTTGTAGCCTAGCCCAAGGCTTTTGGTTTTGCCACTTGGCATTTGAATGGATTGTTATGCTGGTTCTAATGTCGTAATGTGTTGGGTTAGGGTCATGGGATTAACCATGGAGTGGTTGAACCTATGGACCCACTTCGTTGTATGGGGGTATGCCCCAAGGAGTTACAGATAACTAGTGGGTTGTTGAAACACAAGTTATTATGTCACTTGGGTTTGGGGGTGACGGGGCTCTATGTGTCCAGGGCAATAGGGTGAACTGGCCTCATTAAAAGGAGAAAGGAGATTGGCCTCTATGATTGAGATACCTGATATTATTTCTTATGGCACTCTATGGTTGAGTGACCCGACTTGGTTTTGACACTATGTTTCTCTCTCTTTGGGAGGCATATGGAGATTATCTGGTGATGCTTTGGGGAGTATATGGAGTTGGTTTATGATACTTTAGGAGATATATGGAGTTTTACCTGGTACTTTTGGAGATATCTGGGGTTTGTTTCGTGATGTTTTGTTATGTGTGGAATTGGTATAGTGAGTTATGTGTCCTCTTGAGCATCTGGTTAGACTTGGTTATGATTGATGGCGTGACTCTACCCTTGGTTGGTATGGACTATTGGTTATTGGATTGGAACTATGTTGGTATAGTCATGGATTTCTTTGGGTCTTGTGATAATAGTTGTTTATTTATCCATGCAATGAGTTTTTTGTCAGTAATATGTGTGTACTAGATCTATGTTTAGGACGTAATTGGTTGAAATTATCTGTTATGTGGACTACTTGTTGTCATTCCATGGTTTGGTGAAACTCTTGTGATGTGATATGGTCGTGTAAGTACGTAAAAGTATGCTTGTGAAAATTAGGAGTTGTGTATGACCCTGGTAGGGTGTTGTCGCTATAGTTCATGATGGGAACCCACAGGAATGAAATAACTAAAGTTATGCAACAATGAAATGCTAAAGGAATTGAATTAAGAATAATGTTAATGGAAAGAGATTAACGAAATAATGAATAAGAGAGAATTACCAATCTTCACAGAACCTTGAAAGTTGAGATTTATACCTATTGTTCCTAGGGCCACCCCGTGACCATGCCTTTGTGTATGAAATCTTAACCCTTATTCGTTTCTTGTTGCTTACCATTTCTCCTTCTTCATTGTATGTTGCATCGAGGATGATGCTTTCTTAAGGGGAGGAGAATGTAATGCCTCATTTTTTAAAAATAAAAATAAAAATAAATAAATAATAAAATACTAATAAAAATAAAATAAATGAACTAAAATTTAAAAACCCATGTTTGTGGGGGCGGATTAGGGAAAAACCCCCTTCCACGTTTTGAAAATGCAAGCCTGTAATGTGTTGGGTGGCTGGCTTGGGGTGCAGGTTCTGTGCACAAAAAAAAATGAGTTTGTTGAAACAGCCATGGAAAATTTCATGTAAATGCTTATTTCACGCAAAGCCAAACTCCATAAATGTCCAGCACTCACCCAAGCCGCGCCTCACATCCCCTATGTGGGAAAAAAGAGCTTTGGAGAGAGGAGGTCGGCCAGATGTTGTTGCAGGCACCTAAAGCTTATGGGATAGGGTATGGACGCACCTCAAACAGGTCTCCATCTTGTTCAGTCTTCTTTTGCTAGCAAATACCTAGCTTGTGTAAAAAAGAGCGCGCCCAGACTGGTTGACCCCCTTTCAGTGCATGGAAGTTAATTTTTTTTGGTGGATGTGGCTGTTGCAAGTGCCTGGGCAGATGCATACGCCAAAATGTGGAATTATGTGTACGGTTCAATTTAATGTAGGTAATAAATGTCATTCCAAGGACTACAATGATAGCAGGTTATGCAAAAAAAAGGGTCTGTTAAAAAGAAAAGGCGTTGATCTGTTTATTTGAATGCCTCTAAGAAATGCGGTCTCATGGAGTGTCAGGGTTGCAGGATCTACAAAAAATGGATTGTTGAAAATGCTTTAGAATCTTTCAACCAAGTGTAAACAGCAGCAGTAAAACTAAATTTAACAACCGTGCCAGCATTCTCACTGCCTGTGCCAAAATAGAGCTCTTGAAACAGAGTATGGACTTCCATCAAAACATAAAATAATGGACTTTTTCAGATGTCGTAGCTGCCAATGTTCTATACACGTTGTTATAGCGTTTGACCAAATGAAATAATGGGACAACAGCTTTCTAAAAATGCATTTTTTTGGCAGTGTATAGGAGACACGGTTTTCCTCGCGAGATAGTCACATTGTTTGGCATGTGCAACAAACAGGTCTCCAACATGATAGTTTTCTTTCCCAACGTACTCTAGCCATGTTAAAATAAGAGGTTTGATGCAGGGAAGGGACAAGACATATGGCATATTTTTGGAGTTGCAAGTGTTATAGTATATAGGTGGCTGGAGGGGCAACGTTTGTTGCTCTATATGCCCAGATGGGTTGTTTAAAAGGGCTTAGATCCTCCCTAGCCAATGCAACAAACAAGTGTCCAATCTAATCAGATTTTATTTGTTACACACGTTGGAGTATGGTATGTTTGGCATGCACATCAACCTATTTTATCAAGGCATAGAAAACAAGATGTTTTGGTTCCAATGCAACTCCCTTGGTAGACGTGTATGTCAAATGGTGGAGATGTTGATGCTCGTGATCTGGTTGACAAAGTTCCCAAGCAAGAGACTGAACCCAAGCCTGCGGCTTCGACTGAATTTGTTCTCCAGGCATGGTTCTTCTTCCCTTACCTCTCATAATTCTCGTGTTTTAGTTCTCTTTTGCAATTAAATAGAATTTTAAATCATTAAGACTTTTAATACAGTTACATGTCCCTTCAACTCATTGCAAAACAATAAAGTGTTGTGTTGCAACTCTCGAAGCCATTATAACTCACCTACTTTAAAACATGAACTATCACCCTCGCTTCGAGATGATCTAGAAAAATCTTACCCTTTTGATCGCTTCAATATTGTTTTATCATCTAGACAAACTTGACTCTCCATTGATTAAGTTGACCTTCCTACTTAAAATAATTAATTTTTGTAATTTTAGGAGACTCACTAAGTACCCTACGTAACTCTGGAAATGAGATGTGAAGTTTCATTCGTGTACCTTGGTATACGAGGAGTCACCTTGATTTTTGGTTTGACCTGAAACGATCATATGACATCCTTTTGACACTCTTCTAGGAGCCCTGTTACACTGGTTTACAACAGTAGAAAGTTGTTAAAACTAGAAATTTGGCTTTCTTTTTGGATCGCCAATTGAAACCCAAAAAGAGAAATCACGTTTCGTCTTCACAAACCTCTAGCGTTTATACTAGACAAATGTGTGGAACATTCAGTATAGGAAAGAGAACTTTTTGGGATAGTTTGGCGAAGCCGTTTTGTAGGCCTCCGGTCGCATTTTGGCGAGGTCAAACTGGTCTAATTTCATCTTGTCGCTCCAGAAAACTTGTCGCCGTTTGAACATGGTTGTCTAGTTCTCAATCCCGTTGACTCTGATGAAATCTCCTTATATAGGGGGAACTAGTAGGAGATGTCTCGTTGCGTGTTTCCTTCATCGAACGTCGTTTTGGACGCGGTTTTCTGGGCCCTTGAGCTAACTTTTGGCATTTTAAAACTAGGTGAACTACGACCAGTGGCCCTAGAGAACTAACCGCTAAACGCAAACCATGCACTCTTTTTCAATTCTGTCAGTTGCTATGAATTCTTGGTATATCTGGGGACACATATAAAGTTAATCGTGACATGCGTGCTCATCGAAAGATAACCTTTGGAAGCAGTTTCTTAGCCTCTGAGCCCATTTTGTATGTTTTGCAGCTAGTGAGAAAATGTAAAAGTAGAAAGCTATGGACCCTCATAGGGTTGCCAAATCACCCTGGAAACTTTTAACACACATAACTAACTGTTTAAAACACTATAATGAAACTTGTTGTGTGTATTGGAAAATTTAGAGAGAAAATGATATTTTCTCTCTCTTCCTTTCTCTCTCTCTCTCTCTCTCTCTCTCTCCTGAGTTTATAAAATGATGAAAAATGAAATGCAATGATTACATGTTTCTTAACCTTTTGTATTTCGATTGCATATTATAACTATTGTTAGATGTAAATGGGAACTGAAAAAATGATAATTATGATTTCTTTAGGGTGGATGCCATGCCAGCGATTTATCGCTGATATCATGCTCACGTGGGTTTTGTAGGATGGAAGTTCAACGAAAAAAAAGGGGCGATGTGTAATTTAATTATTATTATTGTAATTTTTTTATAGGTCATTGTAAAATGAATAACTGTCTGATGCAGTCTCTTGTTACCGAAAAGTTATAAATGAAATTTGTTATTATGCATGATATGCCAGTTTTAAGGATACTTAGGGAATGTGCATCTAATTACCAATTTAATTTGTTTCTTAGTTGTGTATGGCAAAAAATAAATGTTTGATTTATACATAGTAAATTGAAATTGAAGTTAATATATTGTAGTACTTTTTCAGCATTCTATAAACGATTAAATTAATCATTGGGTTACCTTCTTACCTTGTAAACATAATAAAGAATTTTAATGGGAACACTGAACCCTAATAAAATATTCATGCTTAACTTGCCTGCATGTGTGATCCTTTTTACCTTATAAGAAATTTAAATCAGTAGAATGAAGTAAACCTTTTTACCCGATGGAGCACCTTGGTTTAGGCAAATAAGATCCCAAGAAGAGGGGTTTATCGTCTTTTAGGTACGTTTTTTGACCTCGACATACACTAGACACATAGGAGCAACACATTCAAATAAATCTTCTGCATCAAATGAATTTCTTGTGAGATCCAGATGACATCTTGGAGCTAGTGAAATAGTGGTTCTATAACTTAAAATTTTGCTTATTAATAGATCCTCCTAACTATAGGTGCCATCTTTGGCTAGTGCTAATAGAGTGCTTTGATCTCTTACGGAGGGTTTATAGGGTGAATATGTTTAAAACCTTAATCTAATCTATAAGAGAGCATAAATCCCTAAGTGGAAAATTGGAATGGGAATAAACCCTAATTGACTAGGATGTTCACTTGTGGTTAGAAAACCATAATCTAACTCCTTGCATATGAAATTGTGTTGAAAGATGTTGTTTTTAGAGAACCTTAGAAACTGAATTCTTGTCTCATAATCCCTTGATATTTCATTCTATGGAATTAAGGAATAAAGAATATTCCTTATGCGGAAACCTACTATGTAAGGATATGGGATCTTCGTGAACATAGAAAATTTGTGATTATGTGTAGTTTTAATGCTCCTAGCCTTGTACTTCCTTATGATGTCAGACAAGTGATGTCATAACTCTTTTGTTTTAAGACGATGCTAAGAACGAGACCTTAGTGTGATATAAGAGCATATCATATGATGCTGCACATGGGATTTGAGATTAGGATTAAGGTCAATCTTAGAGTCCTTATCACTTAAATTAAAATTTTTCATGCATTGCAAAGAATATAAATTATCTTGGTGTGACCAAACTTCGAGCAAACAAAAGATATATAAATATAAAAGGAAGTCCATAAGTTATTGAACTTTATTAGCTATGGTAGCGAAATAACTATTCCGTGATCGATGGAGGTTCTTGGGGAGCTATCTTGACTCTATGTCTTCCTTAATCCCAATACCTCATCTAGACATCACGTTAGAATATCTTGTGTAGCAAGAGTAAATTTTATACACTAAATAAAAGTTTGAGAAGCAAAATCTTAACATAAGAATGAGAAAATTAGAATCTTGTAGGCATTTTGAAATATGGTGAATACTTATGTAAGTTATGAAGATTTTTCATACGAGTAAAGAGAAAAATTAACTGGTCGAACAATAAGTGAAATGTGAGATGAATTTTCAGAACATGTAGGATTTTTTCACGTACTCTAGATGTAACCATGGTAATGTTGTGTTGTGGGTTGTCAATCCTTAGGTCTCTTTTTATTGTGGTTGTGTTATTGCTAGTATTCGTTCGTTGCGGAAAAGTGTGGCATTGACATGCCGATGTCGTCTGCATGTTTCTATGTGAGTTCGTGACTTATGTGATTGTCACATGTGAGGTGAATTATGTACTTGGAGCCCTTACGGTGTTGTGTGAAGTGAGCAATGTAAGTAAAAATAAATAAAAATTGTCCTGGTATTTTACTGTTGTATTTGGGTGTGTAAAATGTGGGCACTACAAGATGCAGAAAGTTGCAGTGGTATTTGATTTTTATCACCTTAATAATTTTTGATATCTTCATAGGGTGTTAAGGTGATTATTATGTAGATCTCCATACACATTTCCATTTCATTCATCATGTTAATAACATTTAAAATCCTTTATAAAAACTAATTCATTGTTTTAGTGGTCTTGTTATAGAGTATAAAATGGATAGAGTTGTAAGTTTAAGTCTTTCAAGAAAAATTTTTCTCTAGAAATATTATACCATACCCTCACATCATGAATACATGCTAATTTAACTAGAAAACTAACTAAGTTTATGATAGAACCTCACTTGCTCTCTCTTTCTTCAATTTTTCCATTCTCTAGCTTGAAGTGTCTGGTTCCAAATCAAGCCCAACCCTAACTTTTAATCCCATTTGTTCCTTCCAACCTTTTATATTGTTTTCCCATAATCATTCTAACATGAAATCATTAAACAAAAATGGTAATAATCAAGGAAATCATTAAATTTCTCTAGTTGATCAATCTGCCCTATTGTAGCTCTTAAGTCTATTCCCAGGAATGATATCTAATTTGGTACCCCTAGTCATACCCATAGATAAAAAAAAAACCTTAGGAACCCTTTAAAATTTTTTTATGTGTCTCAATTTTCATCACTCAATTAAAAAAAATCAACCTCAAGTGCCCTTTATCCCACTGGCCCGAGAGGCTTAAAATATAAATATCTTTCTTTGCAGGCAACCTTAAACTCTAAGAATCAACCTACAAGTTTTTTTACACTCCTATATCAATCCTTTTTCATAAGTAGTGTAAATCAACAAGCTGGTGGAAAAAATTTCATGTGATCTTTGGTTTCCCAAAACAAAGAACTCAGGGTTTATCAAAATTATATAGTGGTATGAAAGGAAACTTAATGAATGAAAAATGTTACTTGGTACTCTCACATATACCAAAAAAATTACTCTTGATGAAAATCTCGTACATGGTATATATAATCCACAAACTCAATTCAATCCTTGCATATGTTCAATACATGGTGAGTAAATTTTAATCCGGATAATATCAGACAAGCTCATTATCCGCTGTGGTTGGAGTTCCCAGTGCTGCCTAAGCCAACTTATACGGCCATTTTGTAGGATCTTTTGGCTGCTTGCTTTGGTAAGGTTCTCATTCACGGATGGTAACCAGATATTCTTTTCGTCACCAACCCATGGGTTTGTCAATGACAAAATATGACTTAAAATGGAAGCTTCTAAACA
Source organism: Taxus chinensis (assembly GCA_019776745.2). NCBI lineage: Eukaryota > Viridiplantae > Streptophyta > Pinopsida > Cupressales > Taxaceae > Taxus > Taxus chinensis. Next base: position 360,231,986 of record CM034152.1, on the reverse strand, counting down.
TCTATTGCATGTCATATGCTACAATTGATGGTGTCCTTCATCAAAGAGTTTGCTACACTATATAAACTTGCATGTTTTCTGATATCTTTCTCCTCAGTTCCTTGTCTATGAGGAATAATGTTATAACTGACTCATGTCATCCCATATAATTGAGATCCTTTCTTGCATTTAAATCCCATTTGAATTTTAATTTTCCTTCTAGGAGTCATAATGACTCATTATTCCTTCATAAGCCAAAATAGGCATTTGACAACACTTTTACACATTCAATGACTCTTTCTAGACTTTTTAACCACTCTAAAACTCTTATAACATGTCTAGAACCCTAACACACCTCTATAATATCAATTAATCTTTCATCCCAACTACACATGTCTTCAAAATTAGAATTACCATTTAGGAGAGAAACCTCCAGTTTAAAAGTTTGAGTTACTCACCCAAGCTTCCTTTTCATGACTCTATACATTTGAATCTCTCAACAAATACTCATATCCTTAATAATTTTCATTTTAAAATGTATTCTTAATTATTCTCCTACATCATACTCCTAATGGGGAGAAAAGTAATCTTGTCCCTTTATATTGAATACCTACAAATTTTTTCCTCCTATTTCTTGAGTCTTCTTGAATGTTCTTTCACCTTCTCCTACTTCCCCACTATTCTTACTCATCCATTGACCACATGGATCCTATTTTTAGTTCTTTAGATTGAATTTTCATTGAAATGGCTTATTTATCTCTTGAGTTTCTTCTTCATATCCTTCATCTTCCATCCTTTATTAGTTTTACCTCTAAAAGCAAACAAAAAACAACAAATATACATAGTTATTCAGGATTCTTGATGTTTTCCAACCCTTCAAATGCCTTTCCCAACATAACTTCATCATTTCCTTTTCTTAAACAATCTAAAGGCTACCCATACTCTTCATTTTCTTTATTTTCACCATTGTCATTTTCTTCACCAACTATTTCCTCCTCTACTATACCCTTTTATCGGTCCACAAGCTCTTCATCATGAGCCTATTAATTCTTACTTTCATCTTTCTTTCCTCTCACTTCATTATCTTCCTATTTCTTGACCCCTCTCTCTTCAAAAACATACTTCTCAACCTCATTTTTTGCTTCTTGCTCTCTTCTTCTCATCTCTTCCATCTCTTCATCTTATTTCCCAAGTGCTTTCTCATGTACTATACCTCTCTTGTTGTCTTTAAAATGTAAAAACATGTCAAAAACCTCTTATAAGACCTTATCCTTTTCTACTTCACCTGTTTCACACATCTAATTTGTCACCTTTTTTTCCTTTCCTCCTTTATTCTACATGTGTACCTACTTGTTTTGATTTTAATAAGCCATCACCATAATTAAATTCCCTAAACTCATCCCTTCCTTTTCAACATTTAATTCACACATTGCTTCACCATTTACCAGACTATCTTCATATTTTTTAGTATTCACAATCAGTAAATTTTCATTTTGTACTTGAAATGGTTCACATACCTCATTCATGGATGGATATGATACTAATACACCTTTATTTTCCCCTCTCAACCTCTGAATGATCTCATACACTTCTTTGACTTCTTTCTCTTCTTTACCTGCATACTTTATCATTTGATTTAGCTTTTTCTCTTCTTCTCTGATGATCTCTTTCAACTGTAGCCTCTGGTACCTCTTAAAAATCTGATATATCTTCCATTTGATCCTTTTTATCATTATAAATCTAACTTCTCTGTCTTCTATCATAAGAAAATCTTATATTTTCTTGACATCCTCTCTCAATGCTTTTAACTCTCTCTCCATCCTTGCCACTTGTCTTCTTTTCTCCTCTCTCATTTTCTAGTATTCTCTCTCTTTTATTTCTCTCTCCTTATTTCTTATTAGTTCACCAGCTCCACTAATAGTTCTTCTCTATCCATACTTGTATTTTTCTTCATCTGCCACCTTCACATTCACAAAGAACTTCACAATTTATTGTTAAAAATCACCAATAAATTTTCACTTCAAAACTCAATACAAGGCTTTGATACCAAATTATGTTGAGATCCATACCCATTTCCGTTCCATTCATCATGTTGATAAAATTCAAAAGCCTTTATATAATCTAGTTCATTGTTTTAGTGGTCTTTTTCTAGAGTTTAGAATGGCTAGACTTAAAATTTTAATTCTTTCAAGAAACCTTGTTGCTCTAAAAATATCATACCCTACCCTCACATCATGTATACATACTAACTCAACTAGAAAATTGAATAAGTTTATGATAGAAACTCACTTACTCTCTCTTTCTTCAATGTTCCATTCTCTAGCTTTAAGTGTTCGGTTCCAAATCCAGCCCAACCCTTACTTTTACTCCTATTTGTTCCTTCCAAAATTTTATATTTTTTCCCATGCCCAATCTAACATGAAATCATTCAACAAAAGTGGAAATAACCAAGGAAATAATTAACTCTCTCTTGTTGATCAATCTTCCTTGTTGTAGCTCTCAAGTCTATTCCCATGTAAGATCCTTGGTTTGGTACCCATAATTATACCCACAAATATAAAAAACTTAACCTCAGGAACCCTTTATCCTTGTTTTGATGTGTCTCAATTTTCACCACTTAATTCCTTTGTCTTCTCACACAACTCCACTTTGGTTTTCCTATTATAAGTAACTTCTACTAGCCTTGTCCTTCCATATTGTCAGAATTATCTTTACTTTCATGAGGTTCTACTGTCTAAATTCCAATTCTACCCTTTTTAGTCACCCATTTAACTATTCTCATTGTCTACAAAATTTCAAGATTGAATTCCTTTTAAAAATCCCACTTCCTTAACAACTGGGTTATCACAGTTAGGTATTAGGTAGGGTTATAGTTTGGGATCGGGACTAGTAAGGATTTATTCAAATGTGACTAGTGGAACCCTAAAGTTATTTCAAATTACTTAATTGAAAATTATCTCGATGTTACCTTACCAGTTTCAAACCAATATTCGATGGTTCAAGATCATAAATGTTAAACCCTATCTAATTCTTCGGTCATAGGTTTCCTAAGGATCCAATTGTCATGTAAAAAAGGAAATCATCAATATATTTACCACTAAGAATTCACACACTCTTTCTATATGTCCATTAGATGTCTACTAAATATTTTCAAGGTGTACTCTTGTTTATAATGCCTTCAAAGTTTTAGTAAATTGAAAACCCTTGAAAACCCTCCTACAGGCTGAAAAGTCTTAAAATCTAAATATATTTCTTTGAAGGAAACCTTAAACTCTAAGAATCAACCTAAAAGTCTATTTACACTCCTTTATAAATCATTCTTCATCAGTAGTGGACATCAATAAGCTGATGGAAAAATATACACGTGATCTTTGGTTTCCCCAAACAAAGAAATCAAGGTTTATCAATATTGTATAGTAGTATGAAAGGAAACTAAATGCATGAAAAATGTTACTTGGTATTCCCACATATACCAAAAAAATTAATCTTGATGAAACTCTTATACATGGGATACAGAATCCAAAAAATCAATTCACTCCAAACTAAGAGAATACAATCACAAAGAAACTTGGCATCCACACTTAAGTAAGAAAGGCAGAGTATCCTAAGCATTTTATATCCATTTTCCTAGAGTTACTCATTAAGTTATTCACACACATTATTATATATATATATATATATATATATATATATTTCAACACCAACACATGAATCTCTCAATCCAAAAAAAAAAAACTTGAAAAAAAAAGCAATACAAACTCAGTCATTCATATGCTAAACAAAGGTAACATAATAAAGTATGTACAATATACAAACTTGCATGTTTTCTTAGATCTCTCTCCTTAGTTCCTCCTCCATGAGGAATAATGTTCTGACTGAATCATGTCATCCCATATACTTGAGCTCCTTGCTTGCATATAACTCACATTTGAATTATAATTGTCCTTCTATGAGTCATAATGAATCATTGTGCCTTCATAAGCCAAAATAGGCATTTAACAACACTTGTGTAAATTCAATGAATCTTGCTATACTTATTCACCAATATATAACTATTATGACATTTATATACCCATAATACACCACTATACTATCAATTCCTCTTTCCTCACAACTACACATGTCTTCAAAATTAGAATTATCATTTAAAAGGGAAACCTCCAATTTGAAAATGTGAATTACTCACTCATCCAAGCTTCCTTTTCATAACTCCATACATTTTAAACTTTCAATTTTACCTCATATACATGAGAATTTTAATTTTTAAATGGCTTAGTAATGACTCTCCTGCATCATATTATAGATCTCAAACAAGGAATTTCACACTCCATGAGCATGCTGAAGCACCATTTTGAGCACAATTATGTCTAGGATCAAGGCAGAACATCTCAAGGCACAAATGGTGAAAGTTAAGGACATTGTGCATTCATAAAATATTCCAGTAGATTGTATAGATTTGTTGAAACTCAATCTAATGGTTCATCATAACTCATCGATCAATTTTAATCCAACAACATCTCTCCAAAGTGAGCTGGTTAAGGTTAGTTGAGGTGAGCTGGTTGAGGTAAAGCAGATGAATTAGTTGAGGTGAACCAAGGTGAGTTGGTTGAGGTGAGTTAAGGTGAGATAATTGAAGTGATCTAGATAATCTAAACAATATAAGTGAGCTCAACCCTTTAAGTTATTTGGGAAAGTTGAATGAGCTAGTGAAGTCAAGAGAGATATTCAAGTCATTTAAGTGATCCATTGGAAACTTCATCTCTTCATATGCATCTAAGAATATATTCCCTAATGGTGGAGCTTCCCCAAAATTAACAAGAAGTTATCTTCCATCAAGTTCTTAAATGTATTCTGACAAACAACATCATGTTAACTCCTTAAGATACATTCCCATGGAATCAAGAAATGCTAGAAAGTGAGCCAAGAACAATGCATCAAGATATCATTCTTGACCTTGAAGATATATCAAGAAACTTGAAATATAAGAAAAGGAGGAAGGCCCCCAAAACTTCTTTCTTCTTTAGCAACACCTCAGGTAACCAATATGTGGAATTTGTTAGGCCTAAGAATGAAAAAATATAGATAAGATGACTCCATCAAATTACTATTTTATCTGCATCTCATTAGGTCAATATTCACATGAGGATGATTCTCATATATTCAAGGAGTCCTCTTCCAACCTCCTTACATAGAATGAAGAGTACACGTGAACAATTGAGAAATTGGAGGAATAGGTAAAAAATCTTAGTTCTCACATTCAATCCTTTTTGGATCCCAATTCAACATATTCTCTTCCTCTAGAATACATTCCTATGATTAGTGGTTTTGATCCTTAGGTTATAAAGACAGGAAATTATTACATGATGAATGATAAGGCTAACAAGAAGTGGATTGAGAATATCATTGAGAAAGGAAAGTCATTATTTCCATAGGTCATATCTCTCATCAAGTAAATTATTTCCACTTTTTCAAAAGTAAAGAAAGAAAAAGAGGATTTTTTAAAATATATAATCCACTTAGATGAGGTTTTTCCACTTGTGTCTAAGATAAGCTCCTTTGAATCTTAGACCCTTTTGACAAAAAGTTTTTTTACATCACTTACTGAGAACTTGTCTCTAGTTTGGATCTGCATCATGGATGTAAGATATGGAATGCTAAAATATTTCATTTCTAATATTGAATCTTCGGGAAAACATATTTTCAAGATTATGAATGATTTCTGTAGCTATGTTTATAAAATTGAGTTCCCTCTACTCACCGAGAATTAATAATTGGAAGATATCATTATCTCCTTCTTGGAATTGTTCAAGAAAGAGATAGGTGAATCTCTTTCCTTTAATGAAGATAACTTATATTCCCTGTCCAAAATTAGAAGTTCCATTTATCCAATTGTAAAATATCACAAAATATGCCTCATTCAATGCAAAAAGATCAACAAGTTTCCTGTGGCATTGATTAAGGTGTTGAATTACATTTGCATTCTAAAGGCAAACAAGGTGGAACATGTGGTAGCTCAATTCAGTAAGGAATTCAAGGAAGAAGAGATCATTTCAAAAAATTCTCATCAGAAATCATGAATTAGTAAGTTCTTCTTCAAAATGGTTTTCTTCATCAGATTAGGAAACTTCCTCCTCTCTTTTTCCCTCTTTCTTCTCTCCTCCTTTCTAATTCTTCATTATACATAACCATGATAATTTATTTCAATAAATTAAGTGACTTTCTAATGTTGAATTGTAAAATTCCCTTTGATTTATAAAAAGGAAACTTATTTACTCATTTCCTAGGAAGATGTAAAGTCACAAGTTGAATGATAACATGAAAATCCATGTGAGGGGTAGATGAAGAGGAAATTCACAATGCTATAAATTAGGATGGCTTCTCAATTCTAAAGGATCCTGAAATCCTAAATCCTAAAATTTTTAGTTTTTTATAGCAATTGTGGATTGTGGTTTGGATGTTGAGATTTGTATCACTAACACAAGAAATAAAATCTCCATTTATTCCATTTCCCTTTCTCATGTTTTCCTCTCTTATTTCTCTTTTCTGTACTTTGTAAGAATAATGATCAAGAAGGAACTTTGGTGTCCTTGATTGATGAATCAAAAGAACTCTATGTTTGTGATTTGTTAGTCTTGCTAAATGCTTACATTGTTTCTTTCCTCTAATTAAATGTTGATCTACTCTAGTTATTGGGTGTGAACTCTATTAGTTCCTACTCACAACAATAACCTTCCCTTTCCTAATTGCTTTCCTTATTCCTCATCGTTATAATTTCCTTCATATAAGAAAATTTCCATGAAGGTTTAGTGAAGTTTTGATATTCTATCCTCAGACTATTTGGCCACCCCATAACATTTATATAGAATTAGGATAGTCTATAATCAATAATGGGAGCCTCCCATACACAATAAGGATGGTCGTAGCACCATGAGCATTGGTGGAAACACGTAATTTATAACAAAATAGATTATTTCACCAACTATTTTTGGTGAATATGCTAGGGAGAGATATTCCCTTATGAAACCATAAATATCTATGAAAAATACAAAATAGTATGTATTCAAAAAATAAAAAATTAGGTTTAAAATAAAAATAAAAATTTGAAGGTGATTTTGTTAAGGAGTGAATCTGTGTCATGTTTATTTCCCATCATAATGAAAATTTTTCAAGATTGGTATTCAGAACCAATGAGTGAAAGAAGAATAACTAGACCCCAATATATAAATTTTTGATCAACCATCATTATTGAACATTTATTGCAAAGTAAAACATTTTTTCACATCGAGGAGATCTCTTGTTAAGGGAAAGAAGATCAATAAATTTTATATAAAATCCATGAAAATATTGTTAAGAATGAATAAAATTATTTATTGTGAAGATCCTATCATCAAAACACGGTGGCTCAAATTCAAGTGGATTATTGCTAAAGGAAAAAGAATGAGACTTGTAATGATTGATGATAGTGAATCCAGGAAATGGATAAGGAAGATTCATAAGATATACAAAATGTTGAATGAAGGTTATGATGGTGAATATTATAAGGAAGGTAATATTTTAAACTTAGTGTAACTGACCAAGAAACTCAGGACATTGTCTTTCATCTCCATTCCTCTAGATGATTTCCTTTCATATTGAGATGACAAAATGGAAATCTTGAGAAGAGAGTTTGTGCAAAAAATTATTAGTGAGAAGAAGGAGATTCTGATACCAAATCCTACCATGAAGTTTGGAATTATGAATTAGACTTGCAAATAAGGTATGAACATCTTGAATCACTTCGTAATTTTGAGGAAGAAGAAACTCAAGAAGATTGTGATGATTATCCACATTATGAGGTGTTCATTCCCAGAAGATTCTTTTACACTTCTTATGAATGCCATATCCTCGAACATTCCAATGATTATTAAATCAACACCTTGGAGGAGGATGAAGAAGACATGATAGTTAAACCTCCATTAACTAATTCATTTTGTCTTGAGGCACAACCCGTCGGAGAAACAATGGATTCAAGAGATGAATATTTTTGTTATGTGAAAGATAACACAATGCTTGCTAAAGACTCCACCAAAAATGAAGAAGTGTGAGAAATAAATCCTTCATCTCAGACTCAAGATGATGAATTTGAGGTAATCATGGATAATATCCTTTCTAATTTTGATCCTTTAATTTATGGGAAAATGTTAAATGATGAAATAGAGATAAGTGAAGAATCAAATGCCCTTCTCAATACAATCATTGATAAATAAATGGAAGAGTTCGTTCTCATTATCAAAACCAAGATGGATGAGAAAATTGATCATGACCTTCCTATGGATCTGATTCCACCATCCTCACCAAATGAGTGCAATGGCGATTATCATGGTGAGTATGGAGTTTTTCCATTTCCTTGAAAGATAAAAGATTATTTAAGTAATTATCAAGATGGAGTTGAATATTCTTCTCATATTTCTTCTCCAACATGGTTGTATCCTTTCTATCATGAGGATGATCTAATGGATCTTTAGATCAAAGGTGTTCTCTTCCCACGTAGAATGGATCTCGTCTCTCTATCCAAAAATGGTGAAAACCAATTATTCTCGGTTTTGCAAGAAGGTGAGCTCCAGATGAAAAGAAACATAGAGAATGAGAACAAGGATGTTTTAAATGAATTTTGGCCATGTTTGGATAATATTTTAAATCATCTACTTGAGGCCCAATGCAAAGAATCTTCTAATAAATATGATAATGAATATATGGAAAATTTGGATGAGCAATCAGTGGAAGAAATCTTGAGGACTACACAAGAAGTTGAAAACCCTTAACTCAGTATTGATATCCTAACTCGAGCCATGAAAATGTAAGATAAGTATGATTAATTCTGTGTTTCTCCTTTCGGTGCACCGATGTTCAATAAATAGACAGAAAACAAATGATCTCAATGTTATTTTTGAAGCCTTGGCAGATGAGCATGAATGTGAGGATAAGATTTCACCTTTCTCATTTTGTAAAAACAATGCATCTATGATGAACAAAGGAAGGTGGAAATTATGGAATATCCTATGTATATTCTCAATCATGAAGACATCACCTCTTCCATAGAATTTGATGTCATGGTCAATATTGAGTTGTTTTGTATTGAAATTAGTTGTTTCGAACAACAAAAGGAGAATGTGCAAGAGTCTTTCCAATGGATTTAGAATCATATTACTTTTAACATTTCTAAATCCCCTACTAGTTTTGAGCTTCATCCCATGCTATGAAAGTTAATATAGGATGTTGAAGACCTTTATACCAATTATGTAGCCTCCATTTTGAAATAAATTGTTAAGAACAATGAAGTGAGAGGTTCGAAGAATTTTTTAATCCAGAATAGAATTAAATTGTTCTAACTTATTCTAATTATAATGATAATACAAAGTATGATTTCACTTTGCAACCTCCATTGAAGGATGATTAATGTTTCCATGAAAAAATCAATGTTTCCATTTTTTAGAACATATAGGATTGGATTCTCATGTTCACAAAGCATCATGTTGGGGTTACAAGAAGAAAGGATTCCAAACAGGTAACAAAGTTTTCATTGAATACAATATTTTTTTTTTCAGTGTAATATAAGTATGAATATGTAATTTTGGTCTCTCGAATTCTTCTCAAACCATACAAGGCCATCACAAGAGCATGACATGATCAGATAATGATCTTCGAGCTTCAAAGGTTTGAATTCAACCCATTGTTCTATGATGGTGTGTACATTTTTCCCCTGCATATGTGAATATACCTCCATTGTAATATAGTTTCCACTTTTTTTGTGTTGTTTTTTGATTTTTTTGTGTTTCCCTTTTGTTGGTGTGTTTGTTCATTTGTGTGTTTTTTTGGAAGAAATGACTCCAAAATCCCAATGGAAAAGTCACTTGCCCACACAGTGTCTTAATATTTTGGGGTTCCTTCTTGTTCTATCCTCACTATGTATAATTAAGAACAATTCATCAACCTAGAGACAATTGTTTTCATGTAAATTTATTGCATAAACATTTCCAAATTTCAAACATGAAAAATAGACCCAAATTTGAAAATATGCTTCTAGACCTTCCAAACCCCTCTTTGGATCAATTTTCCTTTTGTATCATGCTCATCTTGACCTTGTAAGTTCCTCCCATATGTTGAAAAATATTTCCATAATGTTTGAAATTAGGTAACAATGTCACCCATCTCATATGGTGAAGTTCTTCCAAAGGTTATTTTTCTAATAGGATTGGAAAGGCTTATTTTGTTCTTTTTAGGACTGGTGTACATCTTCTGATAAGCATCTAAAATCCCACACTCATCTAGAGGTGGTATTTAAGATTAATTTTTTCTATAATTAAATTAGGAATATTTTGGGAAATTTTGAAGGTTTAGGGATTATCTATGTAACAACAGGTTTCTAAGGTGTAAGGAGTAAGCAGTTATAATAGGGACCTGATATTTTGCAGATGATTCTAGGAGCTACATAAAGATATAGGAGTCAGTAAAATAGGCATTGTAAATCTAGATAAATTATATACATTTTATAAGCTTTATGTTTCTTACAAGATATGTTCACTTCTCAGGGAATATCAATTTGTGTAGACACACCCTCTTGTATGAGTAAACATATATATAATTTATAGATGACTAATACTGATTGCAATGTAGAAATAAATGAAAAATAAATGAAGTACATAATTTGACCCAAGAAAATAAGTAATTAACATTTTAAACCCTAAGTGAAAATGAGGGGATAAAATGACATAGCTCATTCATAGAGATCCTGAAGGTGTGCAAAACTGAATAGTTGGAAAACTCGAAGTGTATATTGTCATAATGAAGTCCAAAAAAATGTAGACATGTTTGAATATGCTGGATTGGGGCGCTCGTCCAGGGTCAAGGGCACCTGGGGTGCCAGAGACCTTCCTGGGCACTTGTGACTGCTCAGGGACTCAAAACACCGGTTTCACTTAGCCATGAGATGTTCGATGGACTTTTATATTTTTCACTAGTAGGTCACACCAAGGTTACAGATGTTGTTTGTAGTATGCAATGAATAAATTATTCGTAAAAACCTCAAAAGCACATCAAATCCAAAAAAATACAAACGAGGGGCCAGACTATCGTCAGCTGTCGCGTAGTGAACTTACCACCAAGTGCAGTACTACATCTCATACCCAATGTAGTGTTGTGTGTGTGTGTGTGTGTGTGTGTGTGTGTGTGTGTGTGTGTGTGTGTGTGTGTGTTCATGCATAATTGTGCCCTAGGTGGCTCTCTTACATGTTACACTTTATAGTGAGTAAGTAGCTAGATGAAAGAAATGTAAATATATGTGTGTATGAAGGATTAAACTTCCCCTCCTATGTGTGTTTGGAGAAGTATAATTTCCTTTCCCATTTACATAGATGCTAGATGGATGCTTGTGTGCTCTTGTAATGGCATTTGAATACAACCTTAAGTGGTGATAGATAATGCTTAGTTTTTGGTCCTTTATTATGATCACATAACTTTATATTTGTATGATTCCCTTACTTGAATTTTGTAATTAACCCCAAAAAGTACGACTACCAAAAATATAAGATTCCTAAATGGATAGAAAGGACCTAAAATATGTGAGAAAAGTACAAAGAGGTCAGGGGTACCCAGAGAGGATGAGGGTGCCTGACACTAGCTTTCTAGCTGGGTGGTGGTGTACAAACTTAGAGAAAGTGAAGGATCGAAGGTTAGACTGGGAAAGAAGGTTTGTAAAAAAAAATTTTAGTAGAAAGAAAGAAAAGATGGCCAAACACATGGGTTAGTTAGCACTTTTCTTACTTAGGAATCATATGAATAGTAGTATGTGATCAAGACTAGATAGATACCCAAACTACATGATTTAGTGTCTACATTTTTCCCCACTTTATGTTGTTGAGTGAATTATTGATAAAATAAAATATATATAAGATGTGTACTTGATAACCATGTAGATTGATGGTGAAAAGTGTGTCGAGAGACAAAGAAAATCATAGAGTGATAAAAATGTGAAACGTGGAAGCTAGAGAAGAGGAAGTGAAAAGTGATGATGATGATCCTAGGGCAAGATTATATGCGTAGATATCATATTGTATTTTTCGTTTATTTTTATCTTGATGTTTTGATTGTGATTGATGTGTGAATGTTGTTTTTGATGTGATGCGACTACCACTTCCTATAAGGATGGACCTGTAAAAGAGAAGAATGATCAAGTAGTTAAATATGCATGTATATGATCAAAACGAGTAAAAAATATGTGAAAATGAAAAAAGGAACATGTGCACCTGATCTATGATGAGTGAATGAGATGGAAATGATTCTGGAGATGATGTGGAAGAACACATTTTTTGGGTGATCCCATGCTAGTTGCATTGTGTGTGAGTTTTTTTGTGTGATATCATGTCAAGAATGTAATAATTACAGGGAGAAAAGTTTGGTGTCATCCTCCAACCTTTAACTAATTCCTGAAATGTGAACACCATTGCTGATGGCATGTAAAAATATGAGCCATTTCAAACAGTTTCGATTCAACATGAAAGTAAAAAATGTTGTGTAGTGCATGCATGCCGAGTGTTGAAGGACTAATGTCTTGTAAGCTATGCTATGTTAAGAGCTGAGAAATGTGTTGAAGTGAAAAATTTTGTGTAATAGCCCCCTAGTCACAGGCGTCTAGGAAGGGTCAAGGGCACCCAGGCATGTATGTCTAGTTCTAGGAGCTGGTGTTTGTGTTGTGCCGAAGACCCAAGTCAGGATCTTGGACATTATTGAGACTAATGACTGTTATATGCCAGTACTGAACTATGTTGTGTGATGACTGTGAACTAATGTGTGGGGTGACTGATTCACCTAATAGATTCCCCCTCCCCTTTGGGATACATGTGACGTTGTTGAGGATTATGTGACCCATAGGAGGACCGATTGGTGTACTGAAACTATACCTTGTATGGAAAAGGGAGTGTGATTAGTAGATACCAAGGCACGTGTAACAAAATGGATAGGAGATAAGTGTTAGTACAATAAATATAAACACATATTTAAAATACAATGTGTAAACTAAGCACACAAAAATATAGTGTAAACATGTAAGAAGACAAAGTAGACCACAAAATTGGGTTGCAAACATTGGAAATCATTCACGATGTCATAAGACAATCAACACTGTAGTGTCTGCAAGCATACATAAATTCAGAGAACAAGTAAGACATAGGGAAAATCCCACAAACAATGACAAGCAATGACAGACAAGAGTAAATAATGTAACAAACAACCATGGAAGAAAATATACCTACATGAAAAATGCTACACATGAAGCAACCATTAGCATGTTAGAGAGATAAAAATTATGTCAAAGCGTGTATAATCCAATAATTATTTGCTATGAAAAATTAAACAATAACACATGTAGTTTATGAAAGTGGATGCCCCCGGGAGCTACTGTGGGATTGGTAAGAGGTAATACACCAACCATCCATGTTGCATGTATTAATCTATAGAATTTTTTATCACAACTATAAAGTAAGTGAATGTGGATGTGTGTATGGAAAAGATAATTACATACAACATATATGTCTAACATGTATAAAGAGTGTACATGCAAGCATAAGTAAACAATACTAAGTGGGGCCAAGATATGCAATATGTAGTGGATGTGTGAGATGGAATGGAATGTAGAGTGTGTGATAGGATTCGTGTGCTCCCCAAATGAATGTGAATGAGTAAGTAGGTGATGAGGTTCATTTATACATGCCCCCTAAACAATCAAGAATTAACTGTAGAACAAGAATGTGCCATCAGGAAATGATTTGAATTATGCACACTAGAAATAGGTGAGCGATAAAGAGTAGAGCATAACAAATGAATTAGTGAGTGCATGAGTTTTGTGAGGTCCATTTAAGATGTAGAACCTCAGTAGTTAAGTACGGATTATGAAACTAGAGTGTGTCATTCAGAAATGGTTTGGATTGTGAGTGCTAGAAAGATGTGAGTGATAAAGTGTAGAGCATAACAAATGAATGAGTTAGTGTGTGTGTGTGGTGAGGTCCATTTGAGATGTAGACCCTCATAAGTAGAGTATAGACCATGGAACTAGAGTGTGTCAAAGGGTAATGAGCACACCATGTAGAAGTAGATGTTAGAAAGATATTTTGTGAATGTGTAGAGTAGATGTTGAGTATAGAGAGATGACATGAGTGCTATATGTGCGAAGTGTGTAGTTTATAGTGTATAATGTGTAGTGTGTAGCGTGTGAGGTTCATGTGTATAATATGCCCTAAAAAACCAAGTGTGAAATGTATCACGAGAGTGCGTCACCAGGTAATGACGATACATGAGTGTATCAAGATGTGTATAATGTATGTGTAATACTAGATGTGGTTGCGAGAGTTTGAGACTCTTAGCAATGTTAGGGAGGAGGGAGAAATAAGTATGATTCCCCCTAAGAGATCTAGTCAATGAAACTAAGTGGATCAATGTAAGCGGTAGTTTCCTTTTAAAAAGTGATTAGATGTTGAAGTGGTGATGTTTTAGGAGCCTTGAGTGGTGGAAGTCAAAAGAGGTCAGCTAGATCTTGTTCATCTTGCATAGTGGGTTTTTACTTATTTGGAATTTGTGACACCATAGAATATTCGAGAGGTGTACGATTTGTACCAATATTTAGAGGAGGTTTCTTATTTTGACTCGGTAATGTTGTAGATGATTTAGTAAGAGAAGGTAATGGAATATGAACCTTGAGAGGTGATTCATTAGTTGGAATGGGTTGAATAGGTGGCACTTGACTAATCAAAGATGGCACATTAGAAGTTGTAACATGATTCTCATTGGACATAGAAGGAGTAGATTCAAGAGCCCATTTGGATGTAGCATTTGTAGATGGGCATGCAACAAAAATGTTGTGTAGAAAATGAGATAAAGCCCTGACGGTCAAGATGTTTTATTCTTCACTGTAAAACATATAAATCATTGTCATTATATCCATTTAGTCGATGATAATTGCAATATGGATGACCTTGATATGTGGAAATATGATAAAGAGGATAGCCATGAGTAGATGGTAAAGTGATCAATTGATGACTAAGAAGATCAATAAGGATGTGATTTTTTCTCGCATTTCAATCAAAGGTGAGAGGATCCAGTAATGGGATGACTTGAGGCTCACTGATATGAGCACATGTAGAAGACATATAATGAGAATGAGATGTATATGGATAAAAAAATGAGCTTGAGAAACATCTTTAAGCTGTTGGATTTCAGATTTAAGAGATATTATCATATATTCTATAGCCTAAAATTTTCTTTGAAATAAATAATGGAATGCTTGAATCGACTCTAACATGGGTTTATTAGATGGAGGATCACGAAGGATAGAGTCATTGGATAGATGATTGAAAGTAGAACTCACTTCATGTGGCGACGTATCTTTAGGGAGATACATGGTGTCTATGGATTTTTGCAGAACAACCTGAAAATTAGGATACATTTGAAGAAAATTATTCAAATAAATTTGAGGAATTTTACGACCTGCGATAAAAGAAAAATGAGGATCTAAGAGTATTAGAATGAGTTAGGTTCACCAAAATGATTAAGTAATTATAGAATTTATAGATTCTTAATACTGATTACAATGTAACAATAAATAAATAAGAAATGAATTATATAATTTGACCTAAGAAAATAAGCAATTAAGATTTTAAACCCTAAGTGAAAATGAGGGGATAAAATGATTTAGCTGATTTGCACAAATCTCAAAGGTGTTTAGAACTATATAATTGGAAAACCCAAAGCGTAAACTATTGCAACAAAGCCCAAAAAAATGTAAAGATGTCGAAATATGTTGGATTGGGGCATGTGTGAAAGTTTGAGGACACATGGGGTGTAAGAAACCTTATTAGGTGCCCATGACTTCTCAAGGACTTAGAAAAAATAGTTTCGTTGGGTTGAAAGATAATTATTGGCCTTCACTTCTTGTCACTATTAGGTCACACCAAGTTTCTAGATGTAGCGTGTAGCTTGTAATGAAGAAATGACTTATAAAACCATTAAAAGCACATCAAATCCAAAAAATAAAATAATGAAAATGAGGGGTCATAATGTCCTCGGTTGTCACACAATGTACTTATGACCAAGCACTACACTACATATACAACCCAATGTAGTTCTATGTGTGTTTGTGTGGAATTGTTCCCTAAGTGGCTCTTGCGGGCGTTGCACTTGGCATCGATCAAGTATCTAGATGTAAGAAATGTAAATATATGTGTGCATGAAATAATGAACTTCCCCTCCTATGCATGTATGTAGAAGTATGAGTCTATTTCCCTTATATATGGATGATAGATGGATGTTTGAGTGCTCTTGTAAGGGCCTTTGAATGTAACATTAGTGATAACTAATGCTTAGTGATAGGTTCTTTATTGTGACTACATAACTTTATATTTATATGATTCCCTTACTTGAATTTCGTAATCAACCCCAAAAAGGCCAACTACCAAAAATATAAGATTCCCAAACAGATAGAAAGGACCCAAAATATGTGATCAAAGTACAAAGAGGAGAGGGGCACCCAGAGGGGAAAGGGGTGCCTGACGTTGGCGTCTAGGCTAGGCGTTGATGTCTAGACTTAGAGAAACTAAAGGGTCGAAGGTTGGACTGGGAAAGAAGGTGTGTAAGACCAGAAGTGGAAATAAAAAGAAAACAAACATGGTCAAATACATGGGTTAATTAGTACATTTCTTACTTAGGAATCATATGAATATTAGTATGCGACCAAGACTAGATAAATACCCAAAGTGCGTGATTTAGTATCTACCTATCCCAAAAAAAAGATCTATTTAAGGGATTATAGGAAGAATTGAAGGTTTATATCAATTCCATTTTTCTTAGAAGTCTTTTTGGATTAAAAATCATATAATAGTTCATTAAAAAATACTTTCTAGAGCTTTGACAAATCTTCATCAAGTTCTCTCTCTTACGAGGCATGTTTCTTATACTTAGCCAATTTTGGGTGAGGAAACTTGTCACGTCCAGGTTAAGGTGAAATTTTGTTTCCTTCTTTTTCCCATTCCAAAGGGGACATAGGGGATAAAAAAATCTCCCATCTCTCACCCCTTCCATGGTTTTTCATACAACCAAGTTTGAGCCCCTCAGTGCTAAGACTAGCTTTTCCTCATTACCTTCTAACTGAATATCATGTCACCACTTGTCATCACCAAGTGAGGGTGAATTTTTATATCCCTCATGTTCCCATTCCTAAGGGGATAGATGGTAAAATACAATTCACCCCAATCTATCTCCCGCTCAAGGTTGGCCATACGGCCTAGACTTAGCTCCCTAGTGTTAAGTTCTCACTTTCTCCATCTCCTCATCATGCAATCTGAAAATGACACTTGTCAAGCCCATGTGAGGGAAAATTTTAGTACCCCTATTTTCATCATTCCCAAGGGGACAATAGTAACATAAAAATTCACCCCAAGAAAATAATTTAAAACCCTATCTTTTAAACAAAGTGTTGCTATTACATCTGTTAGTCAAAATACAATGTCAGAAAGCTATTAAACTTAACACAATTATTGTTAGCCTCATTTATTCCTATAGTCTAACCCAAACCTCAATTTTTAATTATTCAAACCTCTAAAAACTTGTAATTTCACTAGGCATGATTCTAGGGAAGACATGGATGTAAAAATGAATAAAACATCAGAACTCTCAAACCTGTAAGCAGACTCTCGTAAAGTTTTCTCAGTAGTTCCTCATTCTAGGTGCATTCAAGACGAGAGTTATTTCAAGGTGGATTATTCAATAATATTTTAACAACATAAAAAAACCTTAATTTTGTTCCCTAGAAGATTATGTTTAAATTTTCAAGCATTCTGACAAGTGGATCATGGAGAAATTTGGAGCATAGGATCCCGGAGATGACCTGAATCCAATGAAGAAATTTTATTAAAAACATACATGGATAAGTGACGAATCTTAAAAATAGTAAGCATTTTGTTCCCTCACTTACTAAAAATAGTAACTTAATAAAAAATTAAGTCATCTTATATTAGTGCATTTGAAAAATAATGAAGATTACGAAATAGGAAAAATAAATGATTTGAGCTAAAAATAAAATTTCCCAAAAAGTAAAAAATAACTACTAAAAATAGAAACTTTCTAAAAAGGGGGGAAAACATAATCAATGGGGTTTAATTGAGTGTACCAAATACTTTAGAAGATCAAATTTGAGGAAAAAGGAAAAATATCCCAAAATAGTAGATCCTGGTCCTACTTGTTAAAAACAAAAAGTCTCAAATTTGGATGCAGAAAGCTAAAGTTGGCTACGATTTTAGCTCATCTTTCTGATTTTTTATATCTTCACGAGGTGGTGAGGTGATTTCATAGCTCAAAAAATTAATTTCAATCTCTATGAGGATCTTAAAGCACCATTTTTAGCAAAGTTGTGTCTAAGATCAAAGTAGAACATCTTGAGGTACAACGTGTGAAAGTCAGGGACATTGTGCAGTTAGAAAATATTCGAGAAGAGTGAAGAGATCCATTGAAATTAAATCTAATGGTTCATCATAAGTTATCAGTCAAATTGAATCCATCATCATATCTCTAAGGCGAGTTAGTTAAAGTGATATGAGGTGAGCTGAGTGATGTGAACTAAGGTGAGCTAGTTGAGGTGATACAAGGTGAGCTAGTTGAGATGAGTTGATTGAAGTGATCTAGATAAGCTAAAAAATCTAAATGAGCTTATTTAGCTAAGTGAGTTTGGAGAGGTGAATGAGATAACAAAGTCAAGAGATCTATTCAAGTCAAATAAGTGATACATTATAGACATGATCTCTTTAAATGTGTCTAAGTATGTCTTCCTCAATGGTGTAGCTTCCCCACAATGAATAATAAGTGATATTACATCAAGTTCTTGAAATTTCTTAGGAAAGCAACATCATGTTAACATCTAAAGATCCATTCCCATGGATTTAATAAATGCGTAAAAGTGAGCCAAGAATAACATAACAAGATATCATGCCCAACCTCAAATATATATCAAGAACCTTAAAATCCAAGTGAACGAGGAAAACCTCGATAAATTCCGGCTTCTTTAATGACACATAAGGTAACCAGTATGTAGAAGCTGTTAGGCATAAGAATAAAAATACTATCGAGGATATGAATCTATTAGATTACGATTTGATCCACATCTCATTGGGTCAATATTCACATCAGGGTGATTCTCATCTATTCAAGGAATCCTCTTCTCACCTCCTTACTCAGAATGAAGAGTACAAATGATCAATTGAGAAATTAGAGGAACAGGTCAAAACTATTAGTGCTCATAATCCACCCTTCTTGGATCTTGATTCAAAATATTATCTTCTTTTAGAAGACATTCCTATGATTATAAGGTTTATCTTGAGGTTATCAAGACAATGAAATATTACATGATGTAGGGAAGGCTAACAAGAAGTGGATTGAGAAGATCATAGAGAAACATAAGTCATTGTTTCCAGAGGTAATATCTCTCAAGTACATTCTTGCCACTTTTTCAGAAGTAATGAAAAAAAAGAGGAGATTGTAAAAGAGATAATCCACTTAGAAGATTTGTTTACACTTGTGTCTATGATAAACTCCTTCGAATCTCACACTCTTGTGAGTAAAAATGTGTTTGCATCAAATCTTGAGAACTTGTATCCAATTTGGATCCGCATCATGGATGCAAGATATGGAATGCTCACGGATGCCATTTCCAAAATTGACTCTTGTGGATAAAATATTTTTGAGATTATAAATTAGGTCTGTAATTATGTTTAGAAACTTGAGTTCCCTCCACTCACCAAGAATTCATCATCAGAAGAGCTCATTGTCTCCTTTTAGGAACTAGTCAAGAAAGAGGCAGATGACTCTCTTTCCTTCAATGAAGATAACTTAGAGTCCCTAGGAAACATCAAAATTTCAATTTCTTCACTTCTAAAATATAACAAAAGATGTCTCAGTCAATACAAGAAGATCAATGAGGTTCTTAGGGCATGGATCAAGGTGTTGAACCGTGTTTAATTCTAGAGGAAGACAAGGTGAAACCTATGGTAGCTCAATTTAGTAATGAATTCAAGGAACATGATCCCATTTTGGAAACTTCTCATCTAGGATCATGAATCAAAAAGTTCTTCATCAGAAGGAGCTTCTTCATCATATCATGCAACTTAATTATAAGTAACCATGATAATTTTTCTCATTCACTTAAGTGACTTTCTAAGGTTGAAATGAAAAATTCCCTTTCATTTATAAAAAAGGAACTTATTTTCTCATTTCCTAAGAAGATGTAAAGTCACAAGTTTAATGATAACATGCAATTCCATGTGGGGGGGTAGATGAAGAGGAAATTCACAATGCTATAAATTAGGATGGCTACTCCATTCTAAAGGATCTTAAAATCCTAAATCCTGAAAAGTTTAGTTTTCTATAGCAATTGTGGATTGTGATTTGGATTTTGAGATTTATATCACCAACATAAGAAATAAAAGCTAAATTTCTTCCATTTCCCTTTATCATGATTTTCTCTATTCTTTCTCTTTTCTACACTTTGCAATCAAAGTGATCAAGATGGAACTTTGGTGTCCTTGATTGATGAATCAAACAAATTATGTATATGTGGTTTTTTAGTCTTGTTAAATTATTACATTGTTTATTTCCTCTAATTGAATGTTAAAATAATCCTATTATTTGGTGTGAACTCTTCTAGTTCCTACTCATAACAATAACCTTCCCTTTCCTTAATTCCCTCTTTTATCCCTTATCATTAGAATTTCCTTCATACAAGAAATTTTCCACAAGTTCAGTGAAGTGCTCTTGTGTGATCCCCGACATATTTGGCCACCCCATAAAATTTAGATATAATTAGGAAATTCTAAATTCAATAATGTGATCCTCCACATATATAAGAAGGATGGACGTAACCCCATGAGCATTCTTGGAAACACGTAATTTTCAACACGACAAATTATTTCACCAGAAGGTGACCTAAGTATAAAGAGTGTAGGGTGTAATGTTCCTACTTTATATCGCTATAATATTATCTTAGTGCCAAATTAGGATGGCTACATGAAGGGTAGTGAGGATGTAATGATGGGTAAAATTTACATGGTCCCTACTTTTCCCTTAGGAATCCTTAGATGATATGGATGGGACTCTTTACATATATGGAAATGATCTAGTAATGGAATTTCCATCTTCTTAGCTAGTTCACCTTATTAAATAGAAACAAATACAGATAAATGTATTGAGATGTTTTTTTGGTGATGGAAGAAACGTTTTATAGGCTAGTGTATGGTCTCAGAACTAAGATTTCAAATAAATGCTTGAAAATTTGACTAAAGTAATGTATTAGCTGAATAAATTGTTTGATTACTAATCCCCTAAATAAATAGTTGCAGATAGTGGATGGAAGTTGCATGAATTTTATCTAGGTAGGTACTTAAGAGATGCGCATAGTTCTCATAACATGTAATGGGTTAGACCAAGTATACAAAAGTGTACACACTTGGTTAGAGTGACTTAAGGGGGATCATGGAGATATGGATATACCCTTATAGTTACATATGGTTATTATAGGTTATCAGATGGATTATGAATATTTTAATTATGCTAGATTATCTAGCAATTAGATAAAAAATAATGTTAAACATTGGTAGCATTGATTGTATATTAAGGGTATGCTTTACAAAATACCTTAAATGGGTTGATCAGAATAAGGGTGTTACAAGCACATAAATATTATGAGGTTAGGTATAATTTTGTTGAGAAACAATTCTTTTTTGTCATCCATGCACTTAAAACATTTAGACACATGTTATCAAATAATAAGAGTCAATTGATGGTGTCTCATCCAAGTGTGAAATACTTCCTCTTGAATAAGGATGTTAATGAGAAGAGAGCTAGGTGGATCACCAAGGTTATGGATTATGATGTTCATATCAAGGTCACCAAGCTTTTGAGAGGAAAAGGGTTATAAGAATGACTTGTAACTGATTTGGGAGATGATAAGGAGGTTTGCATGTTACAAGATGGCCATCCACCTCCTCCCCATGCTCTTGATAGCTGGTACCAAGATATGATGACCTTCTTACAAAAATGTGGTTATCCTCATGTGTTGAAGAAAGAAAAACTAAGATACTTCATATTAAAATATATTCCCTATATTCATAAATGGAATATTGTTTAAAAAGGACATAAATAATGTTCTTCTAAGGCATGTTGATGATAATTAGATAGAAAAAGTTCTATAAGAGTTCCATGATGGACTCACGAGAGAAAACTTCTCCCCAAGAGACACACCAATCAAGATCATAAAGGGTGATTACTGTTGGCCTAACATCTCCAAGGATTTCCATGCATGAATTGAAAAATACATGGAGTGTTACTTTTTTGGGAAAAGAAAAACATGTGGCCTTCCCCCTCCACCCTATTTTAGTTGAGAAACCAATTATGTAATGTGGGTTAGATTTTATAGGAGTGATTAACCAAAATCAAGCATAGGGCACAAATGAATGTTGACTGCAACTGATTATTTTATAAAAAAAATGAATTCGTTTCTTTGAAAGAAGGAAATGAAGTTAGTATCCTATAATTCTATGAGGGAATTGTAACTAGATTTCGAGTCCCTTTCATAATAATATTAAATAATTCTTTGGAATTCTTGGGAACTAAAATAATTAAATAGGATGTAAGAAGTATAATTCATCTAAGCACGTCATCAAACTATTACCCCCAAGGTAATGGAATTGTTAAATAAATAAACAAGAATATTCTAAGGATTATTATAAGAACCATGGAGGATAATCAAAGAACATGGTATAACAAACGGAAATCATCCTTGTGGGCTAATAGGATCACCCCTAAGAGGTCAATGGGATGTTCATCATACAAAATGTTTTATGGAAAAGAGGAAAGATTGGAAATATCCCTTGATATTCCATCCTTGGAATTCATAAAATAGTTTGAGATGTTTAAGGAAGAGGTGATGGAGATGAGGTATGACATGTTTATGGATATATAAGATCTACGAGACAAGGCCATGGATATGATGGAAAGGTAGAAAAACTGAGTGAAAATGATTTAATAAGAAAGAAAAGAAATTAAAATTCAAGGAAGGAGACCTTGTACTCAAATGAGATAAAGATAGAGCTCAACCAGTAAGGAACACCAAATTTTATGCCATTTCGAGTTGCCCATATATAATATCCAACTAAAAACCAAACAATGCATTTTAGTTATCAAGGTTGAATGGAGATGAAATTCCTATCTTGGTCAATAGGATGTACCTCAATATTTGTTATTGAGGTATGGAATCACCTTATATAGTGATTTATTCTTAAAAACAAGTGTTTGAGCACACTCTGCATGTTTCCACATGGAGCATGTATGATTTTCCTTTTGTACATAATTTTTGTGGGCTCTTTCTTATGGGTATGTACAGTTCAGTTTAGAGAGGGTTTCATGGTGGAAATAAGGTGTTTAGGGGGAGTTTTAAAGTGTTTTATCTTGGCCTCAGAATCAGATTGAAATAATATTTCTTCATACTCAGAAAAAATAAGTGTTTTAGGAACAATTTGCAAGTTTTATTAAAAATCCCAAAAATCATCTTTCAAAGAGTAAGGATAAGTAGTTCCTGGTTAGTTGTAAGTTCATGCAAATCCAAGGGTTATATTTTTTAGGTTTTAAGGTCATTATTTAAAGTTTTTAGCTTAACTCCATACATAATGGATGCTCAAAAGGCCATTATTCATCATCATCTAACAAGTATATATCCCGTAGAGGTTGTCATAAATGTTGTCCAAAATAACCCCAGGCTATTTTGACAACTTACGAATTTGATTTTGGACAAGAAATATTTTTATGAGAAAATCCATGAAAAATCGCATCTCAGTGTTGAATTGAGGAATACACTACTCTGCGGGTTTTCCTAACCCACCGAACAAAAGAAGTATCAATCTAGACTTACGAGGATTTTGGTGGAACTTCATATTGTAACGAACCGTCACACCAAAACTTCGAGGCATTAGTGAAATCTACACATGAGGATCATAAAATCCCACCATGCTTCCATAGCTCGGACCCTGGGATAGATTTGCACCCATATAGTGGGACAACACCATGCCCTATACGAGCCCCAGGTGAACACTGCAATGCCGACGTAGCTACCCATGTCGGGACTCGAACTTGGGTGGTCGCTCTGATACCAAATGTAATGAACTGTCACATCAAAACCTCGAGGAATTAGTGAAATCCACACATGAGGATCATAACACATATTATGTGGGTTCTCCTTACCCATAGAAAAAATAATCTTGAACCTAGGAGTTAGGTGTAAATTTAAAGGGAAGGCTGCAATACATTGAATCTTAGGGTTACGTGAAAAGTGAAAAATAGTTTTTCATGGATTCTCAAATCTGCGGAACAAAGAAACTTACTTACAGGTTCTCCTAACCCACATGATAAGAAAGAGGAATATAGTGTTCTAACGGTTATCTTAGCCCGTAGAACAAACATGTAGAAAAAATAAATAAGTATAAACATGACTAATTTCAAAAGCCATGAAACACTATTCTAGTGTTTTATGGCTTTCTAAAGAATTAGTGTTCTGTGGATTTCAAATTTTGTGGAGAAAATAAAAATGGTCACAAAGTTTAGTTCCACCAAATGAAGGAAATGAAGCGTGGGTCTACTTTTCATAGAATGAAGGTTATACCTTCATAGGATTGTAAAGTATATAAGCCAAATAGCAAAGGAAAATACCTCCATGGAAAGGAGATGAATTCTAACATGGCTAGGGGTGGAAATAAAAAATAGTGTTCCACAAACCCTAGAATATGTAGAATAAAATAACTTCATCTTTGGTATACAAAATCTACATAACAAAGAAATATACTTTTACAACATATGGGGAAGGTTTGACGATGCAAAATTCTTGGAAAGCCACATTATTAGGAAACTTCCCATAAAGTATTCAAAACACTCTAGAATTTGTGGAACAAAGGAATTATTCATGGGAAGTCAGATTTGGTTTTTTGGGGATATATTTCATTTTAGAGATCCATTTAACATCATATTTATTCCATTAGTAATTTATTTGAGAGGAATTTCAAAAGAAGGAAAATTTGTAAAGAATGATCAAGTATTTTGGAAAATCAAAGTTGTAAATTATAGGGATGTTTCACTTCATTTTCAAGAGTCAGAATATTCCAGTTTCGGTTGTAATATGTTTGTTTGATCCTACTTTACAATGGGACCCTTCAGATTCCTCAAAGGTAGCATACTCTTTCATGCCTTATTGAAATTATGAATAATGGTGATATGTGTTACAAGAATTGGAATTTGGAAATGTCACATTCCTCCATATCCTAGATTTTGTGGGTATCCATTAGTATGCAGGTTGTTCTCATCCACAAGGAAATATATAGAGTTTTATTACATGAAAAGGTAGATCCAAAAATCATGAGTCATCATGAGGGGAGGATATTACTTGTTGGAGGTATTTTAAAGGTTTTAGATACATTTAGCAGGTCCAAAATCTCTCCAACATATTTTGATCTCCTCTCCTCTCCTCCCTTATATAAATGTAATTTCTTCATTGAAAGCATCATCTCTTTCTTAGTAATGTTATTATGCCAAAATTTTGATAGAGAAGGATTTGTAGACCCATGACATGTGTTTTGTGATACATTTTACTAACTAGATGGTTATAGCATTTGATGCATATGTACAATAATATTATAATGTAAAATGTGGCTTGAATCTATCCCTTTCTTTGCATTATTGTCTTCTTTCCTTCAATTATTTAATTTGTGATTTTCTATTAATGATGTTTTTTAGAGTTTCATGTCGTTTGTTTCAAATTCAAAAGGTTTTTTCTGTTGATTTAAGTCACAGAGTTGGAATATGGAAATAATTTTCCCCTCTAACCTTGCATTGGATTTTTTTCTTCTCTATAACTTCAAGAGAGAGTGATCAACCATTTTCTTGGTGTTATCACATCTATTCTTTATCTTAATCTATCTATGTTCCCCCCTTCCTCTCTCTTTTCGTGGTTACTTGGATGTGTTAGAGTAGGCTTAACTTAAAGATAGTTTTAGTATAAGTGTGAGAAATAGGTATAGGTACTAGCCTTCTCTGAAGGTTAATCTCAATTTTCAAGTCCCACATTGTTGAGATTATCTAATGTTTTGCACAATTCTTGATCTACCATGATCAAATCCTAGGGTGTAATTCTAATATATGAAAAATGGGTTCATGATCCTCACCTTTGGATTTCATGTTTTCCTTTTCTTTTATGAGTTGATACTTAGAATCAAATATGGACTCCAAAGTCACAAGTACTTTAGTATTTTTTTTATCATAGTTAGACAATCTGGTCTCCATATTGTTGTTCCAAAATTTCTTGATTCCTTGATGAAAATTAGTATTCTTCTTAGATGAAATTGAAAATATATGGGTCACTTTAAAATAATTTTTAATTTGTTTTTTTGTACAATATACCTCACCACTACTTTGACATGTGGCTACAATCCAAAATTATTTATATCTTCAACAATATCAAAATTTTCCCCTACTTTGACCAATCTATCCATGCATTCATTCTGATTCCTTATGATGGTACAAATATTAAAGGTTTCAAAATATTCTAGCATGTCCCATACTCTATTCCTATAAGCTCTAAGTAGGTAATTATTGGTTGCTTTCATATCTCTCACTTGGCTTACAACTAGTCCATTATCTCCAAAACTCAAAAATTGCTTGATATTTCTCTTTCTTTCTCATTGCATGCCATGGATGAGATATTCATAATTTTCTTAGTTGTTAGAACAATTGAACTAAAATATGAAAGTATGGAAGTACCTCATACTTGAGGGGGATACAAGTACTACGCTTCCCCCTACACCTTATCTTCTCCTTGATCTATTAAAAAATATTTTCGAAATGCCATCATCCAGTAAATTTACCTTTAGAACATTAATAACATGTGAATATTCCTCATGCAAGAAATAGATTCCAAGTCTATATTATTTAATTTATTTGTATGGATCGAAACTGTGACATTCAGTTCCCCATTCATAAAGTATAAAATATGGAATGCCTTCAATTTGAGTATCTGATTCTTTGATTCTTGGGTGATATTCTTAATCAAAAATAGTATAATTAAAATTTATGGGGATAGGTACATAAGGCTCTATATGGTATATGATAATAGGTTAAGACCTTATGGTGACTTTGGTGCTATATCTAGTTCTAAAAATTATGTGAGACCAATCCACAAATAGGTATCTATAAATATTAGTAGTGAAATCCTGCGAGAGGTAAAAATCAAAGATTGGGGGGAGGTCGATAATGAAAACATCTTGTGGAATTGAGAAATTGGGGCATGTGTGTAATGTGAATCTTATGAATCTAGCCACCCCAATGGTTTCCATTAAATTCCCATCTAATTGTAATACTACTTTAGAGAGTGACTCATACTCAAGACCAAGTTGGTCTATTATTTATTTGGGCATCACTGAACTACTTCCCCCTGAGTTAATCATGAAATTATGCACCAGATGATTTCCTATGATGAGAGGTACATATAATGGTGGTGGATTCATGTTTTTACCTATTTGATAATTATTTTTCTATATTGTGTTGGTGAGCACCACTTTTTTTCTCCTTGGTTGGTTCATGCAGTGCAAAAAGATCAACCATAGTGGCTTGTAGAAGATCTCTTTGTTCAAGAATAGCTAGGGATTCCCACATTGAGATACTCAAATTATTCTTCTTCATCTACTCTAGAATTTTGAAAGGAGTACCAATAGACTTTTGAAATAAAGGGGTGTAAACATCCTTTCTTATCTATTCAATCCACGATATTTCTTTGGATGGAAAAAAATCTACATTATGTGGATTTCCCTTAAACCATGGATTTTTATTATCCTATAGCCTTTCCTTAGTACATCGTATCCTACAAGTTTTTAACACACTTCTTGTTTACTACATTCCACATATTTCTTGTTGAGGCTTGAAATCCTCCCAAGTTCACAGGTTTTCTAAGTTGGGGATGTGGACTTCGTGAAGTAAGAGGTGGAGTGCTTACCTCTACTTGCCTTATTTTTTACGTGGTGTTTGTAGCTACAATTTATAAAGGTGTTTGATTACTCTCATTTGGTTCATTGATTCTGTAGAACTCATATATTTTCCAATTCATAACAAAAGTATCACTTGGTGGCTCTTGAGCAGGATCTTATTGTGGGTTTTCTTTTATGGGTAGATCTTAAGAGAAGGATGTGTTTTGGACCAAAAAATATTAGTTCAGTATGACATTGGGAAATATTTATTAGTTGTGTAGAAGATTGCAAAGGAAGAACCACTCATAATCTTGCATTAAATTATTTTAAACTTGAACCAAATCCTTGGAGGAACTTTCCGCATTAGGATTATATAAGTGAAACGGATTTGTAAGGGTAATTTGATTTTGAGGATATTCTTGGAATGGTGGTTTGTTTGTGGATAAGGAGGATTTTTGGGTTGGTATGGAGGATTATAAGGTCTAAAATTTTGATCTTTCTTCCTCTTCAATGATACCAACTCATTGCCAAAATTTTACAATTATGTCGGGAAATTTTGTAACTCAGTTGAAGGGCTTGTAGAAATAGATGCCTGACTTGAGATATGGTTTCTTAGGAATGGAATAAGAGATAATTCAAGGGTTTGATAAAGATCAAATATCCCTACCTATGGGATTATGTGCATTGGGGGTCTAGAAACAAGTTTCCCGGCCTGAATAAGATTTTTTTTCTACTTTAATAGCAATTTCATAAGCATTTGGTAAATTTCTACCCCCATGGACTAAATCGTGACATATATTTCACTATTTAAATCCCTTAAATAATTTATAAAGACATACTAAGGTGTAGGTATTACCATTTGTGGGATTCTATCCCAAGTCCTTTAGAATATGATATTGAAATCGATCAATCTCATGTGGTTCCCTCTTTTTTGTTGTCAGGTCCTCCACCAAAGATAGATTTTCTGACATGTCTTCAAAATAGTTATAAATATATTCTCCTAACTCATACCAAGTAGAGATAGAGTTAAATTTTAAGCTCCTGTACCATTGGAGAGATTTTCCTTTTAAATAAGTTACCAACAATCTAATGGATACATTTCTTGAGTAACATGTTAAACAAAGAATATGTTTTCAACATATTTGACATGCTCTATGGGATTTTGGTTCTCTCTCGTGAAGAAAGGAACACTTTTCAGGGTTAAAAATGGAATTTCATAATATTTGGAAAAAAAGGATTACTGTACTGAATGTTACAAAATCCTAATTTATTTTATGAGACATGAATGTAATGGGTCTTAGAACTCTAGAAAAAAAAAAGAAAGGCCTACCAGGAGGAGGAGTAAAGAGAAATCTATCTGGAGGGGATGGTGATATTTGAATTGACATGTCTCTTATTCTTCTCCTTGGTGATAACTGTAAGTATTCAAAAGGCTCTCCACTTGCTATCCTTCATCTTGTTTGAATTATTCTCATGAAATTTATGTGCTTGATTGTTGAAACCAGTATATAAGTTGATTCGAGCCACTAGATGTGTTTTTGTGAGCCTTTGAAGGATAAAAATATCTAGGATATACACCAATCCTAGTGATCAAATCCTTCAATGTTGTTTCACCAGGCATGCCAGAACTATTATATACCAAAATTAGAAAACTTGGGTTGATCATGGAAAATAAAATACCTTGGCTAACATGTTATTTTCTTCAAAGTGTGGTACTTTTATTCTTGAGAAAAATCTCCAAATAATTTTGGTTCCTTCTCTCCTAACTCAACACACACTAACCTAAATTAATCAATCTATAACTAAATATACAATTAAAACTAAAGCATACATTTTTTAAGGTTGAGAGAAATGGAAAATCTACAAAATGAAAGGATGAAAATGTGCCAACACTAAGATATGGTTTAAATATAACTGGTAAGACATAGATAAATGCATATGTAGAGATTTAATAGAAACAAATAGTCATAAAAGACATGAATGCATAAAATTAATGAAAATAAGAGCACAAAAATCCAAAACAAATAAAGAGCATTTTAAGGGAAAAAACAAAAAAATTATTGCATTTAGTAATTATACATCATGTTTACAAAGAAGAGGTTAGGAATCTCTTACATAATGAAAAGTTATGGAGGTCTTAAAGCAAGGAAAAGTATTACTCCAAGGTAGAGCATGAAAATTCAGTAGAAAGGAAACCATAAAACATGATTAAGAACCTATATTTATACCATATGAGAATATGAGAGAGGGAGAGTTAGGGGGGAATATGAGTTTATATTTTCCATGAATGAAGACAATTTTCCATCCACAAATTTTGTCACCATTAATCTCACTGAAATACTGTCATTTTGATGCAAGAGCATCCTATACATAAGTCATAAGGACATTAATTATATTTTAAAGTTTGATAACAATGTGACATAGGTCATTAGGGGTATTTATTTGTCTATGTTGGTGTCTAAACCTTTTAAAATTCAAATAAAGATTTTCCCTCCATTTTTGCAATATTTGAATATTTGGCCATTTTGGCTTAGTTTGAGGGTCGTAATGCATTATTGAAACTTGAAAATAATGTAAATGGTGTGGAATTAGGTAACATGAATCATTAGGATCTTCTAGGTCACATGAGAATAATTGGTCTTACCAAACTTAGGCATGTTAAACAAAAGTAACCCCTTTTTGAATAGAATCTCATTATGATATTGTTTGTAACTTACCTAATGAGAATAATCTCGAGAAAGAGGGATGTAAATACTATAAGGAGCATAATGTAAATATTCTTACTCATTCTATCTAGATATGAATTAAAAATTGTAATTTTACAAGGATTATTGAAGGAAAATATGAGTTTGTGTTTGTTTCTGTTGTATGTTTCTTGAATATACTAAGTGTGCATGTAATGGTTTTTGATATTAAAGTTGGGTGAGAAGGTAATATAAAGTTATAAAAGGAATTTGAGTTCTGTCATATGGATTTTTGCAATTAATATATGTATTGTGTATGTCTACTTGAATTCCAAGGCTTGTATAGTTCTGGGAAATTCATGAAAAATAAGTGTACATGTGTTATAGTTTTGAATATTAATGGAATTAGATAATATTGGAATTTTCAAGGTAGTTGATTCTCTTTTGGAATGGTTTTTAGTATTTCTAGTGATGATTTGATAGAAGATACCCTATTTCCAAGAACGGTTCCTGAGCATTCTAAGATCACAGTCAAGTTCACTACATAACTACCATAAGAAGAAAGGAAAGCATGAGTTGGGAGGCACTGAGAATGGTTTTTCAATCTTGGAACCTTCACATTTGAAGAGTATACACGGGTATGATCAAAACATTCCTTTTAAAGTTGATAATTTTTTTAAGGAGATAGGTTAAGTAATTAGAGGTTGATTTTCTCATTTGAGTGAGAAAAGACCTCCTAATTGTCAATACAAAAGGTGAAATACGTATATAGGAGCATGTTTCTAGCAAGAGTCTTGTCCCCAATGTACTAGAAGGGGCATTTTAGGAGATACATAGGATAAATGTGATATGTATGATCTTTAGAGGAAAATGATTACTAAAACCTCACTTGTGTGTAATTTTTAATAGGAGTATTGAACCAAGAAGCCTCGGAGAAGGTCAAAATCCAAAACTTGCATGTCAGAGGGAGGAACTAAGACAGAAACTTGAAGCCAGGGATGGACAACATAAGAATGAATGAGAAGTGAGTTCTTTATTTGATGGAATGATGTGAAATGATGTTTTGGAGAACATATGAAGTAGGGGAAAATATATCATTGAGTTGAACAAAACCCTTAGTTGAAAATAACTTAGTTTTGTAAGGTTTTGACATTCATATGCTAATTAAATGATCCTCATGTATAGAGTATGATGGAAGTTAGTTGTTTGCACCTTGATGATTAAATAAGTATATGATTGTTTATTATTTTTCTCTGCATCATTTGATATCAGAGGATGGATTTTATTGTGGTTTGGTTTTGAGATGTAATACATGCCTTTTTGGCTTATAGTGTGTGGAAGTGTGTGTAGTGGAAAGTGACAATGAATATGAGTGAAGGGAAAATATTGAAACCAGCCTTTGACCATGGGTACAAGATTCCATAGTGGATGAATACTTTGGTAGTTGAGAGAGGAAAAGGAAGAATAAAGAGATGGAAATAAATCATGTGTTGTGGTTTGAACAGGAGATCAAGGAGCTTAATAGAGATGTGGAGAAGTTATGGGAATTGATGGAAACTACAAGCATAGAGAAAAGAGTAAGTAAACTTGTATTTGGGATGAATAAAGGATTGAAGTGGCCATTAGAGATGACTATAAGGAAGAAAAAGAGAGAAAAAATAAGAAGAGAGATAAGACAAGAAGAGAGGAAGTTGAGATAAGAGGAAAATAAGATTAGAAGGTAAGAGAGAGAAGTGGAAAAAGAGATAGTGTATGCAAAAGATAGTCATGAAGTGAAGCAACAAAGTGATGAAGAGGAAGATATCATTGATGGAGATTCTCAAGGGGTTAAAGAGACTAAAAGTTTTAAATTTTACTATGTGTTTGAATGTGTGAATGCAAGTATAAAACTAGAAGAAGAAGAGGAAAGAAATGATGCCTTGAATGAAGAAACAATAAACAAGAGTGAAGACAATATAGAAGAAATTATTTGTGGGAAAGATTAAATTCATTGTGAATCAACTAAGGGTGACAATGAAATAGTTAGAGTGATGAGGAAGTCATGGAGAGCTCTCACAAGCATGTGGATATTTATTAGTGGAGAAGATGAGATGAAAGTTAAGAAAATTGCTAGAGAAGCTTTAGAAAATGAACAGGAAAATGAAAATGAAAGTATAAACAAAGAAATGGAGGTGAAAAATGAAGAAAGGCGTGATCAAAAGAAATTGAATGATGAGAAAGAGGAAAATAGTCATGGAAAATCAGGTGTAATCAAGGAAGAGAAGAAACAATATGTTCAAGAGGAATTCATGATGATTGAAGAAGAAGAAGAATTCTATGAAGAAGCATAATTCCTTTATAAAGATTACATACAGGACGAAGACCCAAAAATGGAAATGAATGAAGAGGATGAACCGGATGGAGTTGAAGATCAGGTCAGAGTGAAGATGAAGAATAAAATAATATGGAAAAATAAGAAAAATACAAAGGCATGAGGGATAATCTTCCTACCCCTAGAGTGTGATGCAGGAGCATCCTATAAATAAGTCTTTGGTGGTGAAATTTAACTTGTAGAAATTAGTATGTTGTTCATTGAATCAAAGTAATTTAATTATCAAACTAGGGGACATAAACTTGAAACATTTCTAGTGTCGTATAGAAAGTTACACTAGATCTAGGAGGTTGGAAATAAATAATTGTCTCAACAATAATTGAAAGGTAAACAAAACTTATAACTAAAAATGAATGGTTTCTAAATACTAGCACTAAGAAAAATCTATATATTCAAAATGCAGATACAAAAATTAAATGGTTCCTAGGTAAGCATACATGTAAGGAAACAAGACAATAATGGAGGGGTTTAACAATCTAGGAACAAAGCAATATCATCTATGAATTTCTCAAATAATGAATGTATGTCCCATTTAACAACAGTAACATTTTATTTTATACTTCCCATCTTACATCAAGAATTTAGAAGAAGAATATTTCAACATGGAGTTTCAATAAACTAAGTGAAAGATTTTCAATAAGATAAGTGAAATATATTTAACAGAATAGTGAGAGATTCAACACATGCAATGAAACTTAACAGGTGTTCATTTAACAAATGTTCAAGTAATCTAATAGTTCCTTCAACCACATGTTAACTAAATCAACTAGTTCTTCACTAATTTATAATGAATGAACAGATCAAGGTCTCGTTATCTCCTAATTCTACATTTTATATTTTTAACCGCTTCTACAATAGCACGTTCAAATTTGAGTGCCATTCATCATGCCTTCCAAAAGATATTCATAACGTGGACTCTTTACTGTAGATGGGTTGTTACGGATAGGTTCTTTGGCTGCTGACAAGTTTCTATAGGTAGTTCCTTCACTACATATGAGTTGTTACATATGAAAAATTACTTACAAAAAGGAGTGGAATAACACATAACATCATTTAAACAACTTATTGGAATAATAAGAATAAATACACATAAAATACCACTAAATAAAGATAACAAGTTAGAACTATATTAATTAGTAATTATTCCACAAGTTCAAGGTTGTAATGATAATGTTCAACAATGTACTTAGAAAATACATGGACATAACTACAATAGCTTGATGAAAATATAGAGGATGAGTTATTTATAAAGGTAACTAACATGAATCATCATACCCTAAGATTAATATCTTGAATATCCTCATTCAAGGAATTCATATCTTTGCTATTGAAAATTGCATTTGTGCTTGAAATAAATTGGGGTATATGTTCCTTCTTCATTCGATAAGAAATAACCACCATTCCTCATGAATATGCTCTAAAATCTATCCTATATCAACTTACTAATTGGCATGTCACCTATCCATGGTGGTATCGGAAAATGAAAAATTGGTGGATGGTATCCTATAGGAAACCAGATGTCTTCACATTCCTTGGCTATCTCAATGTATGTGTTCACTCTTTTCAAAGTTGGCATTATATTGGGATAAGAGTGCATATCTTTCCTCTATAGTCCAGGAGATAGCTCATTCCATCTCATTCAGCATGATTGTATGACTTGAATCCCATATTCCTTGATAATTTTCCTTACATCTACATGGGTTTTTGTCCTCATTTTATACACTCTCTTCTTGATCACCTTCTCCTTTATATAATTTTCATATTTCTTCTCAACCTCTTCATATTTTATGGCCTCAACCCTAGCAAGCAATGGTTTGAAATTCTACAAATGTATATACTCTTCCATCTTCCTGGATCTATCCAATTCATTAGAAAAATAAGAGAGTAGGTCATTAGATTTTACATCCCTAATGTATAGTATTGGGATCCAATCTCTGTCATACAGTAGGGAATAATTGTGGAAATAAAGATCACATAAAAATTTCTAGATTTCATGTGCTCTTTTTCGGTATAATGTAAAGAATATCCTAACTTAGATGATATAATATAGCATTTTAGAATTAATGCAGGTAATTTTATGTTGTAACATATTTTATTTCAAGTAGATTTCATAAACACTTAATGTGGGTCTACATTTAAATATTTCATGTGCTACTTGAATTTTTCCTTCCTGTTTCTGCCTCAGCCTCTTAATCTCTCTATCCTTTTCTTCCATTTCTTCCATGTGTTTAGAGATGAGGGATTCTTTTTCTTTTTCCCATTTTCCTTTGAGAATGTTAACATAGGTTTCCAATTGCAACATCAAATAGTCAGTATCTAGTCCCACAGTTTGTGTTTCCATCTCCTTACTAGATGGTTTGACAGACTCTATGATAATTTTATGAATAAAATTTTAGGGGTATAATGGTGTTGTATTACCTTCTTGTACACTATCATGCTATTATTTCTCAACAACTTGATCAATTACTTTGGAAACAACCGTAGGAATTTGTTCTTGTTCAATTTATTATTCCTATTTCTCAATGAATTTCTCACCAACTATATGAATTTGTTCTTATTTACTTCCTCTTCTTCTCCATCTTCTTCTCTCTCTTCATGACCTTCAACTTCATGAATTACGTCCTCATTATTTACTGGATCTTCTTGATCCTCCATGATTTTTTTAGGGTATTATCCCTCATGAATTGTGGCATCAGTATCTCCCTGCTCTACCTCCAATTTTTGAGGCTCAAGGATTCCCTAGGTATCTTCCAACTCACTATCTAGTGAGATGTGTTATGACTGTATTGGGCTAGAGGTATTTGGTATTTTTGTTCTAAGTCTATGGAAGTGACTAGGTTATGTAGCAATAAAATGAGAGGATTTGCATTTGGCCTTTGAAGTGGAGGTTTCAGGAGAGGAGAATTTTAAAAGGGGTTCAGCTATGAAAATTATTTCAAGAGAGATAGATACAAGGTGTTCTTAAGTAAGAGGCATACATTAAAAAATTAAGGGTTCTTGAGGTTTGGATATAATATCCTCATTTACATGTACAGATGATATTTAAGTGCTTCTTAACATGTTTCTCATATTCCCTATCAATGTCTCAAGAGTGTTTAACCTTAAAAATCCTTCCCATAATATTTGTGGATGATCCCTTTGCAGGGTGTGTTTAACAATTAGGGTTATGAGACAATGATGTGATAATTATGCCCTACCCCTATGTTCTTCATGACTCGTTTTATTCAAAATTTCATGTAATAAGTTTGGTAAATTCCCTTGATGGTTGTTCTTTAGATGATTCAACATCTTAAAATGCATTGTATTCAATCTAGAATACCTCCCTTCACAAGTAAAGTGTTGAATAACAAATGTGGCAACATGTGCCCATAAGGGTTTGAGAGAGGTTCTAAATGTACCTTACATGTTTGAAACAATCTTGTCATCATCAATAAGGTACATTTAGAAACTCTCTCCTTGTTTCTTCTAGATTGTCCTTTTATGGAGATAATTCTCTTTGTGCTGGTATACCAGTAAATTCAGCAATAATTTCATCACTGAGCTTGACTACTAATCCTTTCACCCTTTCCTCCCCACTGTTGAGTGTGTTGGAAAATTATGTCACAATTGCTTCATCAAAACCCTAAAATTTATTGATATAATTCATCCATCCATGGTCCTAAAAATACTAAAAAAATATGTGGATGAATTAATAGTGACAAATTCATAGTGGGATATTTCCTTATCCAGTCACCTCCCATTGGTGGATACAAAGCTTCCTCTGGCTTCAATACGCAACAACACAATTCTTCTTTGAAGGAAATTTATAGAAATGAGTAGTATTGATTATTTTTTTCATATTTTTGAAAATTTTGTTACCGAGAGGACAAGTGACATGGTTACAGACTAATCAATCATTAATATATGTGAAAATGTGGAGCATACGAAGCAAGGTTATGTGACAACATTGGTTTATGTGGAGGGGGTAAATTAGACACATCATTGTTTGAAATGTGGAGATATTTAAATGTTGCATGTGCATGATGACTTGGCATAACTGGTAATTAAACTAATTATACTTTATTGAAGTGACAAATGATTGCACTTATTTTTTTTTTTACATGTAATAATGGTTGTACATGTTTATTTGATCTTGAGTCTTGGCTATATACAAGTTTCCGCGATGTTGTGGATGTGTGTTCAACTGATGTTGGTTTCTCCTTACTGCAGCTTGATAATTCCTAGAGAGGGAACTCTAGTTGGTTGGGGTACCAATCATTACTTGTCTATCACCTACACATGCATGCATCCCCAATCTTTGTCATACCTAATGAGTTCTGCCAAACACAAAAGAAAAATTAGGGGCTCGTTTCATGTGGCTGCAAGTGGAACTCATAGTCATTAAAATTTATTCTTTAATTCTCTAAGTATGTAAGACTAATTTAAAACAAATAAATGCATACTATTGACTCACAAAATGTGACAAAAACATGATTAATAGTTCACTAGATGTTATGGATCAAACCATGAAATTGAATGTGAATGAATTATAAGTGAATTTTTATAATCTAGTGAATTGATAATTAGAATTAAAGATAAATGTAATGGATTGAAAGTATATCAAATTTGTAATTTATTTTTATTACAATTTCTTGAGACATATATTTTTTTAAAATATGCTTATCTATTCTTAAAGGTTTCTTGTTGTGTTTGTGTAGAAGATGAACAACCAAAATGTTTGGATAATTAGTATGTGTTTTTAATGTAGTCCAGATGAATATAATACATATGTAATCGATGGTGAAAATGTGTAGGTGATGATGAATGAATTTCCACCTAGTCTTAGTATTAACCATATAATAGGGATAAGTGATGTCCTATAATAAGTCTTCAAATGAGGTAGATGATTGGATTGTGTGTGATGATGTTAGTGAGGAATATGAAATGATGTTATGGATAAACTAGAATATGGTGGTGATTAGTATACATGATTGTAAAAATTGATATCGGGAGATTAAAATAAATTCCAAAATAAGTGAAATTGTAACAATATCCATTAGATTAGGACTCAAAAATAGACTATTAGTAGAAGAAAGAGTGGAAGGACATGTTTTGTAATGGATTATGTTGGGTGTATGATATTTGGAGAATAAATTGATTTTTAGAGGTAATACTTGTGTGATAAGAGGATGAAATCATAAAATATGATTAGGCATGTAAAATTTATGTCAGATGGATAATGATTCACAATTAAGGACGAATGATGTGAAAGAGTGATTTTAAGTGACTTGTGAGTAAGATGCAAGAGAAAAGGTATATGTGATTTGAAGGGAATGAATGTGAGAGGAGTTAGTGAATGATTATAATGGATGACGTAGGACGAGAAGGGAGGAAGAGAATCCTTGATAAAATAACACAATCAATGGTCTAAAAAAACACTTCATAGAGGGGAGTTACAAAAAGGACAAAAGTGTTTTAGGCTAATGAGGTTTTATTATACATAGAGAATGTGGGAAAATGTAGTGCCCACATTTTTATAGCTCCAGTTATCTGTTGGTTCCTTTATTCCTAGACATGTTTTGATGGAGACTCTGATAGACTTTGGACATTTTACTATGATATTTTATCCTCATGGACATTATGGCATTTTGGGCGTGTAGCGCCAATTGGACTAGATTCATATACTGATATATTTCTTATGATGTTGATGACACTAACAGGGTTATATGATAGATTTATGGGTTAGATGTTAGTCTCTTGTGGTTGATTTGATTAAAACTATAGTGTTCTGGATTTAATGATGATAATTTTCATGCTAACCTAAGTGTATGTCGTTGCAATTTTATTTGGTGGAGATTCATGGAAAACTATGTGAATAATTGTATGCATTGCACTATCAATTGTTTAATAATGTTAGGACATTATAAGTTAGATTAAATTTGTGATGTGTAGATGTTGTTTATTATATGGGATAGATGCGGTTAATGTGTGCATTGAGTGTGCAGGTGACAGGTATAGGAGAGCATGGGTTTCAGGGCAGCTACGCAATTGTGCACAAGCGGCCCACGGGATGAGTCCTAACCATGCTAAATGTTTGAGGCCTTAGATTAAATGTATTTAATTGGGCACCATGGGTGAACCCCTCAATTGTAATGTAATATTGTTTTGTAAAATTAATTAGGTTTAGGGTGTGTTTTATTAAGTAAATAGCTTATGGGTTTAATGATCTATCTTAAGTTAAGTGTTGGTTTGGGAAAGTGTGTGTGTGTTGGTAGAAGGGATTGGGGACCACATGTGAACCTTGGGTGGACCCCACACCCTCTACCTTTGTGCCCAAGCATGCCAAACCCGAAATTGGGTTATTTTAGGCATTTTTAGGGACCCCTTTTGAGTTTGGGGGCTCCCTTAGCATGAAAATGGGCCCTTGGACACTACCTAATAGGTAGGGGGGCCTATTTCCAAGGTTTGGAGGGAGTTTCCCTCCCATTTTTCCCTCTTTATTCACCATCCATGTAAGATGGCTAGGTTGTGTGAAATTGTTAAAAGTTGCTCCACTTTGTTTTATTTTAGTTTTTGGTATTTTGGGTGATATGGGATAAGAGGTGAGTTTACTCTTACTTATTTGGTTTTTGGAATCTTTGACTCTTGAGAGGAGAGGGGGTGACACTTGTCACTTTCCCATTGGTGAGGAAACTTTTGGGTTCCTCTTCTTATTCTTTCTCATGTGTAAGGAATGGGTCTTCTAGGTTCATTTTTTTGGAGCACTTGGAGAATTTTGGGAGATTGGAGGTGAGCTTGGACAAAGGGAAAATCTTAAAGCCTTGGAAAGCATTATAGAGGTAGGATACTTTATTTGAGGTTTTTTTCTTAGTTGTGTTATCTTGTTAACTATGCTTGATCAATGAAATAATGTGTGAAATAATGTTTTGTGAAGTGTATGATACATGTAGTTGTTTGATTTTTTCTTGTTGTTTCTTTGTTTTTCTCTCCACCATCATTTGGATTGATGGTTTTTGGAGAATTTAGGGGAAGAGAGAGGGATTTCCCTCTCAAACCTCATGGTTGTTGGTCAAGCCATGAAGGTCCCTTCTCATCCCCTCATATGGTTTGAGGTGGGAGAAAGGTTAATATGGCTTGAACCTCCTTCCCCATTCTTGGTAAGGAAACCCTTTGGGGTTTGAAAATCCTTCCAAGAAGGATTTGGTGAAAGGGAGGAGAAATAAGGATGGCTTTAATGAATTAGGAGAAATAAGGAGGGTATGGAGATCTTGTTTGATACAACTATTGTTGGTTACAATTTTTGGAGAACTTCTCTCCTCTCTTCCCCATTTATTTTAGAGGTAGAACTTGGGTTCTCCTTTTTTTCATCTTTGTAAAATTTGGAGTCTTGTTTATACTTGTTTTTGTTTCATGTGGATGTATCATTGTTTTTTCACCCTCACTCTTGTGAAAGTTGTAGATGGTAGTCTTATTTCTCATGGGCTTGGGGGAAGCTAGCATGCATCCCAACCTTGGGAAGGCATGTAATGATGCCTATGGTTTGGTGGAACAACAAGCTTTTCTCCTTGTGTTGGATTCTTGGGAACTTTTGAAGTTGGAAGTTGGAAATAATGAGAGTTTCATTGTCCTCTCAAATCTTTGTGAAACATTTCTTGTTTTGTAACCTCTTGAGTATGGTTTGTGGAAAACTTGTACTCCTAGTAAAATCCTTATGTTGTAATTTGTAAACTTGAGCCATTATTGAGCTAGTGACCTACCCCAAAAACCTTGTAAAAATCTTGTGATAAATCTTCTTGGGTAGTTATGTATTTGTGTATGTTTGTATGTGTGAACTTCAAATCTTAAAAATGAAATATTGTAGTAGTTAGTTTTCTTTAATATGAAAATTTGATTGTATTCTCCCTTTTGAAAAGAAAAATGTATAGATTGGGAATATGTCTTTCTTGTGAACATATATACACACTTCATGTTGAATATCCTTCTTGTTTATAAATTTGAAATGTTTATTTAGTTATTTTATTTGAAAAGAAATATTAATACCTTGTTGAAAGTCTCATTTGTATAAAAAAGTCTGAATTAATTATTTAGTGTTTCCTTAGAAAAGAAAGTAACTACTCTTATTTCTTTTTGAAACATTATTAAATGGAATGTGAATAGTTTTTTAATTCTTTTCCATGTAGAAGTTAATGGTTTGTGCTTAGTATCTTCATTTAAAATACTTATGCTTCCCTTACCACAAAATAGAAAATCTCTTAATGTGAATAGTAGATAATTTTACGTTCATTTTGGATCAAATAATAAAATTTAAAATTTGTTATTTTTTTAAGTTGCAATCAGCACTATTTATCATTGTGTACAAAAGAAAATAACCATATTTAGAATTTAAAAAAAAGGTATATACCCTTAGTTTAATTATTGTATTACTTTGAGTAATTTTTGTAGATTTATGTGTAAAATGAAATAGATACTTTTTAGAATATAAATTTTATATATAATATTATATATATACATATAAAGATATATAGTATAATATATACTATATATTATATTACATACGTTTTAAATAATATAAAAAAAGAATAACAAAAAAAATTCTTAAGGTTTGTGTTGGGGGAGGGTCGGACCCCTCCCCCTACCTGACTCCGCCCGTCATGGCTGCTGTGTAGCCCACGTAGCACTCCCCCCACACCGTGTCCTCCTCCACACTATCACCCCACTGTTCCCCTACACTGTCCCCCTTTCCTTTGCATCCTGCTGCCCCTGACACACCCCCACGATCCCTCTACCATAACCCTAACCTCCCTCTCAGCTACCAATATCCCGCCACTGCCGCCAGTCTCTGCCGATACTCTCCCATGTTCCCACACCTTTCTCTACCCCGGTCGCACCCCCTTCCGCCACGGCCTCCATGCTGCTCCTCCACACTCCCCCTCTCCTTAGATCCACTTCCCCTTCTCTACATAACCAACAATAAGAAAATACATATGTGCAAACACAAAAAAAAAAAGAAGCAAATGTGGTATTGAAGGAATTTCTAAAACAAATTCTGTTCAAATTTAAATAAGAGAAAAAAAAAGAAAACTCCATAGTTCTTCTTTCAACCTACAATAAGAGAGCTAAAAAAAATGAGAAATAGAATGAAAAGAAAGAAAGGAAAATAACAAAGAGAGGATTAGGGCAACTTTAGGGTTCTTTTTTTTAAAACCAAGGGTCAAGATCAGATCTGATCCAAGGGCTCAGAAATAACCTGTGCACTTTTAAACCATGGGTATTTTTTTAAAATATAAATGGGAAATAAGTTTAGTGTGTGGGCAAATAAATTAAAAGGGGAGACAAATTAATTATTATATGGGGGTTGTAGACTATTATTTCATGACTCTAGTTAACTTAAGAAGAATAAATGATTAAGTCAATTATGGAATAGTTTCATTTAAATTTTGGGTAATCAAATTTATAGTAAAATTAATTATTGGCGGGAAAAAAATTAAACAAACATTAGTAGTAATCGTATACCTTAAAAAAAAAATTACCTAAAATTTTAGTTACATTTTGGTATGGTTTTCCCATGTCTCGAGGCACAGCGTTACACATCTCATTAGATCTAGTGGGTTTACCCATTATTTGACATTTATCACACCTCTTGGTGTATAGTGTTGCATCCTTATGTAGTGTACACCAACAATAACTAGTATTCAACACCTTATGTGTTGTTATTTTTACAGTGAAATTCCCTCCACATTGTTCACTGTGGTAGGATCTGAGGACATCAAATATCTCCTCATCATCTATACACATTATCATTATTTGATCTTGTCCCTTATGAAACAAAAATCTATATATCCAAGAGAAAGATAAACTCTTTTCAACTATGTATTTTTTCTCCTAGTATAAGTAATGTGGAGGTATTTTACCTGAGACCAAATATTTGGTTATGTCTACATACCAGGGTATTTTTGTAGAAATAGAAAATAAGTGCTCATCTAGAAAGGAATCATCAACTACCTATTCTTCACTATTGGTCTCCATCCTTAAAAGGAAATATGTTACGTCATTATCCTTTCTAGGATTTTCCACTATGGTGACATGAAATTCTTGCAAGAAGAGCAACCACCTTATGATTCTATTGCTTGTTACTCATTTATTTATTAGGGATTTAATTGCAGCATGATCATTGTGAATAAATAATGGATAACCTATGATGTAGTGTATGAATTTTTTGATAGCATATACAATTACTAAGAAATCCTTTTCCAGTACTGTATAATTAAATTTTACATGCTAGAAGTTATTTCTAACATAGTATATTGCATAATTCAGAATTCCATCTTTTTATCCTAGGACAACTCCAATAACATGATTTGATACATATGTGTGGGAGTGAATAGGAAGGTTCTAGTTTGTTCATCTCAACACAACAACAGTAGTCAATGTATACTTCAAAGTTTGAAAATAACCTTCAAAATGCTCACTCCATACAAAATCAACATCCTTTCCTAGCAATGCAAAAAGTGGCATTGCTACTTTGCTAAAGTCTTGAATAAATATTTTGTAATATTCAACATGGCCTAAAAATATTCTAACATCCTTTTGTTTCCTTGGTTTTAGTAAATAAAATATAAAAGATACCTTTTTTGGATCAACTTGGATTCCTTTTGATGAAAGGTAGTGCCCCAACACTATACCCTCTGACATCATCATGTAGCACTTTTCATTACTTGAGGATAAATTTTGATCCTTGCATATTTTTAAGACCTTATCAAGATTCTACATAACTTCTTCAAAATTGTTGTCATGTAAAGTGAATTCATACATATAAATTTACATCCAGTCATTGTCAAATTAGAAAATATACTCAAAACTACCGTTTAAAATGTAGCAGGTGTATTACACAAGCTAAATGGAAGAAATGAATAGGAAAATTTTCCCCATGACAGTATAAGGGTAGTTTTTTCTTGGTCTTCTAGTGTAATCTAGATATGTTTATAGAAACTATATCCATCAAGAAAAGATAAGTATTTCTTACTAGATAGGGTATCAAGTACTTGATCAATGAAGGTAAATGGAAAGTGATCTTTCTTTGTTGTTGAATTCAACTCCCTGTAATATACAAAGATCCTCCATTTCCTATTTTCTTTGGCACAATTAGAATAAGTGATAACCATTGACTGCATGATATGGGGTATATGAATCCATCATCCAACAAATTTTGTAGCTCACCTTTCACAATATCTCTTACTGTTGGGTTCATTCACCTCTAAGGTTGTCTGATTGGGTTACAATCTTATTTGATGTAAATATTGTGAGTTTAAAGCCTAGGATTAATCCCACAAATATCACCATAATCCCAAAAAAATGTTGTTTTATGTTTTTAAAGAAGAGAAATCAATAGTTTATCTTGTTGTTTATCCAACATCTTTCTTATGTCGAGTGGCCTCCCTGGTGTTATTTCTACTTTCTTAAAGAGTTCCATCATTGAAAACACATATTTTCTAACAAAATTTAGTATGCAGTCATCGTGAAGAAGTTGGTGAACAATACAATTCTTACTTGGAATATCCATGGTGCTTTGATGTGGTAGAACTTGGTTCAAGGGGCAGCTTAAGCACCTTAATATGTCATTAAATTATTCATTTATTTCATAGTTGTTCTAAAAGACATTGGAAATAACACCATCTTCTTCCTGATATTTAATTGTACAAGAATTCTCTAGCATCGTGAGCTGTTTTACAGAGCTCTGGTCATCTTATGG
Source organism: Taxus chinensis (assembly GCA_019776745.2). NCBI lineage: Eukaryota > Viridiplantae > Streptophyta > Pinopsida > Cupressales > Taxaceae > Taxus > Taxus chinensis. Next base: position 360,187,157 of record CM034152.1, on the reverse strand, counting down.
TTCTTCAACCCAAATTATTTGATCTTCATCATTAATTGGTTGGGCAAAAGGATAGAGCATAAGATTCTTTGTACCATTTACATTTGAGATAATCATATTTCTAGACTTGCAACCTATAAATGCATCAGTAATATCTAACCATAGTCTTCCCAGTATAATAGGATAACCTTCTAAATTTTTTTTTGGTTAAAGGACAATAAAATCATCAGGGTATTCCCAAGAGTCTACCACCACAAAAATTTCCTCAAAGAATCCTTTAGGCCTTACTTTTGATACATCTGCCATTTGCAAGACTATAGCTATTTTCCTTATTCCTTCTAACTTCAGGCCATCCACGATATATTTGGTCATGAAATTGAATTTTTTCCCTAAGTAAATTAGAGTGTTATTTATTGTATCTTCATTGATAGTAACTTTTACCAAAGGACTTCCTGGATCTATATACTTGGGCAATGTCGAATTTCTAAGCATGATATCAACCAACTTTCTAATAACTTGTACAGTTGATGGATCTTTCCTTTTTCTTCTTAGTTTTTTGATGCATAAATCATTAACCATCTTGTTATATATGGGTACATCCTTAATAGATTGAATACATGGAATATTCACGCAAATATCCTTCAACTGATTGAAAAAATAAAAATCTGCATCTGATTTAGGGTCAATTTTTCTTTCCAACAATCTCTCTAGAAATGGGGGTCCATTGACTTGCATTTTACCCTTGCTATAACTCTTTTCATATTGTTGTAGATCATATTGCAACATTGTAGGGATTTTTTATGGATCAGTCTACAACAATTGCGGTTCATCTACAATATTTGTGATGGTGGATTTATTTGGTGGGAGAAGTTCTCTTCCTGAGTGGAGATGGATGTCATTTACATCAAATCAATAGGAAGAGTATTGGGTTGATTCAGTGGTGTAGGTTGGCTAAGTAGATTTATTATTGGGGTTAGGTGATGGTTGAGTTGGCAGTTGAGAGGTTTTTTGTTGAGATCTAGGTTGGGGGTTTGGCATAAAAGCTTCTTGTTGTGGGTAAGGAGGTGGCTGATATGGTTGTTGATAGTTAGGAGGTTGATTATTATATTACTTCCCTCCTCTCCAAGGTTGTTTCCACGAAGAAGGGGGTTATTTATATTACCATCCTTAGAACTTAGGTTACCATGGTTGTTATTATTGGATAGAGTATAAATCCCATCATTTCTGAGTATTATCCCAAGGTGGGGGTTGTATAAATGAATTACTATCCCAATTTTGAAAATATGGCATGGAATATTGTGACATAACTCCTTATCTTGGTGACCAAGGATTTCTTTAAGAAACATAGAAAACTTTCCCATAATCCATGTTAATTGTTTTACATTCTGGTGTAGTCTCCTTTTCTTCTGCAATGTTGGCCATTCCTCTGCATCTACACTCAACTTTCCTTCTTCTGCAAGAGTGGAAGAAAGTTGTAAGTGTTTCCTCTACATCCCCTTTATTCTTCTTTGCATGAAGAACATCAAGCCGAGTGGCCATGTCATTAATTATTTGTTTTTTTATATTCTTGAACATGTTTACAATCTCTGATTTAGATATGTCCCCAATTCCTTTGGTAGTTGATCCAATCGTTGATCTAACACTCCTTATTCTCTTCATAGTTTCTATAGAATAATTCCCACAAGCTTCAAAAATCTCATCAAAATTATATTTTGAGATATATCTAGCTTCTATCACATCCAAAATGTCAATATCCTCCTCACCAAGTTCTTTTACGAAAAGTATTTTTAAGAGACTTAGGAGGTAGCCTTGTGTGTCTTGACTTCTGAACACAAAATAGGAATCTTTCCAGGTAATATTCTAGTGTCTCATATTCATTTTATGCCATATTGAAGGGTTCAAATCCTCCTCTACTACTTGGTCTGTAATAATCTTGGTACATAGTCAGAAACTTTTCCTTCATCTGTTGCCAGGTAGTTACAACATTTCTTCCTAAACCCATAGAACATATCAATGTTACATCCTTGAGTGTAGCAGGGAACAACTTTAGCTTGTGTGCATCAATTGTGTAATCATAACTACTACATAAAACATCAAACTCAAACAATAAATCTTCTGGGTATTTGGTTATAGATCCATGAAAATTAGGAAGATTTGATGGAGATATGTTCTTCATTACAACATGTTGATTGTTATTGGAGATAGGGAACCCAAATATAGTTTCCCCTTCTTGAAAATTTTGATTCACCTCCTCTGCCATGATAGGATGTTCAAGATCAGCATTAAAAATATCACTTGGAGGGGTATTTTTTTCTAGCAAACCTTGTACATAGGAAGATGTGTTTTCTTCAGAATCAGACACAATCTCTACTATTTGGGGGTTGGGTAGGAATCTACCATGGGAATCTATTGGAAAGTGCATACATAAATTGGCTTAAATCAATCAACATTTATTAGTGTGGGGGGTGGGTTGGAGGTGGAATTTATACAACATAAACTTATATAAGAAATTTAAAGATGCAAAAACCTCACAAAACTTCCTATAACTTGGCAATATCCCCTATAAATGTTCCAAAAATGGTGGTGCAAATTAGCTTGCAGAAATTAATATGATTTTCATTGAATTACAATAATTTAATTATCAAACCAAGGGATGTAAAATTGAAACATTTCCAGTGTTGTAAACACAATTATTATAGATCTAGGAGGTTGGAAATAAATAATTGTCACAACAATGCTTAAAAGGTAAGCAAAAATTATAACTGAAAATGAATGGTTACTAAATGCTAGCACTAAGACAAAGCTATAAATTCAGAATGTAGATACAAAAATTAAATGGTTCCTAGGTAAGAATACATACAAGGAAACAAGACAATAATGGAGGGGTTTAGTAGATCGCAAGTAGGCACTGACCTGGGTGCTAATACCTCCTAAATTCTATAAATAGATACTAATAAACAAAACTCATATCTTTATTTAATTTGCACGAATATTACATTAAGGAACAAAGCAATATCCTCTATGAATTTCTCAGATAATGAATGTATGCCCCATTTACCAAAACTAACCTTTTATTTTATACTTCCCATCTTACACCAAGATGTTAGAAGAAGAAGAGTTCAACATGGAGTTTCAAAAAACTAATTGAAAGATATTCAATAAGATAAGTGAAATATATTTAACATAACAGTGAGAGATTCAACACATGCAAAAAAACTTAACATGTGTTCACATAACAAATGTTGAAGTAATCTAACAGGTCCTTCAACCATGTGTTAACTCGATTAATCATTTCTTCACTAATTTACAATAAATGAATAAATCAAAGGTTGAGTTATCTCCCAGTTCTACATGTTATAGTTGTAACTGCTTCTTCAATGGTATGTTCAAACTTGCATATCATTTATCACACCTTCCAAAATATCTTCATAGGGCAAGATATTTTTTGTATATGATTTCCTTTGGCTATGGATCAGTTGTTGGAGATAGATTTTTTGGCTGTGGATCCCTCTACTTGCATTGCCAATGATTTACGGTTTTTTCTCCTATTACTTTTACCAAAATTTGTGGAGGCATTAGTCCTTCTTCATCCTTTAGATTTATAAATCCACACAATACCACACTTGGGAATTTGGAAACCCAGGGAACACTCAAATAACGCTTCACAGTTTCTAGACTTATCCTCTTCTTAAATCCTTTAGTCTCTCTTTGTTGCATGGTGCTTCAAACCTATCGTATGTGTGTCACGACTTTGGATTTTTGGACTTCATCCTCTTTTACACAGAATTGCGACCAACTTCACAAAAAACCAAATATATATAAATCTACATAGCACCCCTCTCCACACCACAAAGTTCAAAAACTTCATCGGGATTTTCCTAAGTCTTGAGCTAAAATTATTCATTCCACTGGTTAAGAGAACCCACAAAACACTTAGATACTTGCATCCACATAACACTGATTTCTGGTGTTTAGTTGCTCTTCAAACAATATTTTCCCTAAGTCCAAAATGAGTTTTGAGTTATCAATCTAGTAGATAGATGGAAGTGGCCTTACAGAAATCCATTGGGCATGGAGTCAAACCTGAAAAACTTGAAATTATCTTCTAAACTTGACATGCCCAATATTGATAAATCTGCAGATTGCTGAAAAATCTTAAAAAGACTCATAAATGCAAATTTTATCTGAAACAAGAGGGACATGTAAATTAATTCGGGGAATGAAACTACACTACCAACAAAAAAATGTGTTAAATAACACTTGGAGGAAGGAAACTAATATAATATGTACAAGGTGTAACATTTTCTTTAAAATTAAAAGCTGAGATAGATCTCATTGACTGGGATCATGAGCTCTTCTTCATCTAGTTTTGAAAACTAGAAAGCGTTGTGTGGCTTATATCTTGAGATAACATAGGAACCACTCCATTTATCAAAAAAATTTGAATGCCTTCTTGGTTTGGCCATGTCTTGGTCCCATTTGAGGACAAGATATCCTTTTTGAAAGTTTTTAGCCATTTATCTCCTATAAAAGTATTTTTTAATTTGATCTTGATCTATTTCCATTTCTACATTTCTTTATCTATTGACTCTTCTAGCTCCATGAGCTCTGTGTATTTGAATTCCATGGCTTCAACTTTAAACATTTATATCTTTTTGATGAGATCTAAATCTTGAAATTTAACATATACTGGTAACTTAGATTCCTTCCCATAAATAATAGTGAAAGGAAAACTACCATTTGATCTCTTGGGAGTGATTCTATCAGAACATAAGACTGAATTTAGCTTTGTATGTCAAGTCGTTTGATTTTGATCTAAGGTTCTTATAATTATTCTTAGAATATTCTTGTTCATTGATTCAACTTGTATATTACCTTGGTGGTAGTAATTTTAATACGTGCTCAAATATATTCCATTCTTGATATCCCAATAAGTTATTTTTGTGCAAAGGAATGCCAAAGAATTATTAGATATGATTTTGGAAGGAACATTAAATCTGATCACAATACCTTCATAAATATCTAATATGCTAGCTTATTTTTCTTATTTTAAAGCAACTAGTTTTTTCCATTTGGTGACGTAATATGTGGTTGTGAGGATCCACTTGTGACCTAATATTGAATGTGGATTGACTACTCTAATAAATTCCAACCCCCATTGCATGAATAGTTTGTTTACAGAGATGGTGTGGAGTGGAAGAGCTACTAGCCTTTCCTTTCCTGTGAAAAAGACACACTTTTTGCATTTTTTCACCCATGCATAACATTCCTTAAAATACTTAGCCAATAATATCTACCCTTCATTATCTTGACTTTTGTTGGTATTAGAGAAAAATTTCTTCTATACGCAACATTATGCAACTCAAAAAAGACCTTTTCAATATGATCCACCTTGGTGCACCTCAAAAGGATTCTATTCAAATATTTTCTGAACAAGACAACATCAATAAACAAAAAGGGGATAAATTGAATTTGGAAATGCATCCTCTTGACATTGGTCAATCCTTGGGGGCATCAATTTATTTTTATAAATTTCATTATGTCGTGTGTCCAACAATGGGTATGTAGAGAACCTAAAAGTTCTTCTTGATCATGTTGGAGAATAAAAAACCTCCTCTTCATTTCATTTTTCTAAAGCCATCTACTCACATAGACCTTTCCTTTGACTAGCTTAGTCACTTTGATATTTATGTCATATTCCATCACTCTGGTTATCCAACAATCTCTTTTATCACTCAAATCCTTATTCAAAAGAAACTATTTCACACCATTATGTGAAATCATAAGATGCATTTTATTTTTGGACACTAAATGTCAAAATTTCTTCAAGATTCTTATAACAACAAAGGCATGTCTCTCAATAAATGAGTACCTTACTTCATAATCATCAAGACTTTGGGTAAATAATGTAATTGTTTTCTCTTAACCTTCTTGATTTAGATGCATCGGCATGACAAAAATTGTGTCTGCACCTACAAAGGCATACAATGTGAAATACTTAGTGAAATCAGTTAGGGCCTATGCAATACTTTGTTTTATTGCCTCAAATGTTTTCTTCCATTCTATAGTCCATTTTAAAGGCATATTTTTCTTCATCATTGATGTTAATGGCATGAAAACGTTGGAAAAATTTGGGAAAAAAGCTTGAAGAAGTTGATTCTTCCCAAGAATATTTTCAAAGATTTCTTGCGATTGGGTAATGGCAATGGAATAATGGAAAACATCCTTTCAGGATCAATTTCTAATCCTTCCTTGGAGATATTGTGGCCAAGGAACTTACCTTTAAGCACTAGAAAAATACATTTCTCAGGATTGAGAGAAACCCCAAACCATCTACATCATTCAAATACATGTTTGAGTTTGATTAGATGATCATTTTCATCCTTTGAGAACATTTTAATATCATACAGGTACACAAGAACAATGTTGTTGATTAATCCTTTGAATTCCGTATCCATAGCTCTTTGAAATGTTTTTCCTACATTGGATAAACCAAAATTTTTTTTCCTGTAGGCATAGGTTACCCAATTGTTTGTAAAAGTTGTCTTGAATTGGTCTTCATACTTCACCATGATATGATTCTAGTGAGAGTAACCATCTAAAATATAAAACCTCTCTGACTCGACTAATATTTGTAAAATTTACTCCATCTAAGGCAACAAATAATGACCCTTCAACAATGCTTTGTTCATGTACCAGAAATCAATACACAGTATGATTCCCCTATTTCATTCCAACATTGAGACTAGATTTTCAACCCATGATGAATGCTTGATGGGATAAAATGATGATTTCCTCAATCATCTTGTTTAACACTTTCTTCATTAAAGGCTCAATCTGCAGTTTGAAGGGCCTCTATTTTTACCTAATGGGCTTAGTTTTTAGATATATCTCAATAGTATGTTGTGTCAAATTAGGATAAAAAACCCTAAGGTATTTTTAACTCCATGCAAACATCAAAAAATTCTTGAAAAAGGATTACAAATGTATGTTTCTCTTATGGATTACATATCTTGTCAATCTTAAGAAACTTGTCTTTTCCAACTAAGATGGTTTCATAATCCTTACCTTTGGTTGTCATATTTGCATTTTATTTTCTAAGATGATCATCAGAATCAAATATGGACTCCAAAGTCACCAATCCTTTGGGAAATTTGATTGATCTGAGCTAAATAATTTGGTTTTCATATTATTGTTCCAATTTATATTGATTCCTTGATGAAAATTCAGCTTCTTCCTGGATGAAATTGACAATATGATGGTAACTTTAAAATACTTGCCGATTTGTGTTGTTTTCTGATATAGCAAACCTCACCACTAATTTGACATGTATTTTCAATCCATACTTATTGATATCTTTAGCAATATCAAAATTTTCCCCTACCATGCCCAATCTATTTATGGGTTCATTCTCTTTCCTTGGGATGACAAGAATATTGAAGGATTCAAAATATTCAAGAAAGTCCCATAATTTATTATTATAATCTCTAAGTAGGTCATTCTTGGCCACATTCATCCCTCTCACTTGGTTTACAACTAGTTAGTTATCCCCAAAAGTTTGCAATTATTTGATATTTCTCTTCTTTTCCAATGTGTGTCATGGATGAGAGATTCATTTTCTACTCAGTTGTTAGAATGCTAAAATAAAATCTAAAAGTAGTTTAATACTTAATACTTGAGGGGGATACAAGTACTACACTTCCCCTTGCACCTTATCTTCTCCTCGATCCATTACAAAACATTTTCCAAATGTCATCATCCTAGATATTTACTTTTAGGACATTAGGAACAAGTGAATCTTCCTTATAAAAGAAATAGATGTCGAGACCATCTTCTTCAATTTTTTTATATGGATAAAAAATGTGAAATTCAGTTCCCCACTCATCAAGTATAAAATATAGTATTCCTTCAATGTGACTATCTGATTCTTTGATGCTTGGGTGATCTTCTCAAAATAGTGCAACTAACATTGAAGGGGCTATGAAAATAAGGACATACATGGTATGTGGCACTAGGTTCAGACCTTATGGTGAATTTTTTGCAATATCTAGTTGTAAAAATCATGTGATACCAATCCATGGATATGTATCTACCAATATTAGTAGTGAAATCATGTTAGAGGCACAATGTGAATAATGGGGGAGGTCAATAATGAAAACATCCTACGGAATTGAGAAGTTGGGGCATACATTTATAACCTCTCCAATGGTTCCCACCGTAATCCCATCTAATTATACTACTCATTTAGAGAGTCACTCTTGTTTGACCATCACTAGAATTCTTTCCCATGAGTTAATCAAAAAATTGTGCACCAGATGATTGCCTATGATGTGAGATACATAGAAGGGTGGTGGATTCACGTTTTTACCTAGTTGATCATCTTTTTCGTGAAGTAATTTTGTGAGAACCACTTTTTTTCTCCTTGTTTTTTTCATGCGGCGCAAAAATATCATCTGTGGTGGATTCTAGAAGATATTTTTATCTGAGAATATATATGAATTCCCACATTGAGATAATCACATTATTATTCTTCATCTACTATATAATTTTGAAAGGAATACCCTCAGAATTATGCAATAGAGGTGAGAAACCTTCCTTTCTTATCTGTTTAATACTCGTTATTTCTTTAGATGCCAAAAATTCTACATTCTGTGGATTTCCCTTGAGTTGTGGATTCTATGTCTTGTGAACTTTCCTTACTACACATATCCATGATGTCCCATGGGTATTTAATATATTATGGGTTTACTACATTCCACATATTTCTTATTAAGGCTTAAAATCCTCCTACGTATGCAAGTTTTCTAAGTTTGGATGTAACTTGGTGAAGTAAGAGGTGGATTTCTTACCTCTACTTTCCTTATTTTGACCGGATGTTTGTTTTTGGGCTTGATGAAGGAACTTGATTACTCTCATGCAGTTGATAGATACACAAAACTTATCTATTTGTTAATTTACATGTGAAGTATCAATTCATGTCTCTTGATAAATATATTATTGTGGGTTTTCTTCCATGGGTTCATCTTTAGAGAAGGATGCATTTTGGACCATGAAATCTTAGTTTAATATGAAATTGGAAAAGGTTGATTGGTTATATAGAAGATTACAAGGGAGTCAACACTCATAATCTTGTACTAATTTTTTCTGAATTGGAACCAAAGCCTTAGATGAACTAGCCACATTAGGATTATAATACTAAAATGTATTTTCATGGGTAATTTGATATTAAGGAGCTTCTTGGAATGGAGGTTTTTTCAGAGCTGATTTTGAGGCCACCCATTATCTATTTAAATAACTGAACTAGTATTGATCTATAAAAAACATTATGATCCTAACACCGGAACAATCATGGTAGATGATAACTCGGTCTTTTCTTGGTGCATGCAAATTCCCACCAATAGCAACATAGTCATTATAACCAGGGAGTTTACTTTATAGGAGTGGAAAATGACTAAATATTATTTACAATGCCTAAATTTTGGTTCATGGCTCAAATAAGGAATAAATCCCTCTCATATACCCAAGAATCTGTTATAGAGTGAATTTCAAAAAGAATATTCTGATTTCATTATCCTACTAAGAAGATTAATGTGGATAGGAAACAAAGGAATTATAAGATAGGATGGATCAATTCTTTATGGTGGTTATGGAAGGAGATCAAATGGTGGGCTGGGGAAAATCATTAGTTAAAACATCCATCAGCAGTTGTTGTAGTTATCATCTACTAAGAAGTTCACAATGACTTCTTATCTGGTGCATTCCCTTTCTTTCACAAGACCCTTCCAAGGTCTATCCACTATCCCTAATGTACCTCAAAATTCACCTTCTTATGAGAAGTATATACAAATCACTCACATGGAGATAAAATATCATTATTATAGGATGAATGATGCATTCACTGTGTTCATCATAAGGCTGCTTGAAGGCAATCTAGAATGGAGGATCTCATCCCAAGAAGTTATATTGATTGAGAAGTATAGTATACACTTCATCTAATTCCCCACCTTCACTTACATTAGGGTTAGAGGCTTTGATATTTCCCCTCGTAATCTAGCTACATACTCGAGTGATAAGATCATCGTGTTTGAATTATGTAGAATGATGTCCAATTTCCACACTAGGTGTAATAATGCTAAGAAGAAAGGTATGTCCTTTCCTACATCTTTAGGAATATACTCGTGTAATAATGTCATGGATGCAACATATATTGAAACATCCTTTGTAGATCTCATTTTTTATTCCTACATATCTCAGTTTGAATTTGATATTAGGAAGAATCTAGAAACTTTCATCTTTCCATGATTGCATCATATCCCACAAATTGAGGATTATTGGATCAACTGTACAGATGAATTTGAGACTAGAAAAAGGGATTTCATGTGGATGAAAGTGGACCAAATAAGAGAATTCAAGTTTGATTAGTTTTTGGATGGGATAAAAGATGATGGTTTAGACCTATTTGATCCTAAATACTAATTGGTGCAATATTCCCATTTTCTTCCCACTCCATGGAACATCAAGGAATCATGTGATATCAAATATAGGACCATGACATTGATCTAAATGTCAAAATAATAGTTGAATCATATTAAATCTTCCTTCATCGAGTCTAGTGGTATTTTATCTCCATGTAGGCAAGTTTCCCACACATCATCCCTCAAGGCATATGAGAAAGCACTGAGCTCTACTCATTAAGAGGAATCCTCCAAGAGGAAAATTATGGAAGAAAAATCCACATAATCTTCTCCCCCAAGGAGGTTTCATAAGAGAGTGAAGATCATTGAAAATACCATTAGACCCCTTGAGGTATGTGATATTCATCCAGCACAGTATCTAATTCATCATCAACATCCAAGCATGCCATTCTTGATGGTAGAGTCATATGACCATGATTAGGTTATGATCCTTTATTAATCACCCAAAAGTGCCCCTATTCCTGATTTTATGTCTAATCTAGATAAAACATTATCATGAGTCCATAAATTTCTCACAAGTGATTCAAGAATAGTGCAATAAGCCGTAACAATGGGTTTTACCCCATATTTGAAGAAAGAGAATATGCTCAAAATAAATTCAATTAACACATAACTATTACAAATGATACAAATATATAGAGTTAGCTAGTATAACTCATGTATAACCACTAACACTAATTTAAGATCGTTTCTCTAACCACCTAGATTCTCTCCTAACCACTGACCATCTCTAAAATCTCTCACACCCTACATTCTCTCAACCTTCCCTTAAATCACTCTCCTAAATCCTACGCGAGATATTTTATTAACTCACTCACATTATTTCTATATGATTTATATATGATTATCCTACACAAAAATATACACTCACCAATGTATCCATGCTAGGAATAATTCCTAACATACCCCCCCTTAGTGCTAACATGGGGTGAGGAACTGAAATATGAAACTGCAACACACATTGACATTGTCATTCAGAGTTTTGCTTACTGCTAGAAGTTCAATAATACATCCAATTACACATGATCGTAAACCACTTTTTATTTTTTTGAAAATATATTCCCCCTTTTTCGAAAAAATATAATTATATCCCTTATATATAATTCCCTAATAGGAAAATAAACCAAAAAAAAACTCTTGGTCATACGGGATTCCAACTACCACCTTAGATCCTTAAAAGACTTCATCTTCATTTGGGCCATTGAGTTTACGAAACATTTACATTGAAATTTTTACCAAACACATGTCATCACGTGGCAAGAGTTGAGATACCTATGTAACAAGAGAGTTATTTCCAGGAAGCAATGAGAATAATTGATTGTATCTTGGGTGGGTCGCCGCAGGATCCATTAGGAGATAATAAAAAACGCACCATATTTGAATGCATTTAAGTGTGTGAACTCCGAGGTAGTGGATTTGAGTCGTGGAAAGGGTTTTTTTCTTAGCTGTGTGGAGAGGAAAAAAACCGTGTGAGTAGGGTCTATGGGGTGTTCCATTGAGAAGATACATGAATTTTCTTTTTTCTTTCTCCTTTCTTCGACATGTTGTTCTGGGGAATGAGATACCCTTGTATCTCCATTCGATTTCATATTCTCCAGACTAGCAATAGAACTTGCCTCCTTATTTTACGTCTTTCATTGATGAATGATCGAAGTCACATATATCATCACTAAAGGAACACGTGGCTCTGATCTATTGCCAATGCTTGATCTATGTTGAGGAGAGGTGAATCAGTAATGTTGGGAGGACTGAGCTATTGAGACTACATTCAACTCGCCATATTCATGCCTAAAGCAAAACCAAATCACAATTGGCATAGAGACATTTTGACAGATTTGGGGAGATCAAAACAAACTTACTGTGTTTGAAGGAAAATATCTAATTAAATTAATGCACATGAGATAATTGTCTACAGGATCTAAGAGCCAACATTTCAGGTTGGGTCAACTTGTATCAATGCAAATTGTAATGACTTGCTAAGAGATAGATTTCATATCTCAAACAATCACTAACCAGGAAATCAAACCCTTCAATTTAGGAACTCACATGATTTGCTGATATGGATGCCAATCTAGGATTTTTTTTAATATATAAATATACATAACAACTTGAAATCCTCTCTAATGCTCATTCGGTAATAAAAAATTCTATGAAAAAACTAAAAATAGATTTATCTATTTTATTTTTATTTTTGAGGTATGGAAATAATGAACACAATGGATGAAGTATTACGAATAGAGTGAACAATATGGAAGGAAAAAAATGATGCAAATGAATAATGAATTTCACCGGGTTCACTACGAGGTCCATGGTATCTGCTAGTACCATTGACAAATATACAAGAAGGGTGGTCGATTCAAACACTAGATTTTGCGTGAGGTTCGTTGTATCGCATTAGTCCTTTGTTTGCACCACTTGAATTTACAAAAAATGGATGGAACATAGATAATGGAAAATGGGTTTGAATGAGGTCCACTATGCTTTCCCATTTCCATTACCTAACTTGACAAATGAACCATGAGTGAAGTGAAAGAACTAGAGAGGCCCCTTTCAAAACCAACTCTGATACCAAATGTGGGTTTTACCCCATATCTGAAGAAAGAGAATACACTCAAAATAAATTCAATCAACACATAACTATTATACATGATACAAATATATAGATTTATCTATTCTAACTCATGTATAATCACTAACACCAATATAGGATTGTTGTTCCAACCACCTAGATTATCTCCTAACCCTTAAAAATATCTAAAATATCTCACACCCTATATTCTCTCAACCTTCCGTAAAATAACTCTCCTAAATCCTACGTGAGTTATTTTCTTAACTCACTTAAATTATTTCTATATGCTTTATATATTATTATCCTACCCAAAAATATACACTCACTAATGTGCCTATGTTAGGACTAATTCCTAACAACAACACCTAATTTTGAGGCCATCTCAAAATTCATCAAAACCAAGTGAAACAAGAAAGCACAATTTTTTTTCATTTATTCACTGAGGCCTCTAGATCTTAGTATGTAGAATTTGCACGACCAAAATTTGTAAAACCCACCAGATAGATGAATCAATATGACTATGAGTTGACTAGGGTTTCTTTGGAAAAATCTACACATGAGGGAGATGTACATATATTCAAATATTCTATAACCCACTTTCTTTATAGAAATGAAGAAAACAAACGAACCATGGAACAACTTGAAGAACATGTGAGAACCCTCACTTTCTATGTACAATCCTTCTTAGAACCCAATACAATACCACTTGCTTTGGCATTGGCCATCTCTCCCATCAGTAATTTTTATCCTCAAGTGATCAAGAGAGATCAAGGGTATACCATACAATGAATATCTAATGAATAATGGGTAGAAAATATTCTAGAAAACAGAAAGGTACTACTACTTGAGGTTCTCTCTTTATTAAAATTTCCCATACCACTACTTCCAGGGTGAAAAAGACCAAGGAAGATATTGAGAAAGGAAAGGCCAACTAGGATAGTTCAATCCCATTGGTGTGTGAGATGATTTTTCTTGATTCTAAATCCTTAGTGAGAAAAACTTTATTCACCTCTATCTCCTAAAATTAGTATCCCATATGGTCTCGTACAATGAGTTCTAGATATGATATTGTAAATGATGCTATCTCAAAACTTGAGTCTTGTGGAGAGCAAGCATCTAAGATCTTGGAAAGTGTCAACAATAGTGTGCTAAAACTTGGATCACCTCTTCTTAGAAAATATTCATCCTTGGAAGATATCCTTAATTATTTCCAATATTTTCTTAAGAAAGAGGTAGGGGATCCCTTCTCTTTTAAAGAAGATACTTTAGAATCCCTCAGGGAAAATAGAGGATTAATCTCTAATATTGTAAGATATAATCAAGTTTGGTTCAATCAATGAAATACCCTTGGTAGTGTTCCTAAGACTTGGATAAGTTATTTTGGTTGTTTTTGTATTCCATAGGAAGAGAAGGTGGCACTCGCAGCATCTCATTTTAGTAAATAAGTGAAGGGCAAGGGGCTCATTTCAAGAGCATTCCCTCAAATTTCTCCAAGAACTATATCTTCATCATTAGAAACCTCTTAATCCTTAGATTGATCAATCTCTTCTCCTCTCTCTCTATGTTCTAATTCTTCATTGGGAATGTACTTTTTTATTTTTTTCATCTTATTCACTTAAGTGACCTTTTAATTTGACATTGTAAAATCTCTCTTTCATTAATAAGAAAGGGGTTTATTTTTATTCCTATAGACCTATAAAAGGTCACAAGTGACGGGAATGTGAAAATTCATATCGGGGAGATGAAAAGACATTTTTATAGATATATATTGGGGTGGCTTCACCATTCCAAGGGGAATAGAAACTATTTTCTACTACAAGTAATAAACTATATTTTGCCATCCACTTATCTATGCTCTTCTGCTCTCTCTACTTTCTAACTTTTCAAGCATTGTAACCTTGTAAAAATAAGAAGGAAGTGCACGATAGAAAATCAACACATGACCTTCTTCGCACCCGACCTTCCAAGGTCGTGCTGAGACAATCGGTGTGGAAATGAAATGGAAGTGAAAGTGATGGCGGAAATCAAGCAAATTAGGAGGCCTTACGTCTTCAACATGCAATACTGGAATTTGCAAATCTAAGGCAAAGAATGCTCTCCTAACCTGAAGGGGTGTGATGATATGGTGTGATATGATAGCTACTTAGAGAATCCAATCGATGTCTAGTTCTATCAAGATTCTATTGATTGGTTGTGGAATACGTGGAAAGTAACCTATAGGTGCCTCATATGGGTTTCCAGAAAAGGTCATGGAAGTGAAGACAAGAGATGTAGTGGAGCTGCAAGGACTATGGGTGATTTTCTAGTCTTGAATAGAAACTCTTATCCTGATCGGCTGGTATAATCAACAATGAAAGCTACGTAATAATATCGGGTGGAAGCAGTGAAGATATGAATACCAATGTGCGTAAACTAGTGTCAATATCTAGATGACTAGCAGGCCCATTGGGTTGCGGGACCTGTGGATCACAACCAAAGACTCGTGGGGGCTATGGCCCTTGGATGGTCATGCATGCAATCAAACCCTATTTCCAGGAGCATTCCAAAAGTTGTAGGCTTGATTAACAACTATGTTTAGTGTATCTAATTGTCTTATTTTCTTAGTGTATGTTGCAGGTGTGCGTAAGACTGTTAAACACAAACTTGGGTCAATGTCAGTTATTAGCTTTGGCCCGTTGGGTTGTGGGACCAGAGGATCACAACTATAAGTCTTTTCTTGTTGTGGACCATTGATGGTCATGCAAGATGAATTGATTTGTTTTCAGTAAATAAATTATCTATCAAAGGAAATCTAACCTATATTTTTGGTGTTTTCTCAATATATCAGAACAAAGTAGTAAAACAAGCTAATCTATGGAAAGTAAATGTTTTTGTTCTTTTCTAGCTTTTCAGACAATGTATCTAATCTAATAAACAAGTTAAATACAAACAATTAGCCAGATGTAGCTAACTATTTGTGCAGATGTGTGAATCTAAATCTAAAAATCTATTCTAACTCAATCAAAAATCCTTCCAACCCTACCTCAGAATTGAAGATCAAATCATAACCCTAATAGAGCTATTGGTCCCCATAGCTTCCCTGGTAATGTTAAAGAGATAACTTCCTATTAATTTGATCTACTTGAAATTTTTTGGTTAATTGAAATGAAATATTTCTCTACCCTATTTGATATGCAATTGGAATTAACAATTCGTAATTAAAAATTTGATAAAAAAAGAAAACAAATACACAACTCCAACCTGGAAGAGCAATATCCTTGGCAAATCCAGTAGTATCAGTGTTCATCCCCTTAGTTCTTTCCTTTATTTCTATGAGTTTTCATACGAGTCCAAGGGATTGGGAATGCAAATAAAAACAACAAGAGGATGGCGCTTGAGCAATGTCATCTTGGAAGCAATCTAGACGCAATGCAAGTGGAAGAGAGATAGCACAAGATATATGAACTTGGCTATGCAATTCCTAGCAAGATTATGGTAGAAAAACAATACAAGATGCACAAAATTCTCAGACCTTTTTCTTGAATACAAGAATGGAATATATAGGAATGGAGGATGGGAGGTGCCTTCATGAAAAAGGAAAGAAAGAGAAGTTCTAACCAATTAAATCTATTTTAAAATAAGAGGAAGGAGAACCAAGTAATCAAAGCTAATTTTAGACAATTCGGCTCACGGATGTATGCAAAAAGAAAACTTAAGTGAACCATCACATGTTTAAAATACGTGTCAGGAATCTGGAAAAAGTGGGCAGGACTGCCGCCTTGCACAGGGCGGCAGTTTTAGGACCGCCGCCCTGACTGGGTAGCGGTTTGTAAACCACCGCCCAGGCAGGGAGGTGATCCTAGCACTGAAGGCCAAAATAAGCACAGAAAGAGGTGGGGAGATGGAAAAATGCATGAAAAAGTTAAGGATATCTAGCCTACAAATATATACTGCGAATGGATTTTTGAAACTCTAACACCTTCTTGAGAGGATTTTGAATCATCATTGGGGACTTTTGTAACTATTTTCCTGACAATGTAGCACATGCAATTTTGGATGAATACATATTGCCCCCTCGGAGAAGTGTCTTAGCCATGAAAAGGCGTAAAACATGGAGTCTGAGTATGGCCTTCCGAAAATTGGGAGTTAGAAGCTATACCCGACACACCCGTGTGCCGAAACATCGCCATCAAGGCTCCCTCTTTCTTCAAGAAGAAGAAGAGAATCAAGTGCAAATAGATAAAATATTTGGAAAATAAACACTAAACCAAAACAAAAAGAGGACTTACCATCTACGTAGGGATGTAGAAATATACTTGCGCCAGCACTCCAGCCATGTAAACACATACACTCAAAATGAGTTTAGAATAACATATATATATGTATGTATATACATATAAAAAATCATTTTACAATTCATTTGTGCATTGTTGATTTGGTGAATTTGAAGCTCTAGACATACGTTGACTGTTTCTGATGCAGATACAACCAAAACGACCATTGCGAGATAGCGATCATTCCTCCACGAGCAAGAAATCAACCGGTGTGTTCCTAGGTTAGTTATTTCCCCTTTTGTATTTTTGTGCCCTAGATGTTAAAATGCTGAAAAGTTCACCTATGGTGGACATTTTTAAATTTTCTTGTTTCAAATGTGTCCTTAGGGGGGGCACCCATAGGGCATTCTTTTATTTTGCTAGAAATTGTCAATTTTTTTTGTTTTTGGGAATTTTTGGGGTTAAGGGTGCGTTTTGAGAAATTGGGTCAGGACCGCCACCCAAGACAGGGCGGCAGTCACAGAACCGTCACAGTGTGAAGGCGGCGGTCTTGGAACTGCCGCCCTGCACTGGGCGGTGGTTCTGAACAAAATATCTAAAATGCACCTTAACTTGATTTTTTTGTGTTTTCAATGTTTTTTATGATCTTATCATGTGATGTACATTACTAACTTACTCTTTTCTCAATTTTTGGTGAATGCCTAAGAAGGTGGAGTACATACGTTGGAGTAGAGAGAGAGTGTGATTGGCTCCCTGGGATTCTAGATCCGCAGACCCAGGTTGAGACAGATCTTCTACAATGAGTAGGCATCTAGAAGATAGCACAAGTGCCCCATATTACTCCTGTTAGTCACATTATGTGTGATTTATTCTCTTACTGGGATGCTGACTGGAACACCTTCCGGTTTCTAGGCATTAGGGGTGAGTGGACTATAACTCTGGAGGATGTATACTGCATCCTTAGACTCCCAGTACTTGGTAGGAGACTGACATTGGAGACAGTGGGGTCCAAGGCCGTGATGACACAATGGGTCACATATATGGAAGATGCCATTGTCTCATCTGGCTCGAAGAAGGGAATGAAGGTTTGGTCCATTGCTACTGCTCCCATTCCTATCCTTCGGAGAGCCATTATGGGTATCCTGTCCTCGAGACTAGTCAGAAACAAGGGATGAGATACACTTTTATACTATTGGGCCCCCATCATTACATAGATTAAGGCTCATGGTCGTAAGTATGCTTGGGGAGCAGATATTCTAGGGACTATGTAGCACGATTTGTATAGAGTTGTCAGATTATAGGGACAATCTATTAGCCACCCTACTTTGGTTATGATTTGGGTTTATGAGTGTTTCATTCCCTATGGCAGGGGGTACTGGTATCAGACCCAGGGGCTGTTCGGGAAGCCAGATGGATAGGTATATCAATGCTCCAGACACCACATCAGTCAATGGCCTCCTTGACTATATCAGACATGACTGCCACACCCTACCAAGATATGGAAAAGGTATGGCGTGAGGAGGCTACGATGATGGTATCTTGATCTTCTATGAGCCATCTAGTTGATAGAGCTAGGTGATTAGAGATTCACCCATTTGACCGGGCACCTCAATAGTTCAGTTTTCCATACCCTGTTATGATTCCTCAAGTGTAGCCAGTTTATAGGACTATTCAAGAGGCTCGGAGGGGTCCTAGAGGGAATCCTATTTGGATAGTGGTTACTCATGGTGTGCCTATTGCAGTTAGGCGTGTAGTCTAGGCTCGGTGGGAAGCTGGTGCCCCTCGAGAACCCTTACTTCAGATTGGGGCGGCTCCTACTCACAGTGGGGAGGAGGATGAGCTGATTGATTTGGACTCCAAATATGAGGAGGATACGGGAGACAACATGGAGGGGGAGGATGAGGGGGTAGGACCTTCAGAGGGAGTTGAGAGTGACCCTGAGTGGCATGATACTCAAGAGATCCTCAGAGTAGCGCAGAGAGAGAGACACTGGGAGGGGATGATGAGTCTGTGATCGGATAGTGTTGTGCCTTTGGATTCGGTGAGGCTTCGTAGCCACCAATAACACCTGTAGCAGTAGACACTGATCCCACATCAATGCTTGGAGACCCGAGTATGTTCAATAATCCTTTCTCAATTTTGTCTATTGATTTTCGTATGCTAAGCTTAACATTCTCCTTTCGACTTGCATTGTGTGATTTCCTAGCTCACTATCTCTCTTTTTTTGTTCTTTTCTACAGCGTCAACATATGAATGGTGAGAACTCATTCATCAGGTATGCATGGACACCCTATTTATCCCCTCGGGGAAGACCCAGACTGAGTTGATTGTTGATTCAGGGCATCCCTTAGCTGCTGGCTGACATAATGATGTCTTCGCTCCTGTCTAGAAGGTGGCGGAGATAGTGACTTCCCTTCCCATCCATGTAGTTGGATACGAGATTTCTCAGTGGCTGATGATGCAGAGCCATTCTTACATTGAGGCTATGGGTATTGGGTGCCACCAATGAGAAATCACACCATCCAGTCCATTATCAGTGCCATCACAGCCGCAGCAGAAGCCCTAGATGTGGTCGGGCACCATCTGAGGGATCCCACAGGGATTGATAGGCCACTGAGACTTTATTGCTTTGATACCATTTTTGATATTATATGATTTTTTGTGTATATTTCGGGCTCATTGCAAGCATTTTGACCATGCCTAGTGCATGATGACATTGTATACAAACTTGATCTAGTATGATATATATAGACTCCATTTTTGGTTCGGTATTCCATTGTATCCAAGTTGACTCTCTTTTGGATTATCTCTCATGTGTACTCTAGATATTTAGAAATTCCAATTTTCAATTATTTTCATAATGTATGCAATGGATGTGAATGATAAAAAAAATGATTTCTCTTTGTATTTAATGCTGTTGATATATGATGATGCAAACACAATGTGATCTTAAACTTAGCTTCTTTTGCAATCTTTGGTATTTCATATTTTCTTGATAAATTTTGATGATACAATGATATGATAAATATATGTACTTTCCCCACTCCTAACCCCACACAACTAGTAAGATGCCAGGGATTAACACCAAGAGTTAGAAAGGAGCACAAGTTATGTTATTCTGTTGAATGGAAGTGATGAGAGAAAGACAGATGCTTGACAGAACCAAATTGGAACGCTACAATTTTTCCCTACTCAAGCTACCTCATAGTTTAGAATGTTAATTGCTCTGTATTTTATCTAGAATTGGATCCGCAGATGGCCACTTGATTGAAAAAATCTGGTTTTTGGGTTTTAAGATCTCTTGGAATTTTGGACATCTAACTCACTTTGTTTTTGATTTATGATTGTACAATGTTTGACTAATTTGTAACTTTCAAGTTTATCAAGGAGACCCCCTACACCTTGCCCCATGCTACCAGTAGGAAGCATGGGATTATCACCATGGAAAATTTACAAAAGAGTAAGGGCATTTCCCTCCTTTCCCAACCCTACGTCACTAGTAAGTGATGCAAGCTCAACACCAAAGATTGGTAGGGAAGAGAAATGTGTAAAGATAAAATTTTCTATGAATTTGCATTTGAGTTACTTATTTGGGAAAAATGTTTAGAATGCTCTTATTTCTAAGGAGATGTATGTGGGATAGATGTGTCACCATGAAGCTTCTATAACAGACCATTAACAAAAGACACCTAACCTAAGAAGAGACCAAAAGTAGAACCAAATATGCACGCCTTGGTATAGTTACCGTCAAAACTTTGTCTTATCTTGTTTGGATTGATAAATGATTCAGAAACAGATGATGATATTATGAAGGTTAGAAGATACATGATTTGAATGTTTTGCCAATGTTTTCAGAAGTTTTTAGGAATTGCTATAAGAATAAGCTCCTTGATCACACTTTTTACAAAATAAATGGACAGATGAAAATGTAATGCAGATGCAATAATGTACATATGAAAATGTTGATGGATCATGTGTAGTATCTCTTTAGGTGAAGAGAGTTTATGGATTTGCTAAAATCCTCACCTTCTAGTGTACACAAGTGAAATGTTCCATTTTTACAGTCTTCCACTACTCGATATAGACCTAACCACCTAGGTTTGAACTTCCTTCCCTCGCCAGTCTTCTTTTCTATTTGGCTATCGAGTCTTAATACCGAATATCCTTCGTAGATATCATGTTCGTACACCTTCTTATTGTATTTCTGAGTCATACAATCAGCATAGACGTTGCGTCGTTGTTCAACATTTAGTCTAGCCTCATCGAGAATTCATAACTAGGAGAGTCATGCTTCTCAATAACCCTTCTCTCCTAGGATCCCATGTAGTGAAATGTGGAGACTAGGTATTTTGACTTCAAGTGGCAGAACCACCTTAGCACCAAATACTAAGGAAAAGGGGGTTTCCCCCATTGGTGTTCTAACCGATGTTCGGTAGGCCCATAAGGCCAGAAAAAGCTTTAGGTGCTAATCTCGTTTATTCTCCTTAACGATCTTTAGGAGAATGGAATTTAACATCTTATTTCTAGCCTCAACTTGTCCATTAGCCTAAGGATAGTAGAGAGAAGCCATGTGATGACTTATTTTGAAATTTTCACACAACTCACACACTTTTTCATTTTTTAAAGACGTGTCATTATCATAAATAATGACCCTTGGCACCCCGTACCTACAAATGATCTGGTTCAGGATGAACTTAGCGATTACAGATCTAGATATGGTGGCAAGGGGCATGGATTCTACCCACTTGGTAAAGTATTATGTGGGTGTGATTATGAAATTATGGCCATATGTTGATGAGGGAGAGAAATTTCCTATCAAATGCAAGCCCCATGTGGAGAAGGGCCATGGGGTTGTGATTGGTTGCAAAGCTTGTGCCGGTATGTAAATCTCGTGGGAAAACTCTTGACATTTGTGGCATCTGTGCATAAAATCTACTACATAATGTTCTAGGGTGGGCCAAAAATAGCCCATCTGATGTATCTTCCTGGCAGTGGTATGGCTGCCAAAGTGACCTCCACATACCCTACTATGTGGCTCATAAAAATCTTTTCATATTCTTCGATGTTGACACATCTCAACAACATTATGTCAAAGGCTATGCGATAGAGCACCTGCTCCAAAATAACGTATTTAGAAACGATGACATGTAATCACCTTATTTTTTACGATGTTGCCCCTTCTGGGTATGTATGGTCCATGATGAAGTTGAAAATATTGGTATACCAGGGATATACAAAAATAGGGGGCCTGGTTTCGACGAAGTATATGCACTATCGAGAAAGTCCAGATCTACCAAATCACCTCTATCCAATGGATTTTCAGCCAACTATTCTGCAATGATTTGACCCTTAATGAATTTTTGATTTAAAAACGTTAACTCGAAATCACCCATTAACGTTATGAAACACCTGACCTTTTTAGACAAGGATCCATGTATGATGAATGTTCATAAGTGGTTTGTCTTGAAAATTACCCTTGTTTGTTGATTGAGAATATAATGCCTTAAACTCTTTGTTACAAAAACTATGACAAGGAATTCTTTTTTTTCCTGTGTGTAGCGCATCTCATAATCAAGTAACGTCTGATTAATAAAGTAAACTTCCCATTCCCACTTATTGTCATCCTCTTGAGCCAACATGCAGGCTAGTGAAACATCCATAGCTCGTGAATACAAGATCAACGAGTGATCCGATCTAGGTGGAATTAGTGTGGGAGAGGATAACAAAAATTGTTTAACCACCTCGAAAGCCTCATTGCATTCTTCTGTCCAATCAATACTATAATCCTTTTTCAACAAATTGTGAACAGCATAGGTCAAGTCATGGATGAACCTTCAGATTGCACCGAGTTTCCCAAGAAAATATCTAATACCAGAATCGTCTGATGGTGGAACCATTTCTAACACAACCCAGATTTTGTCTAGGTCAGCATCAATCCCTCGTCAAGATATAATGTAACCCATAAGCTTACCTCCTATTACATCAAATACACATTTCTCTATATTTAACATGATACCGTACTCAATCAAGCACAAGAGGATGATGTGAAGCACCTCTGGGTGATCGCAACAATTCCTGGCCTTGGCCAGTAAGTCATCTACGTAGGATTCCACAATCTTATGGATAAGATCATGGAATATGTAGGTCATTTCTTTTTGTTATGTAACCCCAACATTCTTAAGACCAAATGGCATGATGGCATAACAATAAGTTCCCCAAGGAGTTATAAACGTAGTTTTAGCTTGATCCTCTATGGAGATTTTGATTTGATTATATCCCAAAAACCCATCCATGAGAGATAAAAACTCAAATCCATTTTTTGCATCAACAATATCATCAATGGATGGTAGCGGGAAATCATCCTTGGAACAAGCCTTGTTAATGTTTCGGAAGTCTATGCAAATATAGATATTTCCATTCTTTTTCAAAACAGGGACAATATTGGATACCCATTGTGAATAATCGATTGGCTTGATGAATCCTATCTAGAGAAGCTTCATTGCTTCTTCTTTTACCATAAGGGCCACCTTTGGCTTCATAGGTCTTGAATTCTACTTAATTGGTTTGGCATCCATCTTGGTGACAAGATTCTAAACTGTGATGTGTGGTGCAATTCCCATCATTTCCTTATAACTAAATGTGAAGTCTTTTGGATGTTCCTTGAGGATTTGGGTATGAATTTCTACTTCCTATGGAGTTAAAGAGGACCCTAATTTTAAGATTTTTGGCTCCTCCTCCATTCTGATATTTATATCAATAGTTCCCTTAATTAACGAGGCATTTCCCGCCTCAAACTCAGGTAGGGTTGGAGGCAACTCCAAGTCCCCTTATTCTTCTACTTAATAAATCTCAAGATATTTCCCTGGAGAGGAATCAATTATGGGATTCACAAAATAAGAACAGGAACAGGAAATTAGGGAAAGGTCTACCTTGTGAAAGATAAGATGCAGTTCTACCAAAGGGTTTAAATAACTTAAATTTGAATCATCACCATCAATAGGGCCCAAAAATTTGAGCCGATCCTCAGCTTTGACGTATGTCAACATTGATGCTACTGGCGCTTTGTGAATCAAGGTTTCTGTGTGGATTGAAACTGTGAAGTTGGTGTCCTCTAGGTCACTACTTGGGGTAAAGCATGAGGCGGAAGTTGATAAAGAGTCTGTCAGAAGGTTTTTTCACGTGGAACTACCTTGATTGATATAAATTCAAAACCCTTTATTAGGCCCAACACGGCTGTTTTGTAGAGTTGTAGGTGTTCAATTCTAGTCTCGTATACCTCAGATATCCTATTTGTGACTAGTTGTGAGCCACCCAACACCCTAATATTGAGGATTCCCATTCTCTTAGCTATAATGATACCTAATAGGAGAGCCTCATACTCAGCCCCATTGTTTTTGCATTCAAAATTCAATTTGAAAGGAAAAGGTAAAATCCTTCCTTCGGGTGAAGTAAGGATCACGCCTACCTTGATGCCAAAGTGACACTTGGGTCCATCAAAATGGAGAGTCCGACAACTACTCAGAAAGATGGATGTTGATTCATCCTTTGTAAGTTATTCTTTTACCTTAGTTACCTCCACCATGCAAACCTAGTTTGCTGGAAGGGAACCAAATCCCAAGGTATGTCCCATACCCATGGAATTAAAGGGGAGAAGGATACGCAAATCCTTTTCTAATAGCTTGAAAATATTTGTTGTAGTTCATAATGATACTATCTCTACAACAACATTTTCATCCTTTACCACCGAAATACCCTCGATAAAACCCGTAACTTCTAACTCTGTTGTGGGAACCAACTTTTTTTTTGGTACCACACTTGCCGGTTTGTTTAACTGGTTCATAAGAAGTTTGAATTCAGAGTGGACCCTTGGATTTTTCTTCAAGTTGGCCAAATGTATATCAAAGGGTTTTAGATAACCTTAAGTGAAAAATAATTTCCCTAAATGCAAAAATCTAACCTCTTGGAATAGAGTGGAGGGGATTTCTTTCATGCGGTGGATCCAAGGATGGCTAAGGATAATATTATAATTGGTTTCCTAATCTATAATATAAAACTTAGTGAGTATTGTCTTAGGCCCAAGAGTAACCGGTAATAATATGGTTCTGATCGAGGTTTCCTTGAGGCTATCATTTAATTATCAGATCTAGGGACATAAAATTTCAATATTTCTAGCGTTGTATGCACAGTTACAAATGTTGGGAGGTATAAGGGAAAATTGTTGTCACTACAATTAGGAAATACAATGTTGGAAATGAACTAGTTTATGACTGGAAATGAATACTATGGATTTCATCAAAGCATGTAAAATAAAAATCATAAATAAATAATAAGTTGTTACAAATCTAATCTAATCATGCAAAAAACTATAATAGCAAATCCCTCCTAAGGACATGGTTAACAAACCAAAAGTGGGCCTTGCCTTAGGTGCTAATCCCTCCTAAGGACTGCGTCTATAAAAATTTAACAGAACTCAGATTTTATTCAAAAGCATGAAGATTACAAATGGAATATACAACCAAATCTCTATCTATGGATCAATTCCTTTCCTATAGCCTTAACATTATTTTTTATTCTTCCCTCTTGAAGAGACGTGAAGAGATTACCTCATTACTAACAATTACAATTTGATTAAGTACAAAATCATAATCAATAAATCTAGAGATTCTCATGCATGTAACAAAACTATTAAAAGGTATCTTGATACAATGACATAGCCTAACAAACTAATTTATTTAAAAAACCAGTTATCAAATTAAATCAACTAGTTTCATGTTAGAGTTACATATCATAATCATGTGATGGAATTGAATCTTCTTCGTGTTCTCATAACTACTCCTTTTTCAACACGTTTAACTTAGGTGAAGTGTCCAAATTAATCAAACTTTCTAGAATTATGGTCTTGTATATATGTGTGACCTCCCTTGGATGCAGGTGCTTTGCTGTGGATGAGTCCTATTACATTGTGAATGAGTTTCTTTGGTTGCATGTTAGTGGATACACATAAAAAATATTTGGAAATAAAGGTTGATATTTTTTAAAAGCACTAATTAATAATCACATTAAATTCATAAGAATAAATGCATCCATAATCCAAAAAATAAAGTAAACTTAGTAATAATTATATTAACTAATATAAGTGCCATAAGTTGAAGATATAGTAGATATGTTCAATAGTACATGGGAAAAACAAGTTCACAGGGTACACATGGATAAACAAAATACAACAAATGAGGCATTTTAAACATTAAATAAAAGGTCTCTCACAACCCTAGACTAAGCTTATTGAATGTCCTCATTCAAGAATTCTTGCATTCCTCCTCTCCTTTCTTGGGGTTGGCCTAAATAATGCTACACAATCTTATGAAGTCCATTAGTGTTGAGATACCTTCTTTTTCTATGAATAAATAACCTACATTCCTTATGTACCTTTGCATTATTCTTTCCTATAAGTCCTCATTCAACTCTGTGTTTCCAGATCAGTGGGGAATAAGATATGGAAAATTGGTGGATAATAACCAATAGGAAACAAATTTTTTCCACATCCATTAGAGATTTCAATATATGCATTTAGCCTCCTGAAATTTGGTATGATATTAGGATAATAATGCAGTTCTTTTCTCTGCATCTCTTTTGACATTTCTTCCCATCTTACCCTGCAGGCATTGTACTATTTCTATGCTATTAAACTTAATGTAGTTTCTTGCCTCATCATGGGATTCCTATCTCATCCTGTAAACCCTCTATGTTTAATTTGTCTGAACTACCATAAACATCCCATATTCTTCACTCATTACTTTAGTGTTTCCTGTACCTCTTTCCTTATCATCAAAGGTTGTACCTTACACAAGTGTCTGTAATCCACCATTTTCTTTTCTCTATACAACTCATTATTAAAGTAGGAACATAGTGACCTAATTTTCACATCCCCAATGTAGAGTGTTGGTATCCAATCTATTTCATACTCTAGATCATAGTTATACATATATAATTCACATAGCAACAATTGAATTTCATACGGACATCTTTAAAAACAACCTAAAGAAGTATGTGAGCTACACTAATGTCAAACTGAAAATCTGAGTTGATTTAAGTAAGTTTTAGTTGCAACATTTGTTCCTTCAAGAATATAGCATATACATTTGAAGGTTCCTACATAAGAGTATTTCATTGGTTATCTTAATAGTGTCTTCTTACCTATTATCCAGTCTAGCAATCTCATTATCCTTAGCCCTGAGCTTCCTATCCTTATCTTCAATATCTAACTTGATGCTGGAATAGAAAATTATTCCTTCTCTCTATCCCACTTTCTTTGCATCTTATTAACATAATTCTTAAATTTCTGTATGCCCAATAATCCATAGCAAGGTGGTTTGAGTGTCTATATCCATACAAGCTGGTCTCGAGAGGTTCTATGAAAATTTCCTTGATCATAACATGTCGCTGCAGGTTGAGTGGTAGCAATGGTGGATGCGCATGTTCAAGAGACGTCATTAACCTCATCTTGGGTAAGCTGTAGGACTACCCATTTGTGTTATCTCAATAGGTTCATGAACATGTTCTGGATCAAGGTATTGGACAATATTATCAATCGTTTCTTTAATATCTTGTGGTAAATCATCCACAATGTCCATTACAAGAGGTTATGGTTTAGGTATTGAGTGCTCTAGTGCTTCCTTGGTATATTCTTCATTATCTATGGTCGCATTGGATACATTATAAATTTCCTCTACAAATACTTCTCCTTCATGTTGTATGTGGGTTTCCCCAGCATGAACGACCTTTGTTTGAACTAGTAATTGGTTTCATTAGGGATCTCATAAGCAGGTTGCTCATGCTAACTCCTCCTCCTTTTTGTCTTCCACTTCCTTAGTTGTATCTTCTCATGACCTATGTCTTCACATGTGTCTACATGATATACTTGCTAAAAATCCATTGGGAACAAGTTCCTCTATCTTATCTAACTCCTCTTCATCACTGTCTAGAAAGATTTGAATGTTTCTCCTATAGGCTTTGAGGTTTTTCCCTTTTCTTTTTACAGAAACTTTGTGATCTCCTTAATGTTTTAGGGGTATTTGCTTGAGGATTTATATTTTCCTTTTGATGAGGAGGATATTCAGGGGTAGATATCTCCAGCTGAGCTTCAACAATAATAATTCTATCAGGGGAGATTGGCCTTGGGTCCTTCTCCAGAGATGGAGTTTTTTCAGGAACAAAATTTTCTATAGGTACAACAATTTTTGTAGGGAGATAGGTTTTTGTAGGGATGGAGGTAGAAGATAATGTTTTAGGTGCAAGCGTAGAAGAACTAGATAAACTTATCCTCTTTTTCTTCCCCTTTCATAAAAAATAATTTAGGTTTTTTTCCCTAGAAAAATCTCCCCATTTTATTGTAGGATGTTCCATTACAAATGCATGTTTCAAAACTAAGGTGAAAAGAAAATGGTGAGATAATATAGACCTACCCCCTTTGAGATTCCTTAATTTTTTTCTTTAGGATTTCATGTAGGAAGTTTGGTACATTGACATGTTTTCCATTTTTCAAATGATTGAGAAATTTAAAATGCACAATGTTTAACCGTGAGTACCTACCATCACAAGGGAAGTACTTTATAACATAGTTTACAACATCATCCTATAAGGATTTTAAAGAAGTGCGTAAGGTACCTTGTCTATCACTAATGAATTTTTCATTCTAGGTCTCTAAATTATACGCAAGATATTCATTTGGATTTACCCTGGTAGGATAAAACTCTCCTTCTGTCAGGAGTCTGGTTACTTCAACCAGAAGTTCCATGTCATCTACCTTTATTGTCCAAACCCTTCACTATGGCCTTTCCATCCTTGAAGGTGGTGGAAAAAATCTGTTACCATTGACTTTTTAAATCCTTGAAATTTATTGATTATACTCCATCTAACCACTATCATGGAAATACTGTAGAATATGTGGTTGATTACGGAGGTCTACGAATTGATCTGTAGGCTCATTCCTAATTTTTTTGCTACCCATTTTTTAATTTTGCAACTTCTTCTAGCTCTGGGGAGGTAAGAAATATTCACATAGTTGAATTGATTTTGGAAAAATTTGAATAAGTGTAAAGATATCAAGTACTTGGTATTTTTGAAGTTTGTAACTGACTCGCACGCATCTTGAAAGGGCATGTATTAATTGGATTTGAAGGATTGCACCTGTGTGAGGTGACAAAGTGGGGTGATGTGGGAGACACTCACATTATGGAAGGTAGTGGAAAAAATTATGGCAGATAAAGTTATTTATGGACATGACACAAATATTAATCACTTATACTTATTCTAGTCATCTACTTTAATAAAGTGGATTAAGTGCACTTATCTCAAGAAGTAACATTTGATGATTGTGACATGTGACTTATCAAAATTTTTGGCATTTGGATGTATGCATAGTCATCATAATGCTACAAGTTGAGGTTGATACGTTGCTACAAGTATTGTATAGAGTAATAAAAATATATGTTATAGCCCCCTTAGTTAGATCAGTTAATTCCCAGAGAGGGAAGAATGAAATTTTCCTGGTAACTAATCTTCTTTATAAATGCTTGCAAGTATAATTGATCCTTATTTCTCTCCATGCAATCATGAGTTTTTATAAGAGGAAAGAAAGAAGAGCTTTGATGCATGCTGTTGCAAGTGGACATTTTAGTCTTTGCAGGATCTCCTTATGTCCAGAGATTGCACTCCCTGGAACAGATACACCAAAACCTCTAAAACAAAATTTTTAAAACAAAACATGTTAGTTGAGTGGTGATGATCACCAAGAAGGCTTTTCACAACAATTTTATTCTTTCTTGGAGTATCCAGTAAGCTGACTATACCAAAGCCACTGGACATCTCATTCCTCAGAAAATTCAGAAGATGAACCAACAGGTTCTTTTGATCTTAACTTTGTTGTTCTCATCTCCATTCTATTTTAACCTCCTCTGAATTATTACATGAAAGTGCTCCTATCAATTAGATTCTTATACAACTTCAATCTATGACCATCACTAGTATTTTTAATCTCACATGATATATAGTGGTGAGTTTCACAAACCCATTGGGAAATATTTCCGCAATCTCATATGGCCCCAAACACCTTATTTTGAGTTTTTCCATGTGGAGAGCCCAATCACCTTCTTGGAATTGTCTTATTTTGATGAACATGTCGTGCCATTTGATCCTTTTATTTTATACCACCTCTATAATATGAATAGCTTTCCTTCTCATTTCATCAAACTCATTGAGTTTTAGAATCCTTTGTATCTGAGCTTTAGAAAAATCTATGCCTAATTCAAGTGCAGTCCTTAGTGTCTTGTGCTCAAATTAAATAGGTAGAACAATAGTCTTACTGTAAAAAATCTCGAATGGTGTAAATCCTGTTGTTGTATTCCAAGTTGTATTTAATGACCAAACTTCTTTTGGAAGTCTTTTTGACCAGTCCCTTATGTGGAGTGCAATGTTTTTAGTCAAGATGGCTTATATTTCCTTTTTTGTTACCTCAACTTGGCCACTGGATTGGGGGTGATAAGGTGTAGATTTCCTATGCCTAATTTCATATTCCTTAGTTAATCAAAGATGACTTCAGTAGTGAAGTGTGTAACTTGATCTGTAACAATTTATCTTGGAATGTCATATCTTGTGAAGATGTGGTCATATAAAAATTTAGCAACTTTATCACCCTTCTGATTTGGTTATGATTTCACTTCTTTCTATTTAGTGAGGTAGTCTGTGCACACCAAAATATATTCTTTCCACTGAGACTTAAGATCTATGGGACCAATAAATTCCAATCCCCATTTTTCAAATGGGTGCAATACCAACTGAGGTTGTAGTGGCATCTCAGTTGTTTTGGTAGGCCGATCCATTCTTTGGCATTTATCACACCTTCTAACATACAATTTTTCATCCTTGTGTATTGTAGGCCAGTAATACCCTATTGTTAAAACTTTTTGTGTTGTTATTTTTTGTATAAAAATGTCCTCCACATGGATCAATATGGAAGGATTTGAGGAAATCATATATTTCCTCATTATCTATGCATCTCCTCATAACATTATCCTTCCCTGTGTGAAATATAAAACCAAATATCTAAGAAAAATTCACACTTTTCTCAACAATATATTTCTTTTCTGAGTATAGATAGTGTGGAGGTGTCTTACCTAAGATCAAATAATTGGCTATATCAACATACTAGATTGTTCTAGTGAAAATGGAAAACAAGTTTTCATCCAGTAAATAGTCATCCACTACTTGGTCTTCAGTATTATTCTCCATTATTGAGATAAAATCATCAACAACATTGTCTTTACTAGGATTATCCACAATTGTAACATCAAATTCTTGTAGGAGCAATAACAATTTGATTATTTTGTTTCTTACAATTGGTTTTTTGATTAGATATTTAATGAAAACATGGTCATTGTGGATAAATACTTGATAAACTATGATATAGTGCCTAAACTTAATGGCATATACAACTACCAAAAAATATTTCTCAGTAATTGTATAGTTGAGCTCAACATGTTGTAGGTTATTATTGACATAATAGATTACATAATTAAGAATACCATCCTTCTGTCCTAAAAAAAATCCAATGGCATGGTTTGAGGCATCCGTGTGTATGTGAAATGGAAAAATCCAATCTGGTCCTCTTAATAGAGGTGTAGAAATTAACATTTACTTAAAATTTTGGAATGTAGCTTCACATTTATTATTCCACACAAAGGAATAATCTTTTCCCAATAAGACAAATAATGGTGTTGTAATTTTATTGAAATAGCGAATGAATGTTTAGTAGTACCCAACATAACCTAAGAAGATCCTCACATCCTTTTTCTTCTTGGGTGTTGGCAGGTTTACAATCACATATATTTTTGATGGATCTACCTAAATTCTAGTAGATGATAGATAATGTCCCAACAATATTCCTTCAAACATCATCATGTAGCATTTTTCAGTTCTTAAGGATAGGTTATACTCCTTGCATCTCTTGAGAACTTTGTATAAGTTCTTCATTGATTCATCAAAAGTACTGTCATGGATTGTAAAATCATCCATATATACCTCCACCCAATCTTGGTTAGATATGAGAAGATGCTAAGAACTACTCTCTGAAATGTGGCAGGTGCATTGCAAAAACCAAAGGGAAGAATAGAGTATGTAAATTTTCCCAAAGGACATGTGAATGTGGTCTTGTCCTGGTCCTCTGGTGTAATCTAGGTTTGGTTGTATTCACTATAGCCATACAAAAAATAAAAAATATTTCTTTCCAGTAAGAGTATTGAGTACTTGATCAATGAAATGAAGAGAAAAATGATCCTTCTTTATTGTTACACTCAACTCCCTATAGTCCATGCATATCCCCCATTTTCCATTCTATTTAGCTATAATAATAAGGGGTAACACCCATTGACTGTTTGAAATTAGTTATATGAATCAAACATATAATTGTTTCTTTAATTATTCTTTCACTATATCCCTCACTACTATGTTCATTTTTCTTTTTGATTGTCTTATTATTTTCAATTTGTCTTTGATATATATCTTATGAGTACAGAGTTTAGGATGGATCCCATGCATGTCTCCATAGTCCCTTGAAAATGATGTCATGTTTTTCTTAAGAAGATAAATTAACAAATTCTCTTATTGCATGCTCAATTTTTTTCTCACATTGAGTTGTTTTCCTGCTTCAATCTCCACTTGCTTAGAAAGATCAACCATAGAACACAAGATGTTATTTACATAATTCAATATACGATCATGTGGAAGAAGCTGGTGTAGGATGTAGTTCTTACCTGGAACATTCATAGTACTCTACTGTGGTAAGATTTAATTCTCGAGAAAACTTATGCACTATAATTTTATATCTTCTTCTTCATTCGTACCATAGTTATTATGCAGGATGTTAGAAATAACATCCTCTTCTTTTCCCTCTATTATGCATGACTTCTTCAACATCATGAGCTTCTGAACTAAGCTTTGATCTTATTTTGATTCTTCCACCCAAATGGTTTGGTATTTTTCATTGAATGATTATGTAGGGGGTAATGCATAAGATTTTTAGTGTCACTCCTATTAGAGATGATCATATTACAAGATATCCATCCTATGAATGCATTAGTAGTTGCTAACCATGGTATTCCTAGGATGATAGGATATCCTCCCAAACTTGCTTTTAGTTGAAGAACAATAAAATCAGCAGGGTACTCCTAAGAGTCCACCACTACTAATACATCCTCCAAAACTCCTTCAGGATTAACTGTTGATCTGTGTGCAAGTTGCAAGATTTTGGTTTTTGGTCTTAGTCCCTCTAACTTCAAATATTCCATAATTTTTTTGTCATTACATTTATTCTTGCACCCAAGTTAATCAATTTCTTCTTGATCAATGTGTCATTGATTGTGACATTTATTAGACTACCTGAATTTATGTATTTGGGTAGAATTGAGTTCCCAAGAATAATATTAGCCAATTGTCCAATGACCTGCATAATAGATGGATTTTTCCTTTTTCTTCATGGTTTCTTTATGCATAAATCTTTAATCAATTTATTATAGATGGGCCCATCCTTGATAGCTTGAATCAATGTAATTTTGACACAAATGTCTTTTAATTGGTTGTTAAAATTAGAATCAGATTCTGATATGAATTTATTCTTATTTTCTTATAACCTTTTAGGGAATGGTGGCTCATTACCCTACATTTTACCTTTGATGAAAATTTGCACATGTTGTTGTGGATCAGCCTGTGTCATCTTCTAGCCTTGTTGTGGGTCATCATGCAATCATTGTGGTTATTTTACAATTTCAATAATGGAAATTCCAACTAGTGGAGGAAGTTATCTTCCTAAGAAAAGATGGATATTGTTTATATAAAAAGAATAGGTAGGGTATTTAGCTTGTTAAGTGGAGTAGGATAGCTGAACAACTTTATTGTTAGGAGTAGGTGTTGGTTGAGCATGTAGCTTTTGGTATGGAACCTGCTTGGGGTTTGGAATCAAAGCATTCTGCTACTACTGATAAGGAAGTTATGGATAGGCTTGTTGGTAATTAGGAGGTGGGTTATTCCACGGTTGTAATCCTCTCTAGATTTGTTGCTATGATTAAGGAGGTTGTTTCCATTGTTGTTGTGGTTGTCCTTAGAGTTGATTTTGCCACTATTTTTTATATTGGTTAGGATATGCAGCCCATCCTTGAGGGTTAGCCTAAGGTGGGGGATGCACATATGAATTATTAGGCCAATTTTGAAATGGATACATAGGGTCTTGTGTTATACCTCCTTGCCTCGGTGGCCATTGTTTTCTTTGAGAAACATAGAAAACTTTCCCATCCTCTATCTCCAACATCTTGAAATTAGGTGAAGCCTCCCTTTCTTGAGTAATGTTGGCTAATTCTATACATCTATAATCTAATTTATTTTTTCTATAGGTATTGAATTACTTTGTGATTTCTGCTTCTGCATCTTCTTTTTTTTGGCATGTAGAGCATCTAATTGATTAGCCATATCATTTACAGTATCCTAATTCATGTTTTTTAACATGCTAATAATATCTGACTTGAAAATGTCCCCCATTATTTTGGTAGCTAATCCACCTCTTGATTTTACATTTCTTACCCTCTTCATAGTATCTCTTGAGTAATTTTTACATGCTTTACATATTTGTTCAAAAGTATCTTTTTAAATGTCCCCTACTCCTATAAGATCTAGAGCATCCATGTACTCCTCACCGAGTCCCTTAAAAAAGAGTAATTTGAGGGAGTTAGGTGGTATTTTGGTGGTGTGTCTTAACTTCTAAATGAATAACATGAACCTTTCCAAATAGTCTTCCAATGGTTCATCCTTTTTTGTGCCATTCTATAGATTTCATCACCTCCTCTGCTGTTTGGTCTGTAATAATCCTAGTACTTCTTGAGGAATTCCTCCATTTTTTCCCACGTGGTTATAACATTTCTTCCAAATCCCATGAACCATATCAAGGATGAATCTTATGTGCATCAATAGTATAATCATAGCTTCTACAGAAAACATCAAACTCAAATAGAAAGGTGTGTGGGACTTCTGCGATGGATCCATGAAAGTTGGGAAAGGCTAAGGGAGAAATATTATTCATACCAATAACTACATTGTTTTTAGTGATGGGGAAATTGAAGGTGGTTTCCCCATTTTGATAATTCTGAGTTACTTCTTCTGTCATCTTGAGATGTTTAGGATCAACTTCAGAGCCTTCACTTGGAGGATTATCTTAAAAAATAAAACCTAGTATAGAGGTTTCATCTTTGGAGTCTTCAAAGGTAAATGAAGAGATCTGTGCTACTTGTGTATTAGGTAAAAATATACCATGGGCATCCCTTGGATGGTGTACGCATCAACTACTCAAATCATTTAACGAAAATTAGTAGGGGGTTTAGTTTGAGGTGAATTTTTAAAACCTAGACTCCTTCTGAGAAATGAAAAAACCTCTTCAACAAAATCATAACTTGGTAGTATCCCCAGCAATGGCTCCAAAAAGGGTGGTGAAAATTAACTATTAGAAATTATTATGTTGTTTATTAATCCACAATCATTTAATTATCAAACCTAGGGATGTGAAATTTCAATATTGCCAGTGTTGTATGAACAATTATAGATGTTGGGAGGTATAAGGGAAAATTTATGTCACTACAATTAGAAAATACAATGTTGGAAATGAACTAGTTTATGACTGTAAATGAATACAATGGCTGTCATAAAAGCATGTAAAAGACATCATAAATAAAGAATAAGCTACTGCAAATCTAATCTAATCATTCAATAAACTATAAAAACAAACAAAAGGATAGGATTAGTAGACCACAAGTGGGCCCTACCTTGGGTGCTAATACCTCTTAAGGCCTGTGTCTAGAACAATTTAATAGAACTAAGATTTTATTCAATAACATGAAGATTACAAATGGAATGTATAAAAAATCTCTATCGATGGATCAATTCCTTTCCTACAACATTATCATTATTTTTATATTTTTCCCTCTTAAAGAGATGTGAAGAGACTACCTCATTACTAATAGTTACAATTTGATTAAGTATAAGATCATAACCAAACAATCCAAACATTCTCATGCATGCAATAAAACTATTAAAAGGTATTGTGATATAATGACATAACTTAACAAATTGATTGATTTAAAAAACCAATTATCAAATTATCAACTAATTCCTTATTAGAGTTGCAGAGCATAATCAGGTGATGGTGTTTAATCTTCTTCATGTTATCATAATGGCTCCTTTATCAATATGTGCAACTCAGGTGAAGTGTCCATGTTGTTCAAACTTTCTATAATTACTACCTTGT
The DNA here is from genome assembly GCA_019776745.2 of Taxus chinensis. Lineage (NCBI taxonomy): Eukaryota > Viridiplantae > Streptophyta > Pinopsida > Cupressales > Taxaceae > Taxus > Taxus chinensis. The sequence goes on along the minus strand of CM034152.1, from coordinate 360,150,542 downwards.
ATATGCATGTGACCTCCCTTGGTTATAGGTACCTTTTTTTAGATGATTCCCTTTACATTGTGAATGAGTTTCTTTGGCTACATGTTAGTGGATACAAATAAAAATCTTTGGAAATAAAGACTAACATTTATTCAAATCACTACTTAATCATCACATTGCATTTAGAAGAATAAATGCATCCATAATCCACAAAATAAAGTAAAATTATTAATAATTATATTAACTAATATGAGTGTCATAATTTAAAGATATAGTATATATGTTAAACAATATATGGGAAACATAAGTTCGGGGGGTACACATGGAGAAATAAAATACAACAGATGAGGCATTTTAAATAGTAAATAAAAGGTCTCATCACCTATCCCTGTGACCATTGGTGAAAGCCACTAATATATCCTATGATAAATTATTTCACCAATAAACTGTAAGAAAATATGGAGGATATATCAATTCAAAACCACATAATTAAGTTAGGACTAGAGAGAAACTCATGACCAAATTGGACAATTTTTCCTAGTGATGAGAAACATGAACTAGAGTTTTCATCATGTCATTTTGAGTTTGTCTATGGATTTTATGCATTATAATATTAGAATATATTGACATATCAATTTGCATGACTAATAAATCTAGAAAATATACCTTAGGATGTACTAATTTGTGATAGAAAGAGTGTTTATTTTAGCAAGAACTGTGCAGTGTCAAAACTAGTTATGTCAAAGAGTAAATTACCAAAGTTGAGTGTCTACATCTGATTTAGATTCGTGAATTATTATAGATCATTAATATATGGAATGTAAGATTTAGGATGATAATATCTATATTATTTATAATAACTAAGGATATATGAGAGTATTTAGAATATGAGAGGATACCTTGGCTTAAGGTCATCAACTTATATGAAAAATCTCAACCATATAAACAAGAATAGCCCCCATATTCAATCCCATTAGCCATGTTATACAGACCCAATGCCATCGATGATGATGTGATTTACTGCTCTATTATGCTTAATCCTATTTGTCTTAGGGGTTTATGAAATTTTTAGTAATTAATTTAGATAATCACCTTAATGACTCTAAAAATCAAAATACTCCCAAACCCACCTAAATCTTAGCCCGATCTACATTTTAAATATATTTTTGGGAAATGTTTCTATATATATTTACTTTGGCACACATTTTTCAAATTTTCTCTTATTTACCCTTTCTTAATTTGAAATCAACACCAACCATGGGATTTAATTTACCATGTGCCCCTCTTCAAACACCTCATCCATCACCTCACACTATCTACACCATCACTAAAATAGATATAATTGTATATTTTTACATCTCAATTCATATCAATATTAATTAGCAAAGTGAAAAATGAATTCCTCCAGGCTTTACTATTTATAGCAATTCTTATAATTTGTTTTTACATGATCTCTCCTTATCTTCAAACCTTCATATCTTTTGAATGAAAACCCCTAAAAACATTATGGAAATTATGCCATGAGCATGGTGGAGAAACAATCATTTTTACATATTGAACGTACGTATACCAAATTATGAAAAAAAATCCTCATTTTTCATCATTATAATACTTATTTACATCCTTCCCATAAATTTTGAGCTAGGTGATTTATGTCTTATTTTACTTATTATCTTCTAGTGTTACTTTTTAATCTTTTCTCTTTATGGTTGTACAAAGTTTTCACACACGCCACATGTAACTTGAGAAACACCATCATGTAAGTATGAGGTAGGTATATTTCATTTCATGGAGTTCATTATTTATGTATAACACTTTCATTACCACTCCACTTTCAGAATTTACTTTCAATTTCAGCCATTACATAGATATTTTTCATAAGACCATCACATGTTTCACTATAATTACATACATTGATCATCATTTGGCAAATATGTATATAGCTCATTTTTATTCTTATTAACATTTTCTCTTAAGCAGGGGTTATTGATGCATTTTCATTTTGAGTGGGTTCCTCAAGGGGCTAATTATTGTTGGGATGTGATTGTACTTAGTCACATGGGATAGATCATAACATCTAAGAGATGTCACTATTATTTCATTGTTCCCTTACCCTTTCCTTGTTTTTTCCTTTTTTTCACATAGTACACCCATTACATCTACTTGTCTCATTATGTTCACTTGTTTATGCTTATTACATGTTATTATCTTTTATTTTCATCTCCTTGTACCTTCGTTATTACCCCCATTTATCTGTTAGCTTCCATCCCTCATTGTTTTACACCCCATCTCCTTAGGGTTCCCCCAAGGATGATACCATCACCCACGGGTGAAGGTGTTGGTTTTTTTTTTCATAGTCTATGTTATCTCTTCACTTTACACACTTCACGTTATTACACATTAGACACTTGTGCATATTTTCACACCTATATTTAGAATTGAGGTTTTGGATCTTGTTATTTTGTATTTAGATCACCATTTTGAGCTAGTACTAGAGGTATTCTACTTGATATTTCCCATTATCCTCTCATACTGATTATCTCTTGGTGTTTTTGTCTATGGGGATAAGCATGCATCAATATCAACAATACACATAATTATTTATAACTCTTTTTAGTCCTTTTTTTGTTTGTAAATTACTGTTGTAAGGATGGTTAGTCATTCATTTCTATAGACTAGAGTAGATGCATGTTTTTGTATTATTATATTTTTCCCCTTGGCATTATCCATCTCTTGACTCATTTATATTATAAATCCTAGTAGGAAACCTAAATTTATCTTATATATAGGCCTTATAAACATATATCTATCCTAGGGTAAGGATCGATTTCCTATAGAATTACAACACTAGCTCTCCTCAAGCATATCTAGTATCAACATTATGTTTTCAAACTTAGATTTGACCCCTACATTTGAGAAAATAGTGAGGGATTCATATTTTTCCATCATATAGTATTTCCTAATTTATTAAGTTAGATGTGTAACAAAAAAATTTATGCAAAAAAACTAGTCTTAGAGATCCATCCATCAAGCCACAAATGAAAATAATTCCAATAGAATAAATTAGGAAATACAAATTTTGAATCAAACAATAGGACCAATGAATAATAAAGTAATGATCACCATAATATGATTGTTACTATCATATCAAGGTATCAAAAGGAAATGAAAATGTTAACAATGATTTCAATAAATATTATGATGGATACATACTGGATGATATCGATAATTATTTGGCTAAGCTTAATTACAATCCAATCACCCTAGGATAATACCATGATAACTTGATAAAAATTTTTACTGGTCAATTATTAATTATTTCCCCAAAAAAACTCTCATACCCCACACTTCCTAATATAAATCCTAAATATTAAAATAATAATTATAATGATATCTCTCTATTTAATAAATATAGTATCAATATAAAAAAGAACACAAATTCTACTCTCACAATGTCTTCACCATATGGATATTATATAATGACCATTATATGATATAACATGTTCTTTTAAAAATATATTAGGATACAAATCATCATATGATATTGAATAACACCTTAAATAATTATTTTTTCAAGGTTATTATAGATCATGCACATGTGAGTATGGCTATTACACAATATTTAAATTGTAGAAAAATAAAAAAGAAATGTATTCCAAAATGACATCATGTGCATGCATCCAAAAACTATCGTCAAAGATGATGCAACATGACTCACACATAAGTAAAAAATTTATATTTTGAATATCATATTATTGAAAATCACTCCATAAAACATTGTTTGGATTTGAAGTGTAAGTACCTATATAGTACAATAAAAGGTCTTACAAAGTGGAAATCAAGGAGTAAAAAATGATGTGTACTTTAATTCATCCCGCATCACTTAGCTATATAAGTCTTGTACTTTCCTCTTAACAACCAACTTTAGGAATGTAAAACATAGTGAATGCTTGATCTAATGTTCTACAACAACTGTAATTTATTCCACATGAACCTCCTACGCATAATCAAGAAATATCTCCCACACCTAACAACTTTTAGTTTAGCATATGACTCATGATTATATTTATATTATGATAGTTAATCCCCTACATATTTTCACCCATTATCTTTAGAGTTAAATTATGATGATATATACCCATCATGTGATGGAATTGGTTGATTCTTAGGTTATCACCCCTAAAATTCCTAGAATTTATAACATATTCCTTTAAATTAAGTCTAAATTTCATCTTCTACCTCCTACATGATCATATTATTTGATTTTATTATTACTTCCCCCATTATTTCATTTTGAAACTACATAGTTACTTATTCATATAACATATTCTCTTATTTGTCTAGGTTTACCCTATTATTTTTCTTTTATTGACCCTATAAAATCTTTTTTTTTAATCTCATTATGGACCTTTACAATAAATTATCAATGATAATACACATTTATATGATTCAGAGACATTTTGAAGCATGAACACATTTATATTTGATGGAATTTGTAGATGATTTTGAGCCTTCCCATTAATTTTATTTCACATCCATCACCCCTTGAATAATTTTCAGTTGGTAATGCTTTATTATATAATAGTTCAATAAAATAGAAAAATCATTCAAATATTCCATAAATCTAAACCCATTATCTACTAACAAATCACCTTTTGCATATACTCAAGCATATTAACTTATCACACTCATAGTATTCAATGCAACTATTTCACTATACACGTGATTCTCAAAATATGTATAAGTATATATTTAGGACATACATGCTATATATTATCATGTATACAAATATGTGTTATGGATTTACTAGCCCATATGTGTAGGGAAAAATTTCCACATTTGTTACATGCTTACATCGGGATCATCCTATATGATTTTTTATGTTATATCTTTCCATGGTAGTCCATCTATGATATAGAGATAATTATAACATTTTTAGATGCATTTTATTTATTATACATTGTATATGTGCTTGATTAAGAAAATTGTCTTGTGATTTACTTGATGACTGTAATGCCCATTTCCATAACCACTTGAGACCAAAGAAACAACCTAGGGTTAGCTAGAAAATAAAGGGATAATTTTTTTTTAAGTTGAAGTGTCTATAACAAGTTGCCAGACATCGGTTCTCACTAATAGGTTCTGGAACAAACCTATTTACTAATACACAAGTTTCCTTATTAACTTATAACAAGTTTACAAGGTTAAAATTTTAGGGTTAGATGTTTTAGTTAGATCCAGGGAGTAATCTTACCCCCATGCCTTTCTCTAACAGGATCTAAACTTCAACTGGATTTTTCTCATATTTAATGCTTTCAAAATTTCCCTAAACCATTCCCAATGGATAGGAAATTTTCCCACCTTTCCAGTGACATAAAGAAGTCCTCCTAACTCCTTGTAGAACTCAAGATATAAGCGGGTGGAGTCTTGGGGTCGAATTCTCCTAGAGGGACACATGGCAAAAGGAGGAGTGTACCTTGGGTGGGTTGGCGGGTCGTGGGGCGGCATTGGGAAATTTTCCCAATGTATGGCTCAAAGTCACATTTTCTTCCATGCCCCCAGGGGTCCGCTAGGGACACGTGGCGACCATAGAGATAATGTTGGAGTGGCGGGAGGAATTAGCGGTCTATGCCCGAGGAGGAAAAAGGGAACAAAAGGGCGTGCGGGTCCGCACACCTGCGGGAAGACAAAGGAAAAAGGGGAAGTGGAGTTACGGGTGACGGAAGGAAAATTAGAAATTTTCTAAAGCCAAAACACAAAACATAAGGGAGAAGGAAGGTTTGCCCTCCTGCTTCCACCCCTAAGGTGCCACGTGGCACGCTTTCATTGGTTACGGGTTGGCGGGGTCAACATGGGAATTTTTCCCCAAAAATTTATAAAAGCTAAGGGTTTTAAAAGAACCCGTGCCTCTGTCATAGCCACAAGGGGACATGTGGCACCCTCTGATTGGGTGTAGTCCGGTGGAGGGAAAAGTGAAAATTTTCCCAAGCCCAAAATTTTGAAAATTTTCTAAGGGCAATTTTGATGGGAAATTTTTGGGTTGTGGGCCCGCCAGGGAAAATTTTCCCACCAAGGCACAAAAACTTCAAAGTGTCATAACTTGAGATAGAAAGCTTGGTTTTGGGAAAATAAAGACTTTTTGGAAATCTCTCGATGCCCTCATTGCATAGGGAACATCAAATTTGCTTTTAGATGAAGTTTTAAGGGTCAATTTTGTAAAAATGATCTACATGCCTTTATTTGGAAAACTGGCAATTTCTAACTTATAATTTTGATAAAATTAGAACTCCTCCTTCACTCAACATGTCAAACATACATGGAGGATCATTCTCGGGAGGGTTTAGAGTGTTTTAGGGAAGTCAATTTATCTAATCTATTCAAGGTTGTATTTTTCAGCAGTAGACGGAAAAATGACTGTGCAAGCTCCGAATTGAAATTCATTAAGTTTTGGAGATTCATTCTTGACTGTTATAGTGAATTTGAGTTCCTTAGGTAGTACTAAGTCTAATTTTAAATGTTTCACAACTTATTATTTAGTGCAAGTATGAACTGTTCATTTTTATTAAAATGTGAGTTGCTAGGAAGAAGTATACTACAGTGAACTGTTTCTTCAAATTGGAACCTCCATTTTGTCATTTAAATGTGCATATGATTCCTAACTTAGTAAAATACATTGCTTATTAAATCATCCATCCAATTCTAAATGAAAGTACATTTCTGATTTCAGTTTTAATATACATTTTACAAGTAAAATAACATTGACTTTCATTCCATATGCATTCTTATTTCAACATTCCGAACAGAGGTTTCTCATTGCAAGTAAAACTCAGATTTCCAATGGAGAAGATAGCATATGAACAAGGTAAAACACTTTTGAGAAAGGAATGCAATCCTTTATTGATCATCAATATAATTTTACAACTTATCACTTTTCCCATTTGATTTGGTTTCCAAAATATAGTTTGCAAAATACATCACACAATGCATGTAATATCATTTACATTTCTCAATCGTAATTAAATATTCCATCTACATTGCAACAAATTCACACCACAATTACTATACATCTCATCCACTCAAGGTGGGAAAGGTTACATTGAATTTTCTCAAAAGAAATAGGATTTTCAAAAATGTAATTTCTCCTTGCTCCAAACAACAACATGCAAGTTTCTTCTTCTTTCATCCTGATCACAACAAGGAAGGGGGAAAGGCAACGCTCTCCACCCAAATAAGACATCTAATGAGAAAGGAGAATCCATCCTTTCCTCATTTTCCCTAGAGCCCAAACCATATTGAAATACAGTATAAACATCAACACATGGCAATAAGGCTTCTTCCACAACAAAAAAGAATTCTTCACATTGCATACAAACAATAAAGTACACAGTCCAATAAGACAGTATTTCCCAACTGCATTTGAAATTATACACACAACACATAGGCTTGATCAAGCAAGCCAATAAGAGCAAGAACTATGGGGATCTCCTTATGCCTATCAATTTGAAATTGGGCATCCACCAAAATGCATACCACCAATAAACATATCAACCCCATAAACCTTATATCTCATAAACCATCCTTATGCCCCCCCAAGTTTATCCCTTATGCCCCCCAATAGTAAGAAATGCAAGAAGTTTCTTTTGCAAGGTGGAACCCAAACCAAAAATCCCTCCTCAATAGAACTAGTGCCATTAGAAATCCCTTATGCCCCCCATATGAAATCCTTATAGCCTTCTCCTACACCATGCCCTAAGAATTCTACCCAACCATCCAAGAATGCAAACAAAAACACCCTTCAAACATGCATGCAAGAGAAATGAAAATAATTACAACATATCTCAATATCCTACCTCTCCATACTGAAGTTTGTTCCAAGCTCACCAGCTTTCCAATATGCCAAATACAATCCAAATCAGAAAGGTTCAAGGAAAGAAAAATAATCCAAGCTCTTCCTCAAACAAGCTCCAAAAGAAATAGTACCAAAAATTCTCCCCCAAGAGGAAATGGAAAAAGTTTCAACAACCATAAAAAAGCAAGGAGTTTCACTTTTATAGGAGAGGGAAGAGAAGAGGATGATGTGGATCCATGTGGGATGCCACATCATTATTTCCCAACCCCAAGAGGAAAGTGAACATCCTTCACCAAATCACAATAAATAAAAAGACAAAAATGACTTACACACTCCAAAAATTCCCATACTCCAAAAGGACCAAATTTAAAACATGTAAGTGAAGTTCAATTAAAAATTACATATTGTCACTTCAAAATGCATTATAAATGCCTACATTTAACCTCCAAACTATAGGCATGATTGGTGGATCATTTTAAGAGGTGTGGGACAAGTTTAACTTGTCCCACAAGCCTCCAAATTTGTCCTCAAAGGTCAAATTCGAATTTCATAAAAGATGGAGTGCTTGACCTTCCAAAATCTGCCTTACAAGACTCTTACATATTTCTTACACATTCTTACATGTTAACTTACACACTCTTCCAACATTATTATTTAAACTCAACAAATTTATTAATTACATTCCATGTCCCAATTAAATTTAAATAAAATTTAGCCATATGATCTCTCACATTAATCTACCACATTTAAATTAATTAAAAGAAGGAACACATTACAAATAAAATACATACAACAATAATTCAAAAAGGATCACATAAATAAAAGACTTATCCCATGGTCACATATAATGGATATCCTCCCCCATGGGAAATCCTAACATAACTCAACACACAAACAAACACCATAGTTGCCATGGTGACCTTGTTGATTTCACCCAGAAATTCAATATGTTTAGTCTCCAGTCCCTCGAAATTATTGTGATTTTTAACCTGCAAAATGCAAATACCTCCTTCGGCCTAGTGGCCATATCAGATCATCCAAAATGATATAAAAACATTTCAAAATCATCTAAACACATGAATAACAACAATATCAAGAATTCAACATTATCATTTTCAATTAATTAATCAACTATATCATCATCTATAATATGTCCACGTTAAAACAATATATCATCAACCAAATATAGAAAATATCTCTAGTAACCATCATGCATAATAACTGAATCTAGATCAATAATAAATCCATGATCTACCTCTAACCATCATATTAAAATAAAACATAATAGTGTCTATAATATGATCAATAGTATCAAAATCAGTATCTAAAAGTGTCAAAGGGAATTGGGCACTACATCCCCCTCCCCTTAGACTCGACTTCCTCCTGGAAGTCACTGGAACAAATGTGGAAACTACACTCGTAATACTGTGGCATCCTCACAAGTGGCTACAGTCTCATCATATCTATCCCACTACACCCGTACTTAATCATCCTCTCTACCTCAAAGGCCCAGGGTCCTATGATCTATGATATGGATGGGCTCCACCATCACCTACCCTTGATCCTGCACCTACAATGATGTCTAGTCCAACACATGAGAAGGATCTGCAATGTACCTCCTAAGGACAGAAACATGAAACACATGATGTACATGAGACAAGTTGGGTGGCAATGCTAGACGGTAAGCCAAAGGGCTGATACGCTCCAAGATCTCAAAGGGACCAATGAATCTAGGAGCTAACTTAGAACCTTTTCCGTAACGGATAGGACTCTTATTGGTCTAACATGAAGGAACACCTTCATGCCCACATCAAAGTTACAATAAATCTTATGCTGATCCACATACTTCTTCTACCTATCCTGTGCCTCCTACAATCTCTGCCTGATCAACACTACCTACTACTCCATGTCCTGCAAAAGAGTTGGTCCAAGAGATACTCTATCCTCTAACCTATCCCAGCTAAGGGGTGTCCTGCACTCTCTACCATATAATGCCTGACAAAGAGCCATGCCTATAGAACTCTGAAAACTATTATTGTAGGCAAACTCCACTAAGTATAGTACTCCTCCCACTTAGACTATTGATCCATCACATACATCCTGAGCATATCCTCTAAAATATAATTTACTCACTCGGTCTTTCCATCTGTCTTAGGGTGATATGCTGTACTGAAGTTAATCCTCATCTCAAGGACATACTGCATGGTAGTCTAGAAATGTGAAGTGTACAAAGGATCGCAATCACAAATGATCTTTCATGGAATCCTGTGCAACCTGAAAATCTCATCCAAATAAACTCATGCCACATCTCTAGTTGTATAAGTGGTCTTCACTAGAGAAAAGTGAGCCAGTTTTTTCAATTTATCAACCGTGACCATAATGGCGTCGTGGTGATATCTTGACATAGGTAGCCCAACAATGAAATCCATGGAAATGGTGTCCCACTTCCATTCTAGTATAGCATGATGATAAAGAAGACCTAATTGATGTTGATTTTTGGCCTTAACCCTCTGGCACTTTAAACACCATGACACAAATTGAGCCACATCTCGACAAAGTCCTCTCTAGTGGCACAACTGTCTCAAGGTAGTGTACATCTTCTTCACCCCAAGATGGGCTGAATAGGGTGCACGATGTGCCTCTACCAAGGTGTCCTACCTCAAGCCTCCATTTTTGGGAACATATATCCTTCCTCTATTCCTGAGAATACCATCTTCCTCTAAGGAAAAGCCAAGGGGTCTCTGTGACTCGATCTTTGCTTATACTGCCATGTAGAAGCTGTCAAGAGGAAGCCACTGAAGAATCATGTTCCATAAATTTGTGCTCACTAAGGTGGTCATAGCCACATGTCTTCGTCTACTAAGAGAATCTACTACCAAATTCTCCTTCCCTTTCACATGCTCTATCTCTATGTCATACTCACAAAGAAACTCCATCCAATGCCATTGATGAGTGTTTAGATTGGGTTGTGTGAAGAGGTGGCTAAGACTCAAATGATTTGTCCTAAGTGTGAATCTCCATCCAAGAAGAAAATTCCTCCATCTAACCAAAGCATGTACAACTGCTGCAAGCTCAAGATCATGGGTAGGATAATTAAGATCGTGATCCTTGAGTTTGCGAGACTCAAAAGTTACAACCCTACCATCCTGCATCAACACACCTCCAAGCCCTGCTAAAGAAGCATCTGTGCAGAAAAAGAACTCACCCTGTGGATCTGGCACTGCAAGAATGGGTGACATAGTGAGGCACTCCTTCAGTGTCCTAAATGCTTGCTCACATCTGTCCATCCAAACAAACTTCTTCCCTTTCCTTTGAAGGGAATTGATAGGGTGCATAATCTAAGAGAAGTCCTAAACAAATCTCTAATAATAACCTACTAAACCCATGAAGTTGGCACCTCGGTCACTATAATGGGTGTTGGCCAATCCATAATGGCTCTAATCTTGGAAGGATTGACTATGATACCTTCCTCAGAAATGATATGATCCAAATAATGCACCTCAGTCTAGTAGAAAGCACACTTCTCCAAGTTCTCATAAAGCTGCTGCTCATGAGCGCACTGGAGAACCTATCGAAGGTGCCCCTCATTCTCCTCACGTGTACGTGAGTATATAAAAATGTCATCTAGGAAGATGAGCATGAAGTGATCTAAAAAGGTTCTGAATACCCCATTCATCAAACTCATAAACACTGCAGGGGCATTCGTCAAACAAAAAGGCACCACAGTGAACTCATAGTGCCCATATCTCATGCGGAAGGTGGTCTTATGAATGTCCACCTCTAAAATCCTCAACTAATGGTAGCCTGACTTGAGATCAATCTTAGAGAACATTATGGCTCCCTTCATCTGATCAAACAAGTCATCAATACGAGGAAGAGCATAACGATTCTTGATAGTCACCTTATTCAAATGGTGGTAATCAATACACAACCGCAATGATCCATCCTTCTTCATGAAAATCACCGGTGCACCCCAAGGGGATGCACTAGGATGGATAAGGCCCTTCTCAAAAATTCCCTCAAGCTATAACTTGAGCTCACAGAGCTCCGGGGTGGTCATCTAATAAGGTGCCCATGAAATAGGATTTACTCCTAGAGCTAGGTCTATATGAAAATTAATCTCATGTGGGGGTGGTAACCCTTGTAGCTCCCTTGGAAATACATCAAAAAAATCTCTCAAGATGGGATGATCATCTAGCAATGGTCCACTAGACCCATCCTCTGATATGTCACTGACTGTAACATCATATATCTGATAACCCTATTACACACACCGCTTAAACTGCATAGCAGAAATGGTGTGAATAGAAATGAGTCTCCTGACCCTTGAGATCACCAACTTAACTCCTAAATCATCTGCACAAGCTATAGTCTTGTGATAATAATCCATCTTGGCCCTATGTGTAGATAGCCAATCCATTCCTAAGATAACTTCATACGAGCCCAAAGGAAGAATATAGAGATATGAGGTGGTGGTGAAAGGTCCCAAATCCACTACACACTCCTTAACTAAGGATTCCATAGAGATCTTGGCTCTAGAAGCCATCTCAACATCCCAACTAAGACCCTACCTAACTACCACCATCATGCATCGCTCTACTAAAGATGGTGCAATGAAAGAATATGAAGAACCAGAATCAAACAATACAGAAGTAGGAATACCACCAATGCTACCTGTGGTCTCAATGACTATACTCTGGTGCTCTAACTAGTGGTTCTCAACCACTACATAAATCATATGGCTGTGTCCCATATCACCAACTATCAGCTCATAAACTGGTGCCTTACCCTTGTTAGGGTTCTGAGGACAATCTCTCCAAAAATGTCCAACTACTTCACATCCAAAGCAACCACCTAATCCTCTCCAAGGACCAACACCTCCAGTAGGTGCCCTATAATCCTATGGTGTGGATCTTGATGATCTGGTTGTGGTCTGTTATGGCATCTACTAGCGAGCTCTAGCTGACTGAGCTCTAGGTCCACCCTGTGTCCTAATGGGACCCCTAGGAGGAGGCCCCATGCTCTGACCTCTTTGTCCATCAGATCTCTATGGAGGTCTATATGGTGGGTGGGACTGCTCCTACCGCTACTGCTATGGCCTAAAGGATGACTATGTTGAATGTTGACCACTATGAGGAAGAGATACTGAACCTCTCGACCTACCATCCTACATCTACTAAATGCAGCTCTTGACTTGGTCTCTAGCTTGCTGGGTTTTACCCCGAGTCTCCTCTGTAATATAGGCCTTCTCAATGGCCTCTGCTAAATTCTATGGAAAATGAATCCACAATGCACCTCCAATATCTAAATTCAGGCCCCAGATAAATCTATGAATCCACACCTGCTCATCCTACATATACTCTACATACTGAAGTAGATCTAGAAATCTACTCTCATACTTTGTTATTGAAAGGGTAGCCTGTCGGAGGTCATTGAACTCATCAATCCTCTACTGGATGAACCTCTGTGATAGATATTTTCTCTTGAATCTTTCCTTAAATATCTCCCAAGTCACTATCTCTGAATATACATGGAGCTTCTGCTCCTTTTTCCTCCACCATACTCTTGCTCCATCCCTCAGTAGATGGATCGCAACACAAGCTTTTATGTTGCTAGAATAAGGACAAAGCTTAAAGCAACCGATCAAGCTCACTAGCCAGGCCTCTACCTAAAATCCACCTGTATCACTTGAGTAATGTGAAGGCCTAAGCTTTAGGATCTCCCTGATGTGATCCACTGCTGTGGTCTGTCAGCCTCTAAGTCTCTCTGCATGCTCATCCCTAAGCCTAGGGATCCGAGACCTCTCTCTATGCTCCAAAACTCTATCACCTTGTCTCCTAGGTGGTGAATCTATTTTGGCTAACTCCGCATGGGAGTTATCTCCTCTATACTCCTCACTAATTTGAGGGGTTACTTGACCCTTGATAGAAGGAGCTCTATCATGACTAGCTATCTGTCCTCAACCTAATCCTCTGCATAAAGCGGCATTAACATCTTGAAGGGTCTATAGAATTTGAGGTAGAATGGCTACTACACCCTAATCTGGTGGTGGTGGTGAATCCGAGTCTCTGTGAAGGTTCCTCTCTCTCCATATGAGCCTCCTCCAAAGACCAAATTGAGATTCAGTTCATTTTCTAAGTTATACAGCTTCCATGTTTACTAAAAACATACAAATTCTTACTCAGTTGTTTTCTAGGTTTCAATGTGCTAGGTTTAAGTTTTCATGTCTCAAGTTTTCTAGTGTGCCCAATGGTCCAAGATTTTGAACCACTACTCTAATACCAAGCTTTAGTGCCCATTTCCACAACTACTTGAGACCAAAGAAACAACCTAGGGTTAGCTAGAAAATTAAGGGATAATTTTGTTATGAGTTGAAGTGTCTACAACAAGTTGCAAGACAACGGTTCTCACTAATAGGTTTCGAAACAAACCTATTTCCTATAAACAAGTTTCCTTATTAACTTATAACAAGTTTACAATGTTCAAATTTTAGGGTTAGATGTTCTAGTTAGATTCAAGGAGTAATCTTACCCCCATGCCTTCTCTCTAACAAGATCCAAACTTCAACTAGATTTTTCTCATATTTAACACTTTAAAAATTTCCCTAAGCCATTCCCAATGGATATGAAATTTTCTCACCTTTTCGGTGACATAAAGAAGTCCTCATAACTCCTTATATAACTCAAGATATAAGCAGGTTGAGTTTTGGGTTCGAATTTTCCCAAAGGGACACATGGCAAGAGGAGGAGGAGTGTACCTTGGGTGGGTTGGCGGGTCGTGGGGCGACATTGGGAAATTTTCCCAATGCATGGATCAAAGTCACATTTTCTTCCACACCCCCACTGGTCTGCCAAGGACACGTGGTGACTGTAGAGACAACATCAGAGTAATGGGAGGAATTAGCAGTCTGCACCTGAGGAGGAAAAAGGGAACAAATGGGCGCGCGAGTCTGCACACCTGCGGGAAGACAAAGGAAAAAGGGGAAGTGGAGTTGCAAGTGGCAGAAGGAAAATTAAAAAAATTTCAAAGCCAAAACAAAAAACAGAAGGGAGAAGGAAGGTCCACCCTCCTGCTTCCACCCCCCCCAAGGTGCCACGTGGCATGCTTTCATTGGCCGTGGGCTGGCATGGTCAACATGGGAATTTTTCCCCAAAAATTTATAAAATCTAAGGGTTTTAAAAGAACCCATGCCTCCATCGTAGCCACAATGGGACATGTGGCACCCTATGATTGGCTATGGGCCAGTGGAGGGAAAAGTGAAAATTTTCCCAAGCCCAAAACTTTGATCGGAAATTTTTGGGTTGCGGACTCGCCAGGGAAAATTTTCCCAAATTTTCCCGCCAAGGCACAAAAACTTCAAAGTGTCATAACTTGAGCTAGAAAGCTTGGTTTTGGGCAAATGAAGAATTTTTAGAAATCTCTCAATGCCCTCATTGCATAGGGAACATCAAATTTGCTTTTAGATGAAGTTTTAAGGGTCAATTTTGTAAAATGATCTACATGCCTTTATTTGGAAAAATGGAAATTTATAACTTATAATTTTGATAAAATTAGAACTCCTCCTTCGCTTAACATGTCAAACAGACATGGAGGATCAGTCTAGGGAGGGTTTAGAGTGTTTTAGGGAAGTCAATTTATCTAATTGGTTTAAGGTTGCATTTTTCCAGTAGTAGACAGAAAAATGACTGTGCAAGCTCTGAATTGAAATTCATTAAGTTTTGGAGATTCATTCTTGATTGTTATAGTGAATTTGAGTTCCTTAGGTAGTACTAATTCTAATTTTCAATGTTTCACAACTTATTATTTAGTGCAAGTATGAACTGTTCATTTTTATTAAAATGTGAGTTGCTAGGATGAAGTATACTACAGTGAACTGTTTCTTCAAATTAGAACCTCCATTTTGTCATTTAAATGTGCATATGATTCCTAACTTAGTAAAATACATTGATTATTAAATCATCTATCCAATTCTAAATGAAAGTACATTTCTGATTTCAGTTTTAATATACATTTTGTAAGGAAAATAACATTGACTTTCATTCCATATACATTCTTATTTTAACATTCCAAACAGAGGTTTCTCATTGCAAGTAAAACTTAGATTTTTAATGGAGAAGGTAGCATATGAACAAGGTAAAACACTTTTGAGAAAGGAATGCAATCCTTCATTGATCATCAATACAATTTTACAACTTATCACTTTTCTCATTTGATTTGGTTTACAAAATACATCACACAATGCATGTAATATCATTTAAATTTCTCAATCGTAGTTAAATCTTCCATCTAAATTGCAACAACTTCACATCACAATTACTATACATCTCATCCACTCAAGGTGGGAAAGGTTACATTGAATTTGCTCAAAAGAAATAGGACTGTCAAAACTGTAATTTCTCCTTGCTCCAAACAACAACATGCAAGTTTCTTCTTCCTTCATCCTGATCACAACAAGGAAGGTGGAAAGGTAACACTTTCCACCAAACTAAGACATCCAATGAGAAAGGAGAAGCCATCCTTTCCTAATTAGCACCTGATTCCCAACCAAATTGAAATAAAGTATGAACATCAACACATGGCAACAAGGCTTCTTCCACAACAAAAAAGCATTCTTCACATTACTTACAAACAATAAAGTACACATTCTAACAAGACAGTAGTTCCCAACTACATTTGAAATCATACACACAACACATAGGCTTGATCAAGCAATACAAAAAGAGAAATAACTATGGGGATCTCCTTATGCCTCCCAATTTGGAATTAGGCATCCACCAAAATTCATACCGCCAATAAACATATCAACCCCATAAACCTTATATCTCCCAACCCCTCCTTATGCCCCCCTAAGAGTAAGAAATGCAATCAGTTTCTTTTCCAAGGTGGATCCCAAACCAAAACTCCCTCCTCAATAGAACTAGTGCCATTGGTAATCCCTTATGCCCACCCATATGAAATTCCCATAGCCTTCAACTACACCATTCCCTAAGCATTCTACCCAACTAGCCAAGAATGCAAACACAAACACCCTTCAAACATGCATGTAAAAAGAAGTAAAAAACATTACAACACAGCTCAAGATCCTACCTCTCCATACTGAATTTTGTTCCAAGCTCACTAGATTTCCAAGATTCCAAATACAATTCAAATCAACAAGGTTCAAGCAAGCAAAAGACTCCAAGATCTTCCTCAAACGAGCTCTAAAAGAAACAACACCAAAATGTGCCCCCAAGAGGACATGGAAAAAATTTCAACAACCATAAAAAAGCAAGGAGTTTCACTTTTATAGGAGAGGGAAGAGAAGAGGATGATGTGGATCAATGTGGGATGCCACATCATTATTTCCCAACCCCAAGAGGAAAGTGAACATCCTTCACTAAATCACAATATTTTAAAAGACAAAAATGACTTACACACTCCAAAAATTCCCATACTCCAAAAGGACCAAATTTAAAACATGTAAGGGAAGTGCAAGTAAAACTTACATATTGTCACTTCAAAATGCATTATAAATGCCTACATTGAACCTCCAAACCATAGGCATGGTTGGTGGATGATTTTAAGAAGTGTGGGACAAGTTTAACTTGTCCCCCAAGCCTCCAAATTTGTCCTCCAAGGTCAAATTCGAATTTCATAAAAGATGGAGTGCTTGACCTTCCAAAATCTGCCTTACAAGACTCTTACATATTTCTTACACATTCTTAAATGTTAACTTACACACTCTTCCAACATTATTATTTAAACTCAACAACTTTATTAATTACATTCCATGTCCCAATTAAATTTAAATAAAATTTAACCATATAATCTCTCACATTAATCTACCACATTTAAATTAATTAAAAGAAGGAACACATTACAAATAAAATACATACAACAATAATTCAAAAAGGATCACATAAATAAAATACTTATCCCATGGTCACATATAATGGATATCCTCCCCCATGGGAAATCCTAACATAACTCAACACACAAACGAACAACACAGTTGCCATGGTGACCTTGTTGATTTCACCCGGAATTTCAATATGGTTAGTCTCCAGTCCCCCAACATTGTTGTGATTTTTAACCTGCAAAATGCAAATACCTCCTTTAGCCTCATGGCCATATCAGAACATCCAAAATGATATAAAAAATATTTCAAAATCATCTAAACACATGAATCACAACAATATCAAGAATTCAACATTATCATTTTCAATTAATTAATCAACTATATCATCATCTATAATATGTCCACGTCAAAACAGTATATCATCAACCACATATAGAAAATTTCTCTAGTAACCATCATGCATAATAACTGAAACCAGATCAATAATAAATCCATGATCTACCTCTTACCATCATATTAAAACAAAACATAATAGTGTCCATAATATGATCAATAATATCAAAATCAGTATCTAAAAGTGTGATGGAATTGGTTGATTCTTAGGTTATCACCCCTAAACTACCTAGAATTTATAACATATTCCTTTACATTAAGTCTAAATTTCATCTTCAACCTCCTACATGATCATATTATTTGATTTTATTATTACTTCCCCCATTATTTCATTTTGAAACTACATAGTTACTTCTTCATATAACATATTCTCTCATTCGTTTAGGTTTACCCTATTATTTTTCTTTTATTTATCCTATAAAATCTTATTTTTTTAATCTCATTATGGACCTTTACAGTAAATTATCAATGATAATACACATTTATATGATTCAGAGACACTTTGAAGCATGAACACATTGATATTTGATAGAATTTGTAGATAATTTTGAGCCCTCCCATTAATTTTATTTCACATCCGTCACCCCTTGAATAATTTTCAGTTGGTAATGCTTTATTATATACTAGTTCAATAAAATATAAAAATCATTCAAATATTCCATAAATCTAAATCCATTATCTACTAACAACTCACCTTTTGCATATATACTCAAGCATATTAACTT
Organism: Taxus chinensis; assembly: GCA_019776745.2. Classification (NCBI taxonomy): domain Eukaryota; kingdom Viridiplantae; phylum Streptophyta; class Pinopsida; order Cupressales; family Taxaceae; genus Taxus; species Taxus chinensis. The sequence goes on along the minus strand of CM034152.1, from coordinate 360,131,758 downwards.
ATCACACTCATAGTATTCAATGTAACTATTTCACTATACACATGATTCTCAAAATATGTATAAGTATATATTTAGGACATACATGCTATATATTATCATGTGTACAAATATGTGTTATGGATTTACTAGCCCATATGTGTGGGAAAAATTTCCGCATTTGCTGCATGTTTACATCGGGATCATCTTACATGATTTTTTATGTTATATCTTTCTATGGTAGTCCATCTATGATATAGAGATAATTATAACATTTATACATGAATTTTATTTATTATACATTGTATATGTGCTTGATTAAGAAAATTGTCTTGTGATTTACTTGATGACGACAATGTTTTCCTATATGTACTTACATTTTTCCAAAAAATTTACTTAAGGAACCCCTAGGCCAATGGGAGAGACTCCATAGATAGGTAGATAGATTATTTATTATTCCATACTTACTGATTATTGATTATTTTATGATTTTTATCATTTACTCATTAATCACGTGTTTACTGCATGCTTAGTGCTTCCTGATTCATTGTTTGGATATCATATGTTGTATAATTTTTCAAGAATAGGTAAGTCATCAATCTTTCACCTTTCAAAGTTTTCCCATGTCCCATGTCAGGATAGGTCATGTCATGTGGCATCATGTCATCTATCCATGTGTTAGAAGATCCTCTTGTCATGTCAATTCATGTTTTTCAAAATTATTCTTGATGATGATACTAATTATACCTGTATCCTTGCAATTCTTATGTTACTATAATGTTACCATGATATTTATCATGTATTTACAAATATATATTTTTTGTTCTTAATTTTTTTAAATGATTATTTTTATTGAATTCTAACTATTTTCACTTTCATTTATCCCTTAGTTGACATATTTCATACTTAGTTGTTGATGAAAGCATATTTATTATAATTACATATCCAACCATGACTATATACATTATTTATATGATTTATTTTCATAATATTTAAATGTGATGTGGTTAACTCATCCTTTTGAGATGAGTGACATGTAAACACTAATATTTTCCCCTCATCTCAAAAACGGTCATGCAGTGGGATTACTTCATAAATTCAAAAATATCAAACAAAGAAGTTACATATTTTTAAATTTAGTGAAAACATATATAAATTCCATTATTTATTATGCCAAATACTTTTAGTAATTTTTACTAATATTACCAAGTTTCTACCAATTTTTCCAAAACATTCACCCAGTGCACTAAGAAGCATGTATATTAATTTTTTTTACTAATTTAATAATTTATATTTTAATTATCTATAATAAAATATCCTAAATAGAAATGTCCTTCCCTTGAATCCCCTATGTAGTTATTTATCCACATTAGGCTTTCCTCTAATGTATTTATCACACCCTACATAGTAATTTTTCCATAGTATCATTTTCACCCTTGGACAAAATTATTTCCATAACTTGCACAAGTTAAAATTTCAAATTTATAAATATATCCATACCAATTATAGTTTTGTGTGAAATACTTCATAAATGTGACCCCTACCTACAATTTTAATGTTAAATTGATTTCCTCCTTGATAAATTTCACTTCGCCATACCAAGTACAAATTTGAAGATTTCTATATTATCCAACATGATCCCCTCCCTTAAATTTAGCATTTGTCTCTTTTAATAAATGTAAACCCCATAGAAATCTTCAAGTAATTATTATTATGGAAACATATATAGATATTTAAATCATGTGTAGTCTTTCCTTCACTCACTTATTTTAATTTTCAAAGTTCAATCATTTCAAAATTTCAATTTTCAATGTGTCTATCTTTATTGAGCATTAATCTACTTTAACTTTCCACATGTTTATATATTTACACATTGAACTATTATGAATTCTAGTTGCATCATCTTATGATTTATATTTAAAAGTTTATATTTTCTAATATCCTTTTAATCCATTATTTTTTAACATTATATCAAAAGTGGGGAATCTATAGTACCCTATATTTTATCTGACGCACTTGGAAACAACCACAAATTGCACCTTGTATGAAATTTTGTCCATTAATATATATTTGGAATTATTAACACATATTTTTCCATTCTAAAATACCCTATAATTCATTAGGATTTCATCATTCTTTGATTTATCAAAATTAGAACTACTTTAATTCTACGCATGAGTCAATTTACACCCGAACACACATTTCCATCTTCAATTTTGAGTTATAGGTCATGTAAGACAACTCTATAGTCTTTGGAAAATATTTACCATGATTTTTCACACCTAATATGAAATCATCCTCACCTCCTCCAGTGATCATAAATTTTAATGAGTAACTTATTTTAGTGGGCCTAGGTGATATTTTAGGAAATAAAATTAACTAAATGTTTAGTATTTTTTTTAATTAGAGGTAAAAATGGTTGAGGGGACCCTACCCCGAACACAGTCACCTCTCCATGAGAGAAGATAAATACATTACCACACCATCAAAAAACCAATAATATAACAATTCATAATAATATGAGCTCCCTCAGGAGCTAAAGTAGTGAAACAACAACAAAAAAACATAGTGGAACTAACAACAATGAAGAAACTAACAGCCAAAAAGCTACAGAGATAGTAAATAAAACAAACCACCCCTCCCTAGATCATTTATAGGATTTTTCAAGCCCCTCCAAAACCTTATCCCATTCCTTAGCCAAAGCATCTATGTTACCAGCCAAAGACGCCAAGTCGAAACCATCGGGAGTCACCTTTCTTTTCTTTCCCTGACTATCCACAACACTATAGGCATTAGCGAGCTGACCCAGATTCTGGAGATGATGCAAAGTAGATTTCAACGTGACTACACTCCACTCCATGTATTTGTGGAGAATGGAACGAACATGTTCCAACTCGTTGGTTATGAAACCATAGGTGTCTTTTAAAACCTCAATCTCTTTGTCATGCCCATTATTGATTGCTTCCTCAACCTGCACTTTCATCTTATACCAGTCTTTGAACAAAAACTACACCAAGCTTTTAGTGAGTTTCATATCTCCCTTAAGTTCCTTAATATCCACCACCATCTTAGCCAAATGGTTCTCCCCTTTCACAGGTCCAACGTGTCCCAAAGCCTCGAATTTTTGTTTCAATTACACTTTGATAGGAGTCGAAAGATCCTGTTTAATAGACTCCCCCTACTTGGTGTTCAAAGGGACACTAGGACCCTACTTATATTTCATTTCCCTAAGATTTAGGGCCACCAAAATCTCAACCTTGTCTTTATCCTCTTCCGAGTCACCTTCATGAGAGTTAGAATCTTCACTCGAGTCTTCTTCCTCCAAGTCTGATTTGACTCCATCCGCATAACCTTTAGAGCTTTAGTTAGGGAGCTAGTATTTTCAATATCCAGGGAAATTGTTTTAACAAGGGAAATAATAAATCCTTGATGGAGCAAGACAGAGACCCTTTTGGTTTTGAACTAAGAGATATAAGCACACAAGGAATGATAAAGAAAGTAAGGGAAGCTAAAAGCCTAGCCACGTCTGAAATGATTAAGCATAGGTAGGTGATAGGCATAAATACATTTGTGGAAGCCCTCAAGAGTGAGAAATTAGATAAGGGTGAGATCCGCCTCGTCATATGGATTAGGTAAAGACATACGAATATAACCAAAAAAATGGGAAGTGAGATTTTCATTACCTTTGAGAAACATATTCATCTCTTCAGAGGCTGAAATGTTTAGTATTTAAATAGTAAACCTTAAAGCTATTTCACCATCAGGAAATCACTTCACTCCTTGAAGATCACTACTTAAAAAGATAAAATCCTTATTAAAAATTCTAATAGTTAACCAAGATCAACCAAAAATAATTTTAAAACATTCAAGGTCTCAAAGTACATGTTTCAAAGTCTCAAATCCAAACAAGGGATTTCATTTTGATTTACACATTTTATTTTCTAGTTACATCTTATCTAGAATACTTAAGATAACTATGTGTGGTTTGATCCCTCTTTAGAATAGTGGTACATAAGAAACACTCATCCATCATGGGGGTTGTTGAGTTCATTCCATCCCAAAGACCTAACCCCTTTTTAAGGTGATTTGTAATCAACCGTGCATTACTAAGAATAAGCAAAGGAAAAAACAATTAAAAATATCATAAGATTTTGTGGTAATCTAAACATATAATAATAACAATAAGACACATATGATCATGTATTGAATAATAAATCATCATCATGTATGTCTAAGAAATATCTTTAGCTCATTGAAAATTTCTACCTAGAAATAATCTAATGCATGGAAACCAATTTGCAACATATTTTTCAAATCATAATATTTTATGTATTTATTTATGAACACTTACTAAAATTTCATTTGGAATTTAAGCACATTATTTTACTATTTGCAAGCCAAATGGGGTCATTTTTTTTCCATTTCACATATCTTTACATCTACTATTTTTAAATGAGTGAACTATTCTAATTAATCAATTTTATATAACTAAAAAATGTTTAAGAGTTCCATTTATTTATTTATAAATTATAATAACTCCTACTTCAGTATTTTTTACTTTGGTGTAATTTGCAGTATCATAATATTAATTTTCCCATACTTTACATTAGGAGATGTTTTATTGAGGGACCCAAAGTCTCCTATTCTATTGTAAATGTTAGGAGATGATCCTCTCCATTACTTGGCCATGTTATATCATTTTAGAGCTTGATAGTAAATTCACAACTAATATTAAAAAATTATTATTATTATTTGGTTGGTTGAAGACTTGAAAATTGTATTTATTTAATTTATAAAGTGTTTAGAAAAATAATTGTAGTTAAGATTAATTTCAAGTGTTTATATACCCTTACCATTGCAACTTATTGACAAATTGAAAAATATTGATTTAAGTGAATTTATTTTACAATTTCTATTCTTGGAAATAATGGGAGATGAACAATTAGATATCAATATGTTGTTTTATTTAATTTTGAATTTAAAGAGAATGATTTTTTTGTTTTGAATCATTAATTAGTATGCAATGTTAAGGGACTAAGGGTATCACTTACCATTTTAAAAAAATGATTAAATCAACATAAATAAACTTTTAAAAACATTTTTAGCATAATTTAGGATTCTCCGTGAACTCATAGGAAATTATGGTTTATTTTTATGAGTTACATAAATAAAGTCAAAAGAATTTTAAATTATGGACCTAATTTCCATTAAAATAAACCAAAATTCATTTGTTTGATTTTCAATCCTCATGAATTAAAACCATTTTGAGTGTTTTTTCTTACATAATTTGGAAAATTATAATTTTTTATAAACTCGTTTTAAAACAATTAGACCTATTTGGTGCCATTGTGATTTTTATGCAAAAAATGAATGTAAAACACTAAACAAGCACAAAATGGCCTTGATAAAACTAAAAATAAGAAACATACTTTCAATAATAATGTATATTATTTTTCAAGGAAATAATTTAATCCAATTTCAAAATTAAAAGGATTTTTTTTGAGGTTATAGTAAATTTGTCCATATTTTTTATGCCCTTTGCTCTATCATAAATAATTTTTCAAAAAATACATTTATGTAGTACAACAAAAAGGCAATCTTTACATGAATATTAGAGTGGAATTTTATGTGGATAGGCCCTAAATATCTTACCTCTTGATCATGCTACAATGTCATAAGGACCGAAGACTAATTAGGTGCAAAAATATACTTCACAAAATTTAACCAAAATAAAATAATAATGATGATAATATCAAATTAAAAAAAACATTAAAGGGAAAATCCCTTGGTTCAATGGTCATTCATATGGCATAATAATATTGTTTTACTATTGATTGGTGAATGTGGTGGATCAGCGTGGAATAGTAGAGGATTAAATTGTTTGAAATTTAGAAGCAATTATATTTTTAGGGTCATGTCTATAACATAAATGGTCATTATTGAGGTGGTAGTGATAGAAAAAAAAATAGGAAAAAAAGAAATCTTATAAGGGATACATTATTAAGTGGCATGAATGGGAAATTAAATAGTAGTCATTATCTACAAAGAGGTAATCTACAGAGGGTTTTATAGGTTTATGGTAGTAGATTTTGTATTTTTCCCTCTAGTAAGTGTACTTTGTGGGGGGTGTTGTTTCTTTCCCAATCATTTTTATTTAAGCTATGGACCCATGGATGAAGCCAAAAATTTGGTAGGCATCAAGGGATACAATTTTTGTACCTAAATATTTAGGAGAAGTGATTAGACAGTACCCACGGACATCGATGGTGGCTTAAACCTAATCAGTGATAGGTTGGTGGCTACCTTTTCTCTTAATGGTATCTACCTTTGAATGGTATTTATGGTCCCATACTTGGATTTCACCTTTTGAGTGATAGGATCCATAATAAACCAAAAAAAATTCCTTTAAAGTTTGGTTCTATAAATATTTAAACCCTTTTATATTTTATGGAATGTAAAATTTTATATATAATATAAAGCATATAATTTTAATTTTTTACCTAGTAGTTATATTTTTATCCTCCTCAGCAACCGAGAATTCACATAAAAAATATGAATATCCATGCTTCCTTTTCTGATCCTTCCCCTACCAAAAGAATTCTTCATAGTTCAAAAGAAAAGGATGTTGTTGGAGCTAATATTCTTCTTGAAATTAGTGAATCCATTCCAGCCTCTAGCTTTGGTCTGTCCACTCAGATTAAACAATAGGCTAAGGCCCTTATGGAAATTGAAGAGAATGTAGATATCCTCATCAAATAAGGCCTCAAAACCAACATTGTCCCCTCTTTTATCACTAACCTAAAAGAGAAGATGAATAGACTTTCCACTTAGCTTAATTATTTGGAGGAAATAATCCTACAGGTGGAAGACATGCAGTCCAATCAGTTAGTTATTCATAGGTCGATTTTGGATTATATTCAAACTTATGTAAAGTAGGTTTGTGAGGCTTGTGGTATCCTTGAGTCAGCTTGGAAGAATGAAAAAATAAAAAATAAAACTATCACCAAGAGCACCCAAGACCTAAAAATGCAAATGGATATCAACCTCTATAGAGCATTGAAGACTACACTCAAAGTTTTCAACAAATATTTGTCCTAGCTCTATTTTGTTGTTGTTTTGTTGTTGTTGTGCTATTAGTCAGAATCCTTGTTGGTAGTTGTCTCTTGACTTAGTTTTTTCTTGTTTATCTAGCTTCTAGGATTTTGGTTGGGGTGTGGCCCCCACGTATCAAAAAACCACTTTGTTGATGTATTTTTTTGGTTGTTGATCTTTTTTATACTATAGGGTATGGTCCCTTCAAAACCATTTACCAATAGTAAAAAATATATTTTTATATGGAATTTTTACCTCTTAATCCTATATCTTGCACATTCATTTTAGTCCCATGTTTCCCAGGGGTAAGATTCCCCTTAACATCTATATTAATGTTTTTCCTCTTCAAGATGGAAGAGATACACAATGTAATTAAAATTAAAAAAATGAATTTATTATAAACCTGGATAAATGTGGTAGCCATTAGTTTCCCTTGAGATCTCTAAGCCCCTTATTTTGTTTACTTTTCATAATCATTCAAGACATCCTAGATATGTTTCATGATATCTAATGTCATTTTAATTAACACAATATCATATAGACTTGTAAAATAATAAAACATAACATATCAAAAAAATCAAATTTTTGGAGGATCTAGTTTTGGATATTATCTAATGGTAGAGGTATTGAAGGTAGATTCCATGGATAAACTTACCCATCACGCATTTTTATCTATTTATCAAATAGCATATTTTTAGATTGTAAATGAATATTTGTGTCTTATAAAGCCCATAATAATTTTATAGGTTCTTCTAACCTTCTCTTGATCTAGCAATGAAGTTGGATCTAATCCGGCATAGGATATTGGATTCTCCATCTTGTTCCTAGCCCCAAATGTAGATATTTTTATCCTATTTTGAGGTCATATGAGAACTTTACTAAATATATTTAATTCCTTTTTGAAAATTTCAAGTTGATGAGTAATAAGAACATTTTTTGACTTAAAGTTCGTTCTAGGCCCTATGACTGGTCAGAATAAAAATATATTCCTACTTGAACCTTTATAATCATTAGACCACTTGGTCTATTCCTCAGAAACTATTGTAATATCCATATTTAAGTTATTTATTTAGATTGTAACTTTTATTCCTATGACCTTTTAGGTCTATCAGGATGGTTATGGGTTATTATACCACATATGGGGTCAATTAGTCCAAAATTGCTAGCAACCTTAAGCTTAAAAATTAAGTTCATACATATATACCCACATTCCTATTCTTTAAACATGAGATCATAAGAAACATTCAAAAAGTGCAAGGATATGCTAACTCAATCTATTATCTTATCCTATGTTATTGTGAATTATTTTAAAATGTTTTCCTTGATAAGTTCTTCAAATGAAAATTTGTCTTTAATTACCTTTGGTTTATGTTTCCAACTAATTCCCACTCCTATAGATCCTACAATCACTATTTATGCACCTAATTCTTCTAACTTTGTTTTACATAATCATCATCTAAAAACCTATGCATAGTTATCATTAAGATGAAATAATATATAATTATAATTCTTATATTGTTCTACTTAGTCTTGATATATTCACCATAGCATGAAATTCTCAAGAATGGTTCTTTAATTAACCTTATCCATTTTCTCTAACCTGCACAATTCCATTCAACATTCATGAGAAATTGTCATGAATTATAAGCCTGTAGATGTAATTTCTTATATCTCTCTGAAACATAGCTTATTATTTGGTTATTGTACAATTTCACTTATCAATTACTATGTGGTTTCCACTCTTAAGGTATCCCATGTCTTTTACATTAATTACAATCATAAACGAGTTCAAAATATCTATCTCAAGCATCCATTGTCCAAATTATAGAGTTTTAAACTAACTCCTTTGTATTACTATTCTAGATGGTTTGATATGATGTTAAGACCACGATTTCAACTTTATACCTGGGAAATTAAGCCATAAATGGACACTCCTATTTACATCCATTATTTAAATGTTTCTCTACACACCAATACATGCATTTATGATCAAGACTATACCAATATCTTCTTATAAAATATTTGTTCCTTCTCATAAGTCCAATTCCACTCCTTGATCATCATTATATTACTAAATTATTGTCAAACAAGACACCTTAGTTGTCTAGAAGAATATAAAAACCATATTTAAGTCCTTATAATCAAATCATATATGTAGAGATCAATTTAGATTTATTTTAGTTAAGAATGTGAGATGTTAGCATGAATCATACTTGAATTAAATATTATTATTATGATCTCCAATTGGATAATCCATTAATATTTTATTTCACTAAGATCCACCTCTTTGTACAGTGTATTGTCTTTCACTATCTAGTAGCCTTGTTTTAGGACATATCTAAGTATAATTTCTTTCATACATACTCCAAAAAATATTGTCAAGCTTTTAGAATAACCTTTTTACATTTTAAGGTTTTAATAAAGTTTTAGAATCCAATTCCTAGTATTATTTACCTAGTTCATGATTTGGATGTGACCATTAGGTCTCCACTGGACACAATGCATTCCTCTCCAAACTGCCAAGAAAATATTATTCCTACGATTAAGAAACATAATGAAATATATTTCAATATGGGATACAATCCATTATGATGATTTCTTCCCATTTTTATCCCTTAACTCTTAAGAATAATAAATATATTGAATGTTTAAACTCAAAACCCTAGTTGAGGATTTATAAAGCCTGATAGGAGATTTTTTAAAATTTCTTGCTTTATAAATGATTTCAAGACAATAAATTGAAATGTTAATCTCTATTAAGACCTTTTTCAAAAATTTCACTTTGGTAATTAATCTTGACAATGCTCTCTATGCTCTCAGTAATTAGCTTTAGACATCGAATACAAGTTTTCCACTTAGAAAATGGCATATTATGGTGTTATTTCAAGATATTATACACATTCATGAGGATTTACATTTGAAACCTCTAAAATACATCATTACACATAATTTAATTTAATAAATTTTCTTAACCAGTTCATAGAACATACCTTAAATAGTAGATGGTTTCTTATTTATGTAATTACATATTTCTTCCTTTACAAATATAGGCCTAGAGGCCTCCTTCACTCACTCTTACTAAAAATTTCTCTCTTGAATCAAATTAACCTTATTTAGCTTATTCAAAACCATCTCAACATGATAATAGGCTTTAGTTTGATCTTCAACCTAAAAATAGACTACAAATTTCTCATATATCTTATCTCTAGCTAGAATATTTCTCCGTATGTAGAACTGGTCTTCTAGATAAGACTTGTAATAATATTCACTTTTACAATCAGTGTAAATATCCATTACTATAATTATTAAGGTAATTAATCATGATTTAAACTCCTACAAACATTCAAAATAATTCAAATTTTCAAACTTTCCTTTTGGAGGGAAAATCCAAACTAATCATATTCAACCTATTTAAGAACAAAAGAAACTTTCCAGTGGCTTCTTATTGACTTTGAAAACCTCCTAAAACATGCTCAAACCATAAATACATAAAAAAAAATTATATTTACACCATGTACATAGTCATATCTTGATACTCATGCATCAATAATTATAGCATGGAAAGTTGGCATCCATGCACCCACTTGCACATTTTTAACCACACCCATTTATAATTGTTGTTAGGTCATAATGCATTATGCATTACTCATAATAAAGGTGACTAGATTAAATCATATATTTTTTAATTCTCAAAACAATATTTTATTTTTTAGTCTTGAAATAAAGTGGAAATTGTTATCATCAAATTCAGTATGATAGTAAAAATTCAACACTATCATATATCAATTAGTGGCTGGTACCACTTATACATCAAATTGATTATATTTTCGATTGTGGAGCATATTAGGTTGAGTAGGTAAATACAATAAAGAAGGGAATTTTCTTAAAATCATATTAACATGAGATCAACAATACTCCATCCCAAGTAATAGATGATTGGTACTCACATGGAGACATTGCTTGTATTTGGAGAGTTATCCTTAGGAATATTTTACATCATTTACCATGTTGATATACATTGCATAATTTATTATGAAAGGTTCCTCTATGTAGAGCAATCTACACAAAAAATTCCAATGAGTTTGAGACAAGGATCTAACTTGATCCCTTAAATGACTTTATTCTACGACATTATATTTATATTTGATTTGGTATACATGATTAACACCTGATAGTAGCACACTTTTTGGTCTCTGTGTCTAGTGGATTGATGCCAATACTTTTCACCTGCCCTAGAGTAGCTAAAACTATGGGAATTTTTTATATAAATGCTTCACTAGTTCTTGGGATGTCAATTCATCCACGCAGGATAAGATTTCGTCATCTCATGAGAGAGTAATTTAAATTTAGACCTACATATTTTGTCACTACCTTATACTTATGCATCATGCACTTAGGGGATTCAAATATGGTTCCAAGTAGAGTTAACCTTGAACCTTATAAGTAAGTTAGTTTTTTATAGGTATACCTTATAGTTTTGGGTTTTCTTAGTGTCAAGATTGACCGCTTGAGTTAATAGACCTCCATATTTTCATTTGTTGTAGTTTTATATCTCCACTAGAGTATGTGAGAAGGAAGCTTGATATTTCCATCACCACTAGGGATACATCTATAGGTGGTGCATGGAATCCTTCTTAAATGGATACCTCATCCTTATTATATTTACAACTCTTTCCTTATGAGTTATTCCCATGACTATTTTAGGATCAGTTCCTTTTTGGACTTAAAGGTTTGTCTCCATTTTACCCTACAGGATTAAAAATACCTCAGGAGCATCTTATTCCTTCTAAATGACTATATAGTCTTATTTATTTCATGTTTGGATTCCTTCACAACCTAATGGAGTACATTAAATACAAGATTGAGTTTTTAATCATGTTATTTGTTAAACCAAGTGTTATTTGAAAATACCTTGTTGATGGGAACCACTAATGGATAATATTGAGCTTCTCCTTCCTTATAGAGATGATTCTAAAATACTAGTTGATGATCATCATACCTAGGGTAATGTGTCCAATACTTATGGAGTTCCATTTGATGTAGCGATAATGGTTCTTGTCTCCTAGTATTGGAGCTTTACTACATGTTACCAACCCTAATATAAAGAGAGTTCCCTATTAAATTAAATAGTAGTAATTTTAGAGAAGATCACACAAGAATTATATGTCATTTGAAACTTGAGAGGGTATCATCATAATTTTCATTAAGATGTGAAGTTAGAGATGTGTCTTTTTCCCTTTTTATCCTGATTAAATTGCTACCCCAAGGAACTTGGATCGAGTATGGTTTTGATACCTGAACATATGTGATCACAAAATCATTGAAATTATGGATCATTATTGAGATATTTCTTACTTCATATAATTTGAAACTCCTTTTTATCTAATATTTTTACATATTATGGAATTTTATGTATTTTTAAATGCATTGATGACTTCTTATGGCTTGATTTTCCTTTTCACTAACATATGTGACATGTTAAATTCTTTTTGATATGAAAATTCCATCCTTGTTATGAATTATTAATGAATTTGTATGCTATATAAAGGTTCAATATGATTATCCCTTTTTTCTCAATAATATATATTAGGACATGAGTAGAAGACCATACTACTGAAAACACTTCATCCAATGATAGTGCTAAGGGACATACTAGTCATGGATCAAGAATACATTATTATACACTCATAAAAATTGCATGGGTTATATATCATATTGTAAATAATTTTATTGGTTTTTATTAGAATCCTAAGATTTCAATAATAAATGTACGAATAAAATGTTGTAACATATTTAAGCCAGTGATTAGAGTTCTATTTGGTAGATAATAAGTAAAGGTCGAAAGAGATAATGAAATATATGATACTATATCATAGTTTATTAGATGATACATAAAACATTATCAATCACACCCACATAAAGGAAAAATGAGGCTTAGGTATGATTTCCTTTCTGAAGCAATTTTTGGAACATTAACCCCTAGGAATAGTAGCACCTCGTGAGAGATTTTTTTTGGTTGGATCATTATAGGTATAATTAAATAAAATTTTTATAATTATAATAATTGGTATACATCACATGTGAAACTCCCATTATTTTTTCTCCAACTAACCAAATTTTCCAAAGTAGACCTCTAACTATAAGCTCTACTAAACTCTAAATCTATTGTAGATTTTAAGGGAAGATTCATAAGTGAAATAAGATAAAATTATCTGATGATATTATATAATTTTTATAGCCAAAAACAACATCCTCTAATTTGTCATGAAGGAATGGATGAGCAATCAGCGTTTTCAGGAAACATGGGATTGAATCTCAAGCTATGGGACTTGCTACTTTGAGACAGACCTCTAAAGAAGGTTGGTTCCTCTACCTATTCCTAATTCTAAACTACTCCTACTACTGGGAATGTAACTATATAATCCTAATCTAATAATCTAAGGGACCATGGGAAGAGAGAGAGGCATAAAAATAGAAAATCATAAGATAAATACGTGATAACACAAAGAAGGGGGGAAGGACACTCTCAAATGAGTGAAAATGAGAGAAAAATGAAGGGGAAGAGGACAGATAGAGGTGCCATAGTCCAAAATATATTCAAACTCTCATTTTAATGGAACACAACAAAAATTAAACCCAACAAGAGGAGAAAAAACATGCACAATATACCTACAAACGTAATAGAGAGGAAATATAATGCAATAAACACATGTTAGGGAAGATAATAGCCACAAAAACATGATTTTTATTGCTTCAAATAGATGCACAGTCCATTACAATGAAGGAAGAAGGCAAGAATCATTCTTTGGAGGTCCAAATATGAGGCCTGTAACTTAAAATACACATGCAACACTTGTATAAGGATGCACTAGCATTCCAAGAGTATCCAAACTTTATGAATGAGCATCATTCTATAATATATAAAATATGGGAAAGAGGGAGGAGGGAAAAAAGAGGGAAACTAGGATTTCTACCTTCACTCACCAACAACATGAATTAAATGTATAAAAAGGAATGGGAACCCTTACATGACCATTCACCTATGATACTTTTCTTTTAGGAGAAGGGATGGGTACCATACTTCATCAAATTGGGTGGTTTAGCTGCCTAAAACTGTATATTTTAATGTTGGCATAGAATTTCCTATTTTTCACCCACCTAACTTCACCAAATATAAGAAGTATAGTTTCTTTGGCATATTACATGATGAAAAATTTACAACGGTACCAAGTTTGTGGAATTTGGAGTGTTACAAAGTGAAATTTGTGTCCGTTTGAAGTTACGGGCCTCAGGATGGGCATGACAAGGTTCCATGCAGGCCTCCACATTCCAAATTAATGTGGTTCATTCTAAGTGTGGATGAACAAGCTGGTAAGAGAATAGGAGGAAGGGTGAAATTTTTCCATCTATTCCCACATGGCCTATCATAACTACATTTACTGCACTTGTTTTTTGTTTCCCTTTGATAAGTCCAATTGGTCACATGGAGAACTGGTGGAACATGGAAATTGTTTTGCTAGTTCCCCTAGTACCCACTTTATATTATTCATTTGCATTCCCTTCCATCCTCTTCCTCCATTACTTGACTGACCGAATAATTTGGAGAACTATCGACCTGATGGAACATTTTGTCTGTTCCACTATTCCCTGCTTCATCCTCTTCACTGTAAGTCTATCACAATTGGCTCAATTTCTCATTCAGTGAAAATGGGGCCCCAATGAATTATTCCACCGATTCCAAAAAGACACAAAATTTCTGTAACACTATTCCAACTCCTCCTTTGTGGCCAGATCGGTACACCAGGGAACACGAGGAACAATAAGGAATTGTTCCTCATGTTCCTTTTAGGCCTTATTTTTCCAATTTTTCCCCAAATCACCCATTTTTTCTGATTTTTTTCAAGTATTCAAATAAGTGGCTTGGAAAGGAGGAAAGGAACATCCCCAAAATTTATTTTCTCCATTTTTTAGTTCATATTGTTTAATTCCAAATGAAAAGTGTAAGTTATAAAAATAACCCAAGGGTATTTTGGATAACAATAAGTTATAAAAGTTATACCTACTTATAGGATAATGTAACCTAAAGTCAAAATCTCTCTTATCTATTTGTGTTAAAAAGGTTCTACTAGATGGCATTGACCTATCACCCAAAAATAGTCTAATATTAAATAAGGTGAGGAAAGAGGATGTATTTATAAATAACACTTAGAAATATGTATGAAGGTGGTATGAAGGGGATCTAAAGGTCATAAAGAGATGGTAAGGTGGTATTTGAATGAAAATAAGGAAGGTAGTAAACAATTAGTAATGAATTTAGTATATGGTTAGTAGGAAAGTGGTAAGGAGGCATTTTAGGGAAAGATAGTGTAATAAAATGCATAAAAAATCTCACTAGAAATTTCTAACTACCCCAACCCCACTATTGGAAATTCCCTTTCACACCTACAATTAAATACATTAACACACCAAAAATACGTAAAGATAAATAATTAGTAAGAGTGTAAAATAAGGTGTACATGTATGTCCCAACCAAATATCATGGCATGTCAAAAATTTTTAATGTGAAATGGTCTTTAGGAAATAAACATGTAGTACACAAAAATAAAATGGAAATGAATGTAAATTAAGTAATAATAATATGAGAAAAATATGAACTCAACCAAATGAAATATACTTACTTTATACTTACCTTCATGATAATTGGGACACATAATGAGTCTTTTGTCTCAACCGTGGAGGATGCAAATCTACTAAGTGATCCCATATGATACAATATTGAAGAAATAACACTATGAAATAAACCGGTAAAATAATAAATATTATATCCAATGTAGAGAGACCTCTTGAGGGGTTCAATAATATGTGCTAGAAATATGACCATGTAAAGTTTGGATATCCCATGGGAGGTAATATGTGGGTCATATAATAGCACTAGGAAGCCTATAATGGGTATAAGGTTTGTTGATAGTAGGTAACTATGTTATTAGGGATGTAAAAAGGAAAAATAAGTAAAATAATGCTATAATGTGTGAAGACATGCAACAAAGTTAGTCTCATAGGATTGGAATAAGATATTTTTGATGTTATATTGCATGTTAGTCTATGATTTCATTTCGATAATTGCATAAATTTAATTACTCTTATGGCTAAAAATAAAAAATGTAAATGGTAAAGTAAGAAGGTAAATATAAAATAATTAATGGAAAATAGATAGGAAAATCTATTATGTCAAAATATGTGTTAGAAATATGTCTATAAAAATGAATTCTAATGTAAAAGATAACAAACCTAAGAAATCGAGATGTGTTAGAATAAGTAGGTGATTATAACATCTAATCATATATAAGAGAGATTAAATAAGATATAATATGCATCAAATAATAAGTAGGTAAAATGAAATATAGTAAAATATAAGAGATTTAAAATATATTAAAAGATGTGGAAAAGAATAAGTAGGTAAAATGACATGTGATAAAATATGAGAGAAATAAAAAAAAGTTAAAATATATGGAAAAATAATTCATAAATAAATAAGATACATCTAATGAAAAAAGGTAGGGATGTTGATAAAAAATAATGATTCCAAGTTAGAAATGAAATCCAAAAAATATCACAGAAAGGGATACGATGAAAAATGATAACAAGGAATCACCAAAATGAGTGAAACCAAAACCAATAGTTACATTATTTTTTAAATTAAATTAAATCACTACCATCTGATTCCATGGCTAGGGATAGTGAAGATAATATGGATAAAGTTATTCTTTCTAAGGAATCCCTACATATCTTATTATATAAATTCACAAATATTTTCTATGGTATCGGGCTAACTATTAAAAATATCCATTGAGGGGATAAAATTAACTATCATATAAAATTATGTAATTTTCCAAAATGGTGATACAATATCCTTATTGGAGAATGAGACACAAGATTGAATAGGAAATGACTAAAAATTTTCATCCTGAAGGTTTCAAGGAACCTAAGTATCCAAGTTTAACTTAGGAAAATAATTGAGTTATAATTATATCCTAATTAATTCCTATTGTATGCAATAAAAATAAATGTTATTATCTTCCCACAATGTGTACCATGCTCCTTGAGAATTCAATTTAGAATCCGTGGTCCTATTACAAAATTTAAATACTAATGTGAAAAGGAAAGGGAACTAATGATATTTATGTATATTTTTATCCCAATCAATAACACCTACTACATCCCAAGGACCTTAGGGTCTGTTTTAAAGCTAATTTTTTGAGTTTGAGATTTCAACTAGGATATGTGACATGTCATATATATATATAATGACTTTTGATTGTAATAATTACCCTTTTCTAGTCTTTTACTTGATTTTTCTAATGTTCTTATGGATTTTAATTTATTTTAGTTTTTCTATTCTTCCTCCATATTTATCTAGACAGCTGATAAAATGGATATGAGATATAAAAATTCTAGATCTATTACACTTAATTTCTATAGAGGATAACCTACACTCAATATTATTAGGTACCTCTAAACCTACCCTAACTAAAGAGTTGGATTTCATCTCCAACCTTATTTTTCCTCAAGAGAGAGAGGATGAGGGACAAGTGAAACTTTAAATTGGAGTGTAATATAGTGATGTATAAATTTCATATATGAACATAAATATTTTTTCTACATATGGTATGAAGGATAAAAATGATGAGATTTGTAGTGTATATAATTTTAGATCACTAGAAATTTAATAAGGTATGGGTGTAAACCTACAATATTTCTAGAATTAATATAGAGAGTGTTAAAACCGACATGGGAAATAATTTCATAAATGTGATAAATTCACATCGAGATATCTTAATATAATGAAAATGTAATTATAAACATAAGAGGGAAAGGCTATAAAAATGGTTTGTAAAAATAGTTTGTAGAACAAATGAATCAAAAAATTCAATTGTAAAGAGGAAAATGGTGATATAAGTCAAAGGGGAGGCTGATTGTTAAAAAACTCCCAAAGTTACAACAAAGAGGTCAATGGACATATGTACATAAGGGGTAAGGTTTCAAAGGAATGATGTAAAATAAAGTAAGGAAATATGTACAAGTAGTGTAATATTTATATGGTGTAGAGTAAGATATAAAAATAAAATATAGCCATAATAATCATAGTGAGGTAATAATGTAAATTATATAATAAACTCATAAATGACATGTATTTAAACTACAAAAATACCCTATCACATTAATATATTGTCACTAGATGTCATATCTTATATGGATAAAGTGAAGTAGCTATGACATATGAGATGACACACGTATACAAATGAACAAGGAGAACATACCATTGGTCTGTCATGTTATAAAATATTTATTATTATTCTTTGAATATTTCTTGAAGTTGTATTTTCTTGGATTTAATGGCTATAAGGTTTTTGG
Organism: Taxus chinensis; assembly: GCA_019776745.2. Taxonomy (NCBI): domain Eukaryota; kingdom Viridiplantae; phylum Streptophyta; class Pinopsida; order Cupressales; family Taxaceae; genus Taxus; species Taxus chinensis. Next base: position 360,113,278 of record CM034152.1, on the reverse strand, counting down.
ATGGAATATGAGGTATTAGGAGATGTAAGGCATAATAGGATATGCCAAAGCTAGATGATGGGTGAGAATAAACATCATAAGATGCCCCAAAGGTTAAAATGAAGGAATGATGGGAATTGAAAGATGCCAAACATGGTATAAAATAGAATCATGGGCATCAAAACATGTTTCTAATTGTGAGAAAAAATGAGTTAATGGTCGTTTGATGCTAGTGTTGATTTTTAGGTTCATATTTTTTTTTCAACATAGTGATTTAATCAATGATCTAATAGAAATTAGGTATTTAAAAATTAAGGGTCATGTCACAAGATGTGGATTCATAAACAAAAAAATTTCCAATGGAATTGACAACGACACAAAAATTAGGGTATCTGATGTAATTATCTATTACTAGGTTATTAAAACTACATAGGTTTTCTTGGAACAAATTGGTCAATGTAATTGTAGAATCATGGTTTCACTAAATGGAAATGTGATTTTCAATATGACGGATCATGCCATCAATTTTTTTGATGTTTTGATTTGAGAGAAAAAAATTAAAAATTTGAATTATCCAATCGGTGGTTTCTAATAAATAATAGGTAAGAGGGTTTAAAGATGAAATATCATCACTAATATCAAGGTAAAATTTGGTATATTCATACTTTGCTAGATCATAGATGGGAATATATTCTTATGTATATTTGAAAGTGATAAATGGAATATTATCCTTTGGATATTCATCCATGTTAGTGTGAAAAAGAAGGATAAATGTGGGAAGATACTATTTTAGATCTTAGTACATGAGAGATATAGGATGAAACATGACTAGATGAGAAAGGTTATAAGAAAATTGCATTTATAAGTTATTAGAGAAAAATTAATAGAAAGGTTAGGATAGAAAAATGGATAATTCTAATGATCTAATCTAGAAATGAATATTTAAGAAGTTGATATAAAGTTGATATAAAAGTAGATAAAAGTGAACACGAGTATGAATCAATAAAGGGTAGAGTAAATTTTGTTTTTTACTCACTAGAATATATGTTATTTAATATGTTCAATATGATTATCATATTTCTCTACTCAATAATATGGATTGGGATATATAAGTGTAATACCATTCTAGGGCCAACACATAAGCCAAGGATGAAACCATTCCAAATCATATATTAATAAATGGTTTAGGGTCCTACTATAATATTTATGTTAAGATAAAAAAGGTAATAATAAAGTGTTGTAAGATATATAAACTAAAGGTTATATGTCATGTTGTCAATAATGATCAACAATTTTAAGAGATAATGCGATATAAAAAGACATGTTACCATATCCTATTCTAATACATGATACATCGAACATAATCAATCGCACCATGATAAAGTAAATAGGATGGTTAGGGATGTTTAATCTTGTGAATATGTGTTGGTAAAATAACCCCCAAGGTTAATAGAACCTCATAAGAGAGTTGTTATGGGTATATTACAAGGATATGTAGAAGACTTAGGTAGATCAAACTTTTAGACTCCAAAGACTTGGTATAAATTGTTGGTATAACTCAAAGTATTATTTATCCTAGTAACCTAATTTTCTAATGTATACCTTCAAATATAATCTTCATTAAACCTTAAACCCATTCATACATCAATGGAACAATTGTGAGTAGAAGAAAAGAAGCCTATGTGTTGATGATATTATAAATAATGAAAACATTGTCACTTATTTATAGAGAACATAACTTGGAGTCAAAATATCTATTATTTGTCAACATTGACTATGGTTGATTTCATCAATTGGAAAAATTTTCTACTATATGGAATTTACCACATTTGATGTTATTATTGATAAATAATCTTGAATGATGGTGAGGTGATAAAAGAGGATTGAGGTATAAATAATACTTAGAAGAAGGTATGAAGGTGATCTAAAGGATAACTAAAGGTATTACAGATATAATATGGAGGAAAAAAGAGGGTAGTAAGGAAGATACTATGAATTTAATAAGGACATGTGCTAGGGAAAGCTAGGGAGATGTCACACATGAATCTATCACTAGTTATTACTAACAATTCCAACCTCATTCCTAATAACATACCTTAAGGAGTGCACTTAATAATATTAATTCACCAACATCATGCAAAGATAAATAATTATTAAGAGTGAGTGAAAAATATTGTGTATACAGAGTTCCTATGTTACACTTCCTTGATTTATGACACTTCCTCAAGTAGTTTCCTTATATATATTTTATTTTCAAACTTGTCTAGGAGTGTTAATTTGACTTTAGAATTTTAAGATTCAATTTCTTCTCCTTATAATTTTTTCATTGATTTCCATGTGTTCCTAAAATTCCTTAGATATGTTTATTGTATATTTGGCGTGGTCCTTTGGCAAGATCAAAATTCCATGAAACCATATTTTGTACAAAACCATAGCCTTGTGAGCATTTGAAAATAGTTGTAAGGACATTTATAAGGTACTTTATTATCCATATGTTCTCCCTTGTGGGTTACATGTGTTTATGAATTATTTTAAGGTAAAATACCTTTGAGATGATAGTTCAATCTCACAAGCACTATTATCAATGAATAAAGGAAATAAATTATTTCCTTAAGAAATATATCCCACACTTATAAGATTGTGAGAATTTCCAAATTATTTTTCCCTATAAAACCCCCACATTGTTTCAGCTAGTAATTACAATCTTAAGTTTAGTTTCATTGGAATTATCTAGGTGAAGATCCCCTAAATTCCATTGGTTCTAAGCTCAAAATGGATAGAGATATGTGCAAGGTTGAGCTAGTTAGTAATGAGGAATGGAAGTGAGATGAAGTGGTTTGGGGGATCCTTAGAAATGGAAGATTTAACTATTTCATTGACATATTTTGTGGCCATGATCTCCACCTCTTGCAGGAATTCATTAATAACTAGAAGGACATAAAGGTATCCTATAAAGATAGAGAATTTGAGATCACTAAGGATCTCATTTCCATTGTTACAGGGTTTCACATAAAAGGTATGAAATTTTACAAAAATAAATTTAACAGAGTTACCTAGGAGAACAAATTTCTTGACAACGGTGAGGTGCTTTCCCATACTAAAGGATTTTTCTTTAGAGATTCACTGTCACATCCCTGTAAAAAAGTGGGCCTTTTTCTGATGAAGTTCATTAATTTAGATGGTAGGTTCAAGGTAACTCATTAGTTTCAATTTGTTTTCCTGAATCACTTTCATAGATAGACCCCTGTTATCTTCCCTTTATTCATTCTGTAATCCAAGGAACATTTTTTAACTTGGTAAAAAGGGGAAAATGAATTTATCCCATAAATCATGTTGTTATTTTGATGTTACATAAATACTTTTACCATTCCATTCTCCACCCGCAGTCCACCCCTCACCCTCCAACCATAAACCCCTCTTTCATTCTCCCCTCCTCCTCTATCCTAGTTCCCACCCCTCCCCTCATCCCCTATTACCATCAAAAGGCCTCATGATCAATAATTTTGTTGTATCCTCCAAAGTAAGGCATTGAAGGGTAGCCCTAGGGTTTATGTTACCTCTTCTCCCCCAAATCACAGTGAAGGTGAGGTTGTTATGAGGCTTCTTTCCATTAGAAATAAAAATGTTGACCCTCCAAAATATTCATCTCTCAACATTAGAACTGAGGTTGAGATCCATAATGACATGATTAACTAGCTCTTCAATGAAGTTCAGGAAGTCAAAGAAAAGATAAGGGGATTTATACTAGTTATTGTTGGGGGTAAATTGTAAGATAATATCCTTGAGGAAATCAACAATAAGGTATCTAAGATCGAGAAGGAGCAAGAAATTATCAGGTCCAACCATTCATATATCTTGTTTATATTCAAGAGCACCCTTAACTTTCTCTCCCTCATTACTCACCATCTAGATGAAGGAAAAGGTAAATACAAAATCAAGAAATATTTCATCCTTAAGGATAATAAAAATAGTTTAGAGAGTATCAATAAGTCCTTTCTTAAAATCATGAAGTAATGTTTGTATGGGTTTCTCCTTTGTTGAGCACTTTTTTGGGTTTTTTCTATTTATTTTTTGTGTTTTAGTTTTTATTTCATTGTGATTTGGCTGAGATTTTACCATAGTCTTGTTTTTTATCTTACTATGTATCTTTTGGGATTAATTTTATATCCAATGGCGTTTTGTAACTAGGTAGGGTCACAACTGAAAAACCTTTATCCTTAATATAAGTTCACAATGTCAAATATGTATGGAACACTAGTACTAAACATAATTCATGAGCCTCATGAGCATAGATCCAAAAACCCTTTTTATTATCCTAAATCAAAAACCCTTAGTGATGTTTAACCCATTTTCATTTAACAAAAAATAAAAAGGCTAACTTGTATTATATCTGAAAATATTTGTGTGGGTGTGAGTTTTTTCTAACCTTGGCCAATGTGTGCATTTCGATAGAATTTTCTAGTGTTATTTATGGTGAAGGGTTCCCAATGGATCCATTAAGGCTTTGTACCAACTTAGTGTAGTTATCACACTCCTTTTTTCATAGGATTTCATTCTTGTGATCATAGTAATTCCTACCACATCTTGTTGGTTTGATTGTTTCATTTTTTATCATTTTTTTCCTTGGCGTAAGAAAGGAGTTTTGGTAAAAGTGAGCACATAGAAGACCTCAAAAATATTATATATTTTCTACTTTTTAAGTGACATAAACATAAATCATATGCATGATTTAATATTTCTATGATTATAAATGGATCACTCTTTGTTTTTAATTGGTGTTCTTCCATGTTTATATTTTCCTACCTCCCTTATCCTTAGTAGAATAGAATATATTATTTGTTTTGACTAATAGGTATTTTTAATCTAGATAAAAATGATTCATTTGAGTTTTAAGCTCCTACCTTTTTTTGGAAAATGATGATGAGGTATGGGATTCATGTATTTGTGATTTTGGAAGGATTATATTTGTTATGTATACCCACCCTCATTGTAGTATTACATCAACTATTATTTTTCCACTTAAACTATTTTACATAGATATTATCCCTAATTTCATTTCATATGAATACATAAAGTTTCAATATCATATTATTAGTTTTCAAGGAGATGGTTTATATGTGTATGTACGGTTGGTTGATCTAGTAGACTTATGTCAAAAAATGGATAAATGGTTATCATGGCACTTATGAGTGGATTTTATTGTTTTGATACTTGGTCATGGGAAGATACATCTAAATCAATGTTTTCGTGTCTTTTTTCAAGGTAAAAATTCAATGTTGAACAGGACAACTTAACCCAAATGTCAATTTTTTTCTTGGAAACTCTCCTGAACCCTCCTAAACACCTCGTTGGATCAGTTTTTCCTTTTTTCATGTCCACCCTAACCATGAAAATTCCTTATATTTGTTGTATATGCATTCCCTAATGTTTCAAATTTCAAGTAAGGTTGACTCACTTCTTTCAGTGCAATGTTTTCAGAGGTGAATTCTTCAGTATGCCTAGAAAGTCTATTTTTTGCCTTTTCAGGACAAGTATGCATCCTCATAGGAATATGTGAAGGCCAAAAATTCATTAATAAGTTTTATTGAGGAGATAAGAACATACTTCATCTACTTTAGGAATAGTTAGGAAGGTTTCGAATGTTTAGGAACAAGTTGTGAAACTACGGGTCTCTAGGGTGCAAGGGGTAAGTAGTATAAAAAGTTTCTTGATATTTAGAAGATGATTCCAAAAGCTCCATAAGGAGTTAGGGGTAAAAAAAATATAATTTTAAATATGATTCAAATCTTGAAATGTTCTTGGGATTCAAAATTATATAAAATTTTTTCTGAAAAGTGTTTCGAAAGCTCTGAGAAAAGAGATTTCAAGTTTTTGGGAGCTAGTCATTTTCATAATTAGATGGGTGGTGCATTTTGGTGTCACGACTATCCTAAATGTACCCAATTTCAAATAAAATGAGCAAAGTGGGGATTTTAGGGATAAAAAATGCACCCAACCCTCAATTTTTTGCTCTTGGTTAATCATATGACTCTCACTTTTCCTGACAGGTGCTAAGTGGATTTGTAGTTGAATTTTCCAAGTTTTTCATGAAAACCCTTGGGTGTATTTTACTATCCCAACTATCCCAGGGATAGTGGGGATAGTGGGGACAAAAAATGGACAACAAAATGTGCCCCACATCCCATGATTTTCAAATTAAAAAATTGAACTAATTGTTTATACCTTGCTTCTTCTCATTTCTTATTCACACATGAATGAAAAGTGTTGTTAGAAGTTCTAAAACATGAAATAACTTATATTTTCACCTAATTTTTTCTCCATGATTGCTAAGTAATACCTTCATAAACCTAAAAAAATTATATAAATCATGTCAAAATTTCTCTAGGAATCCATATATATCAAAACTTGAAAAGTTCACATCTTGTAAAATGATGAGTGAAATCAAGTGAAATTTTCTCAGTTGTTCTTCAATCCAAATGCCTTCATGAAGATGGAAATAAAAAAGTAGATGAATCCATAGGTTTTAATGGTATAAAACCCTAGTTTTATGCCATATAATTTTGAATTTTCTTTTTCACTTTCAAAACATTCTTGTAAGTGGATTGAGATGAAATTCGGAGCATGAGACTACAACAAGGAGCCTTGTCTAGTGATACCATTTTCATCACAATCCGAGGTGGAAAAATAAAATTATAAAAATAATAATTATCTTACATCCTTGATTTCTAAAAAATATTAACATACTAAAAATATTAATTCCCCTCAAATCAGTGCACTCAGAAAACATTGAAAATGATAAACTAGGAAATGTTTCCAAAAATAGTTATTTAAAAAAAGAAAAAAAGTACATGCTAAAAATAGAAAGTTTCCAAAAATAGAAAATCATCATCAACAGAGTTAAATTGAGGGTAATAGAGGATTAATAAGTTTAAATTTTATCAAAACAAGCAAAATTTCCAAAAATCGCGGCTCATGTTTCCACCTGCTAAAATAGTAAGTCTTCATTTTGGATGCAAAAAGTTATAGTTAGCTCAATTTTCATCCATCTCTCTATTTTTGGACATATTCACAGGGTTTTCTGATTATTTCACATCTCAAACAGGTCAATCCATCCTTCACAAAGGTCTCAAGGCATCATTTTGATCACAATAACAAAGCAGAACACCACATGGCGAACAGGTAAAGTCTAGGGGCGTTGTGTAGTCAAAGGAAATATGAAAAGAGTCAAGATCTCAATTAAAATTCATAATAATTGTTGTCACTATAACTTTTCAATCATGTTAGATCCGTCCACACCTCCCTAGTGAGCTAGTTGATTGAGATCAATGAACTAAGTAAACCAAGGTAAGTTAGGAGACTTGGCCAAAGTAAGTTGAGTTGTTTGAGTGAGGTCAGTGTGATATTTTAGGTGTAAACAGGAAAATTTCTTGGTTAAAATAAAGTGTTACAATATTGATTCATTACAACACCTTTTTCTTTAAGGGTGCCCAAGTATGTTTTCCTCAATGGAAAATCTTCCCCACGAGCATCAAGAGTTGGTTCCACAACAAGCATCTAAAAATGCTCTGGTGAATGACATTTTGTTTAACTCTTGAAGATCCATTTATATGGATTCAAGAAATTCTCAAAAGAGGGCCAAGGAGAACAAAACTTGCTATCATTCCTGGTCTTAAATAAATCTCAGGAACACTGAATTCCATGCAAAGAAAGAATGCCCAAAAAACATCTCACTTCTTTAATGGAACTTAAGGTAATTAGTATGTTTAAATTGCTAGACCTAAGAATGAGAATCCCGTTGAGGACAAGACTCTGTTAGACTATGATTTGACCCACATATCATTAGGTCAATCTTCACATGAGGGTGACTCTCGTTTTTTCAAGGAATCCCATTCCTTACTCCTCACTCAGAATGAAAAATACAAGCAAACAATTGTGCAATTGGAGGAACAGGTATAAGCTCTCAATGCCTACATCCAACCCTTCTTAGAATCTGACTCAACATCTTCTCTTTAAATGGAATATATTCCTCTTATCAGTAATGTTGATATTGAGGCAATCATGAAATCATAAGGTTACAAAATTTAGGGGAAGGATAATGAGAATTGGATTGAGAAAATCATTGAGAAAGGAAAGTTATTATTTCCATATGTCATTTCTCTCATTAAGTATGTTCTTGTAACTTTTTCATAAGTAAATAAAGAAAATGAGGAGTTTGCAATCAAGGTATTTAACTTGGATGATATGTTCCCATTGGTTTCTTAGATGATATATTTCAACTCTTATACACCCAGTGATTAAGAACATGTTTGCATCAACTGCAAATGAGAGCTTGTCTCAATTTTGGATCCGTATCATAGATATGAATATATGGAATTCTCAAAAATTTAATCTTTGAGTTTAAATCTTGTGGAAAACATTATCTTAAATATCTTGAATGGTGTCTAAAATTGTGTTCATCAATATAACTTAGAGTCCCATCCGCTCATTGAGGATTCATCATTGGAAGAACTAATTGTTTCCTTCCAAGAGCTGACCAAGAAGGAGGTGGGTGACTCTCTTTCGTTAAATAAATACAACTTAGAGTCCCTGACCAGCATAAAAATTTGCATTTCTGAAATTTTAAAGGATCATGGAGTATGGCTCAGTTGGTCTAAGTAGATTAGTGAATTTATCGGTGTATGGGTCAAGATTTTGGGATGCATTTACATTTGAGAGACAGATAAGTTAGCACTTGCAGTAACTATATTAAACAAGGAATTCAAGGAACAAGATCCTGTTCTAGAAACTTCTCATTAGGAAGCATGAATTAACAAATTTCTTCATCGTAAGGAGATTCTTCATTAAATATGAAAAATTATTCCATTTTATCTCTTTCCCCCTCTTCTGTCTCTCCCCTTTCTAATTCTTCATTGAGCGTAATCAGTATATTTTGTCTCATTCACTTAAGTGACTTTTTAAAGTTATATTGTAAAAGTCCCTTTGACTTTATTAAAAGGGAGCTTAGTTCTTCATTTCCTAGGAAGATGAAAATTCACAAGTTGAATGAGATCATGAAGAATTCATGTGGGGGTAGATGAAATTTCAATTCACATTACTATAAATAGGGATGGCTCCTGTCATTCCAAAGGATCCTAAAATATTGGAAATTTAGTTCTTTTGTAACAATCATGGATTTATGATTTTGGGTGTTGAGCTTTGTATCATCAATGCACAATAAATAAAAGATACATTTATTTAATTTATATTTTCATGTGTTCCTCTATTTTATCTCTTTTATAAAATCATTGATAGCATAATGATCAAGAAAGATCTTTGTATGTTTGATGAATGAATCTAATAACTGTATGTTTATGGGTTTGTTAGTTTCACTAGATGGATTCATTGTTTCTTTCCTCTAAATTGGACGTTGAACTACTCTAGTTATTGGGTATGAACTATTGTGATTTCATACTCATACAACAATAACATTTCCTTTCCTAGATTTCTATCATTCACCTCTCATCATTGTTACAATTTCCTCCCTTGTACCCCATGTACATGCACTTTGCCATGAGATTCAGTGAAGTGTTCATGTGTGATCCCTGATCCTATTTGGGCACCCCCACAACATTTATATAAGAGTAGATTAGTTTACATTCAGTAATAAAATCCTACCCATATACAAAAAGTACTAGTGTATACCCCGAGTGTTTATGGAAACACCTAATTTGTCATAAGATAAATTATTTTCACCAACATTTTTGGTGACAACTCAATCGTGGAGAGATTTTCCTTCAAGTGCGCCTGTAAAGATCTCTGCAAATAATATACATATATATATATATATATATATATGTATATACATATATATTCCAAAAAACCATAAAATTAGATTTCAATACAAAAATCATATTTTGAAGGTGACTCCATTAAGGAATGAATCCATATAATGTTTGTTTCCCATAGGACAATGATTTTTTTTGAAGATTGGAGTTCAGTACCAATGAGTGACATAGTGAAAAAAAAGAATATGATGACTACCAAGAAATAAAATATTTTATCATACGCTCATAATTCTGGAATGTCTCTTGCAGAAGCACGAACTCACAATATGTTGAGGGAAATAATTTCCATACCATCCCTGCAGTATCCATGAAAAGGCTTTCCAGAATGGAGAAGATTTTTTTTTTGTGAAGACCACTATCTATCAAGTCATAGTGGCAACTACAATTCAAGAAGAGTCCCTGCTAGAGGAAATAAAATAGGGATTGTTAATTTTGATGATTGATAATCTGAGAAATGGATAAAAATAATTCATAATAAATGAAATGTTGTATGAATTCCATGAGGAAGGAGAGTCTACTGAGGGTAACATTTTCATCTTCACGCAGCTGAACCAAGAATACGCATGACATTTCCTTGTGTCATTTCCATTCCTCTGGATGATTTTCTTGCATAGGCTGATGAATAAATGGATATCTTGAGAAGATAGATATGTGTAAAGGATTGTAAGTGTGGAAGAAGGAGTAGATTATGATCTTAAAGACTATCATGTAAAGTTTGGAAGTATGCATTGGAATTGCAAAGAAGGTATGAACATCTTAAAGCACTTCACAATTTTAAGGAAGGAGAAAATCAAGAAGACCCTGAGTGATTCTCCTCACTACCAGGAATTCATCCATGGAATATTATTTTAGTAATTCTGATGAATTCCATATCCTTGGACCTTCTATATGAGAATTAAATCAGCTCCTTGGAGGATGATGAAGGAGACCATGGTAGTTGAACCTTTATTCACCAACTCATTCTGGCTCAAAGAACATCACATTGGAGTAATTATGAGATTTAAGAGAGGAAGATGATTATTGTTATCACGATAGGTGGATACAATTCTTTCTAAGTAATCCTAGTAAATAATGAAGAAGTATAATAAATTCATCTTTACATCCCAGACCAGACCAGAGATGAGGAATGTCGAGGTAATCATGGATAATCTTCTTTCCAATTTTTATTGTTCAAGTGATGTAGATATGTTGAATTATGAAATATGGAGACAATTGAAGAATACAAATTATCTGTCCTGGATTCAATCATGGATGAACATATAAAAGATTCTGATTCATTCTATAGAAAATAAGGAGGATCGAAAAAATTGTAGCACAACCTTTCAAAAGAGATGATTCCTACCACCCTGACCAAAGGAGCACAATGCTGATCATCACTTGATGAACAAGAAGATGCTATCAAGAAATCAATCATAGATGAATATTAGTAATGTTTTTTTAAACTTAAACTATAAGGAGGTCTCTCTACCTCCCATCATGTTTAGCAATTTAGTAAATTATTTATACTTTGATATCGTCAAAGGTAATTCCCTTTCCCATGTTTCTTGGATCTCTTCTCCTTATCAGATAATTATTAAGACCCAAGTATGGCCATTCTTGCATCAGAAGTTGAGCCTTGGATGAAAATAATGCATAGAAATTGGTGAACAAGGATGTTTCAAATGATAGTAATGGACATGTGTGGATCAGGAATTTTTAATCCATATGAGCTTGAATATTCAATGCAATGAATCTTCTAATGAGAGGTTTGAAAATAAGTCCCATAGTGGTAGACTTGGAAGATGATTCTCTACTTCTAGTCATGAGAATGATCTAATGGACTGTGGAAGTTCAAATGAACACCCTTCCCACGTAGTCTTGAGATCTCTAACTCAGGACATGAAAATTCATGATATGTATGGTGCAAGTTAGATTTGTATCCTTTCTATGCACCAATGTTTGAGCTCTATGATGATAGAGAAATATAGATGAGCTTGATTAGTCTTCTTCAAATGCATGGGTGGATGAGAGATAATGTAGAGGTAAGTCTTATTCAATCAACTTGTTTGAGTGCCCAATAGATGATGAATGTTTGAGGATATGATGATTATTGAATATCCTATGGAATATTATCGCTTGTACAATACAATATACCCAGATCATCTTGAGGACTGATATTAAAGAAACTGAAGACCCTGAGCTCAATTTTGAGATCCTAAATGGTAGTTGTTTAGAACAAAGTGAAATTGTGAAAGATATCGTGTGAGGAAATATTTCCAAAGCTTATCCATTGTCTAACATGTTTCCATTCTACAATGAGATTTCTTAAAGATATGATGACCTCCATGTGCCAATTTCTGAATATTACGTAGTTTTGAAAGCAATTACTCTGAAGGTAACAAATCTGATATGTTCAGAAGAAGCTCATTGAAGGGGAAGAAAATCAGATTCTTGATCTCACTCCTTTCGAGTTCATCACCAATTTAAGGGAAAATATACATTTTGAAGGATGGTAGTAAATGAAATGAAGCTAATGTGTTCATAACAATATCAATCTTTTCACTTGTGAGAACATGGAGGAATGTGCATAAATTTTATGATTGGAGTCAAGGTCAACTTGTTTATCCTAAAAATTTGGAGCAAGATTCCTAACTGAAATATTCACTCAAGGGTGATTTCCATGATCAAATCAAGAACTGTAATTTTAGAGATGATGAAAAGGTTAGTTTTGAGCTGGTAGGTATTAACAACAATTGTTTTGGGAAATCCTGTAAAAGGATTGGTATGACTCTGTAGTGAACTTTTTTGAATCAAATGTCATATTTTAGTCTATTGTAAATGACTCTCCCAACCCTTTGATTATTAAACATTTGTTTTCCACATGTTGTAACATTTTCTCTCGATGATGAATAATCCCTTCATATCTTTGTGTGTGTATCCCTCTATTTTGTGAAAGAAATTTCTCGTATCATTTGTTTGTTTATGTTTGTTTAGAATAAGTTGAATCCATAATAAAGAAAGGAACTTAGTCCACACACTTTTAAGTTCCTCATTATTTAAGGTTCCTAATTTCTCATGTCCTGTAATGCGCTCAAGGAAAAAAGTATGTTTCCATGACAAGATCTAGTGTTTCCACTTTTATAACATTTTGCAAGGAAAAAATGTATCATGATCATATAACATCAAGTGGAATTCACAAGATGCAATAACTTCAAGATGATAAAAAAGTTTTCATTGGATGCAAGAATTTTTTCATTACAATCTAAATATGAAGATGGAATATTAGTATGTCTCCTTCTTCTCAAACCTTAAAAATCCATCAGAGTATCTTGGCCCCGTTGATTTAAATATTGAAACAAGGTGACATTCCTAGGTTTGATTGCATCTTGTTGTTCCATGAAGGAGAATTCTTCTGGCAACCCGATTAGGAAGGCTATTTATCTGGTACATGTGTTCATCCACATTTGAAAAGTTGAAAGCTATAAATATAATTCCTTTTTTTATATGTTGTTTTCCCACTATTATATGGCATCTTGAAATCATATTTATGAAATTTTAGTGAAATACTTATAGGAAGGTTTATGACTCCATAAGTACAATGAAAGAGGCACTATTCCATGCCATGTGTTGAATTCTGTGATTAAGTTTTCTAAAATGGTGTATGACATTCATCTAAACATTTCCCTAAGAGTTACATACCACATGTTTTCGTGTGTTTTGTAAGGGAAATATATGTCAATGTTAAATTTAATGACAATCTTCCACAAGATGTCAATTTTCGCATTCTTGGACAAGATCTCTTGAAGCACTTCTTAAGGAATCTCAATTTCATGACTCACCTTTGGTCCCAAATGAAAAAGTAGCATGTTCCATCCTAGAGAACGAGGTAAATTCCTTAGATAAGTTATAACTATACCATTGACCTTGAAATTATTTAGGATGTCTATACATGATACTAACTTCTTTCAGTGTAGTGCTTTCAAAATACCTCCTGAGGTGAATTCTTATTTTTGGCCTAGAAAGTCTATTTTTCAGTTTCTAGGACAAGTGGCATCATCCTGGGTGATGTGAACGAAAAAATTAATTGATTGAACTGGTATTGAAGACAATAAAAAATTTTTGGGGACTATAAAATTTTCCCCTATTTGGGATTTTTTTTAGGTCTTATGAACAAGTCAAGGAACTACAAGTTTGAAGGTGTAAGGCTAAAAAAGGTGTCCGAGCTTCAAAATATGATTTTGGAGCTTCGATAAGGATTTTGGTAGTCAAAAAATATACCATTGGCAATATAATTGAATCTACATGATGTAATTTTCACATTCTTACCAAGACCCAAGTGATTCTCAAGGTAAATTCAGTTTGTAGCAGACTCACCATGTGGTCTCGAATGAAAAATGGAATTTTTGGAAAAGGATGTAAAATAATGTCTTAAAAACCATCCCATTGATTTTGAAATGATATTGGGAGTCAAAATGATACAAATTTTTTTCTTACAAGAGTTCCTAAAGCTTTGACAAAAGTGATTTCAATTTTTTGGGAGTCAGTCATTTTCACAATTAGATGGGTGATGCATTTTGGTGTCCCAACTATCCCAACTTCCTGACTATCCTAACTTTCCTAACTTCCCAAGATAGTGAGGATCATGGGGACAGTAGGGATAATAAAATGCACCCTACCCCCAGTCATTTCTCTTGGTTCATCATTTTACTCTCTCTTCCCAATAGGTGTTAAGTGGATTACACTTGAATTTTCCAAGTTTTTCATGAAAACCCTATTGAAAAACCAATGTACTAAGAGGGTGGGGGTGAATCATTCCTACAATAATTTTCACTTAATTTACCAAAACATGCATTCATAATTTAATCTCTTTATTTACCATTCATTATCATTCATTTAACCATTAAATCATACATTATCCATACATGTGTTTACTTAAAAATTCAATCAATTATAACCAAGATAAAGAGTAAGAGAGTACATAAGAACAACAGATTTAAGTTGGAAACCATCAAGGGGAATAAAACCCACTGAAACACAAACTTTAATTAACCATGTTTCAAATTTATTGAGGCACCAACACCACAAGGAGAACCAATACCTGATTTAGTGAGGCACTAACCCCACAAGGAGCACCAACCCTAGTTTAGTAGAGTAACAACCCTACAAAGAGCACAAACCCCTAGTTTAGTAGAGCACCAACCTTAAAAGGAGCACCAAACCCTAATTTAGTGAAACAAAAACTCCACAAGGAGGATATAACACCCTAATATTATCAATAACCAACTCAACCACCTTTGGATGAATATATTTGATGTATTTTTGCTTCCACAATTGATGGAGATCACAAATTCATGTAACACTCCTTCAAACCCTCTTCAAAGCCTCATTCACCTAGATTGCTAAAATTTGATCTTTCATGACCTGATTTTAATCAATAAACTTGAAAAATATCTTCTCATCATTATTCATATTTTAAAACACATCTTCATCTCTGATTACATGCTCTTGATCAACTTTTAACCTCTCACCTAGGTCACATTTTATCTCCTAGCTCAACTCGTTGAAAAATGAACTAAAAAAACACTTAAATATGCTTCTCTTATTTAAAAAAAAATCATAGGTACATCCTCATGAATAATAATCCACCAAAAACCTCAAAAATATAACAACACGTTCATTAAAACACTTTGAATGGACCCATGTAGGTCAGTCATGCTCAAATTCACAAAACAAGCTCAAACCCCTTCACCTAGATGACCAAAAGACACAAACCTCATCATCATGATTATTAAATATAAAAAATTCATAACATATGCAAAATTTGACATAAAAACAACGTCCATGGTCTTATATTATCTTACACCAATCAAAATCCTCAGAACTCACTCAAGAAGGCTCATATCCTTCACTAAACAATTGTTTTCAGGAACCTGTCTTCACCTATGGGTCTCAAGCACACACCAAAACACCTCAAAAATGACATGTAACCACTTATTATAAATCCCCTTACTTTTATATCATAACCATACTTGATATAGCTCATTAAACATACATACATGAAAACCACAACTACTTTCCTCTTTACCAAACTAATTTGACCAAAAAGTAATTTTAGGAACTCAATTGGTTTGTACCATTGCTGCTACTTTAAAGAAATAAAAATTTCCTTCAATAGGTAAAAATAATATATCTCGTCACTCTTCATTTAACATACATCATCATGCAATCCAAAATATGAATAATCTACCTCAATCTTTTAACATGAGCAATCCTGTATTGAAAACAAGAAACCTTCTTCTTTACAAAATGAGTTGGATAACCTATAAAATATCCTCATCATGAGACAAACAATAAAAATTGAAAATATATCAGAATCCTATTTCCATAACATCTTATATTTCCTTCCAAATCTAAGTGGAAGGCCTTTAAATAGGTCTATCTTTGAAACTGCTCCTTTAAGCTTTTAGGACTCAAGAACTAGTCTTGAGCTCAACTTCCTCCATCACCTCCAAACATACTTCCAAGCATAGAAAAATAATGGAACATTCTTATACATGTTTTATAAGAATTTATAAACCTCAAAAAATATTAAAGAATCTCAAAACAATAACCTACATCATGAAGCTACTCAACACCATGCTTAACTAAATATTCTCCATATATGACCCTAGAACATTAGGTCATAATGTCTTAATCCTTTACCAAAAAATAAATTTTGATATATCATTGGAACAATATCTGAACTAGGATCACCACACAGCTTGAATCAATTCCTAGCTTCACTTGTAGCTTCTACAATTCCACTTTTACCACAAGATGCTTCAAAATGCCCAAAAAATAGTCTTTATAAATAGGGCACACTTTTCCCTTTAGGACATCAACCATGATCTTAAACCATCATGGAAATCTATAAAAAATCCATGGAAAAAAAATGCCAATTTATTCATCGCCTTATTTGAATAATTTTTCCACAAACTAAAGATATTTAGAAAAAAACATTTTCAGGTAGGGCCCACACACTGTCACAAGCAATATCTTACCTTTCTAGAAATCTAGATGATTCCTCTTTAAAATCAAATCATAAATTTAAAAAAATTAATCAAAATCAGTTCATTAGACACATTTTTCTCCAAGTCACTTTTAGTTAGGGTTTAACTAGGGTTTCAAAGTAACTTATCTTCTTAACAATCGTTCATAAAAATATAAAAAATAAAATAAAATAATTATTTTTTTATAAACCTTCTTAGTTCTATGGAAAAACATCCCCCAAAACATATGGGTCCTATTCAAACCATACAATTCACAAAGAGCATCAGAAGCTCAACTTTTACCTCAAAATCACATTCCAGAATACCTGTTTTTTCTAAAACTTATGTATCTTTCAAAATATTCTTTAGAATGACCTAAAACTTGTCATGAAGAATCATGTAAACATAATATAACTGATTATACTCATAATTTATCCCAAATATGTCTGAAACTCTCCATCCAATCTTACTTACCCATGTTATCTTTCCTTTTCTCCATCTGCTTGCTTCCCAAGGACCTCATACAGGAACTAAACCTATGAGAGCTGACATACAAATTATCACACACCTCATGTAAATTTTCACCATGTTTTTACCATGATCCACCATGACTAATTAACACCAAAAATATCCATACCATTCTGTATGCTTAAGAACTAGGAATAGGCCAGAATGACTACTTCACACCATGACACACCATGAAATGACCAGGATGACCTCATAAAGACACATATATAATTGTGACATGCCTCTAGGACTATGAATGACCTCATGATAACCTTATTTCAACTTTGGATAGAAAAAAATATGACTATGCCTACTCAACCATGTTTCAGGACTTCACTAAACTTGGTCAATACCAATCAACCTTTAGGTTTGACACTAAAATACACATCATGAAAAATCACATATCACCATGACACCCTTTTCCATAAATTTAATTAACATAAATGACAACAATAACACACAATGGCTAAAAATCTCCCCCCTTTTCATTGATGAAAACCACCTTCAGAAACATTGATGGCAACCATAAGACCAAAAACACCTAGTAGACTTCTTTTCCATGTTTCTGATGCTTCTTTCCCCCTTTGAAATATATGAAAAAGTACACAATGAATATTAGACATGGAAAATGACAACACCTAAAGTCAAAAATGCACAAAATAACTTACTTACTTGACTAGGTCTCCCCCTTGCATTGTACTTTCTCTTTTTGTCTTCTACAGTAGCAACTAATGATCCATTGAACTGTGATGAGCCTTAACAAAACTCTCCTTTAATGTATACTCTCCATGTTTTCCTTATTTCACACTTCAACATCACCTACTAGACTTTTTTCATGCTCAAAGCTCAATATTTGTCTCCAAACTTAACATGACTAACTTTAGGGATATTATCCTCGAACAAAAACCTTAATCCCTTTTGGATAGACTTCTACCATCAATAAGAGAAACCATATTGCATGAAAATCCTTCTCATCAACCCCTAGGATTATTCTACTCATCTCTTACTGAAAACAAAAGTATTATATACCTTACCTTATACACCAAACATGGAGATGGTCCAAGCATATCATCACTATCCTAAAACATTTCTTCATTGTTTTATATTCCGTTATCATAACATTATAAATTCCTTGAAACAAACACTAACTTCCCCTTGAAGTATACATGTAATTCATCATCCAATATTATACACAGTCCTTCTAGACTCTTTAGAGAACCTAGATTAATTACTTCATGACCAAAATGACTCCCATTTCCTCAAGATCCTCCTACAGGCCTGTAATATGCAATGTAGGCATCCTGATGTCATAACAACTTCGCTCATGTAAGAAAACATCCATTCACACCTTAAAATCTTCATTCATTTTCCAATCACACCTTCATATATCTTTACATCCTTAATTTATGTCAAAGGAATTTTCCCACTACTTGAGAAGAGTTTCTCAACATGTAGCTCATTGATACAAAGCACAAACCATGCCATAGTAGTTCATTCTTCAACATTTTCTAGATATAGTGTAGATTATTTCTCATAGAGCATACAATAATATCTTTCTAAAGCCTACTCTTATTATTTAAAATACATAGATCTCATTAGCTCCCCTTCAAAAAATATTTATACTATGAACTCTTGAAATTTTAAATGCATCTTGCAACTCTTCATGCATAATTTTAGAGAAAAATATTACACAGATTTCAAGTAATGAGACATAGATAATCATACCTTAAAATTTGCAGGCCTTGATCAATTTATATGGATCTACCTCAAGATGTACTATTTTTCTAGGATCAGATAACATTGAGAAATAGTCAGAGACACCATTAAAAACTTAAAAAGACCACATACAAGTCCGTAACATGTCATTTAATCTCAACCACTGTACCTTGTTACTTCATGTTCCTCTTCATTTAATGAGCTCTGTGATCCAATATTTGGATATTAAGGATCACATAATCCTTACTATCTTCCTATGATAATTTATCAAGAAACTATCTTAGACCTTGAATAATCATGCAAAAGATCAAAAAAATCACTTTTGACATTCTTGATCACTATTTACACCTATACTATCCCTTTTCTCATTGATGGTACTAAAACCATCACCTAAATCATGTTTAAGAACTTCAAGAACATCAAAATAATTCCTTGATTTTGTATTTCCACTGCTATAATTTATTTCATCTACATGTGTGTCAAAACAAACTATAAGCTCAGTTAGAAGACTTGACTTACATCCACATAGGATTTCCTCTAGTTTCTAAACACAAATATCAGTCAATACTTAGTTGACTGTCGGCATCAATCTTCTCTAATTCATAGAATCACCTTTTGAAGTATGGATAAATCATGAGACACTTCATACTTGAGTCAAGAATTTGAGATACATCATATGGAATAAGTTAGCCCAAAACATACCTGAAAGTATCCACCTAGTCTACCTTTGAAGCTATGATGTATGATGATTAAATTTATTTATTCATTATGACACATTTTCATGTAAGAAACCTACATACACTTCTTCAGGAGCATGATGACCAAATATCCATAACATAAAATCTTAGAATCATAAATGAAATCTCATCTCTGTTCGAGAACTGATAAGAACCATGTGCATTGAACCTCATGATTCTTACCCTTTTGATAACTTAAATAAACTTCTTAAAAATCATACTATATCTCAGTTATCATGACATCTTTGTATTACTCATTATATCCTTAAACCTTCTCAGAGTCTGACAATACATTTTATCATCATGGATCCCTATGAACTTGTAGTAGCAACATGCTTTTCCTATAAATCTATCCCTTATGCCTAAATTTAGTTTTATCATATGATATTTCATCACCGTGCATGTCATAATCATGCCTTTACCTCATTGGATAAAATTGAGATAAATCTTACATTAAACTTGTACTTTCATCCTTGATTCCATCTAATAGACAACACTTAATTTTCTTCCATAGGCTAACCTTACCCTAAGATATATCTTTCTTCAAGGGTATTGAAACCATTAATGCTCCTCCTATCTTCACATGAATCATTCATTTTGATTCCATTAGGGAATAAAACCATTTGACACTAATCCACATCTTATTGAATTCTAAAGAGATAGGATACAATTCATTACATGTCTAGGAAGCATCATTTTACTAGTTACATACCTTGTAGACTGTTATATGAAACTTGAAAACACTCATAAGACCATGGACATATTTTTTCACAACCTTTATGACTTGTTGGAATTATACAAAATTATTTAAATTATAGAACGTTTTATCACTACTATTTTAGTCCACAAAACCTTGACATACTAGAGAAAATACTTTCTTCTTATCTTCAAACTCATTCTCAAACTTTATTTTAATATCACCTTAAACCCTAGAGACCATGGTAACCTATAACCACTTCATGAACCATAGGTTGAAATTTTTTACCATATAACATTTACCTTCTTAATGAATTCCTTGATGTCTAAGAATCATAGACCTTGAATTTTAAAAATGCACCTTTAAGTACCTTCTCAGACCTTCAAAATTCTTCAAAGAAACTAAGGAACCTCTTAAGACATAAATATTCTAAATAGATATCAAGATCATGTCATCATATATATTCATTAATAACACATAATAGTTTATGACTGACTCAGGGAAGAGAACATTTCTTTTGTCATGAACAAAGACCAGTTAACTCACTTTTAACTTCCTCAAAACACTAAGACAAAATATTTTAAATGTTTTATGATCATCACACTGACTACAAGTATTATATAGTACTATCACCATGACACTAATTCATACTTAGATTAATCCTCATAACCTCTTGTTCAATTCTCCAAACTTAGACTTGGAATATTGAATTTAAATAGAAATACAAACCTGCAACTTTGTGGAACAACTCTTACTTGAACATCAATACTCAAGTATGACCATGAGATTTTCAAGAAGAGACCTTCAACCAAGAATAAAATAGAACCCTTTGTACTCATAAAATTATGATACACATATGACCTCTAATGATCTTAAATCACCCCTCATACATAGACTAAGTATAGTTGTGCTACAAAAAAAATGATGACAAGGAGAAAGAATGAAAACTATTGACCTTCTTTTGATAAAACAAAAAACTTAGTGACATTAATACTCTTTTGTGGAGATGAAAAATATTCTAGACCTCATTTCTCTTCATGATGGACTAATATCAAAATCTCTATCATTCTGATCACGAGATGAAACTGTTACAAGAATCCCATCCAATGGAAATGCTCAAAATGTTGTAGATTTGTTTGTGTTTGCAAATACTGAAGGGGATGATGATCAGTATGTATGATTGCTTCCTTGCCCATTAAGTAATGCTTCCATTTTTTTACACTATGCACCAAAGCATTCAACTCTTTATCATAATTTGGATAACTTCTTACTACATTTGTGAAGGTTTCTGAATGGTAACAAACTGGTCATTTTTTTTACATCAAAACTACCCCCGTTTCATAGTCACTAGCATTTGTCTCTATTTCAAATGAATGCTTCAATTTTGAATGTGCCAAGATCGGAGCGGTACTTATTTTCTCTTTTAGGATATCAAAGGCTTTATGCTATTTTCCTGCCCACTGAAATACCTATTTGAAACTTGTCAAATCATGCAAAGGAGATGTAATATGAGAAGTTAGCAATAAATTTTCTCTAGTACTGAACTGCACCTAGAAAATTTCTAACCTCTGTCACATTAGTGGGTCTAGGACATTTTACAATAACCTCTATTTTTGCAGGATCAAGTCTCAAATCTCCATTTCCTACAACATAACCCAAGTAAATTAAATATGTTTTCCTAAATTCACATTTTGACATCTTCAAATAATTTTTTTCTCTCCTTAATGCATCTAATTTTTTTTTGATGTGTTTATCATGTTCATCTCATGAATTACTGAATACAAGAATATCATCTAAGTAGAAAATAAAGAAATCATCAACGAATGGTCTAAATATATCATTCACAACTCTTATGAATGTTTTCAATGCATTGCACAAACCAAAAGACATCACTAACCATTCAAATAATCCTTGTTTTATTTTAAAAGTAGTTTTCCAAACATCACCTTCTGAAATTCTTACTTGGTGATAACCACTTCTTAAATCTAACTTAGTGAAATAAATTGCATTCTTTAATTTATCCAATAAATCATCTATTATAGGAAGAGGGTAATGATTCTTTACTCTAATCTTGTTTAGAGCACAGAAATCAACACACATTATCCAAGTTCCATCCTTCTTATGAACCAAAATAATTGGTGAAACACATGGGGATGTACTTGGATGAATTATACCTTGAGCCAAGAGTTTCATTACCTGTCTCTTGATTTCCTCATTCTCTAGTACTGACAACCTATACATTCCGATATTGGGAAGAGGTTCATCCTAAAGAAATTGTATCTCATGTTAAACCCCTCTTTTGGGAGGTATGTTTTAGATCACAATTCTCAAAATCCATCTCATGTTCTTTCTCTTTGGCTTTGACCGCCATAAGTACAAAACTTTTTCTTGAGTTTACAAGCCTTTTCATTTGACCTACAGTAACCAAGGATAGATTATTCTTTTCACAGTGAGCTCTAGCAATAAACTCAATTCCATCCTTTACAAGAAAATATTTATTTTCTTCCCTATAGAAGTTTGTTTTATGATCATACAAGTAAGGACTTCCCAAAACCACCCCACAAATATTCAAAGGAACTACATCCAATTCAACCTCATCTATAAAATTGTCTGTAATGGAAAATCTGAAAGTACAAGTTTTAGTTACCTGCAGTTTCGCATCATCACAAACCTAGCCCAAAGGATAAGGCTTAGGATGTGGTTTAGTTTTGAGTCCTAATTTTTTAACAACCTCCTCATAAATTAGGTTATCTTGAGATTCACTATAAAAGAGTATTAATTTTGGTATGCTTTGAAATTAATCTAATGTGGAAAAGCTCATTACTTTTCTTATCATCATGTATAGTTTGTTTACTAGAAGAAAATGCAACATTTGAAGTTACTATTATTAGAAATTGAAAGAAAGGATTTACCTTGATAACTCATAACTGTGATCTTGGTTTCATCACCTGAATTTGGCCCAAGATCATGAACTGTAGTGTTTGTTTTCTTTTACTTTCCTTTCTTAACCATCCATTTAGGTTTCATTTCAGGATGTAATTTCCAACATTTAGACTCATCATGTTTCTTTTTACAATGATTACAAAATGTTTTCTCATCTTCCTTCTTAACAGTAGAGTTTTTATTATGCTTAACCTTTCCCTTTAGATTACTTGTTATTTTTTTGAAAAGAAGAGGAAGAGGAATCCTTTTTCATTTTCCCTCGTGCTTCCAAATGGGTTGCTTGAACACACACTGCATCAAGATTAGTAGGACCTAAAACAAGAATCGTATGCCTTAGGTAACTACGCAATCCACCAATATATTTAAGCAGTGTTTCTTCTATGTTTAGGGAAAGATCCCTTTTCCTAAATTCCTATGTGTAGTCTTGAAAACTTTTTCCTTTAGCTTGTCTTAATGTTTTCCAATCCATCATAGTTTTTTTCTTATAACCAAGAGGATAATTTTTTTGCCTAAGACTTGAAAAAAATTCATACCAAGAAGTTATTACTTTACCTTTGGTTTCTTCCACTTCCTGAAGCTTACTCTCCTACCAAATTATTGATGTGCCTCCCATTCGAAGAGTTCATAAATGAATCTTTTTTCATCATCCCCAATTCTATGAACCCTAGTTATCCAACTTCTCTGCATTTATCTCTCCAGTATACATTGGCAATTCAAACTTGATATCTAACTTTAATGAAGGAAAATCAAATTTTAGAGGTTCACTTTTAGGAATATCAGAACTAGATATTTCTTATTTCTTACCTTATCTAGTTCCCTTTTCCCTTTGTCTATCTTGGTACATTTCTTCCACCATTTCCTTCATTTTTTGGAATGATCATCAAAATTATTCTACCTTTTGATCCTCCATTTTAGGACTTCGAGACCATCTAGTACTAATTTTGGGATCTCCTTTAACTAACTCTCCATCACCATTCCTAGATAGAGACCTTGTTAACATCAAATACACAAATTATAATCCAAAACACGTTAATATGAACCAAAAATCAGTCAAAACCAACTCTAATACCAGTGATCTAAAAATCAACTTTAACAAGCAATTGTATAAAACACATATTTTGCTTTGTATTGATTTTTTTTACTCAAAATTGAGTATTATCTCCTTTTGTATTTTTTTAATAAAATAATAAAACTTGCAATTACTTTGTAAATACAGATAAATAAAACAAATTCACCAATAATTTGACAAAATGCGTGATAACAGAGTTCAGCACTCATGACCTACATCTTTGGGTCCAGTTGAATGGGACCGATCTATTAAAATATTAAAAATAAATCTACAAAATTTTGACCTTCTCACAGTCTTCCCCTATTAAAAATAGCTTATGTCAATTTTTACTTCATCCTCTAATTCTCTCTCTAGCTCAAAATATGAGCATTTGAATCTTTAACACAGTCTCCTCTCCCTATAAAAATAAAACATGCCTCCTTTTATAGTGTTCTAATACCACTAGCTAACCAGTTAGGCACTTATCATTTTACATGGCCCACCCGAGTTCCATCCTTATCTAACATATTGGATTTTATCCTTAAGGGAAAAAAATCCCACATTTGGCGCATAGTAGGTAGGGATGTAGTTTTAAAGATGGGGCAGTGCATGTTTTGATTGGCTTTTGAGCCACCTTAACCACCGTATAATGTGAGTTCTTGGTTAGCTAACCATATATTTGGTGCATGGATAATATATGGTGGTAGTTAGGATATGTTTTAAGCTTGTGAGGAATATATTTCCGCATGGAGGAATAAGGAGTTAGGATATTTGGGAATTAAAAATGTGTGGCAAATATTAATACCATGTAGCAGTTAGCATATGCATAGGAGTTGGAATATCTTGGCGGCCAATGTGGAGAAATAAGGGGGTTAGCTCAGTGGATAGGGCTATCCACCAATCCATTTACAAAGTTTGATAATAATATCCCATATAAATCAAATAATTACACTATGAAGCATATAAATACAAATGCTTTGGTAATATGAAATGAAAAGGAGGACAAGACACCCCTCCATAATTGAGTGTGTCAAACTTAGCTGAGGGCCCCCTTCTAGAAAATAGTGAGGCCCACCTATCCATCACTAAGTGTCAAAGACTGGCATTCCAAAAAACCTTTTGCTTCATTATCTATACTGTCCATGTGTCACATTTTGATTTTTCCACTTGGCGAGTGTTCACACATCCAACCTGTGCTTAGTTCCCAAAATTCACCAGTTGCCCTGAAATTTCAGTGGGCCATAACTTTTGCATACAAGCTCCATTTCTTACAAACGAGATATTGGAAGAATCATATTTTTTTCCTCCACATCATGGAACTAACTACAACTGATTCTAAGAAGATCATAGATTGGTGTTTCTTGGTGAGGATCCTCTAGATCAATTGGAAATTTATTAGAATCCTCTTTCTATAACATCTTACATTTCCTTCTAACTCTAAGTGGAAGGCCTTCAACCCAGTCCATCTATGAAAATATTATAGGACTCAAGAACTAGTCTTGAGATCAACTTATCCATCACTTCAAAACATACTTCTAGGCTTAACCAAAGCATTTAACATCCTTAAACATGTTTTCTAAGAATTCATTAAAATTAAACCATCATCTAGAATCTCGAAAAAATCATGTACCTGATGAAGCGTATGGACACCATACTTAACTAAGCATCATCTTGATTTGACCCTTAAATATCAAGTCATAAATTCTTCATCCCTTAGTAAAAACTAAGGTTTTATATATCATTGGAAATATATCTGAACTAGGCTCACAACAGAACTTGAATCAATTCCTAACTCCACCTGTAGCTTTTGCAATTCCACTTTTACCACAAGTTGTTTCAAACTTCCCTAAAACCCAGTCTTCATAAATAAGGAACACTTTTCCTTTTAGGAGCTCAACCATGATCTGAAACCATCATCGTCATCTAGAAAAACTCCCTGGTTAAAAACAAAGTCAATTTACTTATCACCTTCTTTGGAGAATTTTTCTACAAAATAAATATCTTCATAAATAAAACTTTTTAGGTAGGGCCCATACACTGTCACAAGAACTATCTTACCTTTATGGAAAGATGGAGGAGTCATATACTACATAATGTTATCACTTTAGAAAAATGAATCAAAATAGGTTTAGTGCACACATTTATCTCCAACTCACTTTTAGCTAGGGTTTAGCTAAGGTTTTAAAGCAACAGACCTTCTTAACGATCGTTCACAAAAATGTGACAATAAAACCACCTCATTATTTTTGATAAACCTTATTATTTACATAGTAAAACATCCCCCAAAACATTTGGGTCCCATGCAGACCATATGTACAATTCAAAACGAGCATCAGAATGTCAAATTTAACCTCAAAATCACATTCCAAAATACCTGGTTTAGCTAAAAATGGTGTATCTTTCAAAATCCTCTTCAGAATGACTTGAAACTTATCATGAAGCATCATGAAAACATCATATAACTTTCCATACTCATCATATATCCTAAATAGGTCTGAAACTCTCCATCCAAGTGCACTTACCCATGCTATCTTTCCTATTCTCGACCTGCATGTTTCCCAAGGACCTCATACATGAACTAAACCTTTGAGAACTGACCTAAAACTTATCATAAACCTCATGTACACTATCACTATGCTCCACCATGAGTGATTAACACCAAAAATTGTACCTCCATTTAATTTTGCATGCCCTAGGACTAGTATTAGGCCTAAAATGATTTCTTCACACCATGAAACACCATGAACTAAACAAGATGAACTCATATAAACACATGGAAACTTGTGACACACCTCTAGGACCAAGAATGACCTCATGAAAACCTTAATTCAACTTGGGAGACCTCAAACTATGATTATGCCTAATCAAGCATGTTTCAGAATGTCATAAGACTTCACTAAACTTGGTCACTACCAATCAAATTTCATGTTTAACACTAAAAGACACCTCATGGAGACTCAATAGCACCGTGAAGCCCTTTTCCATTAAAGTACTTGACATCAATGATAACACTAACACATAATATCCTACAAACCCTTGGTTGCATTTTAGTGTACTAATTGTCCTAATTGTCCTAGTGATAGTGGGGACATTAAAATGTGCCACACCCTTATCCCCTTCCAAGGTTCACCATGCAACCAAATATTTTTCCATTGGGTGTCTTAAAGTGTCTTCTCTCTCCTCACCATCTCCCGAAATCCCTTTTCACCACTAGTCATGCTCAAAGTAGGGTCACATTTTTCTATCCTGACTATCCTAAATATCCCTAGGATAGTGGGGATAAAAAATGTGCCCCACCCCCATGCTTTGAAAATAAAAATTTTAACTAACTCATTCTTCTCATTTCATTTTTGCATGTGAATGGAAAGTGATGTCAAAAGTTATAAGACATGAAATAACTTATTTTCACCTCATTGTTTCTTCAAGACTCCATGATTGTTGAGTATGACCTCCATAAACTTAATTTTTTTCCAGAAACCATGTCAAAATCTCTCCAGGAATCCATATGCATCAAAACTTGAAAATTGCTTATCTTGCAAACCGGTGAGCGAAATCGGGTCAAATTTTCTCAGTTGTTCTTCAATCTAGGCATCTTCAATAATATGGTAACAATAGAGTAGATGATGCCCTATGTTTTTAATGGTATAAAACCATATTTTTTATGCCCTAGAATTTTATTTTTTAGTTTCTAATCATTTTAACAAATGGATTGAGCTAAAATGTAGAGCACGAGATCGTAACAAAGAGCCTAATTTAGTGATGTCATTTTCATTGAAATCCTAGATATAATAAGGAAGTTTATAAAAATAGTATGTATATGGAATCCTTTGTTTTTAAAAATAGTAACTTAATAAAATTTTTAATTCCCCTCAAATCAGTGTACTCAAAAAGCATTTAAAATGATAAACTAGGAAATCTTTCCAAAAATAGAAAAAAGTAGAAAAATAGAAAATAAGAAAGCAACTACCTATTATCCTAAAAATAAAAAAGTGTCTAAAAATATAAAAACATCATCAATGGAGTTTAATTAAGTATATATGATTGAGAATATTAAATTTGAGAAAAATATGCAAAACATCCCAAAATTACACGTCATGATTCAACTTGCTAACAATAGAAAGTCTTTGTTTTAGGAATAGAAAGTTATAGTTGGCTTCGTTTTCAGTCATATCAATGATTTTTGACATATTCACATAGTTTTATGATGGCTGCATATCTTAAAAATGGAAATTCATCCTTCATAAAGGTCTTGATGCATCATTTTGATCACATTTGTGTCTGGGTGAAAATGTAGAGCATGACATGGTGCAACAATTGAGAACACATGGATATTGTACATTCATAGTAAAGTAAAAAGGATTCAAATATCCATCATAATTCAAGGTAAAAAAATTATCAATAAGGTTTGAGCCATCCACACCTCCTTGGCAAGTTAGTTGAGTTGAGCTCAGTGAGTTGGGAGAGTTGACCAAAGTGAGTTGGGTTGTTTGAGTGAGCTTGGTGAGATGTTCAAGGTGAGTTGATTGAAGTAAAGAATTGAATGATGAAGCTAACAAGAATGAAGTGAGGGTAATGAAAAAATATTAAAAGGTGATCCCATATTCCAGGAGAGCTCGTAAATAGGAAAATATCATTGAATATCTCATAAAACCCCACAATATAAGAAAGAGTGACTCATTACAACATCCTTCTCTTCAAGGGAATACAAGTATGTCTTCCTCAATAGTAAATATCCCCTATGATGAACAAGAGGTAATATTTCATCAGGCTTTTGAAATTTCTCCAGTAGTTAACATGGTGTCAACTCTTGTAGATCCATTTCCATGGATTCAAGAAATGCTTGAAAGTATGCCAAGGACAACGCAACTTACTATCATGCCCAATATTAAAGAAATATTAGGAAGACTAAAGTCCAAGAGAGAAAATAAGGTGCATACAACATCCTGTTCAATCAATGGAACTTTGGGTAATCAGTATGTTGAGATTGTTAGACCTAAGAATGACAAGGCTATTGAGGACATGACTCTGCCAGAATATGATTTGACACGCATCTCATTGGGTAAAGCTTCAAATGAGGGTAACACTCATCTATTCAAATAATCTTCTTCCCGCCTCCTCGCTAAAAAAATAATACAAGAAAATAATTATAAAATTGGAGGAACATGTAAAAGCTCTCAATGCCTACATTCAAGCCTTCTTGGAATCTGACTTCGCATATTATATTCCAATAGAATATATTCCTTCAATTAATAGTGTTGATCCTAAGGAAATCAAGAAATCAAAAGGTTACAAAATTTAGGGGAAGGATAATGAGAAGTGGATTGAGAAAATCATCGAGCAAGGAAAGGTATTATTTTTGGATGTCATTTCTCTCATCAAGTATGTTCTTGCAATTTTTTCTAAAGTAAATAAATTAAAGGAGGATTTTGAAAAATAGGTAATTCATTTGGATGAGGTGTTCCCACTAGTGTCAATATGATCTCTTTCAACCCTCACACTCTCGTGAGTAAGAACATTTTTGTATCATCTGCAGAGAACTTGTCTCAAGTTTGGATCCACATCATGGATAAGAGATATGGAATGCTCAAGAATGCAATATCTGAATTGAAATCTTGTGGACAACATGATTTTGAGATCTTAAATGATGTCTATAATTGTGTTCAAAATCTTGATTTCCCTCCGCTCACTGAAGATTTATCAAATTATAATAATTCATTGTTTATTTCTAAGAGCTAGTCAAGAAAGAGGCATGTGACTCTCTTTCCTTCAATGAAGATAACTTAGAGTCCCTGAACAACATCAAAAATTACATTTATGAAATTATAAAGGATCATAGAGTATGGTTCAGTAATTGTAAGAAGATCAGTGAAGTTCCCGGAGCATGGGTCATGGTGTTGGGCTGCATTTGCATTCCAGAGACAGATAAGTTAGAACTTACATTAACTCAATTAAGAAAGGAATTCAAGGAACATGATAATGATCCAAAAAATTATCATTGGGAAGCATGAATCAAAAAATTTCTTCATCACAAGGAGCTTCTTCATCAGATATGACAACTTCTTCTATTTTCTCTCTTGCTCCCTCTTCCTTCTCTCCCCTTTCTAATTCTTAGTTGAGTGTAATCATTGTACTTTGTCTCATTCACTTAAGCAACTTTATAAAGTTATATTGTAAAATTCCCTTTGATTTATAAAAAGGGAACTCAATTTTCACTTCCTAGGAATATGTAAAGTCATAATTTTAATGAGCTCATGAAGACTCATGTAGGGGGTAGGTGAAGGGTCAATTCACATTGCTATAAATTAGAATGGTTTCTTCATTCAAAAGGAGGTTGAAATGTTAAATTTTAACTCTTTCGTAGAAATTGTGGATTTTTGTTGGTAAACTTTGTATCATCAAAGGACAAGAAATAAAAGCTACATTTCTTCCATTTCTCTTTTCATGTCTTCCTCTATTTTATCTCTTTTATGAACTATTTAAGCATGCTGATCAAGAAAGAGTTATGTATCTTTGATGAATGAATCTAATAATTGTTTTTCTAGGTTTTTTAGTCACACTAATGGGACCATTATTTGTTTCCTCTAATTGAATGTTGAACTACTCTAGTTATTGTGTGTGAACTCGATGATTTCCTACTCACAAAAATAACCTTCCCTTTCCCATATTCTCTCCTTTACCCCTCATCACTGAAATTTCCTCTCTTATACCTGTAATCATTTCTACTCCCACTACAAAAGGAAGGAATCCCATGCATGCCAGCCTATCACCCAGTGAAAGCTGAGAACTCACCCGAGGCACGCACGGGTACCGAGTCTCTCTTTTATGTGGGTTTAGTGGGAAGAATCATCTAGGATTAGTGTAAGAGTTTTCATGAGGGAGGTTGAAACATACAAGAACCACATGGCTCAGAACGACCTCTAGATTCTTGTAGTCACTTCAGATCTAGTGTTTTAACAGGATCCAAAACATGCATTATGACAAAAAGAATTATATAAAAATTCATTCATAGCATGAAAGGAAAGAGAACTTATAAGAGAGACATATGCATTAGAACCATTAATATTCCCATATATATTATATCGGTAACCTCATTACATTCATTGATTCATTACAAAGTGTCACAGAGAGTGGACCGCAGTCATGCATATCACTGGACTTGTGTAACTAAGCTATCAAAAGAAAAATTACAACTCCATGCCCAAGACATTATCTCTTGAATCAATTATCCACTAACAGAGTCTTTGCAGTAGTTTTGTAGAGCTCCGCCCATACTATATCTCAAACTTGACATGTATATCAAACTCCTAGTGTCTCTCTTTTACTCTGTAGGTGCTTGTATTTATAATTCTCCTACACTACCAACTTGCCTTCTAGCACCCTCAGATCTGGTGCCAAGTGTCGAATGGTGTCCTTCATGCAAGCATGCCTCTCCAGGCTTGAGCTTTCTACTTTATCTCATGATGTTCTTCTAGAAGATTCCAAGGCATGCCCTTATCGGGGCCAACCTATCACCAGGCTAGCATCTTATCCATGCACAACCAATCATGCTTTTCAGGTGTTCTACACTGGGTGATCGATTTGACTAAGTCCCAAACCTCCTTTTGCACACCGTATGTGCTATGTTCTTCTTTAAACCTTTCTCTTGCGCACTTTTACCTTGCGTGCCTTTTCATAACTAGGACCTTGTGCACCTAAGCACCTGCATACTTGGCCAATATTCAAGGGGTCAAACATCACCCATACTATGCTTGTTCTCCATCCTCAGAAACATTTTACTCAACCAAGATGCATGTTGTCTAGGGAATCAATGAATAGTATTACACTTTACAAAGAATAAGGAATGAAAGAATTGGGGAAAGAATGAAGAATGGGGGGAGAATAAATTCAGCAAGCTAGGGAAATATTTTCACAAATCAACCTCTAGCTTATTCCACTCTTCGACCTCACCCTATGCCTTCTAGTAGAGGTCACCCACCAGGGTGTTCACTTCATCAAAACTCAGGCCAATTCCCTGGGTTCCCAAAGTGTCCATGATCTGTTCCATCTCTTTGCCCAGGTCCTCGTGTTTATCCATCCTCCTAGTAATCTAGGGGTATAGTTCCTTTAGCTGGGCCTTAATTGAGCTCCTTAAAGCCTCAATTACCTCTAATTTCTTCTCTACTTCAGCCAAAACATTGTCCCTCTCCGCCCTATTCCCCTTATTCTTTTCTTGGAACTCTTTTAACTCTTCTTCAAGTGTGGTGACAAAGGAGCTTGCCACCTTATCCTTGTCTGCACATGTATCATATGCAGTCTCCATAGATTGGGAAATGACCTTAACCTCTGTGAGTACTTGGTTATACTTGGCAATGAGTGCTACCACTTTCAATCTATCCTACTCTTTCAAGCACGCAACCACTTTTTTATAGATTCTAGGGCCAAGGGTCATCTCTCCATAGTGAAGACATGCATTAGATATTCTATACACTCTAGAAGGGATGAGTACTTCTATGTAGGCAGCACTAAGTTTGGGTGCTTCAAAATGATGACACCTTTGATAGACTCCATTTTCTTGTACACTTCCTGCACCTTTATCTTCTCCTCCTTTAACTCACACCTTAACTGTGCGCTGATCAATTCTTCTTGTTTCAAGCTCTTGGCATTTTCTTCCAGTTCTTCTTACTTATTCCCTAACTTCCCCTCCACCACTCTGATCTTATCGTTTTACACGAATAATCTAGCCTTGGT
Organism: Taxus chinensis; assembly: GCA_019776745.2. Taxonomy (NCBI): domain Eukaryota; kingdom Viridiplantae; phylum Streptophyta; class Pinopsida; order Cupressales; family Taxaceae; genus Taxus; species Taxus chinensis. The sequence continues at coordinate 360,080,093 of CM034152.1, read as the reverse complement.
CTCAACCACGACCTTGTTAAGTGCATTGCATAATTTCTCATCCAAGAGCTCCTGAGCATTCACTAAGGGGTTGATCCCATTAGATTCTGGAAATGTTATAAGTTGCCCCTGACAGAATTTGAAGTCTAGCTCATCAATGTGGGACTCAAATTCCCAAGAGAGCATCTTCTTGGTTCTGGGGTAAGCACCATCCTTTTCTAAAGACCCCATGGCTAGGAGCCTTTTCGTGGGTACAGTGCTTTGGAATCACGTGCGTAACACCTTATTTGTGTCATCAACATAGCCCATTACTTGTCTCTATTCCATATCAAGAGTTCTTCTACCTAAGATCACCTTTGGGGAAGCTTATTATTAGAGCGAGGCCTTCTAGGCTGTCATGCTATTTTTTGATGTTCTCCTCCTTCCCTTCCTTCAGCACTATGTCCACGTTGTGCTCCAACTCTTGGTCTACCAGGAATTTGAGCATTTTATGAGCTTATCTTTCCACCACCTCAGTGATCTGCTCCTTTGTAAAACTTATGGCTCCTTGATTTTTCCCTGGTAACCTCCTCATCCCCCTTCATGTCTTTGGTGTCTTCCTCATCTTGTGTGCCCTCTGTGCACACATGCGAAGATGAACTCTTACTTCCGATCTCCACTCTCCTCTTCTGAGTCACAGACACTAAACACATGTGGCTCTTGGTATTTCTCTGCCTCTTCTTCCATTACCGAAATATTCCTCACTCTCATCTTCTCTTTCCCCCAAATATTTTTCCAAGCTGTCAGTCACCTCTGAGTTAGCTTCCTAATCCACCCTCTACTTTTTCCTAAGAGGTGGACTCCTGATCAGGGGATTTGGCCCTATCTTCTTCCTCAGGTGATCCCTTCCATGGTGATGGGTTGCCTAAGCGCCTCTACCTCTAGCATATTTTCCTTCACCGAGGACTTCTTTCTTCATATGTAGGTGATTGGCTTGGCACTTTTTGTTAGCATGCTCATTTTCTCATGTATTCGGCACACTTGGTGCTTTTTCCTCTCTTCCCCTCTTCTTGGGTGCAGGACTTCTTTCTCTCCAAGGGATCCTTAGGTATGGATACTTCACTCTCCATATATGCACCCTTCTCAAAATTCAGTCCTTATATGGAGGTACACACGCGTCGTGGATCCTCCAGCGATGGGTAGTGTTATCGACCTAGTCATCTAGATCTCATGTAGATGCATACTTTTCCATGTATGCACAGGATTGTCATCTGGGGTAATTCAGTTTCATTCTCATCTCCCTATGTTCCCAATCCAGACTACTTAGCTCCAGCCTTAGCTTCTTTTACTCCTTAACTCTGTTCACTCCCGCCTGGAAGTATTGGGCAGTGAATGCAAATGGATTCTTGCACCAAGGGCTTCATGACTCGTCTATTAGCTTGAACCTTCCCAAGCAAAAATGTTGATAAACTGTGAACTCAGCTTCCCCCTCGATGGCTACTGGGATTTGTTCAAGGATTCTCCACTCTTCCCCAAACATGTTTCTCAGGTGTGTGTGTACCATTTCTCCAGCCGTGCCTTGTGGGGTGTTGTCATTCTATCGTAGGCATACTTTTCAAACCTCTTCACGGGTAAAGGATCCTCGGTGGGGTACTCCTATACAAATTTTTCTCAGTGTGTCAGGCACCCCAATCTCCATGAATATAAATGGTGAGTAAGACGTTGCTAGAAGAGAATCCTATCCCCTTCCTTTGTGCACTTAACAATTTCTTCTATGATGTATGCGGATAGGTTGTATATGGTGCCATCTACAATCTTCCTGCAGACATGTAGCCAAGGTTTGTTGACCTATGTCCACCTCTCCTAGCCATTCAACTTGGTCACTAGATGCGCGGCCATTTTCACCACAAAGGTCCTTGATGTCTAAAATGTCATAATACCATGACCCCTTCTTGCAGGCATACTCGGTGATGGTCTCTTGAATAGCCTCCTTGTCACCAAGGTCATCTTCTAAGCTATCTCCCTCACAAATGAGGCTTGTAAATTGTGAAATAAGCTAGGAAGTCATGTGCATCTTGTGCCCTACAAAGTGGAAGTAATATTCATGTACTCGTGACATCAACCATTGGTACAGGTGTTCTGGCTTTCCGAAATAGGGAAACTCATAGAGTTGTACAGAAGCCCTACCTTCTCCATTTTGACTTTAACGTCATCATTGTATATTAGTAAACCATCTGGTGTTCATTTGCTGGTGGGGCGCACTAATTCCAACACCATTTCCTTTTCTATTTTGTTTCTATGGTGATTATAGTCACTAACAGGTACAATTCTTAGGTGGGATTCCCATTCCTTCCCCATCATCACCCCATCTAGGTATTGCATCTCTGCATACCATTCTTTGTTTTTGTTTACTTCGGGTTCTTGTTGTCTAGCCTTGTCCTTTCCCTTTCCTTTCTTAGGTGCCATGGTCAAGGTCTTAGTATCACTCCTACTCTCTCCTTGTTACTCTGTCTTACTTCTTCCAATCCTCTGATCTCAAATCCATGATACAACTCTTCTGAACCTGTGCCCTAGTTTGTCGAACCCTAACTGGGGTAAAAATAAAATCTTCACAAAACAACGCCTCTTCAATTCTTTCCACGCCCATGTAACCCCTTCTAGTTCAGTAAACTCAAACTGGCTGCTCACGCTTCAGTCCCACAGATCTTCCTTTACTCGATCAAATATTGAAAACCCTAGTTTATAGAACTCGCTTATATCTCAAACTCCTATATTTTGCAAAGTAATAATGAGAGTGCCCTGACCATTTACTTATAGTTTTTCTATTTTCTGAACATTAAATGTTACTTCACCTACCACCTTACTTTGTTCATTTAATGTGGCTTTTTCAAACAAATCCCGTCTTCAGCGCCTTCACTTACGCACCCATCCTGCACGAAGACTCCTCCAACCTTCTAGTGCACACAACCAATCCAACCTAACAGGAGACTCTTGCGTGTGCGTAACCCACACCGAAGGCACTTCTTTATGTCCTAATTCTTGCTGTTGCCTACCTCGTGTTGCTTTGAATGTGATTTTTCCTCCTTAGTACATGGGATCTACAAGTATCTTTACCCTAGCACCAACCGTTCTTCCATATTTCTTTATATACCTATTTCAACCAGCCATTCAACAAAGCTTTTCAACACAACTTCCTTGATAATTTAATCATGTGCTCCTTTACATTTCTCCACCCCACACTTAAAACGATGCATGGTCCTCTATGCACTCACAAATTCTCCAAAGATAGAAATAAGGTTACCGGTACCCAAGGCACAAAACAAAACAACAACGCGAAAGGGAAACACAAGAAAGGGAAAAAAATGCAAAAAGGAAACTTCTAAACTAACTGGAAAAATTGCCTTATTTACAAACACCAAGAAGACTTATTTATAGTAGGGCTTCAGCCTACTCCCATTGAAGTGTCCAGGCAATTTCATCCCATCTAGCGCTTGTAACTAGCATGCACCCGAATCAAGGATGTATGATATTGTGTAAGGACCCAACCAATGGACTTTCAAATTCCCTGGATGGCGTAGAAACTTGGAATCATATAGTAACACCATCTGCCCAACCTCAAACTTCTTGTTTTTAATGTGGCGATTATGCCAAGCCTTTTGCTTTGCCTTTTCCGCTGTTTGGCTCCATCGAGCAAGTGATCGTCTCTCATCCAGTTTCATTAACTCATCAATCCTTTCTTCCAGCGCTTGTTCATCGGCTAACCCTCCTACACGCCCTATTCATAGAGAAGGACAACATAAATTCAACCACAAAAATAGCTTCCGCATTAAAAACCAATTGAAAAGGTGTGGCTTTGTTCAGCCTTTTATACATTGTCTTGTAAGCCCATAGTACTACTGATAGTTTTTCATCCCAATCGTGTCTTCCAACATCACAAATTTTGGTCAAGGTATAACTTAATATCTTGTTGAATGCTTCCACAGTTCCATTTACTTGTGGGTGATAGGGCATAGTCTTGTGATGACCCACCATGAACTCTAATAATAGGATCCTCACGGTCTCATTCAGGAAATGTGTACCCCTATCACTAGTCAAACTCAATGGGCATCCACACCTCATGATAATGTTTTCCCACAAGAACCTTGTCATTGTTGCTGCCATGTAATATTTAGTCGGGGCTGCCTCTGCCCACCTTGTGAGATAATCCATGTAAGTGATGACATAATGTGACCCAGTCCTACGCGTTGTTGGTGCAAAAGGTCCTACAAAGGCTATCACCCACTTTTTAAAAGGCTCCGTGCTAGGAATTAGGCATAGAGGCATCTCATCTCTCCTCCCTGGTTTGCCAATGCATTGAAAATGGTCACATGCTTTACAATAGTCTCTATAATCTCTATACAAATTTTTCCACCACAAACCTTCCATTAATATCTTACGCGCAGTGGCATCACCTGCATAATTCCCACCTACACTTCCTCTATGATGGCCAGGTGCTCATGCTCTAAGACACATCTGCACAAAACCTCATCATGTCCCAACTTGTATAAGTCTCCACTGATTAACATGTAGGGCACGGCGCATATGGCCAACTACTTCTTTTCCAATGTCTTCATTCCTTTCGGTGCCACACTTTCCTTTAAAAATATTGCAATCTCTTCCAAATCTGAGGGCACACGCTGCAACCTAAATAATTGTGCGTCTGGCATTACTTCCTCAATACTCTGTGTGTCCTCCCCTGAATCAATTCTTGACAGATGATCAAACCCATAATTGCTTTTTCTAGGCTTCACTACAACGGTGAATTCAAAATTTTGAAACAATAAAACCCATCGATATATGTGCCCTTGTAGAACAGGTCTTTTCACTAAATATTTTAATGCCATGTGGTCAGTGTAAAACACAAAGGGTGTTGCCAGTAGGTACTATCTAAACTTGAAGAGTGCATAGATCATTGACAATGCCTTGCATTCAGTTGTGGTATAATTTTTCTCTGCTGGTGTCAGCTTCCTACTTGCAAAACACATAGGGTGATCAATAATCCCTTCACCTAGCTATGCAAGCACTACTCCAATGGCGGTCCCTGAGTCATCTACATGGACATGGAAGGGCTTGTCCCAAGAGGGAAAACGTAAAATAGGCACGGTGATAAGTCTATCTTTTAATGTATCAAACACCCTCTACTGCGCCTCTCCCCAATGGAAGGCACTTTTATGTCTAAACAACTCCTTTAAAGGTGTGGTGATCTTGGCATATCCCTTAATGAATTTTTTGTAATAGCCTGTATGCCCATGGAATCTGCGCACTACACTCTGGATAGTAGGCTCCCTTAATCCCACAATAACTGAAACCTTAGTGGGATCTACCAACAAGCCCTCCTTACATATGATATGCCCCAATAAAGTCCCAAAGGGTGTAGTAAACACATATTTCTTAATGTTGAGGGATATCCTCAACTTCCTAAACCTCTCAAACATTAACCTCAAATTGTCACAATGGTCTTTAACTAGACCATATACTGTCCAATCATCCAAATAGACCTGAAGAAACTTATAGGTGAAGTCCTAGAATGCTTGTACCACTATGCGTGAAAAGACAGCTGGTGCATTCTTCAATCCAAAGGGCATGACCATATATGCAAAACTTCCCCATTCAGCAGTGAAATTTGTCTTCCCCTGGTCTGCCTTTGCAATCTAGACTTGGTGGTACCCTAAAAATCCATCTGTAAAGGAATAGATTTCGTGCCTAGTGACTCCTTCCAAAATTTCTTCAGTGAAGGGGGTCGGAAATGGATCAATGACACAAAGTACATTTAATTCCCTATAATCCACACAAATTCTAATCCACCCATCCTTCTTGATGCTGATTACCATAGGGCTTATCCACTCTGATCCTTCCACTTCCTCAATGATCCCAGAAGCTATCATTTTGTCTATCTCCTCCTTGACCTTCACGCGCAAGTTGGGATTCATCTGGTAGGGCCCTTTTCTAACTAGGCATGCACCATCCTTTAGTTTTATCTTCATCTCTCCTAAGGAGTGGTGAATTCCTTTCAGATCATGGTACCCGTACGGGAATAAATCCTCAAATTTGTGCAACAGATCAATGATCTTCGATACTTCTTTCTCTATCTAGTAATCCCCAATAATAACTTCCTTAGGTTCTTCTCCTGAACCGATGTTAACTCTCTTCATTTTTAAAGGATCATGGTAGGCGCGCATGTGAGCATCTGTATTGTCCACTATCTCACGCGTCCCCACAGAATGGCTAACATCCAAGATCTTTGATTCCTCTCCATCAATCAAATACACCAACTTTCCATTCTTATTTTCCAAACATGCGTGCTCAAGCTATAACTCTTCTGCTTCCTCGTCTTCAAAACACGCCACCAATCCTAGTTCACCTAGTAATTCCAACAACCTATCTTCTATTCTGGCACTATCCCTTATGGTAAGGTGCTTGATACCCTACAAGGCCTTATTAACCGATGGCTTGGTACTCTGATATTCAAAGGTTTGAATAAGGTCATCCACGAGCTCTTGCCAATTCCTTGTATGATGCGCCATGTCTCTAAATGAATGTACCATGGACACACGCATAACCCTGCAGTGTAGAATACAACTTGTGCACCCCAGAGGGATGGTGGAAAAGCTTTAGCACCTTCTCTCTAGACCCGCATTCACACTCTTGGATATGGAAAGAGGCGGGTTCCTTCCCATGGTACTCCTTGATGATGGTGGGTACATTGCTCTTGAGAAAATCTGACATAGAGAGCAATTCTTACCTCACGCCATTATAAAAGGCTCTCCTAATGTGTGGCCCACCACCGAGCTATCTGTGCTAATCAAGATATAACTTAATATCCCCCTTTATTCCTTTCCATCCTTCCACTGAGCTTCCACCTCCTACAGAAAGATCTCAGGGAAGGCTCCTGCTTAATACTTGGGTAGTTCTCTTTCCTCCAAGGCACCTAACCGTGCGCGTCTTAGTCACCTTGGTCACCAACCCTCTCAACTGTCATCCCATTAATTTGTAAGTTCCATGCACCTAACTATCACATGCCAGACTGGTGGTATCACTCATTGACTGAGCATCTTCAAATTAGATAACCCCGTTAGTAGGGTGTATCATCTCATTGTCTCTGATTGAGCACACATAAATCCTATCCATAACTTCCTCTCCCAACGGTTCAATATATGGTGTTGACTTCCCATCAGCCAAGGGTATAATGACCCATTCCTCCTTTTTCTCTAAGTTGATGTACTCTTTGTTAAGCCAAAGGTCCGCATTGTTCTTGTAACACCAACGGGCACCCAAGTAGTGCTGGGAAATTGTCCACCTCGGTGAGCGCCAAGACTTTCGAAGTCCATAGTAAACTTGGCTCCCTGGATAGTGATAGCTACATCCTTCAAGACACCAATGGGCATTTCCTTAGTCTTGTTTTCCATATATAGCACATTCAAATATGGTTGTAATGCAGGTCTTCCCTTCTAATGCCATGTATCTAAAGTCAGAACATTAACTTCCACACCTATGTCAATGAGGATATTGTTAAGGAGTCCATCCATTTACAACTACATTCAATGTAATCTCCTTGTCATAGTCGAGGCTATGAGGGGGAAGGTTCATGTGCAAGACCTGTCTTTCACACTCTTCTCTAGTATGTGGTACCTTCTCTCTCAACTAAGTATCCTAGCAAGGGAATGATATTCTCCTGCCTTAGCATTTTACACACTTCCTTGACCTCATCCAGGTCATCCTTTTGCTCCTTCGACTCTCCTTCCTTGTTCCTCCCTCCTAGATTGACTCCTTTAGAAATTGGATCTCCCCTTGTAAGCTCCGAATAACATCCATGGTGTCCTGATATATCTCCTTTTGATGCGTGGGGTCTGGATACTTTCCATGAACGACCTCCTCCCTTAAAACCATGGTTTTCTATCCTGGTACCTCTCTTGCATGTGAGTAGCTTCTTCCCTTGTTGTTACCAAGACAGGGTCTAAACCTTCATCCTGTGTTAATCGCGAGGAATCCACTATATGTCTCCCTTCTTAATACTTACCATTGCAGTGCTCTTGTCCTTTTGGTGCTGTTGATTCATATCCTCAAATAATTCTAGGCACTCCTCATACTTATGCTTTTGTGTGCACCTTGAGCACTATAACAGGTCCGGGAACTCATGTTTGTAATGTTATGTAGATCCACAGTTAAAACATGTTCCGTGCAGGAACTCACTTCTTCCTATGCGTTGTTACCTTGACCACGGAATCCTCCTCAAAAACCTCTCTCCACGCATGCCTCCGTCTGGGTGCACTCCTCATAACGAAGATTATTATCATTGGGACCACTTTCAATGACTTGATTTGGTGCACCCCATGATCAATGACCTCATGGATCTGATTGATGAGCCTACAGTCCTTAATATCATGGGTTGTAGAGGTGAAAATTTTGCAATAACAAGATACATTCTTCCATGATCACGCGCTACAGCAAGGGACATCTACTTGCATCATGGTCCCCATAACAAAATTTCACAATCTACCACTACAGCATGTACTGTATCCTCCAGGGGAAATTATCCTTAACGTGTCCCTTCTATCTCATAATCTATGCACCGCAAACCACTGCAAGTCTCATGGGTTGAGTTTATAGATAATTTTTACTAACTATTTTTTCATAGCAGCAAGCTGAGCCTCCAAGAACAAGTCTAATGCACAGGTATCTATACTACCAATAGCTTCAACACACAGGGAAGCTTTCAATACTTCACGCGGGTCGGTAAAAGTTTTATGAGATAAGGCCCTTCTAAAAGGGGTGATCAATCCTCCAACAAACCATTATGCATGATGAGAAGGATGAATATCATATGATAATTTAGACAAGAGAGTTTTAAAATGCGCATCATACTCCCGCACACTCTCTTCCATTCCTTACTGAATCTCCTTCAAAGCGCTGGTACTTCTTCTGCTCAAACTTAGGAATGTGGAACTATGCCAAGAATGCATTGTTTAAAGTAGTATAGTCCACCACCATTTGATAAGGGTCATACTTCCTATACCAGCTATGTGCGCACCCTTGTAATGTGGTTGTAAATTGACTAGCCTTCTGTTCTAGGGTTGTGATACCCTTCACACACCATAGTAGTTCACACTTGTGAACATGTTCTGCAGCATCCTCAATTCCCCTGTAATCTGGTAAATGTAGAGACATTTCAAAGAATACTGGAGGTGGTGGCTGGGGTCCCTGTCCTCCTAAGCCAGAGCCTTAGTTCCCTCCTGGTGTTTCCTCCGCCACCTAGATCCACTATGATCCACCGGGTCCTATGCCTACTAGAGCAACCAAATCCACCAGAACCACTGCATCTAATAAGGCCTATAGGAGCTGTGCCAAGTGCCCCCATGGTCCCATTAAACTATGCGATGGATGGTCTGTGATGGCGCTCTGCTACCACTACTGTGTCACGCACCACTTCCTGATGTGAGACCAGAAGCTTGTACACTTGTTTGTTATCCAAAGACTCTTCCAAATACTAGAATATGTGCAGCCATAGAAGAAGGAACTGTAAAATTATACCTTCTAGGCGTGGATCTATCTCTTCCACTGATATTAAATGGGTCAATAACACTTCTTCTTGGTTCAGGAAAACCAAGCACTAGGGCTCAGTCACTAGGTTGGGCTCAGATATGCGCCAATGACTCTCCTTTCTCCATGTGATGAACTCTCACCAGAAGCCAAAGGGATCTCCCTCAAGATGCTTGCAAAGATGGGGTAGCAAAGACTGCTTAAGGTTCCACAGGTCTTCCGCGTGAACCTCAACTCCTTCCCACAACATCTGTCTCCATAGATCCATCACACTAACAACCTCACGTCCTCTAGCAATCTCCCTTTCACGCGCTTCACTATACTTGAGTCCGTCTCTCTTCCCTCTCCTTCTCTGTCGTGATATCTGCCATCTTCCTCCACCCAATCTCCCTTACCCAGTGCTCAGAAAGGTCTAGCCGGCAATTGGGAAAGCCTCTAAACTCATGGTAACCATTAATATCTTCATAGCTACAGGAATAGCATGTAGAAATGTTCCTCTATGTTCTCAGTAGAAATTCAAACTCAGTAACCTCCGGACAAGAGTACATATAAATGGCGTACTCTAAAGTGTAACCAGTTAGTACTCATCTCCACCAATGATCTACAACACGGGTCCACGTGAGATCTATGCATCCTACAGCCTTTAGTAGTCTTCTTTGTTCCACATATGCGATCCATAACACCAACTTGATCTAGATGCATAGGCTGAAATCCATTCATATAGTTATACTGGGAAGCATCAAAAGAAGGTCTCATACAGATCATGGTAGAAGTTCTCTTCTACTCATCTATCTCCATTAAACTCACGCCTAATGTTGAATCTCTGAGAAAATTCATCCTCTATGCTCTTGAACCACGATTCAACATTTTCCAAGGTTAAGCACTCTGTCATTACTCACTACATAGATCATGATGTATGTTAAATCCCACTACAACTTTGAAAATATGTCCTAGCAACGGAACCAAGATGTAGTCATTTCTACTCCCATCACAAAAGGAAGGAATCCCATGCATGCCGGCCTATCACCTAGTGAAAGCTAATCATTTACCCGAGGCATGCACGGGTACTGAGTCTCTCTTTTATGTGAGTATAGTGGGAAGCATCATCTAGGATTAGTGTAATATTTTTCATGAGGGAGCTTGAAACATACAAGAACCATAGGGCTTAGAACGACCTCTAGATTCTTGCAGTCGCTTCAGACCAAGTGTTTTAATAGGATCCAGAACATGCATTATGATAGAAAGAATTATATAAGCATTCATTCATAGCATGAAAGGAAAGAGAACTTATAAGAGAGACATATGCATTAGAACCATTGATATTCCCATATATATTATATCGGTAACCTCATTACATTCATTGATTCATTACATAGTGTCACAGAGAGTAGACCACAATCATACATATCACTGGACTTGTATAACTAATCTATCAAATGAAAAATTACAACTCCATGCCCAAGACATTCTCTCCTGAATCAATTATCCACTAACAGAGTCTTCACAGTAGTTCTACAGAGCTCTACCCATACTATATCTCAAACTCACTATGTATATCAAACTCTTAGTGTCTCTCTTTTACTCCACAGGTGCTTGTATTTATAATTCTCCTACACTTCCAACTTGCCTTCCAGTACCCTCATATCTAGTGCCAAGTGTTGAATGTGTTCCTTCATGCGAGCATGAGTCTCTAGGCCTAAGTTTTCCACTTTATCTCATGATGTTATTCTAGAAGATTCCAAGGCATGCCCCTATCGGGGCCAACCTGTCACCAGGCTAACATCTTATCCATGTGCAATCGATCATGATTTTCACGTGTTCTACCTTGGGTGCTCAATTTGAATAAGTATTGAACCTCCTTTTGCGCACCGATCATGCTATGTGCTTCTTTAAACCTTTCTCTTGTGCGATTTTTCCTTGTGCACCTTTTCATAACTGGGACCTTGTGTGCCTAAGCACCTTCATACTTAGTCAATATTTTAGGGGTCCAACAATACCCCTATACAAGAACTTTTCCACAGGTTCATTGAAATGTGCTTGTGTGATCCCCAACCTCATTGGCCACCCCAAAACATTAATATAGGAGTAAATTAGTTTACATTCAATAATGGGAGCCTCCCCATACATAATAAGGAAGGGCGCAACCCTGTGAGCATTGGGGGAAAAACCTAATATTTCATATGACAAATTATTTTACCAACATTGAGATAACATATTTTTGATATGTTTTAATATATAATTATTTTTTTATATAGGTTTCATCTATGTTTTATTTCACTCATTTTTGATGTTGAAATACCTTTTTAGGTGTGTGTGTATGTGTGTATTCCTTGAATGAGTGTATATATAGATTGAATTTATTTTAATTTTTTTCTTTTTCTATATTAGGAAAATACATTTTACTATGTACAATGAACGTGTAGGTGATGGATAATTCCAATAAAATGATATGGGAACTACACCATGTATTAGCTAATCAATGTTAAGAGGCTATCAAAATCATATTGTATCAATTTGTAATTATTATTATTCTATTTCGTCATCTTGTAAAATGTAAAGTATTGATGTTTACCCTTATTCCAACCCATTACATCCTTACCTCTTAGCATTTTAAATATTTTATAAGGTAAAATTTTTGGATAATTTTTTTGATTGAATGTTAAAGAATTACAATGGGAATTGACTTACATATATTGTTAACATATTTTTCTATGTTTTAGAGGAAACATATAGTGAAATTACAATATTGAGTAAGTGTAAAAATTTATTTAGTGATATCCATCAACTAAGAAACTATGGGCAAGCAACATCCATGCTATTAAAATAACCTACGACATGATCCTGACCTTAACTGCTTGATTAACAATGTCTTATGGGAATTTTTTTAGAAATAATTGATCGGTGGTGTTCTTTATGTAAGCCAAAAAAATTAACCAATGGAATAAATGGTGGTTGAAATTTGGTAGATAATTTTACTAGAGGATGTTTTAAAAGTTGATATATTTTGAATAAATGATAAAAGGTCATTTCTTAGAGTGGGGGAGTCACATTTTGACTTTCCTAAGTTCTTAAAATAAACCTAAGGCCCATATGATTGAATTAGAAAGGATATTTAATATGTTTGAATGCTCTGGGTCACTCACCTACTATAATTTATGGCATAGATTGTAATTAATTTTAACAAGGATATAAGAGGATTTATGCATGTTGAAAATGGGGCTTATTTCCCCTTGTGATATGTAATATTTAATGCATGAAATAATCTTTTGAGGAGTATGAATTGGAAAGAGGAAAAGTGTCTACTTTACATTGCTTGGTAATTTGAGTGACTTTCTCATGATTAGAAGAAGTGGGGTCCTTGGTGTAGAGGTTTCTCTTTTAAAGTTTTTTTTGTCCCTCAATTAAATTGGAGTAGTTTTGAAGGATTAATTTGGGTTAGAAAAGTGCAAGATTAAAGAGGGATTAGATGTATTCATAAGAGGTTTAAAACAAACTTAGGATGTATCCATAGAATCATCTTGTTTACATGATTTATTTTAAGTAATTTGTCACTTCCCGTAATTTTGTCTGTTTCTTGAAAAGAATAGATTGACGACATACTTGTGCATTTTTCCTATACATAAATCTCTATTATAGTTCTTGATCTTGATTGTTTTCATTATTAAAGTGTGCCTGAAATAATGGATTATTTGCATTAACTTTTATCATGCTTTAGTAGAATTTCTATGTTGATACTAATGTCTTTACGATGCAACTAAGATTGATAAACTTGGTATGTTGATACTAAGTTTGAACCTACATGGGTATAGTGCCTGCATAATATAGCTATACTAGATTGAGTTGATGACTATGAACAAGTATGCAAATGAGTTAAATGGGCCAAGGTAAATAAGATCATGTTTATTTTGTCTGACACTTCTAGCCTAAACTATAAGACTAAGGTATGTGGACCACGATTATATTATTACTACTTACCTTAGGTCTTGATGATAGTATTAATATATGAAAATTGGACTACATTTGCTTTAGTAATATGATCTTGTTCATGTGATAAACAATAAATTTATGATTGTAAGCTATATGATAGGGACTAATGTTTTAAAAACATGGCATAAATATTAAAGGGCCTAAACTAATGCAAAACTATGGTTGATGTTTATTCAAATTTATCATGGTATAATATTATGTTAATAAGAATAAGGGAAAAACCTCATTATGTGGCTTGTACCAACTATATATATTTATGGGGGCATTCAATAATCACCACCAACCATTCCATTGAGAAAACAACTAAGTTTAGAATTCTAGGTTATTTCGTTGTTTAATGTTTGGCATGGAATTTTTTTGGGAAGTTAGGTGACACTGCTAAATTTGAAAGGCAAGTTGGAGGAAGATACTTTGAGTGGAATTGGTACTCATCCTTCCATGCATTAATTTCCTTGAAACTCTTCCCATGATCCTGGGAAGAGTATGAGGTGGTTTTGGGGAAAAGGGTTAGTTGTTTGGTTATTGTTTTTTTCTTTGTTTGATGGTTTTGTTGGAGCTCTACATACATGAAGTTCTCCCTACTTTGATGTTCTCTGTCTATTTTTTATATTGCATGCATTTTACAACTGAATGTTGAGATATTTTTGGGAAACAATAATTTTTGGTTTCAATAAATAACAATGGAGAACTTTGGAGGTCTTTGTTGTGTTGCAGAATATATTCTAGGTCTAAGCTTGTGGAGGAGAGTTGGAAAAAGGAGTAGAAGTATCTAGGATTTTGTTTTTAGACATGAATCATACCCTCTTCTCCTTAAAATATTGTTCTATTTACTATTTGCATAATGAAAAACTCTGCAATAGTTCTTTTTTTAATCTTATTGATCTGGGTTTTTAAGTGGTATTATTTTAACAAAAGACAGGTATGTAATATTATCTGTAAGGAAATTTCTATTGTTTTCAAGGATAACATTTAAAGGTGTAGGCATCCTAAAAATAAACCTTATCCAAAGGTAGAAGAACATATTCTTGTTTCCTGGAAGATTGACACTACCAATCTTCATAGGAATGATCCAAATAGAATTGACAGATCGACAGTACATTGGATTCAGCCTCTAAATTTATGGTACAAGCTGAATTTTGATGGATCTTCCAAAGGAAATCCTAGGGCATCATGAGGAGGTGGAATAATTAGGGATCACAGAGGTTGTCTTGTTGCTACTTTGGTGGGTAAAATGGGCCACCAAACAAACTACTATTCTGAAGCCCTAACAACATTATGGGGATAAGGCTGGTTAGGATTGCAACATTTCCAATATTATAATTGATGGGGACTATTTGAATATAATAAACCTCCTAAATTAAGTCCAACCCCCTGGTTGGACTATTAGGTATTTCATTTATGAATCTATTGAGATTTGTAAATCCTTTCCAAACTTTCAAATCATACACACCTACCATGAAGGTAACAAATTCACAAATAATATAGTTAACTATGGTGTTAGTAATAACACAAAAAATTGGTTTAATGATGACATTCTTCCTAGCATGGTACATAATGAAATTATTAAGGATAAATATGATTTATAAAATCATCATTAATGAGTCCCCCTCTGCCGATTTGAAAGTGGTTATCTCCTTTGCACGTGGAGTAATTAATATCACTTACATTTCAAATGTTTTTGGGTATGCAAAGAAGTTTTTGACAAGTGGATTTGAAGAAGAGGAATTTCCATTCAAAATAATAGAAAAAATAACAACAAATGGGTGGACTTCCATGCAAAACGGAACCCATCTTCGACCCAGCTTGGAAGGATGATGTGATTTTATGGAATAATTTACAAATGGGGGGGGGGGTCTCCAACCTCATTAATAAAATGTAGGTTCATGATCAAGATATCTCTGTTCAATTTGCAGCTGGATGGAAACAAAGGATGGTTGAGTATGGGGAGATCAACATCAAAATTATTGAAGAAATTATTGTAGAGGTTACGGGTATGAACCTAGATAGCGCTATATTTTTTAGTAAAAGGGTTGAAAAGAATGTTGAAGTGAAGAAATTACTTACAGAAGGGGAAAATCTTGAATTTGTTGTTATAGGTGTAAAATATGCCTCCATTCCTTAACCCTTTGACGAAATTACAAGGATGATTTTTAGGTATGTAAAGGAAAATATGTGACATTTCCTCTTAAACATCTAGTTTTCCTGGATCACTTTAGAAGGAATTTATAGGTTAGTTTTCCACATTATCTTTTAAATTCCTTGGATAATTCTATCCTCAAGTTTTAAAGCCACACCCACGCCACCCCCTCCATCAAGGTCTCATTCTACTGCTACATCGTCATTGTCTTCCTAGCTTCGTACAATCCCAACTGCCCCTGCCCCTCTTGCCCTGACACCACTACCCACACCACTACTCCTGAGCATAGAAAAATTAGAACCAAAAATCCTCTTTACCCCATCACCCAACCCTCCATTCCCAAAGGGTCATTTGCAATAGTAAATAGATTGAATCGGAAAAAACTATGCTCCATATTAGCAACCCTGCTGAATATTTTTCTAATGAAAAGGAGGAAGGAATTCTCAATAGAATTTTCAAGTTAAAAAAAGGAAGTTAGTGACCTGAAAGAAGAGCTCAAATATATCAGTAAGAGAGAAGGTAAAAGGAAGATGAATGATAACCCAGATACAAATAATGAGTAGACTTGGAAAATTTATAAAAAAATTAATTCTATGGATAATAGATTGGGTTTGACAAAAGTAAGACATGAATTTATTGTTTCTCTACTCAAGGCTATATACAACTTCATGGAGCAACATGTCAAAAGTGTCTGCATACTCAGCGACATTACTATTTCCATTTGGGGGTCAGATTTAGTAAGGGACCTGGTTCTCTCACATCTGGATAAAAAATAACCCTCCCATGTCACATACCTAACATTATTCACCTCTCTTCAGAAGATTAAAAATAAGATTGATAAAAAATTCAAGTAAGGTGGACTGCTATTGCTTTCAGATTCCTATTTTGATGTTGTGTAGTTGCTGTGTTCAGGATGCTTTGTTGGATATTTGACTCTTTTTTCTCCCTCTTTATATTTTTTCTTCAAGTTATAGTTGGTTCTCATGTTTATCTTAAATTCTGATCCTCTTTTGATGGTTTCACTGCACTTTCTAGCTTTTGAGCCTTCTTTTTTACGGCTTAGTCCCTTTATTACTTTGGTATATTTTTTGATGCACTTTTTGGCTTATGATATTTTTGTAACAGGGTATAGTCCCTTCAAAACTATTTACCCCTAATTAAAAAAAGTGGTATTATTTTTATCTAGGTATTGCCATTTTTATTTAATATTGGAACCTGGATATATATATGTGCTATGGAAAGTTACAGTAATGGCTGTAACTGATATTATAATGTTATTTTTGGGTATATATTCAAGTATAAAATCTCCTATGAAATATGTGTTTTGTATTATACTGAACACCCTATAGCCTTAGGTTTTTATTTCTATTAATATATTGTATTCCTTGTTTCAAACATAGGTTTCATACGGTTTATTTTTTGGTGAATAGTGTTCTTGGTATTTTTAGTTCAACTTGTTAGGGGTCGAATCATAGCTATTGATGAGGATTGTTCATTTTATAAATCCATTCAGGTTTTCCCAATCATCTTTAAGGGTTGAGTGTGAATATGTTTATACATCTGGTATTGCATCTTCTCTCTCAACGATTAGGCTCTAGTTCTAACCCTTTCTTATCCAAGGGAAACTCTATTTTTTAATGGATTACCTTTGTCTTTCATCTATGATAGTCGAGAAAGATAATAATAGCCTAGTTAAGACTGATTCATAGGTGATTCAGTGGTTAACATTGGAATGGTTTTGAATATCTGATAAATTATTACAGTTTTTTGTAATGGGAAATAGTGGTATATTGGTATGGGTTCAAATCTTTGTAATGATAATGGTTACTCCGTTATTGGGGTTAAAAATTTTGCATTATATGTACTTTATTTTTATTATGGTGTCTGTAGGTATTTACAAATTTCAAATTGATTAATGTAAATGGGGTTTTACCTTAAGGTTGTCAAACTGTTATGATTTTTTGTTTATGAATGTTGATTCAACCTTATAAATGATTAAGACATATTTGTATGGTTAGGAAAAAATATGTTATTCAATATTATTATCACTACTTAAAGCATTCAAGGATTTTATGCATGATTATTTCATCTTTTCCTTCTAGTTGGTATCATTTTGGGAATATAAGGAAAGAATATGGTATTTGTGTGACTAAGGTTTACCACTGGCCTTATCTTCCATATACGGTTGGGTCTTCAATTTTTTAAAGAATTGTACGCACCCAAATTTGCACGTGCTACATTTTCAGAAATGGTTTAAAGGTCCCTAATGATGATTCATGTTTTTTCTAAAGGTGTTCGAGCCCCTTTATCTCTTTTTAGTATATATTTGTATCTTAGATTGTCTTACTTATCCATTTCCTAATTTTTCATAGCTTTCTACATTACTTTTACTTTAGTTTTTCCCTTTAGTTACAAAACCGCTACCTTACCTAGGTGGCAGCTGCACAACCGTTGCCTTGTTTTGGCTATGGTTGCACAACCACCACCCTACTTGGGTGGTGGTCGCGTAACCATTACCCTTTGTAGAGAGGAAGTTTTGTTCAAATTTTCTAAAACTTTCCATGCATTAATTAGACACGTGTTAGTCCAATTCAATTCACTTTTAGCACATGTTTTTGGGTCGATTGAGCTGATTTTAAGCTTGATTGATTCATGCCAACCTCCTCTTCCAATTATAAATGTTGAATGAGTGTTTAACTTCCCCTCCACATTGTGATGTGGCACCCTATGGATGTTAAGTGTGTTAGAGCACTACCTAGCCAGCCTTATATAAAACCAACACTTCTTCTAAAGCAAATGGCTAGAGATTTTTATTGCATTTACGATGTTACTACTGAAATATTGCTAAAGACCACACAACCAAACACTATTATCTTGCGTTGTTATTCCTCTACTTGCATTAATACCAAACTACTTACAAGCCAACATTGCTCCACCACCTTCTTCTTGTTTCCTCTGCATTCCTAGTTCTCTGGACTCACGTGGACACAAAAGATTGGAAAATATAACTAAGGGGAAACAAAGTGATACCATGACTGAAATTTCCTCAACACTACAATTTCCTGGTTGGGGCTGTTATTGAGTTTATTTATTTCTTCATTTCTTTACTTCTGAATATGTACGCACATTTATCTACTAAAGTAGAAAAATTCATTTCCATATCAATCATTACAAATAGATAAATCATTTTCAATAGATTTCATTTCTTCTATAAAAGCTTTTGGTGATAGATCCTTCCATGTTTATCCCTATGGGTTTGTGAAGAAATAATATCTCAAGGAAGGCTTTCTGTATCATTTTAGACAATTGCAACTTCATTCAAATTTTGGTCTCCATTAAATCTTCTCATATTCTACCTGAGAAGTTGTAGGGGAAGAAAATATGATCATAAGCTTTAATTCTTCCAGTGTCTCTGTGGTAGGCAAAGGATTTAAAAATCCACAATTACAGATTGAAAAAATATTTTAATTAATTAGGATAGATTAAATATACTGTTGCACAGATAAATAGTTACATATGACTATTTATTTGTATAGGATTTGTTAATTAGAATTAGAGGCAATTTATTTCTTCATTTCTTCGTTTTCCTCTATTAATTCCAGAAAGCTCAGAAAATACAAAAATATTAGTTTAAATTAGATTAGATTGTTCTTTATTTCTTTATTTCTTCTATATTAGAAAATTAAAAAAACATAGTTAGATTTTATTTATTTAGATTAGCCTGTTATTTTCTTTTGTATATTAAATTTCACAAATGCACACATGACCATTTCTGAACCACAACAAGAGAGAGTTTATGGTTGTGATCCCAGGGTCCCCTAACCAAATGGGCCTGAATAACTCACAAATTTAGATACCGGATTAGGTGCCTTAGTATTTAGAACATCCCCACATCCACCAGATATTGTCAGACATCTGAACGTCCTGAACAAAGATTTTTACAGAGATTTCACATTCTAAACTGAACCAGATCACCGTGCATAGATCTAGAAGAACTATGCCTCTCTTGTTTATTCCATGACCTTTTTGAGACATCATTATGAGGCACCCTCCAGTCACTTTCCATGCATTATGCAATCGGTCGAATGAGTTTCACACATAGACATTGACATACTTTTGTGTGTGTGTATAATCCTTTATCATTCCATTGCACCAGTTCAAGTTAGAGAGGATTTCATTTCCCTTGAGGAGCACATACCTTTGGTTCCTATGGAGGAAATTAGGTTACCATGATAACCTGTTTATCAAATACAAACCTATTTCCGCTTCATATAGTCATCCAATCATTCTATATAGGTTTTCTTGGCATGACCTCAAGAGGTCGAGTGCGAATGAAGGTCACGTGTTGATTTTTGGTCGTATAAATGGTGAACCCAACGTGAAGAGCTAGTCTCTTTTAATTTCCATAGTCTTAACTTATTCCATCCATCTTCCTCCTCTCCCATTATTCTACAAGTATTCACATACCCATATAATATGTTGGGACAAGAATACAGATGACCCATTTTGGGTCTTGAGGCATATTACTACCAAATGGGTTTGCAACAGTCACCCTCACTATATAGGTGGGCTGATAACTACTCAACTAATATCCCTTTACCTCACACTCCTCCTCCTCAAGGGACCAATAGTGGTTCATTGGTCATGATCAAGGAGATTGATCAACCTATACACAAGCAAAAGCCTGAACTCTCCAATTCTAACAACATGACGTTCACTAGAGAGTCAGGATCCAATCCTTGGATTTTGTTCAGACCAAAAAATACTATGCAGTCTGATTCACTCCCATTTTTAGATGAGGTATACCTAGTGCACTACACCTGAAGCAAGCAATGCTTAAAAAACATAAACTAGTCCCTGGACCAGATACAATAACACATTGATGTTCTTCTCCAAAATGACTCTGCTACCCCTCCTCCTACAAAAAACACATCCAAATAGGGATGGCCTCCCAAAGATCAAGTTATAGTAGGACATCATGTAAATTTTCCCCCCCAACTAGGCTCAAAACACACCCAAGTTAAACATGACATCATCTAAGGGTGATGTAATTTCAACATTGGGAAATAGGGTTAGAGAATTAGAGCTTTGTCATCCCTCCCAAGCTACATCTTTCACACGGTAGGGTAAAATTCCCCAAAATGCACAAAAAATTGGCCATGCACCCTCAACACTACCACCACCTTTAGTTTAAATGGGTGTTCCTTGCCCTAAAGATCTCCTCACTGGATCAGGAACATTAGGCATGCCCCCTCACACCTTGTATGGATACCCTCAATAGGAACCATCCAAAAGTATGTTCTCGAATGTTTTCCCAACTGAAAATGTGATGTTCCCTTACTTTTTTCCTCCTACTTCGTACCTGAACACCGTTCCCCGCATATTTGCACATGTATTTCAAATTTCTATTGAGGAACATGCTCTATTTTCTTGGCTCATATGCTCAGCCACAGGGGATGCCTTATGCCTCTACAATTTTTTATGATGCGCCATATCAACCTCCTATACACCTACTCCACCCCCTATCAAGGGTCATCCACACTAGATTCCTATTCTTTGGGCACATATGTCAAATATCTTAAGGAGCCCCTAGAATTTACTATACGAAGCATAATGCTTATGTGACTGCTTTCCAAATTTCCAAAGTTTAAAGGGGAGGGGGATCTAAACATGCATATTAAGGCATATGCAGCTGTTGTTAGAGAGCTACTCCCATGGGATGTGGTTGTAGCTAATATCTTCCCTAAGACCCTTGAGGGGATCACTCTTGATTGGTATTACAGTATACTTGAAGCCTCCATACACTCTTTTAAGAAACTTGTATCCAAGTTCATAAATGTGTTTGTTATACACAAAATATTAAGAACAAGAATGAGGGAATTCCTCAACATAAAGCAAGAGCATAATGAAACTACTACCCACTTCAATCAAAGGTGGAGGTAGGTCTTCTACTATTTGACGAGTGCTCCTAATATGGATCAGACATATATTTTTGATCTATTCCTTTATTCCCTTAACTAGGAAACAAAGGAAAAAGTCTAAAATTTCCCCCTTAGGAGCTACAAGGAGGTATTAGAAGGTGATCTCCACATTGATCAAGTGGAAATAGATAGTGTTCAAAAGACCTATGGTTAAAATTGTAGACAGATCACTCCCTCCAAGGGTAATTCAAATTAACACAACAATTCCAACAATAATCAAGGATGTAAGGTCCTCAATAAGAATCGTGGTGTTATAACAGATGATGTTACTGATCAATCCAAAAATTTAATTTTTTTAACACTTGAAGCACAAATAATGTCAATAACAACGTGAACATAAATAATTAGAGGAGTAACAATTTCACTCCTTCCATCAATGTAGTGAATTTTAATCATCATCCAACTCCAAAAAAATTTTAGGCCCAAGGCCCCAATCAACACCCAAATGGGTATCAAAATAAAAATCAAAACCAAGGGCAAATACCTCCAAACTTTAATTATAACAACCAATAGTAAAACAACAACTGAAACTTTGGACCGCAACAAAACACAAATCAAAGACCTCAGGATTATGATCCTAACCTTTATTTTATCTTCCATAGGGTCCATAGGCATGATGCTAGAACTTTTTAAGACTGTAACAAGTCCATACAATGCCTACCAGAGGACCAAAGATAAATCTTCATCGAGATGTTTTTGGAAAATACTACAACGCCAATGCATAATGCTAGCATGGGGCCAGTCCCCCCCCCCCCCCCCCAAAAAAAAAAAAAAAAAAAAAAAACTCTTAGGATCTTTAGCAACCCTCTTCCTACATGTCCTAAAAATGGAAAATTAAACCCTCATGGAACAAACAAGGGTAACCTAGTGGGAAACAACAACCACAAAGCTTCCATTTCTTCAAACCCACTAGTAACACCTCCATTAGATGGTCGATAATAAAATAATATTATAGGTCTTGTCGAATTAGATATTAAACCTCAAATTAATTTAGCTACAAGAACTTTTTCTTACTCAATGCATCATATTCCCATCTACCCATCTATGATGGATGACAATCTAATACTTTCGAGGCTGGTAGGTGCATATGATCTAATTATGGATTTAACCAAGATCTTTTCTCACATCTATTTCTTAGATTTGTTAAAGAACTCTCCTACTCATCAAGTCACTTTGTTAGAAGCATTGGGTCTTGGTCACTTGATTAATGTTACACCTCCACTAGAGGGACAATTCAACCACATAGACTTTAACATCTATCCTCCTGGGCAGCCTGAAAGAGATGTTGGATTCATCTTCGACATCAGTAAGATGCCCAACAATGTTGAGTTGGCATGCAGATGTGACCAAATGTTATAATTATAGGTATAGATTTATAATAATTATGTTAAATTTGTAATGATTAACGATGGGGAAGCTATTAATATTGTCTCCTTTTCATTCCTCTAAAAGTTAGGCTAC
This sequence comes from Taxus chinensis, assembly GCA_019776745.2. Taxonomy (NCBI): domain Eukaryota; kingdom Viridiplantae; phylum Streptophyta; class Pinopsida; order Cupressales; family Taxaceae; genus Taxus; species Taxus chinensis. The sequence goes on along the minus strand of CM034152.1, from coordinate 360,056,993 downwards.
AGGGAAACCAATTGTTCCTCAACTAGAAATACATTGAGCGGCTACAACAATATCAAAGCAACGTCCATAGGGACCATAGTGCTCCTGGTGACCCTATGGCCCAAGACAGTTCTAACTAATTTTTATATTATAGATAAGGAAACCAACTATAATATGATTCTTGGTCAGTGTTGGATCCATCGAATGAAGGAAATCCCTTCCACGTTGTTCTAAGAATTCAAATTCTTACATTTGGGGAAATTATTCATCACTCAAGGTGACCCAAAGCCTTTCAATATTTACCTAGCCAACTTAAATAATAAACTTGGGGTCCATATCGAGTTCAAACTGCCCAATAATCAGGTGACCAAACCTAAGGATAAAATGTTAGAGTCCAAATCGATTCCCACGACGAAACTAAAAATCTCCATTTTAATTAAAGGGGTCATTGCAACTAAATATGATACTATTTTTGTTGAGGTAGTATCAAACGAAACCAAGGATAATATTTTCAAGTTATTGGATAACAAATTTCTTATTCTCCTTCCTTTTGAATCCTTAGGCATAGGACATGATCTAGGACTTGGATTTCTTCTAACAGAAGAGATCTGCATGGTTAAGGTCTCAAAAGTGGAGGAAGAAGATACTAGAAATTATCAAAAATCAATCTTCCCTAGCAACTGTTGGATGTTCATTTATGATAAATCGAAGTGTCATTTTCGTGCTAGGGTAGGTTTGATCCTCACTTCCCCAAAAGGCAAGGTTATGCCTTTTCCCTTTAAGCTTAATTTCGAATGCACAAAAAATGATGCCGAGTACAAGGCTCTTCTTCTTTGTCTCATTGTATCCAATATAATGGGTGCTTTCAATATTAGATTTTTTGGTGATTCCCAACTAGTCTCCAACAAAGTTTTAGAAGCTTATGAGACTAGATTGGAGAACCTACAACTCTATAAGACTACTGTGCTTAACCTAAGAAAAGGTTTTTACTTCATGTATCCATTGAAGTTATCCCATGTGAACATAACCTTTTAGCTAATTTTATGGTTACTTCTACTTCTCCTTTTTGTTTAAGTGGATATTTCGAAGATACTGAATTCAATGTCTCAATCTGAACCGAACCCCTAGTTCAAAAAATGCTGACTAATCCAATTCTTGTATATGTTGAAACTACCAACAAGCCTACCACTTTAGATTATGTGAAGAATGATGAGGCTATACTAGGTTACCTTAATTTGTACATTTACCTTCATCCCACGTATCACAAGAGGGGTTTCACTCTCATACCTCACTCTTCCTTCTATTTTTGAGATCATACGATAGGTCCTTCCTCATCACAAGGCCTTAAGATTTATGAATTAGAGGAGGAAGGAGAACTAGAACTAACTCCATCCCCACCTGAGTTTGAAGTGGGCAATTCCTCTTTAATTGAAGGAACCATAGATATAAATATTGGGACTGAGGATGACCCTGAGATATTGAAACTCGGCTCTTCTTTAACTCTAGAAGAAGTGGGAATTCATACAAAGGTTATCAAGGAACATTAAAAATCCTTCACATTCAGTTACAAAGAAATGATGGGAACTGTTCCTCATGTCATAGTCCACAATCTCGTAACCAAACCTTCCGCCAAGCCCATCAAACAATATTCAATACCTATGAATCCAAAATTGGCTCTGATGGTCAAAGAAGAGGTTATGAATCTCCTACATGTGGGATTCATCAAACCTATAGATTATTAAATGTGGGTATCAAACATAGTCCTTGTTTTAAAAAAGAATGGGAAAAATGAAAATATGCATTGATTTTTGGGACATAAAAAAGGTGTGTCCCAAGGATGATATCCTGTTACCATCCATCGATTTCATTATGGATGTAAAAGTTAGATATGAAATGTTATCACTCATGGATGGTTTCTCAAGTTACAATCATATTAAGATCTCTAAGGAGGATCAGAAAAAGACCAATTTAATTACTCCTTTGGGTACGTGTTACTATGAGGTCATGTCATTTGGTCTTAAAAATGATGGTGCTACCTATCACTGAGAAATGACCTATATATTCCACGATCTTATTCACAAGATTATAGAATCATATATTGACGATCTTCTGGATAAGGCCAAGAAGAGTTGTGGTCACTGCAAGGTGCTTTGCATCATCCTCTCTCATCTCATTGAATATGGTGTCACACTAAATCTAGAGAACTTCATATTTGGAGTGATGAGTGTTGAATATTTTCCATTTTTATATATATTTTCATTGATGTCAAGATGGATGAGTTGATATAAAATTACATTGATGGAAAAATAAGTGAATTGGTAAAGTGAGAAAGATGAAACCATGAAGGTTGATTGGTAGTGTTAGCTTAGAGAGGCTTCAAAATAATCAAGGATAAGTCCTAAGGGAATTAGTCAAATTTTGGGCTAGCTACAGAGATGAGGAAACATCCACCAAAGTCTAGAGATATCCTTTGAAGAATTGGAGTAGCCACCAAAGTCATTAGAAATCCACCAAGCACTAGAAGATACCACGGAAAAAGAGTGAGTACTGTGGATAAAGGGATGAAGTCACCAACGCAAAAGGATCCAAAGGAAAAGTCACAAAGTGAGAATAGCCCAAAGGAAAAAACCACAGAATTAAATAAAAGTAAAGAATAATTCGTGAAATAAAGGAATTCAGAAGAAAAACCATGAACGTAAGGAAGTTGAAGGAAAAACCACAAAAAAAAGAAAAACCGTGAAGAACAAAAGTAGCTTTTAAAGATGGATGATAGTTGCGAAAGACTATAAAAGCCATAAGAAGAAGAGATAGAGTTGTGGACATGGAACAATTCCATGGAAAGGTAGTAAGTAAGGATGAAAGATGCGAGACAATATAAAATCCATGAGAAGCATAAAAGAACTGTGGATAACTAAAAAGTCGCCAAAGAAGAAAAAGAGTCACGATACAAAGAAAAGTTAAGGAAAGCCATGAATTGATGATATATGGACTGGAATAGGCTAAGGTAATAAAAATTGGTTCAAACATGGAAAAAGTAAGAATGGTTCACCAAATTCGATGGTTATTCGATCGTTAGGTGATTGCGGCTAAGTGCACAACTTGAACTTCACATAGACTAAAGAAATTTACTATTCTAGCTGCTAGCATTTAATGTTCATTGACCTTATGGAAATGCAGTTGAAATTTTCTATGTGATCTCGAGTTTCAAGGAGAAATAAAATTTGAATAAGGAAACAAATCTCTCATCTGGGTCACGTTACAAAGGTGGAAAGTCTATTTTTGGAAAACAGATGATAAATAAGTTATGGAAATGCATGGGAAGTGGTGTAATCAAGCTGAACATAGAAGGGACAATATATAGAGTCATTTGCATGCATTTAATAACCTTGATTCTCATGTGACCAAGTAAGAATGTGTACGAAACACAATTTAAAGTGATGGAATGGGTTGATGGTGATAAAGTTCAAAATTGGAACTATTTTGGTAGTTTCTCAAAAGAGAATAGTGCTAATCGAGCTAAGTAAGAGCTGTAGAAGAGAGATAGATGATGCAATCAAGTTGAGAAATATCTACAAAAGTAAATATAAGAGTAGATCAATGAAGAGAATATTTATTAGATGAAAATAACATCAAGGTGGCATATTTTTTAAGAAGAGGAAATAGAATTAGACTGTATAAGCATAAGAGAGTGAAAGAACACAGACTACACCAAGAAAGTGATCATAATACATTGTAATAGTAATTTTGTAATTATACGATCAAATTATGTATAATAACCAAGTCTAAATTATAGCTTAGCATATTCAAGGAGTTATATCTTCCTTGTAGGTGGGTGCATGTAGAAGAAATATCTTGTGATGTGTAATATTAACTAGATTCCTTTTTTTTGCTTAATATTAGCAGAGGTTTAGGGGTTAGTGCTCCTTGTAGGGTCTATGCTTTACTAAAAAATATTGTAAGATGTGTTATATTCTTCTGAGTCCTTGCTTTATGTAATATAAGCAATGATTTTGTGTGTGGGTTTTCTCTAAAAGGGTTTCCCACAATAAATATTTGTTTTTAGTGTTTTTTGCATGATATATGTTTGATTGTCTACTCATAGTTTAAAACTGCACATCATTGAAGATTTTAAAATTAACACTAGGTAAATAAATTTAATCTGCACTAATTTATCCCCCTCTTAGTGCTTGTGATCTTCAATAATTAGTATTAGAGAGATGTCCTTATAACAGAAGCTTAACATATTCAAGGAAATCCTCCTATCACAAGAATGGCAAGAAATCATGCACAAGTCAGTTTGTCACTATCTAGATCACCTCTCTTCACTGGTACAAATTATGCATTTTGGAGAATAAGAATGAAGAAATATTTGATGTCACCTAGTTTTGATATCTGGAAACACGTTGAGAAAGGATATAACCCTCCAATCACATCAATTACTTCCTCCACAGAAAAGGAAAAATATGAATGCAACTCAAGAGAAATGAATTCCCTTCTATGTGGATTGACTGAGATAGATTTTGTCAATGTTATGCATTGCAAAAAAATAAAGGGGATATGGACCAAACTGCAAAGCATCTATGAAGCTGATGAAAATTTCAAATTGGAAAAACTGTAGACCTACAGAGCTCAAATTAAAAATCTTAAAATGTAGGAGGATGAGAGCATAACGACCTACATGCAAAGAATAGATGAAGTCATAAACATGATCAGAGGCCTAGGATAAAATCTTGAAGAGTCTATTATTGTTCAAAATATTATGAGATCCTTGACCAAAAAATATGATGCAAAGGTTTCAGCCATAAAGGAAGCCAAAGACATGAAGACTCTCATGATGGATGAACTTCAAAGCACTCTATTATAATATGAGATGAGGACCATTGGATCCAAGACTACCAAGAAAGAAAACCAATGTAAGAAAAATAAGAATAATCAGCTTTAAGAGATGATTTGGATGATGAAAATATTGAAGCAATGTTTTTCAGAAAACTAAAAAGAGGCTCAGGTAAGTATAAAGGAAAACTTCCCATTTTCATGCGGGAAAATAGGTCATTTTGCTGAAAGTGTCCAAACAAGAACAAAGATAATCATTTTGAACATGAAGAAGATAGTCATAAATATTACAAGAAAGAGAGTCATCATTCAAAGAAAAATAACAAGAAACTCTTCTTTAAGAATAAAATAAAATTCTATTAAAAGGAAGAATCAAGTGACTTTGAATCAGACAGTCATGGTATTTTTGAAAATGAGAATGATGAGGATCAATCAGAATTTTTGTTTATCACCATAGATGAAATTGAAGAAAGTAACTCCAAAGGAAAGTACATAGTTGATGCTGAAGAATCTGATTAAGAAGAAGCTGAGGTAAATCTCAAATAAGAGCTAGTGTGTGATCTTGAATAACTAAGTATGTGTAGAAGAAATAATCATAAGTTGAGATGCACACTAAAATATTACAGATAAAAAATATACATATTTGAACAAAGACAGTCTCAAAGAGAATAAGAAGAGGCTAATGAGCTCAAGGAGTTCGAAACCCATCTTGAAAATATTTCAAATTCTTATAAATCAAAAGAGGATGAATGCAATGAGCTGAACTCATAAATGGAGAAAATAAAATATGAGAAACAAACTAAAGACATATGAAAAGATTGAAAAGGGCTCAAATGTTTTGACAATTATACTTAACAATCAATGTGATACAACTGATAAATTTGGAATCATCTTCAAAGGAGAAAATAAATAAAATGAGCCAGCCAAGAAGTAAGGAAACAAGTCTACGGAAACCCCAAGTACCTCATATGCTGCAAATGAAGGATTCAACAAACCCACAAGAAGAATAGCCATTGCACCTATGATAACCCATGTTATGAGGTACACTCACTATTTATATGGGTATTTGTATTCTTGTATCAGTTTGAACATAAAGCCTCCAAGTGTAGAAAATTTGCTAGAGGCTATAGGAGAAACTTTGGCCCATCTTACACTAGTTTGGGCTACAATAATGTAAAATACCATTATTAGAAGAAGATTCATGTTGTTTCAAAACAAAAACACGAGCCACATAAACAAAAGAAGTGGATATATGTTCCAAAGAAAGATGAGAACAAGAGAAAAGAGTCATGTTCAATAGTGAATACTATATTTCATGTAAAAAATGAGGATGAAATCTGGTACTTGGATAGTGGATGCTTAAGACATATGACAGGTGATAAAATTAATTTAATTACTTTATCCAACAATGCATTAGGTGATGTAGGATTTGGTGATAAAAACTCAACAAACATAGTTGGAAAAGGAAAATTGAGTTTAGACCATGGAAAGACTATCACTGAAAAATGTTATATGTTGAAGTTCTTAAACACAATCTGCTGAGTGTGAGTCAAATGTACAAAAGAATATATAATGTAAAGTTTCATGATAAAGGTTGTGATATTATAAATTGAAAAACATGAAAGAAAGTTTCAAAGGCCAAGCGGAAATAGAACAACATGTATGTTCTGAATGAGATAAATAAAGAAAAAATCTTCATTAGTAAGACTGATAACAGTTGGCTGTGGCACAGGAGATTGCGACATGTAAGTTTTGAAAATATGGTCAAATTGAGTGCAAAAGGGTGTGTAAAACATATGCCTGAAATTGTGAAACCCGTGGATACACTATGCAAGGCTTGTTTACATGGAAAAAAACTAGGAGGTCGTTCAAATCAAAGGAGTACTCCACAACTAGACCACTGGAGTTGATCCATATAGATCCATGTAGACCCACTAGGACTAGAGGCGTAAATGGTAAGTTATAATTTATGTTTCTAATTGATGATTACACTCGGATGACATGGGTGGTATGTTTGAAACAAAAATTAGAAGCCTTAGAAAAATTTAATAAATTCAAGGAACTTGTGTAGAATGAGAAAAACAAGAAAATTAAATTCCTAAGATTGGACAGAGGTGGATGATTCTAGTCAAATGAATTCAGTGAATTCTATGAATAAAATGGAATTAGGAGACAGTTCTTAGTTGCAAGAACACCTCAGAAAAATGAGGTGGTTGAAAGAAATAATAGGACTACACAGGAGATCACAAGGGCAATGCTAAATGAATCCAAAATTTTAGACATATATTGGAGTGAATCAGTCTATACCATGGTCTATATTTTGAATAGAGCTCAACTACTAATCAATAGTGACAAGACTCCTTATGAACTATGTAAGAAGAGACCAACCAATTTGAAGCACATAAGAGTCTTTGGCAGAAAATGCTATATCAAAAGAGATGAAGAAAACTTGGGAAAATTTGACTCTAGGTCTGATAAAGGCATATTCCTTGGTTACTTAGCAGTTAGCGCGGCTTATAGGTGCTATAATAAACTATTGAAAAATATTTTTAAAAGAACTAATGTAAAGGTGGTTGAGACTCGTCACACCAAAACCAACACTCAAAAAAATTGTGGCCATGAAGAATAAGAAGATGATAAATAATTGGACAATCCATGTGAAGAAGCATATGAAGAAGAAGAAAGTCCAGACACTAAGGCACCCTCTAGGAAAGTCACAAAGGAACATCCTTTAAATTAGATCATTGGAAATATATATGGTGGAATCCTCACAAGAAAAAATTTCAGAGAAAAGCATAACCATGATGATATAGTGCTCATGTCAATGATAGAACCCAAGAATGTTGTAGAAAAACCAAGGATAAATATTGGGTAGATTTCATGAATGAAGAGCTGGATCAAATTGAGAAGAATGAGACATGGGAACTAATACCTAGACTATGGAACAAGAATGTTATTGGCACCAAATGGGTATTCCAGAATAAGTTGAATGAGAAAGGATAAGTGACAAGAAATAAGGGAAGGCTAATGTGCAAAGGGTATTCTCAAATGGAAGGAATTTATTTTTGATGATACATTTACACATGTGGCAAGAATGGAAGAAATATGTCTTTTCCTAACTTACGTGATATACGAAAAGATTACAGTGTTCCAGATGGATGTGAAATCATCATTCCTAGATGGCTTACTGAATGAAGAGGTATACATCAAACAACCTGATGGATTTTCACTAACTGAAGATATGACTATGTATGCAGGTTGAAGAAATCCCTATATGGATTAAAACAGGATCCTAGAGCTTGGTATAGTAGACTAGATTCATACCTTATCGAGCAAGGATTCAGAATAAGTGTTACAGACAACAATCCTTACATCAAGGAAGAAGGTGAACATCTTATCATTTTCATAGTATATGTGGATGCAATCATATTTAGTGGAGATCATGATAAGATTACATATGAGTTTGCAGACATGATGAAATAAGAGTTTAGAATGTCAATGCTTGGAGATTTATCATTCTTTCTGGGACTACAAATCAATCAATTTTTTCAAGGTATATTCATATTTCAGACCAAGTACATCAATGAGATGCTGAAGAGGTTTAGGATGGAAGAATAAAAACCCATTGGGACACCAATGGAAGTAGAATGCAAGATGAGAAAAGATAATGAATCACCAAAGGTAGACAAAACATTGTATACATCCATGATAAGCAGTCTACTTTATTCCACCACATCAAGAACATACATCATGTAGATGGTAGGTCTTGTTGGAATATTTCAAGAAGATCCAAGGGAAAAAAACCTTAAGAAATTCAAGAGAATTTTAAGATACCTCAAGGGAACAATTGAATATGGACTATGGTATCCCAAAAGAAATGAATTTAGCATAAAAGCATATTCATATGCAGATTGGGAAGGTAATGATGATAGGAAGAGCACAAGTGGAGGAACATTCTTTGTTGGAAATTGTTTAGTCTCCTAGTTGAGAAATAAGTATTCATCAACGACTCTTTCAACATGTGAAATAGAGTACATAACTTCTGCGATGTGTTGTACTCAGGTTCTGTCGATGAAGCAAAAATTAGAGGACTATACGGTAAAATATGAAAATCCAATTCCTCTATTGTGTGATAGTACAAGTGTAATAAGTGTCTTTAATAATCCGTTGTTCCACTCAAATACCAAGCATATACCTATAAGATATCACTTTTTAAGAGAACAAGTGAATGACATGAATATCCATTTAGAATATATGAGCAAAAAATAAGAAATTATAGATATAATGACCAAACCACTACCAAGAGAGACACTTGAGAACTTAAAGAATGAATTGGGGGTCATTCATGATCCTGCCAACAACTAGAAGTTGTGAAGAAAAAACAAGGGATAATTCTAAGAAAATATTAACTCCTACATAGTGCCAAAGCAAGGGGGAGCTAATCTATTAGCTTAAGTTTATCAGAGTATGCATCAATTCAGGGGGAGCATTTCCATAGAACACTCTAGAACAAATGGATAAGAAGCATAAGCCCAAGGGGAAATTATTGAGCAAAGTGCAATAGTTATAAAAGGAGGAGAATATTCCCAAAGGCGGAGAGTAACATAGTCAGCCCTTTTTCATTTTTCTCAAAGGGGGAGAAAAACTACAGTCAGAAACCAAATACTCAATGTGTTAAATGAGGAGACATACTAAATACACAAGCTTGCAAATTGAATATGAGAAATCCCCGGACACCTGAAATCATCCTGTCATAGCTAAGGGAGAGTTACAAGGTTTCTATAGGTATGGAAAATGTTTTTTCCATCAAAGTTGTAGGTTTCTGATGTAGGTGAGATAAAGGTTGCCATCAATGACAAAGGAGGAAATTATTGGACCTTTTTCATGAGTCAAATGTGTTGTCATTGATGTCAAGTTACATTGATGGCAAAAGGAGTAAATTAGTAAAGTGAGCAAGCTGAAAAGATGAAGGTTGATTGGTAGTGTCAAATCACATATAATTCAGGATGATCAAGGATAAGTTCTAAGGTACTTAGTCAGTTTTTGGAAAGCCATAGAGATGAGGAATTATTTTTCGAAGTCTAGAGAGAGATCCACCGAAGACTTGGAGTATCTATGGAAGTTAGTTGAAAGCCACGAAGCACTAGAAGAAACCACAAAAGGATAGTGATTACTAAGGATAAAGGGATGAAGTCAACAAAGAAAAAAGAGGCCAAAGGAAAAGTCACAAAGTGAATATATCCCAAAGGAAAAAACTGCAGAAGTAAAGAAAAGCAAAGGATAAGCCACGAAATGAAGGAATTCAGAAGAAAAAACATGAAGGTAAGGAATTTGAAGGAAAACCCATGGAATAAAATACTAACCATGAAGAACTAGAGGATCCACTAAAGATGGATGAAAGCCGCAGAAGACTACAAAATTCATAAGAAGAAGAGATAGAATTTTGGACATGGAAAAATGTCCCAGAAAGGTAGAAAGAAAGGAGGAAAGCTGCGAGACATTATAAAATCCATGAGAAACATAGAAAAACCGCGGATAACTAAAAATTCACCAAAGAAGAAAAAGATCCGCGATATAAAGAAAAGTTAAGGAAAGCCATGAATTGATGATATATGGACTGAAATAGGTGAAGGAAATCAAAATTGGTTCAAACATGGACAAAGTAAGAGTTTTTTCACCAAATTTTATGGTGATTCAATTATCAAGTGATTGCGGCTAAGTGCACAACTTGAACTTCACATAGACTGAAGAAATATATTGTTCCAACTGCTAGCATATAATGCTCATTGACCTTATGGAAATGCAGTTGAAATTTTCTATATGATCCCGAGTTTCAAGGTAAAATAAAATTTGAAGAAGGAAACAACTCTCTCATCTGGGTCATGTTACAAATGTGGAAAATCTATTTTTGGAAAACAAATAATAAATAACTTCTGGAAATGCATGGGAAGTGGTGTAATCATGTTGAATACATAAGGGAAAATATATGGAGTTAGCTACATGCATTTAATAGCCTGGATTCTCATGTGACCAAGTAGGAAGGTGCATGACACATAATTCAAAGTGATGGAATGGGTTGATGGCAATAAAGTTTAAACTTGGAACTATTTTGTTAGTTTCTCAAAATAGAAATAGTGTTACGTGAGCTAAGTAAGAGTTGTAGAAGAGAGATAGATGATGAAATCAAGCTGAGAAAGAGTTATAGAAGGAAATAGAAGAGAAAATCGATGAAGAGAATATTTATCAAATGAAAAGAGCATCAGGGTGGTAGATTGTTTGAGCAGAGGGAATAGAATTAGATTGTATCAGTAGAAGAGAGAGAAAGAACATAGACAAAGCCAAGAAAATGATCATAATTCATTGTAATATAAATTATTGTAACTATACGATCAAAGTATGTATAATAACCAAGTCTAAGTTGTAGCTTAGAAAATTTAGAGATTTGTAGCTTCCTTATAGGTAGGTGCCTGCAAAAGAAATCTCTTGTTATGTGTAATATTCATTAGATTCCTTTATTGTGCGTAATATCAACATATGTTTAGGGGTTGGTGATCCTTGTAGGGTCAGTGCCTTACTTAAACAAGTCTTGTAAGATGTGTTATATTCTTATGAGTCCTTGCTTTATGTAATATAAGCAATGGTTTTTTGGTGGGTTTTCTCCCTAAAGGGTTTCCCATGGTAAATATCTATGTTCAGTGTTTTTGTGCATGATATATGTTTGATTTTCTTCTCATAGTTTAAAATTGCACATCATTGAAGAGTTTAAAATTAACACTAAGTAAAACAATTTGATCTGCACTGATTCACCCCCCTCTCAGTGCTTATGATCTTCAACAATGGGAGGGAAGTTTTTGGTTTACATAACTTCTTCACAAGGGATTTATGTATATCTGGAAAAAATTAGAGTAGTCTTAGTGATGACTCCGCCCACTAATGATTCAGGAATTAGGTATTTTCTAGGAAATCTTGGAGAAATGCACAGGTTCATACCTGATTTAACTTACATTATTCATCTAATCAATAATTTGTTAAAGAAGGATTGTTATAATGTCAATATAGTTGAGTGCCATGAGGCATTTGAATCAGTCAAGCAGTTCCTATTATTGCCACCAATTCTCATGCCACCTAAGGTAGATCACCCTATCATTCTATATTCATGAGCTATAGACATCTCTCTAGCTTGCATGTTAGTATAAGAAGACGATGATAAATGTGAATGTGTAGTTTACTTCATTAATCACACCTTGTTATACTATGATACACGTTATACACAGGAAGAAAAGGAATGCCTTGATATAGTGTTTACAATGAAACAGTTAAGGCACTATATGCTTAACCAAGAAACATGGGTAATTGTCAAGACAAATGATATTTGAACATTTCTAACATAGGAATCTTTGTCCAAGAAAGTTGGATGCTTCATGACCTTGATGGGTGAATTTGAGTAAACCTTTATCAATCAAAATTCCATCAAAGGAAAAATCATTGCAGATTGGCTGGTAGACAACCCATTAGATGGTGGAGATATAGTAGACTTGGATTTCCCCGATGAGTGTTTGTATTACATAAAAGTAAGGCTTTCCATTTCCATGTTTCCATGGTATTCAGACATTTTAAATTTCATTATGGACCACACATACCTTGAGGGGGTAACCTCATAGTAGAGAAGACAACTAAGCTTCATAGCCACCAATTATGTGATTATAGAACAAGCTCTTTATCATAGAGCCTTTGATGGAATGATGTTAAGGTGTGTCGATGAGGAAGAATTGGAAAAGATTCTCTTTATAGCCCATAATGGAGTCTATAGGGGTCACTTTAGAGGGCATGTTACTACCCGTGAGATACACCGAATGGGTTACTTTTGGCCCACCTTAGAGCATGACAATGTGGAGTATGTGCGCAGGTGTCACGAATGTTAGGAATTATCTCATGAGATTCATATACCTTCCCAGACTCTACAACCTATTACAACACCCTGGCCCTTCTCCACATGGGGTTTAGATTTAATAGGGAAGTTTTCTCCCTCATCAATGGATGGATACAATTTCATAATTATGGCCATAGAATATTTCAAAAATTGGGTTGAGGCCATGCCTCTTAACAACATTTTGGAATCAAAAAGTTTATCTTCAATCAGGTCATTTGTAGGTATGGAGTCCCACAGGTCATTATCTCAGATAATGACACACCTTTTAAGAACAAACAAGTGCGTGTGTTGTGCTAAAAATTCCATATAAACCACCACACAACCTCTTTATACTATCCTTAGGCTAATGGATAGCCTGAGGCTACAAACAAAATGTTAAAGTCCATTCTCCTAAAAATGATCAAGGAGAATAAATGTGATTGGCATTTGAAGCTATTTCTAGCCTTGTGGGCCTAAATAAATTTGGTGAGAACATCTACTTGGGCAACCCCATATTCCTTATTGTTTAGTTTTGTAGTAGTTTTACCTCTTGAAGTATAGATACCTATCCTTTGAATATCATTGCAAGGAATTTTAGCTGAAGAAGGATATCGCGAGGAATGACTAGTTGAGCTAGAAACCCTCAACAAAGCTCAACTCAAAGCTAAGAAATGAAACAATGTCTACTTTGACTAAATGAGCCGCCAGTATAAAAAAGGTATACAAGCATGAAATATTAGTAGAAGATCTAGTGTTGAGACTTGATAGTCAGATAGACAAGAAAACCGGTGAAGGAAGAAAATTTAGGCCTAAGTGGTTGGGCCCATATCAATCCGTAAAGGACTACAAGAATGGGGCATATCACCTGTGTACATTAGAGGGTGAAGAATTTGGTGAATTTTTCAACTCAATTCAATTGAAATGTTACTACACATGATCCATCTACATTTTCACATGTACATTATTGCATCCGTATTGTATTTCTTTTATCAATTCATATTGTAAAATTGTAGTCAAGAAAAATTATTTTTCAAACTTCTAAATATTGGTAAATTTTTTTATCATGATTCTTCAAATATTCACCATATTATCATTGACAGTTCTAATCATCTCATCAATTTAGCATGTTAAGACAAAATTTTGCATTAATCCTACCAAGGCCTTCATACTTGGTTCTCCCCATAGTTTTCTTCTAGCATAGGTGTCTTTTCCCATAGTCTGTTCTAGAATCTTGTTGGTGTCACGTCTCTCCCAAAAAAACCTCTTTGGTAGAAAAATCATTTTAATTTTTTTTACCTAGATTACTTGTTCGCCTATCTCATCCTTTGATGTTAAGCCCTCACACCTTAATGGTTTCGTGGGGTTGAGGCTAGTGGAAATTTCTCCCTCCCAAAACTACAACTGAAAGTTAAAAAAACGATATAAGTTAATCAATAAATGCAAAAATATTTCATTTCAAAAATAAAACTACACTTTCTTTCCCTACCAGTCCTTGGTGATGAGCTCACACCTCATACTAGTGGCATGGGGTTGGAAAAGGAGGGAAGTTCCCCTTACTCACCTACATCTTGTCCTTGGTTATGAACCCATGCTTCTTACTGGTAGCATGGGGCAAGGTATAGGGGGTCCTTTCATAATAAATCAATAAGGTATAAGTACATCATTCAATAAAAAGTACTTTGAAATCATAAATCCCAAGAAAGTGAATTAGATGTATATGTTCCAAGAGTGTCAAAACATTAAAGCCAATTTTTTTCAATCAAGAGGCCATCTACAGATCTAAGTCTAGATAAAATTGCAAGAAAATCACATTCTAGAATATGTAGTAAACTATGTGCAAAGTTAGGTTGTAGGTTCCCACTTGGTTTTTTGTTAAAATATTGTCTTTCTCTCATCACTTCCATTCATTAAAATCATAAAAATCACATCCCTTCTAGCTCTTGGTGTTGATATCTCACATCTTACTAGTTGTGTGGGGTTAGAAGTAGAGTGGGTTCATTTGTTTATCATATTATATTAATCACATGTTTTCAACAAAATAAGAAGTGATAAATAGTGTTTGAAAACCAAAGTTTCAGATTACACTGTGTTCATATAATCATCATATAAATCAAAACATCAAAAATAAATCATTTTTTTAGCATATCATCATCCATTGCATGCATCCAAAAAACTTATAAAAATATTAGAAATTATAAGCATCTAAGAGTACACAAGCAAGATAAACAATCAATGAGTCAACTCTTACACAAGAATGACTGAAAGAAAAAAAAGTATCTGCTTATATATCCATAATAATTCAGGTATGTATACAATTCCATCACACTCTAGGCATGGTCAAAATGCTCGCAATGAGCACAAAAATAAAAAAAATCATATACATGTCTCAAAAAATGACATCGAAGCAATAAAGGCCTATGGCCTATCCCTCCCTATAGGATCCCTAAGAAGGTGCATGGATAGGGATCCTATTGTGGCTCCTATAGCATGAATGTGATCCTCTATGCACTGAGTTATGAGAGTGACCATGTGATCTGCCACTAGTTGCAACCTTGCTGCAAGAGTCTCTCTAGCTCTCCATCCTCTAAACTGGCCAGAATGTGGTAAGCTCATTCTTTGTCTCTGAAATCATCTTTACGGCTCACCTAAGTGGTGCAAAACATTCGTGTGATGGCCAACCTGCATTGGATGCCCCATATCTTTGAGAATCTCCTCTTGGGTCTTCCCCATGGGGATAAGTAATGTATCGGCCAAAATCTAACAAATAAGATCTTGCCATCCATCAGCAGTGTTGGGCCCCTAAAATTAACTAAGTACCTAAGGTGTGAAAGCCTTATGGCATGCAAAGATAGGGTACGAAGGCACGCACATAAGTAGTCCTTGAAGAGGCATGAAGTGTTGCACCAAGGAAGGATGAAGTTAGGACTTAGTTAGTTTTGGACAAACAAAAAAATACGCACATAGGGAGTGAACCGAAAAGTGACCAGATAAAAATGTGGATAAGCCATGGAGACTTGCAATCCAAGAAAAGGATATTCCATAGAATCATTATGGTTATCATGAGAGGATAAGGATTTTTGGTTGTTAAGGATTAGTTGACACATGCATGTTAAAGGAACTCGATTGAGGGAAATGCATGGAAACATTTGGAAGATTCCTAAGTAGTGGTAGAACAATCATGAGGAGATTCTAGCAGGCTTTCATAGGTGATGATGGACTATTATAAGAAGATTCCTTTGACTGCTTGTTATAGGGATTCATTTCTAGAATAGAGGTGGGGAAAAAAGAAAGAAAGTACGGGGTTATGGATGTAACATGGAGCTCTGTGATGTAAAGAAATCTCTTCTACTATGAAAATTTCCATGGATGGAACTTCTTGATGTAATCTTAGCTACTGTATTTAACTTATCAATATAATGAAGAAGTTTTATAACACTCTTGCAATGGATTAGGATATGTGTTTTGCCTTTATGTTCATGTGTGTGTTATTGGTTTCCTCAATATTATTCCATGGTTGATTCTAATTTTAGTTGATCATGTTAAGTCTATGTTTAGGATACATCAACTAGGAGTAAAATCTTACATCTAAAAACCTATGGATAATTACATTTATTCTCTAGTTATACTACATCATCATGTTGATAAAGAACATTCTCATGAAGCTCACATAAAGGAGGGACTTGGCACTTGTGTGTGCCTCAAGTGAGAATATGCACCCAAAATTGCATGTGCTACATTGTCGGAAAATGGTTGCAAAAGTCCCCAATGATGATTCATGTCCTTTTAGAAGATGTTCGAGCTCCTAAACCCATTCACAATGTATATTTGTAGCCTGAACATCCTTAGCATTTCCACACTTTTTCCAGCTTCTCGCTTCATTTTGTGCATGTTTTGGCCTTTAGTGCTAGGACCGCCGCCCTACCTGGGTGGCGGTTCTGAAACCACCGCCCAGGTAGGGTGGCAGTCCCATGACCGCCGCCCTACGCATGGCAGTGGTCTTGCACACTTTTACCATAATCCTTCATGTGTTTTTTTAACATGTGACATTTCACTTAACTTTTAGGATGTGTTTAGGGACCAAATTACCTAAAAATAGTCTTGATTACTTGGTTTTCCTTCCCTCTTATATTTTTAAAAAGATTTAATTAGTTTGAATTGCCTCTTCTTGCCTTGCGCATGAAGGCACATCCTAGCTAATTCCTATATATTCCATGCTTGTATTAAAGAAAAAGGGCCTGAGAATTTTTTGTATCTTACGTAGTATTGCTGCCACAATCCTGCTGGAAATTGCATAGCCAATATATATTCACTTGTGCTATCTCTCTTCCACCTACATTGTAACCAGACTTCCTTCAAGATGTCATTGCTCAAGCATATTCTCTTGCATCTATTCTTATATTCCCAATTCCTTGGACTCATATGAACACATGGAGAAAGAAAGGAACAAACTGACGGGATAGATACAAATACAACTAGATTTTCCAAATCTCTTACTTATCCATATTAGAATTACTTGTTTTTTTTCTTCAATTGTCAAATTATCAATTCTGAATCATTCATTTCAAATACACATCAAATAGAGTATCAAATTGTTCATTTCAATTGATTAAACAATTACAAGTAGAGAAAATCATTAGAAATCTTACTTTTTGACATTACTAGGGAAGTAGTGGGGGAAAATGGATCTTTTAGGGTTATGATTTGTTCTCCACCTCTGAGGTAGGGTTTGAAGAGTTCTGATTAAATTAGATTAGTTATTTTAGCTCTATATTCACATACCTGCTCAAGAATTAGCTATAAAAGGCTGATTATTTTTATTTAGTTTTTTTATTAGATAAGAAGCATTTCTTTAAAAAAAAAAGATTAAAAAAATTACTTTTATTAGATTAGTTTTCTTCCATTGTTTTGTTTAGATATACTGGGAAAAATACCAAAAACATAAATTAAATTTCCTTTGATAGTTAGTTTGTTTTATCAAAATCAATTCAATTCATTCTGCATGACCATCAACAATCCATAACAAGAAAATAAGTTCAGTTGTGATCCATTGGTCCCATAACCCAATGGGCCAAAATTGTTGATCAACATCGATATGGGTTTACACTTGTTAGTTTTACACACACCTGCTAGGTATTATGAGAAAATAGAAAAATTAAACACACTAAACATTACAGGTAATCAATCTTATGATTATTGGACTGCTCTTGGAAATGGGTTTTGATTACACACATGACCATACAAGGACCACATCCTCCATGAGTTTTCAACTATGATCCCCAGGTCCCACAACTGTATGGGCCTGTTGACTAATTAGATATCGAAACTGGTTTGTGTGCATCAGTATTTAGGTCATCACCACTTCTGCTTGACATCATTGCACAAATTTCATTACTGAACATAGAAGCCAATCAGGCTAGGAATTTCTAGACTAGACTAGAAAATTACCCATAGTCCCTGTGGTTTCATTACACCTCTCTTTTCTCACTTCCATGACCTTGTATGGAAATCCATACGAAGCCCCCGCAGGTCACTTTCCATGTGTTCAAAAACTAGTGGAAAAAATATTGGCAGAGTTAGATATTGAGTGGAGTCTCCGAGTAGCTATTTTGTTAGATCGATCCATCACTCTGCTTTAGCTTAGGAAAAAATTCTTTTCCTTAGACTCACAAATACTGATATTGCATGTTGAAGATATAAGGTTACCTAATTAGCTTGTTCATCATCACTACAACACCCATTTCCATTCCACGTCGGCTATCTCGGGATGACCTCAGGAATTTGGGTGTGAAGAAGGTCATGTGTTGATTTTATTTCATACAGTGAGCCTCCAAAATAAGATTGGATGATATACTAACACACTTGGAATTATTTTTTGAAATAAGTAGTGATAATAGAGACTACATTTTTATTCCATTATTGGGACCTCCTTTCCATTTTTTTGTGAGAATGGTACGTGATGACATAGCGCTTAACCTTGGATAGTGTCAAAGCATGGCTTAAAATAAAAGAGGATGAGTTTTCTCATAGATTTAGTACAGGACCTAATTTTAATGCATGTAAATGGGTAGAAGAGCACCTGTATCATGAGCTATATTAGACTCTTTTTTTGCTTTCCAGTAGAGTTATATAAATGGATTTTGGTGTATGCATCTAGATCAAGATGGTACTATAGATCTCGCATATGGAACCAAGATGAGTATCAGAGGCTGCAGGATGTGATATGACTTGGACACATGTTGTTGATCATTGGTGGAGTAGAGTGTTGACAAGTTATACCCTAGAATACATTATTTATATGTATTATTGTCTGGATATTGTTGAGTTTGAGTTCTTGAGGGAGCCAAGAGGATCATTATTTTGTGTTATCCCTTTAGCTAAAAAAGATCTTGATCATTACATTGAGTTTAGAAGAATTTCCCATGGCCGGCTGAGATTCTTCTGAGCATTGGGAGAGGAAGCTAGGGTGGAGAAATATGATGGAACTTGCGTCTGAAAAGGAGAGGGAAGAGAGATGACTCAAGCATAATGAATCTCATGAGAGGGAGTTAGATAGACAACACGAAGTTGTTGGAGTGAAGGATTTATGGAGGTAGATGTTGCGGGAAGGAATTGAGGTTCACGTAGAGGATGTGGAGCCTCAGTAGTCTGTGCTACCTCATCTTGGCAAGTGTAAAAGAGAGATCCCTTTATATTCTGATAAGATCCCATCCTTTAGATAAAGGAGAGTTATCGAAGTGCATTTAAATTCACTTGGTGACCAACCCATGGCACTTATTTTTCCAAATCCATAGATAAGTATTGCTAACCTAGTTGGTATTGGTGGAAGTGACTGATCAACACCAAGGAGGTATAAATTTTTATTTGGCACATCTATGGCTGCCAAATAATTTATTACGATTGGAAGTATATTGTTTGGAATAAAAATTAGGAAAATTACCGGTACACAAAGCTTGGGTATTGTGTCTACAAG
The DNA here is from genome assembly GCA_019776745.2 of Taxus chinensis. Taxonomy (NCBI): domain Eukaryota; kingdom Viridiplantae; phylum Streptophyta; class Pinopsida; order Cupressales; family Taxaceae; genus Taxus; species Taxus chinensis. The sequence continues at coordinate 360,037,302 of CM034152.1, read as the reverse complement.
TAGTGTGGGACACACATCTGGTAGCAGTGTACTATTAAAGACTGTTGGTACGTAGTTCATCATGATTGTCAGTACACAAGGGGTGACCACTTCAGGAACTTTACTAGCTATGGGAGGTGGATATGGTGGTATACGCACTAGTGAACTTGGTGGACCTAGAAAATCTAGAGGATTTGGTGGATCATGAGGGACATGCACTGGTGAATCTAGTGAATCTGATGGTGAAGGAAACACTAAAGGGAATCAAGGTTCTGGATCAGGTGGGCATGGGCCTCAACTACCTCAGAAAGTATTTTTTGAAATGTATTTACATATAATAGAATACAAAGGTGTTAAGGATGTTGCAGAGAACGTATAGAAATGTGAGCTACTATGGTGTGTGAAGGGGATCACTACCCTAGAACGAAAGGAAAGACAATTTGCAACAATGTTGCAAGGACATGTGGCATAGTTTGTATTAGAAGTATGACCCCCACCAGATAGTAGTAGATTACACTAAGATGGGGAATGCCTTCTTAGCTAAATTTCATATCCATGAGTTTTAATAGAAGAGCATTAACACGCTAAAGGATATTCAACAAGGTATGACAGAGAGTGTGTGGGAATATGACACACATTTTAAAACTCTCTTATCAAAATTGTCTTATGATATTCATCCTTCTCACCATGTTCATTGGGTTTTTTTAGGGTTGATAAAACCTTTTAGGAGATCACTTTCACACAAGACTTTCACAGACCAACATGAGGCCTTGGAGGCTACCCTGCGCGCAGAGGTTGTTGGAAGCATGAATACCTATGCTATCCTTTTTCTTGAAGCTTAGATTACTGCAATGAAAAATCAGTTGGATAAGCTATCTGTAAGCTCATCGTATAAGACTCGCAGTGGCCTATGGTGCATGGATTATGAGGTAGAGGGGCATACAAAGGACATTTTTCCTCAGATATCAGTACACACTATGATAATAGATTGTAAGATTTTCCACGAAGATCATGATGCAAGTAGGTGCCCTCTACTGTAACACATGTTCCATAAGAATGTGTCTTGTTACTACAAGATTTGTACCTCTCCTACTAATGACACTAAGGATTGTAGATTAATTAACCAGGTACATAATGTCATTGATATTGGTGTGCATTAGACTGACAATGAAAATAATTCCAAGGATGATGGTCATCATTATAAAGGGTGCATGGATGGAGAGGCATGTGGAAGAGGTTTTCGAGGAGGATTTTGAGGTTGAGGCAACTGCGAAGGAGGAAGAAGTGAGTTCTCACGTGGAACTTGTTACAACTTTGGGTCTCTATAGCACTATAAGCTTGAATTTATTGATCTATTGCAATGGAATTGGTGTGGGAAGAAGCATAAGTATGAGGAATTCCCAGAGCTATTTGAACATATTATCCAGTAATAGCAAAATGATAAAGGCACAAGAATGATAAACATGAAGAACTAGACTCGTAATGGATGCCAAGGGTGGCACATGACTTAGAGTTAGAACTTGTATTAGTGACCACGTGAGCTGAGGCTACACGCACTAGGGAGATACCAAAGAAAAATCTTCATGTTACTAGAGAAGAGGTGGTACACGGGAAGTATCTAGACCTTACTCATTAGAAACAGGTTTATCAAGAGACCATGGATGTAATTCAAAGCCTACAAGGAGAGATTCAGTTCCTAAAGAAGCACTCATGGTAGTTAGAGTAGATGAAGAGCACCAAGGCTCCACAAAAGGATATGGGTGAGGTCAAGGAAGTATGTAAAATTTTGAGGTAGGAGAATATCATTCCTTTATTAGGGGAATGATTACAGGAAAAATTACCACACGCCAGAGGAAAGCGCGAGTGACAGGTCTTACATGCTAACCTTCCCCCTAACACCATTGATTATGATAAGGATATTACCTTGAATATGGTAGTCAATAGGTGGCTTCTGAGCAATATCCTGATAGACACGGGTGCAGAAGTTAATGTTCTCACTTTAGATGCATGACATCAAATGGAATACCCCCATTATAGCCATCTTCAAATGTGTTGTATATGGCTAACAAAATAAAGGTGATGCCCATTGGTGTCTTAAAGGATGCTACTATCACTATCCAAGGGGAAAAATTCACTGGGGATTTTGAAGTCTTGGCACTAGCCAAGGTGGAAAAACTTTCCAGTGTTACTTGGGTGCCCCTGGTGTTTATAAGAACAATGTTGACCTATGGTTCAATAAGGGGTACATAATCTTTGAGAACAAGGAAGAATGGGTTATCATCCCCTTAACCGATGGAAATTCAGCACCCTATACTGAGCCCTTAGGGGAAGAAGTTCTTGATAGATTCTATGTGCACTCTATCAAGGACCCTGAAGTGATTCACCCTATAGAAGGAGTTATTCAGTTTGAATATCATCAATCTATGAGTAATACCACTAATGTAGCATGTGACAATTGGGCGCATGGGAATTATGAGTTAATTAGGTTGGCAATTGAGAGGTCTCCGTTACAAGAGTGATAAGGGCACACCCACTTAGGCACCTGAAAGGGAAGCAGTTACCAAGCTACATAGGGGATGGAAAACCCTGAATGACGAGCCATGAAATCCCAATGGATATGTGAGATCAAACGAAGGAGCAAGCTTGTTTATACTTTGTGAACCGAAACACATTGGTGGATGGATGCATCAGGACAATCTTCTAGGGTGGTGCAAGGTGAAAATTGGCTCTCTATTAGATTTTTTAGGAGCAATGCACCAACTAAACTTTGTTTCTATGATGGGAAAGGATCTACCTCAGATCATACCAGGAGTGTGAGAGGATCTGGATGGAAGGCACAGAGGCTTTACCTCCTTCCCTCTGGGTGCAAAAGTTTTATTCCACACTACAAGGTTATGCACGCAATGGTACATTCATTTAGAGTTATGCCTTAGACAAGGAACTAGCAGGAGTTAACAAATGACTTGATTCATAGGAATTTGAATATAAAAAGCTAATCCCTTGGTGAATGAGTGTGTTGCAGGTTGTTAAGCCTAACTATGGGAGATATTTTCATGGAAAAGGATAGAATACTAGAATTATTAGGTGATCCTGGATTAGAAGAGCACTCTAATGAGGAAGAATTAGATGAGATACAACTTGAGCATACTTGCATGGAGAAGGAGAAGGGAAAGATGGTTTGTGTGATAGATGGCGAAGAAGTGGAAAACTTGGATGTTAACCATACTATGGGTATGTGCAAAGTAATAGATAGTGTTGATGAGCAAGCGCACACCTACCATGAACCCCTCAAAACAAAGAAGGTTAACATTGGCTTAGAAATAGAACCTAAGGAGGATACTATTGGGGACTATTGGTCAGAAAAGGAGGTTTCAAAGATCATTGATCTATTATGTGAGTTTCAGGATTTATTTTCATGTGGGTACCATGAGCTTAAGGGAATTCACCACTCTTTAGGAGAGATGTAGATCAAACTAAAGGAAGGAGTGTGCCTAATTTGGAAGAGACCTTACCGAATGAATCCAAATTTGCACGTCCGAGTCAAGGAGGAGATAGACAAGATGATCACATCATGCATCATTAAAGTTGTGGAGGAATCAAAATGGATAATCCCCATGGTCATAAACATTAAAAAAGGATGGAAGGATAAGGATCTGTGTTGACTACAGGGACCTAAATGTGGTATGTATCATTGATCCCTTTCCCACCCCTTTCACTAAAGAAATCCTGGAAGGAGTAGCTGGGCATGATATCTATTCCTTTACAGATGGCTTCTTAGGATATCATCAAGTTATAATCACAAAGGAGGACCAAGAAAAAACTACATTTTCCACTGAATGGAGAAGTTTTTCCTACACGGTCATGCCTTTCGGACTAAAGAATGTGCCTGTATGTGTTTTCATGCATAGTGGTCCAGGAATTTCAGGATTTTATCCATAAGTTCATTTTGGTCTACCTTGATGACTTGGACAGTGTATGGAATAGTGAAATACCATTGTGACAATTTGTGGTTGATGTTCGAAAGATGCCAGTAGTTGTGCATATCCCTCAACATTAAGAAATGTCTCTTTGCTACTCCATTTGGAACCATGTTGGGACATATCATATGTAAGGAAGGTTTACTGGTGGACCCTACCAAAGTTTTCGTTATTGTGGGATTGGGGGAGCCTACCATTCAGAGTGCAGTGCATGGATTCCTTGGGCATACAAGGTATTACCATAAATTTATTAAGGGGTATGCCAAAATTGTTGCCATTGGAGGAATTGTTGAAGCACAGATGTACATTCCATTAGGGAGAGGCACAACAGATGGCATTCAATACATTGAAGAATAAGCTTATCATTGTGCCCATATTACGCTTTCCTTCTTGGGATAAGCCATTCTATGTACATGTTGATGCTTCAGGAATGATGATTGGGGAAATCCTAACATAACCTGGAGAAGGAATTGTTGATCACCCCTTGTGTTTTGCTAGCAAAAATATGACACTAGTAGATCATAACTATACTACTACTGAGTGCGCTAAGCACTATCAATGATCTACGCACTGCACAAATTTAGGAAATATCTATTGGCAATGTTTTTACCCTTTATATTCTACATGGAACACATGTATTTGAAGTACTTGGTGGAAAATACCATTTTACAAGGGTACATATGTCGGTGGGTCCTCTTGTTTCAAGAGTATGAGTTTAAAGTTGTTGTGAAAATAAGAAAGAGTAACTCAGGGCCTGTGCATTTATCAATGATTGACTCAGGGGAGGAATCACAGAGCATTGGGGATACAATGTTAGACACACAACTATTTAGATTGTGGCATGCACCCCTCTGACTTGGAAGATATTTGTGTTTCTCAAAATGGGTGTGGCACCAGAGGGAATGAAGACCTTGGAAAGGAAGAAGTTAGCCATATGTGTTCACACCCTACATGCTAATTAGTGGAGACTTATACAAGCTAGGCCACGATGAAGGTTTTTGTTGGTGTGTGTTAGAACCTGAGCATGTTGCAATCATGGAGGAAGCGCACGGTGGGATTACAGGAGGACACTATACAAGGAATGACACCACGTGAAAGATTCTACTAACAGGGATTTTGTGGGAAAGCATCTACCATGATTATATTGAGTTTTACAAGGCTTGTGACCATTTTTAGTGCCTTGGAAAACCAGGAAGAAGGGATGAGATGCCCTTGAGACCAATAGCTAGCACATAACCATTTGAGAAGTGGGCCATTGATTTTATAGGACCAATTTCACCTTCTACACAAAGGACTAGTTCACGATATATATCATCACTTGCACTGACTACTTAACAAGATGGGCAGAGGCAGTGCCTACAAAGGATTGCACAACAACCTTAGCGGTAAGGTTCATATGGGAAAACATACTCTGCATGTATGGGTTCCCTTTAAGCCTGACTAGTGACAGAGGCACACACTTTTTGAATGAGATGGTTAGGATTTTATTAGCAAAGTTCATGGTGGCCCATCACAAGACCACCCCGTATCACCCCCAAGCTAATGGAACTACTAAGGCATTTAACAAGATACTGAGTCACACGCTGACAAAAATTTGTGATGTGGGAAGATAGGATTGGGATGAAAAAGTCTCAACAGTACTATGGGAGTATAGGACTACCTACAAGAGATTGAACAAGGTCACACCATTCTAATTTTTGTTTGGCATGGAAGCTGTTTTACCAATAGAATTTATGCTATCGTCCCTATGTATTGCATGTGCAGAGGATTAGATAATGAGAAAGCACTACAAGAGCGCATGGAAAATTTAATGTAGTTGGATGAAAGGTGATCACTTGCTAGGTGGAGTTAGAAGATTGAAAATGCATGACAAAAAGCATGGCATGATCACCATATTAAAAAAAACAATTTGAGGTTGGGCAGATGGTCTTGCTTTATGACTCCAAATTTCTACACCATCCTGGGAAACTAAAATTCCATTGGTTAGGACCATATATCATCTCATACATCCTTGATTTAGGCACATGCCAGTTACAAGCACTAGATGGGATGAGGTTACTAGGTTACTTCAATGGGAGTAGGCTGAAGCCCTACTATAAATAAGGCTTCTGTGTAATCTGAAATAAGGTAGTTTTTCCAATTAGTTTAGATTTGTGTCTTTTTGGTTGTTTCCTTTGTCTTCATTTTCAAATTTGTTTTGTGCATTGGTGCTTTGGTAGCTAATAGCATTGTAAGAGGTTTTATGCACATAGGACCACACATACATTTTTTTGTGGGGTGAGGTAACAACTATATTGAACATAGAGACCAAAATGTTTAGGAAAAATTAGTGCATGAAGGAAGAAGAATGAGCAATGGATGGAAAGGGTGCATAGATGATAAAGGTGCATAAATTTCATGTAGTTATGAAGGTGGGTTGAAAGAACATGAAGACCACAAGAAGGGAAGGATCACGTGGTATGACATGAGGTAGGAAACATTATAGGGAACTACTTAGTAGATGGTGTAGAGGTTATGTACTTTTGCATGGAGATGCATGTGAAGGAGGTCTGTGGTAGTCTAAGTGGTATTGGAGCACCTAGAGGTTATAGCTATGAAGCGTGAGAGGAATTCACATAAGTTTCCTTAAGTAAAAAAAGTGTTTTTTTATTAAAAATTGACATTAGGACACGTGGTCGGAGGAAATCTAAGGCATCGATAAAGTATAAATAAGAGATAAGGATAGTCATTTCAACTACCTTGCCTTAGATAATTTCTTTTGTGCTCCCGAGCTCGAAGTGTGATGAGGGTTTTTCAAAGAAGAGAAACACAAAGTACTATCACAAACCAGTGGACTTGTGTAAAGTTGTAGTAGAATATGTGACATAACATGGAGGGAAGAAGACAATAGAGCGGAAAGGAGGTTATGTGAGAGAGAAGTGAGGAATTTTTCAAGTTTGGATACTTGAAAGAGAGGAACATAGCACCTAGGGAATGAAGGAAAGGAAAGGAAGATGGCACCAAAGAAGGCACGCAAAAAGAAACTAGTGGTGGAAAAGGAGGATCTCATGGAGATCTACTCAAAGATGTAGTACCCTCCTAGAGTTATCAAGGCTGAGAAGTGGAGCTCGAAGCTATACCAGTGTAAAATCAGTGAGTAAAACCACAAAATGACCTGACAATGAAAAATATTGATGCGGGAAGACCTTGTATTGAATAAACTCCGATGGTGGACAAGATCAAAAACCCTAAGGTTGATGACTCAGTGCAACAAGCGCTACAAAAGACTAGGGTTTTATAGCTATGGGAGCTTCCCTTCTTTGTCCAAAACCCACCCCACTTTTCAGGTGGTTAATGTCACGGGTGCATGAATATTTATTCTACTTCACATGAAGAAGAATGAGGATCAAAAGCCATCTGATTCAAATGGTAACAAGCCTATGAAATATTGGACAAGATATGGCACTTGATTTATGTACCACTGTCAAGATTAAGGAGCTGGTAAAGAAGATAAATTACGAGAAGGGGGTTAGGGAAAAGGTAATTGTAGACCTCCCAGACCCAGCACTGAGAGTCACCTCCTGACTCATTAGCTACAAATTGGGTGCATTAGAAAGGTGGATGAACATCAACCATAGATTCATTGTACGTGGCTTATAGGGTGTCAAGAGGGCACACTATAACTTTTCCCAATTCATCACAAATGGCATTATCGAAGAGGCATGGGTAAAGAATGAGGAAGGAGTCAAGATCACTTGGGGCTCCATCCTACTATTAATCATGTTATGGGAGATTGGCATCCCAGATGGATAGATGAGGAAAATTTTGATTCACCCACCCACGCACATCCCCTACAGTCCAATTCACACATTTCACCTGTGATGGGACCATCTTAAAAGCTTACAAGGCACGAATGAAATTTTGGTTTGAGTGGTTATGCGGAGATTTTGAGAATGAGTAGTGTATCCCCCATGAACTACCACAAGTTGTTGGTGACAAGGTAAAAAAAAATTTCACCCAACACTTCTGTCTAGTAATGTTCATGACGGACAAAGGAGATATGGGGCCATGGTGTAAGCTCCCCTTTGCATTCACTTCTAGATACATGAAGTGCACCATCAACAGAATTAAGGATGTGCAGAGGTTAGTTTTTGATGTAGACAAGGTGGATGTTGATGTCCACACATTGTGCACTACATACAAGTATGGCACTCAACCTTCCTACATCAAGGTTTTAGAGCCATATTTCCTGGACTTACACCCACAATCAATGTTACCATCAAGGGGTATGTCCACTAGGGTGTTCATGTAGCTGCACCCCAAAACATAGGGAGGGATTGAAGGTGGAGGTTATATAACTCTCCCTTTCCAAAACCATGGGAGATTCCAATCCCACCCATGAAGGCAGTGCAAGGAAGAACAAGAACAAGAAGAACAAGAAGGGAAGTTAGATACTTCATAGGAAGAGGAAGTACTATACGTGCCATAATAGCAACAACACTTCATAACAGGGTGGTGCCAACACTTCAGAATAGGGTGGAACCAACACCTCATCACCAGGGCACAGGGAGAGGAAGAAGAGAAGGAAGAGCCTGAGGAAAAGAAATAGAAGACACATGACAATGCATCAAGCCCCACAAAAGGCTTGAAGAGGAAGAAGACCCCACCACTTTCAAAGTAGAATTGGAAGCAGAATTGGAGGGAAGGAGGTTGATGTGAAGGCCATAGATGTAAGTGAGGCATGGGAAGAAGAAGAGGAGCATTCGGTAGGGGCTGAGAAGATTCTGATGCATGAAGCGTACTCACCGTAAAACACCAGCCCAAAGGAAGATAAGGGGGACTCCTTTACTATAAAGGAGGATATGGGATTCACCCTTGGGGTGAAGAAGTAGAGAAAAAATGCAAGGCTACAGGGAAGAAGTGGAAACCCATGTCCCCACATATGGACTTCGTAGATGACCCCAAGAAGATCTTGCGTGTAAGTTTTTATGCCACCCTCCCACTAGAAAAGTTGCATGGTTAGGATTTAATGGATCAAGATGGGGGTGTGCCCAGAACTAGGAAGATGCTTAGCTAGGCTATGCACTACCACATTGAGGAACTTGAGTTTGAGGTAACTAATCATGTAATTGAAATCATTCACCTAAAGAAGAAGGGGGGAGATACATATAAGGTGGTGGATCCTAACCACCTTACAGATGAGCAGGCATGTAATGCCTTGCAAAAGATGTCTTTTAAGGTGATACGATGTATTCTAGATATAGGGGCCACTGTTCGGACCTTGGTCACAGAAAGAAAGAGAAAGGAGAAGGAAATAGACATAGGTTTTGCCAATGAAATGTTAAGGGGAGAGTAGGATATGGACAAAGGAGGCATACGACCAAGATGGTGCCCTTGTGAAGAAGCATTTTGGGGCAATTTCCAGCATTGGTAAGCCAGGCCAGGATAGATTATGGGGATGAGATGGAGTATCTTGAGGACCTCGTAGGGATGTTACTCATTAACATCAAGGATGGCATGGGCCTGATGGCTGCAGAGCTCACAAAATAAAAGGAAGAGAACAAGGTCATTGTTGAATCTCAGATCACTGATTTGGAAGACTTTCTCTCCCAACTCAAGGAGGTGAATACACTAGTAGATAGAGGCTTCAACAACTGTAGGAAATGTGAGCCAATAATTGACACGTGGGTGATAGAGGAGGAGGAATCCCTCAAAGTTTTATAGGAGACCATCCCCACTAGTAAGGCAGAAGAGTGCACACAGTTGGTCTGTTAACACCATGGCCCAGAAAGAGAAATTCAAAAAAAAGTGGGAAAAGATAGATTTCAGAATCGGCAAGCTCCGAGACTCTATCACTGAGAATATGGATGAGTTCGAGGGTGTCTACATGGAGTTAGGGGTGGACATCAACACATTAAAGGGGAATGTGGAGGAAATCATCTCAAACTATGGTGCTTAATGTCATAAGGGATGCGTTCCGAGAAAGGCCTTATAAGAATTAAAGGCCTAGGAGAAATTGAAGGATGAGATAAACACAGAATTCCCTAAGCTCCTGTCAATTGGTCATTTAAGCACCTCCTCCATTCTTTAATTATTTACTCAGATTCTTTCACCACCACTATTCTTTATTCTTTTGAGTAGCATCATTATCATAGCAGTGTTTTGGTCAACAAGAATTTTGGTTAGTTAGTGCGAAGGTTTTTGCCAAGGTTGTAACCAATTTAGTGTGGTGTGATGTTGAACCCCTAAAAGTAACTAATTACCTAAGGCACGAAACCTTATGGTGCATGCAGAGACATGATGTGAAGGAATGTGTAAAAGTAGTCCTCAGAGAGGTGCATGAAGGGTCACGCCAAGGGTAGGATGGAGTTAGGAATTAGTGATTTTTGGACAAATAGAAAAATATGACACATAGGGAGTGAATGGAAAAGTGACCAAATATATATTTGGATAAGCCATGGAGATTTGTGACTCAAGAAAAGGATATTCCAGGGAATCATTATGGCTATCATGAGAGGATAAGGAGTCAAGGTTGTTAAGGATTAGCTGACACATGCATGCTAAAGGAACTCAATTGAGGGAAATGCATGACAACATCTGGCATATTTCTAAGTAGTGGTAGAACAATCATGAGGAGAGTCTAGTAGGATTTCTTAGGTGATGATGGACAATTATAAGAAGATTCCTTCGACTACCTATTATAGGGGATTGTTTCTAGAAGAGAGGCTAGAGAGGATGACGAATAAAGTTATGGAGTAATGGATGTAACAAGGAGTTATGTGATGTAAAGAAAGATTTGTTACTATAAACATTGTCATGGATGGAACTTCTTGATGCAATCTTAGCTACTATATTTGACTTATCAGTATAATGAAGCAGTTTTGTAACACTCTTGCAATGGATTTTTTTTATGTTTTCCCTTTATGTTCATGTGTGTGTTACTGGTTTCCTCAATGTTATTCCATGGTTGATTCTACTTCTATTGATCATGATTAAGTCTCCTATGTTTGGGATACATTAACTAGGAGTAAAATCTTACATCTAAAAACCTATGGATAATTGCATTTATTCTCTGATTATACTGCATCATCATGTTGATAAAAAGAACATTCTCATGAAGCTCACATAAAGGAAGGAGCTCGATGCCTGTGCATGCCTCAGGTGATCATTCTAGACTAATACTGGATGATGTGTCGGTACATGTTTGGGGTTAGATTGAAAAAGTATATGAGGTGATAATAGAGACTACAATTCCCTATTCCCAAATTTCAAAACATAGGTGCACCAAACACTATTACCAAGATTTTTTAAAGAAAACATCCATAAATTTACAAAATACACACACTTAATGTAGGAATATTCACGAGTTTTTACAACAAATCTAGATTTATTCAATTATCCTCTTAGACACACTAATATAATTACATTCGGATATCCTGTCATCTAATAGGGTTCCTAATAACCTACCTATAATTTGAACATGGTGAGAAGAGAGTCATAATTGAAAGGAAAAAAATGATCTCTAAAAACATTTCTTAGATATGGCGACGTGATCTACACATGAAGTTGTATTTCTCATCGCCGCCTCCCTTGTGAAGCCAGTGACTTCTTAGAAGCCAAGATTCTCCTGGATCATTTATCATCCTCCTCATACTACTCGAATCTATGAATCCTCATGTTTCCTAGATATATTAACCACTATATAGACAATACTTCATATTGAGTTTACCTCAAAATGCCGCTCCCCTTAGGTCCCCCCGCAAGAAAGATTCTCATAAGTATCACCCTAAGTATCTGTCCTCTAAAATGTCACAGATGGGGATTATCCTCCTCCTCCTTCCCACTATGAACGGGTGCAAACTCAATCTGGAGGGGGGATACTTGTAATAATGATGACCAAGAACTCATTTTCCATACTGATATCTAGCCACCATTTGTAGATCATTTTTTCACTCTCATGCATGCCCTAATATGCCCCCTCGATGCCTCTCTGCTACCATACTAAACAATATTCCTGGTAGTATTTGCGTTATTTTAAGGAAGCCCAATTGTTTTGAGGGGACTAATATTAATTCATGTGGACCTCTGATGCTAGTTGACTAATGAGAGAAAATTGATTTTCACTCCATCCTATATTTTGCATTTAGTATAATTAAATCAATGACCCCATATCCCAATTCCAGGTCCTGGTATGGTTTGGTGATGAAATCATATGAATACATCAGATTTAGACCATAGGATGGTGAGGCCACTCTAATGATGGAAATATACATGTCCATCTCGTATATACTTGATGGCACAAGAATCCTTAAAACCAAATAACACATACACATGAAATACAAAAAATAAATTTTACATATACCTAACTACATTAACAAAGTATGATGGCACATGGACTTCCCTATGTAGTCTCACAATCATAAGATATTAGGCCACCATTGAAAAATTATGTCCCCTTTTAAGAATTATTGCCCACCAACTATAGAAAATGGATCCTCCACTTAATTTTCTTACTCACTTTTCATATTTTTAAGAGCCTAGATTTTATAGATCTTGTCTCCACCCCTTGTCTCCCAGTTGAAAGTTGTAGCCAAAATCATCATAGCTGAATAAGCTATTAGAAAATTTGGAGATAGGTGTTAAATAGAAATTGAGTAGTATCAAATTCATAACTCTGATGGGGTTTTATTTTTAAAACCCCATAATCACACACATTTAATTTGGAAATCACTATGCATTTGGTGGTGATGCTAGAGATAGGTCTAAAGTTTTCTAATTTAATGGTTTCTTTGATTTCATATGAAGATACATCCTAAGAAGTTGGAAACATGGTCGATGTTGTTTGATAGTCTATTCTCCTAGATTTGCTTGTATGAAGAGTGCATAGAGAGTGCAGTCGGGCACCCTGATTTAAGTTAGTCAAATCATTTATGTATACTGGTTAGCTAGCAGCTGATCATTGGCAATCTATGATAATCTTCCTTATTCCAAATTGATAATTCCAAGCCCCTATGTTCCTAGGATCATTGATCAATAATGCCTAGTAGTCCATATTAGCACTCTTTGGCCCAGGCTCCAACGCAATATACAATTCCTTGCAAGGATCACTACAAGGATGTAATGAGATCATGTTAGCAACATAATATCAGAAGCATAAGCTCTATTATGCAATATACAATAGTAAATTTACTTATTAGTATAAATAAAAAAATCACTTAAGTTGGTCATAATAAGCCTCTTCCTTGACAATTACAAAAATTCCACCCTATGTAGAGTGGCAGTTGCACAACCGCTTGCCCTGGGCGCAGGGGCAGTGGTTGTGCAATCGCCCCCCTGTGTAGGGTGGTGGTCATGTCTTGAATGGACAAGTCATCCCCCTTTAACTAGAAAATGAAAAAAAATGACAAATTGACTATTTTGGACAAAACAAAGGACAAACCCACCTAGAAAACCTCCTAGGGAATATTTTAACTAAAAAATTTACAAAAATAACCCCCCTGGGTGTAGATTTTTCAAATTTTTACATTTTAGGTTTCAAATAAACAAATGCAAAATACCAACCTTTATCTTAGCCTTTGGGTCCCTCACTCGTGGGGCCATAATCACATCGATGTATTCTTCGATTTTAATGTATCCATGCTCAAAACGGTGACAAGTAATCTAGAGCTCCAAAATCACTATGAGGGCAAGTAAAAATGAATTTGAAAATGACTGATTTTAGATATATATATGTTCTATTTTAACTATGTGTTGAGTGTGTGTCCTTTACAGGGCTGCAACACTAGCTTAGGAATAATTTTATCCCCACATAAATGGTAAGCTATCATGTCATTTTATTTTAGCATTTATGTTTTGATATCATGTATATCTACACTTGAGTCTCATTTACATTTTGTAGGTAGTGGGAGCTTGGATGACATTACTTTGGCACACGGGTGTGTCAGGTATAATTTCTAACTCCCCATTTTGGGAATTCCATACTTAGACTCTACGTTTTACGCCTCTTCATGGCTAAAACACTTCTCTGAGGGGGAAATATGTACGCACCCAAATTTTCACATGCTACATTGTCAGAAATGGTTAAAAGGTCCACAATGATGATTCATGTCTTTTCTAAAGGTGTTCAAGCCCCTTTATCTCTTTATAGTAAATATTTGTAGCTTAGATTTCCTTAATTATCAGTTTCCTACTTTTTCGTAGCTTTCTGCATTGTTTTTCCTTTAGTTTTTACCTTTACTTACAAAATTTCCACCCTGCTTGGGTGGTGGTTATGTAACCGCCGCCCTCTACAGAGAGGCAGTTTCATGCGAATTGTCTGAAACTTTCTAGGTGTGAATTGGACATGTTTTATTCCACTCCAGTTCACTTTTAGCACACATTTTTTGGTTGATTGATATGATTTGAACCTTGAATGATTCATGCTAACCTCCTCTTCCACTTCTAATTGTTGATTGAGTGTTTAATTTCCCCTCCACATTATGATGTGGCACCCATGGTTGTCAAGTGTGTTAGAGCACTACCTACCTAACCTTCTATAAAACAAATGTATTTTCTAAAGAAAATGGTTGGATATTTTTATTGTTTTCACATTTTTATGCTCTGGAAATATTGCTAGAGACCACACAACCAAACATTAATCTCTTATGTTGGTGTTCCTCTACTTGCATTGTTACCAGACCATTTGTAATCCAAAATTTCTCTAGCACTTTCTTCTTAATTCCTATGCATTCCTAGTTTGTTAGACACACATAGACACAGAATATTGGAAAATATAATTAAGGAGAAACAAAGTGATACCACAAGTGAAATTGCCTCAGCACTACAATTTCTAGGTTGGGAATGCTATTGAATTTATTCATTTCTTCATTTATTTACTTCTGAATTTGTACAGACATTTATCTACTAGAGTAGAAAAAATTATTTCCATTTCAATCATTACAAATAGATAAATCATTTTCAAAAGCTTTCATTTCTTCTAGAAAAGCTTCTGGTAATACATCCTTCCCTATTTATCCATTTGGGTTTGTGAGGGAAGAAAATTTGGAGGAAGGTTGTCTGTATCATTGTAGATAACTACAACTTTGTACCAAATTGTGTCTCCATTATATAGTGTCAT